>BROG01000219.1:0-725000 GCA_030159075.1 Atrina japonica | reverse complement strand
CACTTTAATATATAGTGTACTCATATTGCTAAAGTATTTCCAGCAATGCACTTCATAACACAATGCACATCACTACACAGGAGATAAGAGCATCAGGTGAGTAATTAATTCTTTGCAATGCTGGTGGTCTTTGTCCTTTATGCACTGTTACTTTGTGTCAGGGGTTGTCTGTCCGTTCCTTACCAGTCTTAACTGACTAGTGCCATAATGTTGTCCAGCACAGCGCATCCCACTGGTAACACAAATATGCTGTATATATACTGAGTATAATCAGAGACCAATCTGCAGCTTTTGGAAACTGTTGCAAGTTTGGATTACTTAAATATGTACATACTGTATAACACATATTGGTTGATAAAGAACATTAGTGTTTCTATTTGTATTGGTTGATAGAGAATGTTAGGGTTTCCATTTGTATTGGTTGATTGAGAATGTTGGTATTGGTTGATAGAGAACATTAACCCTTTAAACCCTTCAACAATAGACTTGTCTAAACAATGGAAAAGAGCACACCATCTATATACTTAGGGTTGGAAGGGTTATGGTTTCCTTTAGTATTGGTTAACCCTTTCAACCCTACGGGCCATAATAGACTTGTCTAAACAATAGAAAAGAGCACACCATCTATATACTTAGGGTTGGAAGGGTTATGGTTTCCTTTAGTTTTGGTTAACCCTTTCAACCCTACAGGCCATAATAGACTTGTCTAAACAATGGAAAAGAGCACACCATCTATATACTTAGGGTTGGAAGGGTTATGGTTTCCTTTAGTATTGGTTAACCCTTTCAACCCTACAGACCACACACACAATAAACTGGTGTAAACAATAGAATAGTGCATTTCATTTAGATATTCAGTAATGAAAGGTTAATAGAGAAAGTTAAGGTTTGCCATCATATTCTGTATCCATTAATTAAGAGAGTATCAAAGTTTTCCATATAAAATGGTTAATATAGTATATTACGGTTTTCCATATGCATGTATAATTATGATTCTTCTGACAAGAATAAAAATCTCTGGATTTCAATGTCCCTTCTGTCCCTTCCCTCACATTTCAGAATCTTCTTCTATCAATCGGATATTTCAAATACAAAAAATTGTTACCCACATTTTTGCCAATACATTTTTGAGAAACTTCTCACTCAGAAATCCCAATATAGAAATACACAGAGATATATGTGTTTCTTGATAGAAGAAATATAAGTGGCAGACTGTGTGAGGGGACGGGGCAGACTGTGTGAGGGGACGGGTATACAAAAGTCATCCTTGATGACCAATCTGACATTCTAGCAATTGTTTCATTTGGTTTTGTTTATGTTTTCTTTATCTATTTTTCTTACATTTGGCTGATTCCTTTCATAATCAGGTTAAATGTTTGCACATCATAAACACCATTACTTCAAATGGAAAAAAATGGAAATGGAAAACAGCAAAAGGGAAATTTGTAAGTAAATCAAGTATATGTTGCAGCTTGATTAAATTTGGGTGGCAGTTCTCCATGACAATGAGAACATTTACAGTACAGAAAAGTTAGTCTGTTAGATAAATGCTTTTTATAAAGAGGTTTAAGGTCTGATTTATACAGACATGTCAGATTCTTTATCTATCTGAAAACTACTGTCTGATACAATTTATGTGCTGTCTTGAACATCAATACCATTTCTTTGTATATAGATCCCCGGGAAGAATAATCAATCAATGATATGTTTCTAAGAGTACTTCAAATTAAGATAGTACACATTAAAAGATATGAGTGTCCTCCAGAAATTAATCTGTGTTAAAAAACACACATTTTAAAGAACGATTTGTTATTATGAAAAATAATAAATGATACTGACTGCAATCTGAACTTTGATATTTTACAGTGATGTATGGAAATATCCAATTGAAAAAAGAAATTTGTATTTCTGTGGTGAACATGTCTTTCTGAGGAAATTCAGCACTTAGAAATTGAGAGATTGGACTTAAAATAAATATAGATTTCAATAGGTTACTGACTGAGAATAGATGTGATAGACAGTGAATTATATAAATGCTAATCAAAACAATTAGAGCTGTGATAAGAAAAATTATTGTGACTTTTGCCTGTTGGTGTATTTATTATTGGTGTGTATTATAAGTGTTTTAGGCTTTTCTGTGTATAATTGGTGTTTTAGGCTTTTCTGTGTATTATTGGCGCTTTTAGGATTTGTTGTGCATTATTGGTGTTTTTAGGAGTTTCTGTGTATTATTGTTTTTTTTGGAGATTCTGTGTTTTATTGGTGCTTTAAGGATTTTCTTTTTTTTATTTGTGCTTTTAGGATTTTCTGTGCATTATTGATTTTTTTAGGATTTTCTGTGTAATATTAGGTGTTTTTTTATTTTCTGTGTATTATTGGTAGTTTTAGGATTTTCTGTGTATTATTAGTGTTTTTTGGATTTTCTGTGTATTATTGGTGGTTTTAGGATTTTCTGTGTATTATTGGTGTTTTTAGGATTTTCTGTGTATTATTGGTGTTTTTAGTGTATTTTAGGATTTTCTGTGTATTGTATTATTGTGTTTTTGGTTTTTGGATTTTCTGCTAATTATTGTGTATTATTGGTGTTTTTAGGATTTTCTCTGAATTATTAGTGTATTTTAGGATTTTCTGTGGATTATGGGCGCAGACATTTTGGACACACCCAAAGTTGTGCGGAGGGTAGGATTCTCTGTGTATTATTGGTGTTTTTAGGATTTTCTTTGTATAATTGGTGTATTAAAGTTTTTCTGCTAATTATTGTTGTATTTTGAATTTTATGTGTATTATTGGTGTATTTAGGATTTGTGTGTATTATCAGTGTATTTTTATTTAGGATTTTGTGTACATTATTGTTTTTTAGGATTTTCTGTGTATTACTGGTGTTATAGGAAAAACACCAGCTTTGTTTACAACATGGGCGCAGACATTTTGGACACCCAAAGTTGTGCATAGTGAATAAATTTAAGCAAAATATTTTGGGGTAAAATTTGAATTAAAATCAGAGCCCAGGGTGATCTGATTGGTCATTAAATGAAAAAATTTTTATTGTTTTGCCATTAATAAGTGAAATAAAGGTGATAAAAAAGATACATTACCATATATAGGTAGTACTTTGGGAAATTATAGGGTTGATGGTTTTAAAAATTGAAAGGGAGGGGTCATAAATGAGAATAAGAGATATTTTCCTTCAAGTACCTGTAAAGATAATTATGTATCGGAATACTACGAGTTTTTGTAAACAAGTGAAAATTTGAAGTAAAAATGTCACTTTATCACTCTCTGGGGCAACGGCAACCTATACTTTTGATTGCAAATTTTGTTATCAAAAATATTGATCTTTCACCACAGTCAGGTACTTATTTCACCCAGATATAATAAACATGGGAGTGACAGTGACCTGAAGTTTTGTAAATTAGCATTGAGGCCTATGGGAAAATATTTGGTGGTGTCTGTCCTATAGGATTATTTGCTTAATTGGGGTATCTAAACTTTTCTGTGTATTATTGATGTATTTTGGACTTTGTGTGCATTATTGGTGTATATTCAAGCTTTTCTGTTATTTGTGTTATCTTAGTTTGTGTGTATTATTGGTGTATTTAGTATTTTATGTGTATTATTGGTGTTTTTAGGATCTAGTGTGTATTATTGGTGTTTTTAGGATTTTGCATGTTTCATTGGTATATTTAGGATTTTATGTGTATTATAGGTGTTTTTAGGATTTTGTGTGCATTATTGGAGTATTTAGGATTTTGTGTGTATTATTAGTGTATTTAGGATTTTTATGTGTATTATTGGTGTATTTAGGATTTTGTGTGTATTATTGGTGTATTTAGGATTTTGTGTGTATTATTGGTGTATTTAGGATTTAGTGTGTATTATTGGTGTATTTAGGATTTAGTGTGTATCATTGGTCTATTTAGGATTTTGTGTGTATTATTGGTGTATTTAGGATTTAGTGTGTGTTATTGGTGTATTTACGAATTGTCTTTAGTGTGTTATGTTAAGGTAACCGTTGCCAGTTTAATGAGTAATGAATTAAATCAGTTACTATATACATATTTAACAAAAGTTAAAAGTAATTTTAAAATTTTGGACAGACATAAAGACAGAATAGACAAAAAGAAAAATAATGCCTCTTAATGTTAAATAGAAAAAAATGATGCCACTTGATGTTAAAAGAAAAAATGATGCCACTTGATGTTAGATAGAAAGATGATGCCACTTGATGTTCATATTGAGGATTTATTGTTTTGGATGAAGACATATGTTTCTGTTTACATCCTGGTCCTGGTCCTGGTTAGCTAGGAAATTTAAGGATGTATCCCTTGACCTTTGACCTTGGGAGCATGAAAACAATATCCCCTGACCTTTGACCTTTTGTGGTTGAATTGAATACAGTAATTTCTTGAATAATCAAATTTGACATATATATTTCCCAAGTTTCATGATCATGTATTTTTTAGGGATCACAGAACCAAACTCTACTCTGTAGATCTGGACTAACCTTTAAAGCAGTACAAAGCCTCGGATTATTATACGATTATATGGGAAAAGTAATGCTGCTTTGGAATCAGCTTTGATTTACACAATGTCTTTTGAGAAGAACCTTGAATGTTCTGGAAGCTGCCAATTATATAGTAACAGCTGTTATTATCTAGTTCTTTTTTTCAAAATAATGATTTCAAAAGATTTTTTTTTGATGTCTTTTTGAAATTTCTGCAGGTGATGTAGAGCAATAATGACAAACCTATAAAACTTGAGAGAGTCATTGCAGGACTGGTAATTGAAATCCGGATATGTAACATGTTAGCGGTTTTAACATTTTGGTTTCAGAACATCAATATCTGTTTTTTGTCGTTTCTCATTTATTGTGAAGCAAATCGGTGAAACAGGAAACTGTATCTTTTAACTATGTTTGCCTCGTTATTACACAATTTCTGTCACAATGGTTGTATTGTATAGTACATGTTGTTCTTTTATCACGACAAAAGAGAGTAAAACACAAAAACAATATGCTCTGTTGTTCTTTATTACAACGTGCAGTATTGATTTTATTTGGAACAAGTTTGAAGTACTTATATATTTACAGAAAAGGTTCTTCCTTTGATGTTAATTTTCACATTTGTATAATCTTAAAAATGTAAATATAATGGTATTTGTCTTTTGTAGATGGTGGTCTATCTGCATGGTTTGGGTTGGTATTTCTACTCTGGAAATGGACAGTCATCTCATATAAAGGTAAGATTTGAAAAGTTAACATACATTGATCGACAAAATGTAAGAATATATCAACATGTTACAGGTCCATATAGTATTATACAGACATTATTTGGGTCCAAATAGTAATATAGTCATGAATCAAGTCCATACAATACTGTATATGCAAGTTACTGCTCCACACTATACTCTACAGGAATGATTTAGGTCCATACAACATTAAACAGACATGCTTTATGTCCATAAAACACTATACAGATGTGATGAAGGTCCATGTAATACTACACAGACATGATCAAGTTCCATACAATACTACACAGACATGATCCAGGTCCATACAATACTACACAGGCATGATCCAGGTCCATACAATACTATACAGATATGATCCAGGTCCATACAATACTACACAGACATGATCCAGTTCCATACAATACTACACAGACATGATCAAGTTCCATACAATACTACACAGACATGATCCAGGTCCATACAATACTACACAGACATGATCAAGTTCCATACAATACTACACAGACATGATCCAGGTCCATACAATACTACACAGGCATGATCCAGGTCCATACAATACTATACAGATATGATCCAGGTCCATACAATACTATACAGACATGATCCAGGTCCATACAATACTACACAGATATGATCCAGGTCCATACAATACTATACAGATATGATCCAGGTCCATACAATACTACACAGATATGATCCAGGTCCATACAATACTATACAGATATGATCCAGGTGCATACAATACTATATGATCCAGGTCCATACAATACTACACAGATATGATCCAGGTCCATACAATACTACACAGATATGATCCAGGTCCATACAATACTACACAGATATGATCCAGGTCCATACAATACTACACAGATGATCCAGGTCCATACAATACTATACAGATATGATCCAGGTCACATACAATACTACACAGATATGATCCAGGTACATACTACACAGATATGATCCAGGTCCATACAATACTATACAGATATGATCCAGGTCCATACAATACTACACAGATATGATCCAGGTCCATACAATACTACACAGATATGATCCAGGTCCATACAATACTACACAGATATGATCCAGGTCCATACAATACTACACAGATATGATCCAGGACAATACTATACAGATATGATCCAGGTCCATACAATACTACACAGATATGATCCAGGTCCATACAATACTACACAGATATGATCCAGGTCCATACAATACTACACAGATATGATCCAGGTCCATACAATACTACACAGATATGATCCAGGTCCATACAATACTACACAGATATGATCCAGGTCCATACAATACTACACAGATATGATCCAGGTCCATACAATACTACACAGATATGATCCAGGTCCATACAATACTACACAGGCATGATCCAGGTCCATACAATACTATACAGATATGATCCAGGTCCATACAATACTACACAGATATGATCCAGGTCCATACAATACTACACAGATATGATCCAGGTCCTACCAGATATATCCAGGTCCATACTATACACAGATATGATCCAGGTCCATACAATACTATACAGATATGATCCAGGGGATATGATCCAGGTCCATACAATACTACACAGATATGATCCAGGTCCATACAATACTATACAGATATGATCCAGGTCCATACAATACTATACAGATATGATCCAGGTCCATACAATACTACACAGGCATGATCCAGGTCCATACAATACTACACAGATATGATCCAGGTCCATACAATACTATACAGATATGATCCAGGTCCATACAATACTACACAGATATGATCCAGGTCCATACAATACTACACAGGCATGATCCAGGTCCATACAATACTACACAGGCATGATCCAGGTCCATACAATACTATACAGATATGATCCAGGTCCATACAATACTACACAGACATGATAAAGTTCCATACAATACTACACAGTCACAGGGTTTTCCCTGGGATTTTCAAATGAGGAGTCCATGGATTCCCACAACTACAAAATTAGGAGTCCATTTGGTAATTTAGGAGTCCATTTGCAGTCCACTTCAATTCGATTAGAATTAAACTGAATGTCAAATGTGCACTTTTGTTGATAATTACAGACATCCCTATAGGGAAAATATCAAGAGTACATGTGGAGCATTTATTTTCTGATCATAACTTAATCATGTCGGGAGAGTGAGTAGTTTTTCCCACCCTCTTATGTGAAACAAAACATCAGCGCCATTTTTATACATTACTGTAACACCATTGTAATTTCCTGGTTTGTTCTTGAACCCTCAGAGTTCCCTTAATTCAATATATAATTATTGTATACATACACGTACTATAGATTAAAGGTTTATAAGAAATTAAATAAAATATAGTTGTTATAACTACATTTAAAATCATATGGAAAATTTATATTAAAAATCTATAAAATGTAATACAATTACATGTTTTTAGAAATATAGATGCAAAACTGAAAAGTTACTAAATACATGTAGCCTACTAATTGATGCCTCAAATTTATTTATTTGAAAATTATATCTATTTTGTCCATTGCAAGTATTAAAGTACTTTATCATATGTAAGATTTACATAAACATTTGTGTAAATAAATCATTTTATATAACTATCATTAGTACTTTCATTATTATTTTTTAATTTCCATAATTCAAATGAAAGTCGGGTTTGGTATCCCTTCTTTAATTTATACTTCCGGAAGTACCCATAAAGTGATGAACGTTGTTGTCTTGTTGATTATAGATCTATATTAGAGGTAAAGATTTTCCTGTTTTATTATAAATAAAATGATGAATTCAGTTTCTTGGTTTTCTTGTGGAATTGCACTAGAACATAAGAATTAAAAATGGACATAAAAAAAGAAAAAGGTCGCATGCTTGGTTTATTTACCCAAACGATCTTGAAAGACAATAGGTATTTAACGCGTCCACTAGGATGCAGTAGATTTTATTTTAGGCGTCATTTAGGATTTTTACGCGTAAATATGCAGAATTTTTGCGTCAGGGAAAACCCTGCAGGCATGATCCAGGTCCATATAATACTATACAGATATGATCCAGGTCCATACAACACGACACAGGCATGATCCAGGTCCATACAATACTACACAGACATGATAAAGTTCCATACAATACTACACAGACATGATAAAGTTCCATACAATACTACACAGGCATGAACCAGGTCCATATAATACTATACAGGCATGATCCAGGTCCATATAATACTATACAGATATGATCCAGGTCCATACAATACTACACAGACATGATCCGGGTCCATACAATACTACACAGACATGATCCGGGTTCATGCAATACTACACAGATATGATCCAGGTTCATGCAATACTACACAGAAATGTTACAGATCCATACAATACCACACAGACATGATCCAGTTTCATACAATACTACACAGACATGATCCAGGTTCATACAATACTACACAGACATGATCTAGGTTCATGCAATACTACACAGAAATGTTACAGGTTCATACAATACTACACAGACATGATCCAGGTTCATACAATACTACACAGAAATGTTACAGGTTCATAGAATACTACACAGACATGATCCAGGTTCATACAATACTACACAGACATGATCAAGGTCCATACAATACTACACAGACATGATCCAGGTTCATGCAATACTACACAGACATGATCCAGGTTCATGCAATACTACACAGACATGATCCAGGTTCATACAATACTACACAGAAATGTTACAGATCCATACAATACTACACAGACATGATCCAGGTTCATGCAATACTACACAGACATGATCCAGGTTCATACAATACTACACAGAAATGTTACAGATCCATACAATACTACACAGACATGATTTATGTCAATACAATACTACACAGACATGATCTAGGTCTGTACAAAACTACACAGACATGATCTAGGTCTGTACAAAACTACACAGACATGATCCAGGTTCATACAAAATTACACAGACATGATCCAGGTCCATAAAAAAATTACACAGACATGATCCAGGTTCATACAATACTACACAGAAATGATCCAGGTCCATGCAATATTACACAGAAATGTTACAGGTTCAAAATATACTCTCCAGACATAATAAGGTTTATATACAAAATAAAGAAGAGAAAACATTGTATTCATACACTATTTATACTTGAGTCACCTTTTTTTGTGCACTTAAGAGTACTTGCTCTAAAAGTACAGTTCACCCCCGATGTATACCACCACCTTTTATTTTCCTTAATATTGGCGGTATAACAGGGTTGGCAATACATGTATATCGAGGTTTACAATTTTTCAAGGTGTTGTCATTTTCATGTTTTTAATCCCTGCTTTGTATCATAACCTGTTTACAACTCGCCACTGTAAAGTAGCATATTTTTGCCTATTGTTTAGAATTAGACAATTTTGCCACCCTATTAAAATTTCCAAAATTAAACCGTCCAAAATATGTACATGTTCGACAGCAGGAAAATCTAGAAACAGATGCAAACATTTCTAATGTTAACATTCATCATTTGTGTTTAAAAATAATCTTTGACATGTAATACAAAGGCTTTATGTATATACATCCTCTAAAAAAAATCTTTGACATGTAAAACAAAGGCTTTATGTATATACATCCCATCTACTGACAATTATTTCTTGATGTGTGATTGTTGCTGTGTAAACACATGACATGTCTCACGGAAGCGAGATTTGAAAATTGTGACACTCGTAAACTGTTCCCTTCTGAATACTACAATTTGTTCTAACAACAGAATACCAGTTTATGACACTCGATATTCAAGTTATCTCCCTTCACAGCCATAATATGAAGTATACAAGCGACTGTCGGCTAATAGTTTTACTCGCACCTATTTATTCACCTGGTTTGGCGCTATAGTTGAGGGGTTTAACATGTAGAACCATTTGTACCTGAGAATCGGTGGCTGATGGCAGAGTGCAGGTTTTGGCATTATAATGGGGGAATTATATTGGAAGGAAGTTTCTTCTTCAAGAAAAAGTGGTGTAATGCAGGTTTGGAGTTATAACGGGGAGAGCGGATATATCGGGTGGGGGGAACTGTACATGTAAAGAAAACAATCCAATTCTTTAAATGATCAAATTCACGAAAGATTGTTTGATAAGGTTGATAATCACTTAGAAATAGAGACAATCTAAAAGAAATACCAGGGATAGGAAACCAAGCTGTGTGATTATTGATGTGTGTGGAAAGAGATGGTCAGACAATATTTCTGTTTTCATGAATACATCGTAGATTTACAAACCAAATACGGAAGAGCATATGAAATGAATGTTGATAGCTTTTTGCAATGACATCCTGAAACAGGAAGTGTATCCCTCAAGGCGTAGTTATTTTATACGATATCCCTCAGACTTATCAGTAGACACTCCAGATTTTTATCACATGTTATAAAATTGCCTGTGAGGAATGAGAAATAAACATGATGTTGCTGACATTTTGCACAACAGTTTTTTTGATATTTTATGGCAAGCCTTTGAGCCTTTTCAGAGTCAAATATTGACAAATTGCGGACAATTTAATTGTTATTGCTGTTGTACATCATATAGTAAATGACACAATATATTTTTTTTCAACTTATATTATTAGTATTCTTAGTCAGGGTTTTTGTTTCATTTTGTTTTATTTTTGTTTTATTTTGTCTTTGGCTAAAATATTCATTAATTGACTCCATATTTCAAAAACAATTTTGCTGAAACAAATCCTTCCAATTTCATGTAAATTTCATCCTCTTTTATATTTATGTACTTTGTATTTTTGAATTTCTCCAGTGTTTCATTTTATGCTGTGTGACTTTAGTTATGTCTGGGTCTCCCATTATATCAAAGTTATTGTTATGCCCAAGTAAAAAAATAAAACTAATTTGATAGTCCATTGGACACACAAAAAATCAAACGTTATCAATCATTTTATAATCAAATCATTCCCTTTTCATGCCATAAATCAGAAAATAACTGAATGGACAAAAAACCAACTTTGGTCTGGATTCTGTCTTTGGCTAATAAGAAAATGTAAAGATATAATTTTGTCTCAGTAGAAAGATGCAGTTAGAAAGTTGACCCAGAAACATTTAATGAAATGTCTGATGCTTTCATCTTGATACACTTTTAGTCATTTTGTGCTAATGAATTCATTTGGAATTATTTTTATTCATTAAATATAAAAATAGATCAGAATTTATTAAAAAAAGGTCACATTTGATGTAATAGATATGTCTAAAAGTAAAAGAATGAGACATGTTTTGAATGCTTGAGCCTTTTTGCCAGGCATATCGCCAAAGGCGACGGCCAGCTATAGCGATCGTCGAGTTGTGTGCAAGCGACTTTTAGCACATACATGGTCTCCGTATTACTGTCAGAATTAAATTGTGTGCTGCAATATGATGTACTCCATGTATGTAATGCTGTGTGGCATGTCAAAACCTTAACTGTATTGGCATCAGTCGTGTGACATGTCAAAACCTTAACTGTATTGGCATCAGTCGTGTGACATGTCACACCCCTCACTGTATTGGCATCAGTCGTGTGACATGTCAAAACCCTTACTGTATTGGCATCAGTCGTGTGACATGTCAAAACCCTCACTGTATTGGCATCAGTCGTGTGACATGTCAAAACCCTCACTGTATTGGCATCAGTCGTGTGACATGTCAAAACCCTCACTGTATTGGCATCAGTCGTGTGACATGTCAAAACCCTCACTGTAACATCTCACGTGTGACATGGCATCACTGTATTGTCGTTGTGTGACATGTCAAAACCCTCACTGTATTGGCATCAGTCGTGTGACATGTCAAAGCTCTCACTGTATTGGCATCAGTTGTGTGACATGTCAAAACCCTCACTGTATTGGCATCAGTCGTTTGACATGTCAAAACCCTCACTGTCACATCAGTCGTCGTGTATTGGCATCAGTCGTGTGACATGTCAAAAACCTCACTTGTATTGGCATCACACCCCTCACTGTGTGACATGTCACACCCCTCACTGTATTGGCATTCGGTGACATCAAAACCCTTACTGTATTGGCATCGTGTGACATGTCACACCCCTCACTGTATTGGCATCAGTCGTGTGACATGTCACACCCCTCACTGTATTGGCATCAGTCCGACGTGTCAATCTATGTTGCTTCCACTATACCTTTTTATATCTTTTGTATAAGTGAAATATTCATCATATGACATTAGAATTACACAATAAAAAACAAAACAAACTTTGACAACGAAATGGGGCAGAACAGTTTTTGTATTGTGTTTGTATGTTAATTGTTTCTAGATCATTTAATTGGATGATACGTCCCAGTAAATTTGCGCAATTTATGGGTATTCCTACGGAGTTAACAGTAGGTAATTAAATCAGATGAAATTACAGAAGTACATTCTTTTGTTATGAGTATTTTATTGTAGTTCCGCAGATATGCTCGGGGAAACATGAAATTTCATTTTAATAATGACAGTAATATAAAATTTCAAACAGGAAACGGTTACATCATTGCCGATCAATTTGCAAAAAAAATAAATAAATAAATAAAATAAATAGATTGATATGCTACCTGTTATTTTTAGATCAATACAAAAGCATTTGAATTGACAGCTCTCTATATTAATTTCTATCTTATATGAGTTCCCAAATTAAACCAAATGATGAAGGAAAGTTTAAAACAAACTCAAGTTAGTCAGAATGTTGTATACCTAACCTGCACTCTAGCCACACTTATATTTGGAGTAATTACCCTTTTATGGATTTATTTGTGCAGGACATATTGATTTCATTTCTTCAGATAGGCTCATCATATATGATGCAGATATGCATCTTGGGTAGATAAAGTGATTTTGTTGATTTATATATCTTACCACACGCCATAATGCTGGATAAACAATCCTTCAATTTAGCCTTCTTAGTACCCACAATCTGTCATTATATAAGTGAGAATTGCAAAATCATTTTAAAAGTTTTTACTTTTTCTCATTTTACCACAAATCAGTAAAACAATTTTCTTCAAATAATTCATATCACAGTAACTGCAGTCCAGTAACTTTGGAATGCAAAAATATGTATGTCAAAGAAACTGATTGTTTCACAACATCATTTTCCGGGAATCTGTATCATTTTTTGTCCAAAATTACAGGACCACTTACCGTGAATACGTTTATTTGTAGAATTTACTGTGGGTTTCAAAACTGTTAATTTCTTATCCTTGTACAGGGGATTCTGTCGAATAAATCAGAATTCTGGTGACTGATATAACCTACATCGATATTCTTTTGTTGTTTTCAATGACCTCAATCTTCCATATAACCATTTTCTCTCGCTATTTTCCCCCCACCTTCTCTCTGTTTGTCTTTCCCCTTCTCTGGCAGTTAGTTCCTCTCTTTTTATGTCTCTCTAACATATTCTGTGTACTTTTATGCTCCAAGAAAAAACTTTGGGGGAGAATATAATCGCTGTCCTGTCTGTCTGTCTGTCCATCCATCCAAGCTCTTATTTCTCATTTCATTAATCAGAATTTTATTATATTTTTCATCAATGTTCCTTTGGACAGAAACTTTGGGACTAAAGTCACTCAAAGTTATTTCTGAAAGGTCAATCAGCGAATATTACTAAAATATATGGAAAGACCTCATATCTCTTAAACCATTCATCAGAATTTGATACAGTTTGAGGAGCATACATCAGTTTTGCTGATATTCTTGTTTTCTCATATTTTAATATTTCATAAAAAAAAACATATTCGTCATTGATGAAGTTGTGATGCAGATAATGGTATCTTTAAGGTGACAATATTATTGCCATTGATATGTAATGAACATTTTCATCGTGCTGTCAATATCTCGTCAATTGCACCCTGTAGTTTCAACTTCTTTGTTCTCATGAAGGGTATCAGATAGACATCTAGTGCAATTCTATGATATTCAGTCATGCGCGTCCATGTTGATGATTTTCACAATGAATCTTTTGTTCACAGTTATTGCTGATTTAAATTCATTTTTTTTCTGTCTTAATTTTTTGTATGGAAACAATACACAGTGACTGTTTATCAGTGATGTATGTCTATTGGGTGTTTCTATACAACTTTTGTAATCAAATTTATTTCTGTATAATGAAAAGGAGAGGAAATTAAAGGGAAGAGTGGATGCTTCATTCAAACACTTGAGAAATTATCAATAGCAAGTTAGAGATTGTACTACTGCTGTTGTTGTTGAGATATATATATGTAAATAAGTTACCTCGAAATTGAGATAAAGATTTGTGTTTTGTAATGGACCATTAGTTTGCTTCTGTATTGTGATTACCTAATGCCATGCAGCATTAACTCGTATTCAAGATTCATGTTTTACGATTTAATCGAGATTGTTGTTACATATAATTATAAGAGAAGTAGAAAACAGTTAATGTTCTCAATTTTTCAGTTATTAAGAATGTTAAATTTAGTCAATAAATTATTGATTTTTGATTGACTTTTAGAAGTTTAGTAAGGAATTATGACAATAGATATGTATTGATGAAATAAAACTGAAATGTTTGAATATTTCATAAATATATTGGATACGATTGGTGTTTGTTTTGTCATTACATCTCCCTCTAAGAATTTTTTTTGTTACTTTAAAGGATTGTTTCTGATTTTTTTTTGTCAAAACATTGGTGTATGAAATAATTGCCCATAGACAAAAAGCACAGTAAAGCATAAAAAATTAACACAATGAATTTTTTCCATGAGCTGTGCAATTGCTTTCACATAACAATGTTTTGAAAAAAAAATGAAAACCTATCTGTATATTTATATACATGTATATACTACAACTTATCTATGAAACTGCAGATAGCTGGACCCCCTTAATCAGTTGATATATTGACTTTGCAGGGATGGGGAGGGGAGGGGGGGGGGGGTATTCATATGATGTAACATCTGTCTGACATGAGAAGTTGTTCTCTTTTCTTCCTAGAAATACTAATTAAAAGTTAAGTTTATTTTCTTTCAATCATAGCAGTTTTAAAGAAACTAGTGATATGAAAAATTTGGAATACTTTTTCTTAGACTTGATTCGTGGTTATTAATATACAACTGCTTGGTGGCGGAGGGTAGAATTGCCCTCTACTTGCAAATGACAGTGACATTGTGGTTGGTGACACACTGTTTTACAACAAATTTTCCAGATTTCCATTTGAATTCTGATATTTTATGAAAGGAATATACCACACAAGGTTTGAGAGTGACTTAGGGAAGACAGCTGATATTTGTTCCTGACAATTGAAAGTAGCCACTTTATTTAACATTGTGTACCAATCAGCTGGGCAATGTCGTTGACTTGTATGCTGATCGGCATGTATCAGGCCCTTGTCAGGCATACATATGATCGTGTTTTGTTTTTTTTGTTTTGTAAGTATTTCAGCATACAGTAGCAAATCCTTTGAATCCATTGAAATGAGACAAATGCAAATTTATGTTGTGAAACAATAAACTTTTACTGGCATGTTCAAAAGTTAATAATTATTGACACCTCCGCCAACATTTATAATTAAGTAAAGCTGTTAACACTCGGGAGTCACGTGACGACCTAATGTCTTTCACTAGCAGTGAAGGAAATTATAGTTAGTATGTAAATACACATATACAGTGGAATTTGGTTATGTCAAAATAGGATGAGTCCAAATTTCGGATATATCAAAGTTAACCAGCAGGTCCCAGTTTCTATAAATAGAAAAATATGTTTATTAAAAATTTTGGTTATTTCGAATTCAGGTTATTTCAAAGTAATAGGGGCGGTCCTGTGAATTTCAAGATAATGAAATTCTTTCCTATGTTTGTCACCATCTCTTAGTGAAATGCCACAGATTTAGGCGCGTACTGTACACTTGTACACTGTAGCTAGGATGAATTAACCCATTTTGACCTTACAGGTCATGATAAAATATTGTAAAGGAAAAGTTGTAAAGATTGCCCCTACCTGTACAAGTAACTAAGTTTGACAATTAGTTGCCCGTCAATCACTGTATCGATTCAGATAGCTTGAGTACATAAAGTCTCTGGGTCATCTATGTGTTCAGTCAAGAGAAAAAATACAGCAGACATGGTATAGAAACAATTGAAATTACTTGTTGTAGGTCAACATCATCTACTGAGTTGACGCTTTGATAATCATTTTAGAATCATTCTGAGAGACGGAAGGTGTGTGTGTCTTTGATGTAAATTTCTTAAAATATTTATATTGCAATATTATCATGTATTTTAATTTAAAAAAGAACTACAAATAATGATAAGATCATTTTCTACTGCTTTAAAGAGTAAACAAAAAAAACCTCTTATTCTGTAACAGTAAACAAAACTGAAGTTATATGCATTGTGGTGTAGAATATTCACTCAATCTATTCGATGTATTGAATGCATTCTTACTTAACAAGTGGGAGTAGGTGTATGGCTTACACAGAAAAAATGTCACAGGATTTAGTACATGTTGACTATCTTTTAATCCAAAAACAGTTGATTAATTTCAGTGATATACATCGGGGGCAAAAAAGCTTTATGTATTGCAGAAAATAATCACACGTTCGAGAGTCATTGGCATTCCATATTTTCATCATTTATCGCTGTTCAAATTACTTGTAATAACATGTAACTGACAGCATTTGAGGAAATGAGATTTTTATTGATACCCTAAAAACTTGCAAGATCTATTTCGCATCAAAAGATATACAGATATTTTGCTCTATTTATGATTCTCCCATACCTCCGGACTGATAACCTGCATACAAGTAAAACCATGATACACCATAACAAGTTCCACACTGCTTCCATAGATATTAAATACCATGTGACCTCATGCCATGCATTAATATTTCTTCCCCCTTAAGCAATACAAAAGAGTGAACCTCTGTGATATTTACATATATCATGCCTACTGTGATAAAGGGACTTGGTTTTAAGTTTGGTCCAATAGATTAATAGAATCTATCACCATTATCACCTATGGACAGAGACCTCCTAACCTGAGTGTCAAATACTTCATTTGTCCACAACGAGGCTTGCCGAAATATTTGACTTAAGGTTAGGAGATATCTGTCCATCATTGATAGTGGTCATTGTCATGTTTTTTCTCTCACATTAATTCCTTGATTTGGTGGCATTTAGGCCTTCTTCTTCTCCTTCATTTGGCCATGTCTTCAAATTCCAATCTCCACATTGTGAAAGAACACCACAAGTTAGGGGATGCCCATTTGAATTTAATGGGGCTAGGATCAAATTTGAAATAAAAAGGCAGAATCTAAGTTTATGATGAAAAAAAATAATCCAGGTTTGCAGTTGGTAAAAATGAAAAGGCAGGATGCAACTGTTGAAAAAAGTTTCAGGAAACGTCTAAAACTGAATAAAATAAATGAATTGCTATATTCAACAAAGATATGAAGCTAATAATAATAATAATAATAATAAAAAAAAAAAAATAAATACATAAAATGTAAAGATTTCAGGACAGCCAATATGAGACAGGATTGGTTATTCCTGGCCATAACTTCGTAATGAATAAGAAAAATAAATAAAATAAGCCCAAAAAAAATCAAACTTAAAAATCACATTTCAAATGGTAGCAAAACAAAATCACAAATTAAAAGTATTGGAAGTTCAAATTCATTATTACTACTGTATCTTTATTGTTTATTGCAACGATTCAAACTACCGTATTTTATGGCCTATAAGTCGATATGGGGGATAGGTCGAATGGCTGATTTTTGGCAAAAATCCAGGCTTAAGTATTAGATAGGTCGAAACAGAGGATAGGTCGATGTCGGCAAAGATGGAAACATGAGAACACAGAAATTGCATCGTTTATGTTTAATAACTGGTGCTCTATTAAAATAATCAGAGTGATCGGCCTATTTTACGGCACAGTATTAAATAGGAGTGATTAAAAAGCATATAAGTTGCATCATATATATATTTAACATCACTTATATTACTCGTGTGTACTGATTATGTATATACATGTTACCTGTCAAATCATCATTAAATTCTTTATGCTGTTTACACAAGCGACCTCAATCCTTGTCTTATCCTTACATTGACCTAAATTATTATGCTACTGCAATTGTCAAACAATTAAATACTCAAGGTTTAGTGTCAATTAATTTATGTAACACCTTTTCCAAAACTTTCCCAACTTCAAAGACTGCCGCGCGAGTGGGGTGCCGAGATAAGGGAATCATTCAAAAGTATAAACTGTCCGGTATAAATATAATGTAAAACGATGTATTTTTATCACGCAGTTTCTGACACAGTCTTGAATCTCAATGATATTGTAACTTGAAAGATCATTATTTTGTCACTTGATTATGAACACAGTGCATTACGCACACACGAGGTCACAGTAGGCCCCTAGATTATCCCATGGAAAATTTTGAATTACGATGTTAAAATGAGGAATTGCAGATACAAGTTAAATATTTCTATTTTTTTTAAAGATAAGTCGATGCGGCGAATAGGTCGAGGTCACAACATTGGAGAAAAAAAATATCGACCTATAGGCCGTAAAATACGGTACTGCACTCAGCTCGAACATCAATCAACTTAGATAAGATTTTACATCAGAAACTACAAGGCCACAGGAATTCCATATTCAGAAAATGGTTTGCTAATATCCACTTCAATTGTAAAGAATCTTCAGACATGAAATTATTTTGTGCAATAAAATTATGTTCATTCTTAAATATTATATTTGGTGAAACAGAAACTTCATGTTCAAATGAGGCCATTGTCATGTTTGTACATTTTGAACACCCACTCAGTAAATTCAAATTTTACAACATGACAGTCTGCTCTGATTGCATTTTATAGCAGAATGTAATGTGGAAGAGGGTTTTGATATCTAAAGTTTGATTTGGTAATTTTGTTATTAGGTTTCATGGTGTTAAACTTTTTGTTCCATTTTTATATTGAATTATTCATATTCAAGATCATACATAATATATTATATTGGTGAATCTGGAGGAGGTATGGGGTTTACAACCATCCTTGAATTTGGTATTTTTCATATAAAGAGATTAATAATGATGAAACACCTGAAATTCATTTTTAGATGGAATGAATTCGAAATCAGGCATGTGCTGTAGGAGGGTGGTTATATTCACACGTTTTTGCGTATGGAAACCAGAAAATTGCTTCAGAGCTTTTAAAAGTAAAAATTTGTCGACCCCATACATATTTTTAAAACTTAAAGGGAGCAACCACTTGATTTTAGGGATGAGAGGAGGGGCTAAAGATAATATTTTTTTCTGGATTATTTGTCATTGTAATTACAGTCCTAACTTTTTATTTTTTACTTCATCCTGTCTTGGATTTTTTTATCCCACTATGACGAAGTTATCTATGACTATTAAACTGCATTGAAGAATGTACTTAGCCTAATTGTAAATTTTTAAGTACTGGTACAGCTATGTTATACACGTTCTTTCAAATACAGGAGCGGATCTAGAATTTTTTTCCAGAAAGGGGTGGGGTGGGGTTGAGACTGGTATAATAAAATGAAACTGCGTATGTAAATGTATTAAAATTGTTATACAATACATAACTCACTGCACATATTTCTATATGGTATTAAGCTATGCCTGTTTACCAATATGAAGTTCACAGATACCAAAGTAATAATCATAAGAAGGTTCTGGAGACAATGATACAAATCAGGGGGAAAATAGACATATACAGACCTCTGAAAATACAGATGTGGGATCAGGTGTCATGGAGGAGTAAGCATCCTCTGTCAACTGGTCACATCTGTTGTGAGCCCACAGATGAATTCATATAAAGTATTATATCACACTAATATCCATCTCAAAAGAAGGTTGTAAGCAAACATAACCAACATATGAGCTAAATGTTAGTTAGAAGGTCCAGGGAATGCTCCCCTTAAATTCTTTGTTTTACACAGCATGAAGGGCTATTTTGTAGCTTCAAAATACTGAATTATCACCTCTTTATCCTTCAAAAAATTTTCCACTGATAGACAAGAAATTTAGCAAACATAAGCTGTGCTGCTAGTTGGTCTGGGGTACTCTTGGGTATGCTACTTCAGAAGTTTTTTTTAATTGAAGTCCCAAGGTGCCTTTTTTAGCTTTTCAAAGTGTCCATTAATATACATGTATAGATTGATTATACCTCCAAAGTGAAGTGAGATTTAGTGGCAGATTTTAACAAGAGAACCTGGTTTCCCTGGAAGAGACCAACAGTCTAATGCAAATAAACTGGCAAACTTTCTCACAAAAATTGGCTTTGGTTTCTGGGGGGCTTGAACCTGCCCTGACCAGAAGTAAAAGGCCTCATGGTTCAAAGCGTGATGTTCTAACCACCATGCCACAGAGGCCACAGAGGCCCCAGAAAGGGAGGGGGAGTGCATGTTGAAAGTTGAAAGTCATAGGACTAACTTTGGTATAAAACACCAGTCTGCCTTTTGTGTTAGGCTGTATTTATCATGTACATGTAATTAGTATAGTTTCATTTGTAAAATGGGTAATGCACATTAGTGCTATACTGTATTTGTACTAGACAAAAACCAGTATATACAATTTGCATGATTTTTGTGTCAGTCTGTTTCTGCAATATCAAATGACATATTGTTCTCGTGTCAGACTGCACCTGTTGTCTTAGTAGCATAATTTTGTACAGTTCTGTATTTGTTAAATCAATAACATACTTTTGTACTACACTGTGGATGTATCTGTGATTTGAGTGGCTATAATTTGTGTCAGATTTTTTTACTATCCAGATCCATGACTACAAGAGGACTTTATTGACACAATTTGATGTCACCTAAGAGACATGGTTACTCATTCATTACCAGAGAAACCAACCATAAAACATCGTGACATAACTGATAACAATTAATTATTTAATGATATTTCAAGGCTTCCAGTCTTGTTAACTTAAAAGAGGGTTATAACTTGGACATGCCATAGCCATTAAATGTAAAATTGAACAAATCAGTAAAGATTTTGTAAGCTTTTGTAATTATTGGAATATTTAAGTAACTTTCTATGTATCCCAGCATGCACTTTAATTGTAGAAACCTTGATATGACTTTGGACCGTATTTTGTATTCTCTTCAATAACACTAGACAGTGTATAAAATGTTTTTATGGTGGTTGTATTTTGTTGTAGGTGTTTGGTTTTGGGAATGTGTTGTATTCAGTTATAAGTGCCATATTTGGGGAAATATGTTGTATTATGTTGTAGATTTGGGGAAAACATTTTTAGCTCACCTAGTGAGCTATTGCAATCACTTTGCGTCCGTCGTCCGTCGGTCGTCCGTCGTCAACTCACTTTCAAAAATCTTCTCCTCTGAAACCAC
Source organism: Atrina japonica (assembly GCA_030159075.1). Taxonomy (NCBI): domain Eukaryota; kingdom Metazoa; phylum Mollusca; class Bivalvia; order Pterioida; family Pinnidae; genus Atrina; species Atrina japonica. The sequence goes on along the minus strand of BROG01000219.1, from coordinate 703,370 downwards.
TGGGCCAAATTGAACCAAACTTGAACTGAGTCGTCACTAGGGTATTTAGTTTCAAATTTGTTATTTTCTATGTCGCAGGTCAAACAACATGGCCGCTGTTGCTAAAAATAGAACATAGGGGGTAAATTGCACCAATAACTCCAAAACCATTACAGATATCAAAAATTCTGTAGGTAAAAGTGATCAGCTTGATGAGATCTACCTGCCATGCAATTTTGAAGAAAATCGGAAAACTCACCTCGGAGTTATAGCCCTTTTTTTGTAAAATTTTCAAAATTTTGGCATTTTTAATTTTTTATTTCAAAAAATGTAGCAGATAGAGGTCAAGTGTAAATTGCAAAACTGTTCAGCATATCAAGATCTACCCACCCTGAAAATTTGAAGACAATCCAAAAACCTGTGTAGGAGTTATTGCCCTTTTTTCACAGAATTTTTTCAATTTTTATGTTTTTCGTCTTCTAACTCCAAAACTATGAAAGATAGAGGTCGAATGTAAATTGATAAAATGTTTGCCATGATATGGCGACTTCAAAACCGGTGTGAAAATTTTTTGTTGACCGCCATTTTCAATATGGCCGACAAAAGAGGCGGGAAAATTCAACATTGTTTGATTTCAATGAAATTTGGTTTCCAAATAGATATTGATGTTACGACTTCAAAACTGTTGTTGAAAATTGTTCGTTGACCGCCATTTTTAGCTCACCTGGCTTTTGGAATCACTTTGCGTCAACAAACATGGCCGCTATGGCGAGGCTTAGTTTAACATTGGATCCTATAGGAAAAAATCTTCTCCTCTGAAACCACTGACACAAATTTAACCAAACTTTACAGGAATGATGTATGCAAGGTCCTTTACAAAGACTGCTTTTGTTCTGATCCGTCAAAAATCATGGCCACTAGAACGGGGCTTAGTTTAACATTATATAGCCAAAAGAAGACTGCTATGCTGCATACACTGCAAAGTTTTCGCAGAACCTTATTCATTCATTCATGAATCCGGTTCCTGACTTGGAAGAAGAACATTGGATCCTGTGGGAAAATTACATTTTCATCTTCTCCTCTGAAAACGCTGAAGCAAATATAACCAAACTTTACTTTGTATTGAAGGTCCTTTACAAAGATTGCTCATTTCGTTCCGATCTGTCAAAACCATGGCCGCCAGGGCTGGGCTTAGTTTATCATTGGACCCTATGGGAAAATCACATTTTCATTTTCTCCTCTGAAACCACTGAAGCAAATTCAACCAAACTTTACAGGATTTATGTATGGAAGGTCCTTTACAAAAATTGCTCGGTTCGTCTGATCTTCTCAAGCAAATAACCAGGTGAGCGATACAGGCTCTTGAGAGCCTCTTGTTGTTTTATCAAGATCACTTCAGTGTTTTTAGGTCATCAAAGTCTCAAGGTGACCTATTGCGATCGTCTGTTGTCTGTCGTGTGTTGTCTGTTGTTGAAGTGTAATATTAACTTTGACATATTTTGGACTTCTCAAAAACCATTGGGTCAGTTTTGCCTTAAGTTGACAGGACGTATCAGAACATAACCATGGGACCCATAGGGGCCCAAAAAGGACCAAAAGTTGGTACATCTTTAAAAATCTTCTCATAAACCAATGATTTTGTATGCATGATTTAGTTTGCAAATGAAAATGATATTTGTCCACTAGGGGACACTTCAATAACATAAGGTACAGTTTTATACAAATGTCTTTTAAAACAACTCAAAACAGATTTACATTTTGTATACAAAGATATATGAGAAAGTTGTTAGGAATTACCTAAGGATCATTCTTTTTGACAAAATTTCAATGTCATGAGGTCAACATCACCAGCACCTTAGTAAACAGAAAATAAAAGTTTTTTGTCTAATTTGAGACATTTTCAACTTCCTCTCAAGAACCAGTGAACCACTTTTAAGCAAACTTGACGGGAAGTATCCCCATGTGAAGCCGCATAAAATTAGCAAACAGAAAGGGGATAGAACCCATTTTGAGCCCTAAAAGGGACAAAAAATACCAAAACCTGTTTTAAGCATTGTTGGCTTATTGTTGTTTGAGATATTTTATAATATCAGGTGTTGATTTGAAAAAAATTTATATCTCAAGTTACGAACATCGGTATATTAAAAAATAAAGATTCTTATTAGGAATAGATTTATTGTCTTAAAGTAAATAAGAATGGCCTTTTGTTCAGGTTTTGATATATCATTATCAGATTTTGTGTTTTTTGCATACATTTTTTATGACTTCATGTAAAGGATTTCTTTTAACTCAACAAGTTTTGTACTTTATTGTTAATGACATTTAAGGATTTTTGTATATATGAAGTACAAACAGAAAGTGTGGTAGGCATTGATTACAAGTGTAATCATATGTTATAAGCATGTGTGAGGTATGCAGGAAATAGTCATGAACATAACTGGGAAATTTTTGCTCAAAATTGGAAAAATATAGCTGATTTTGCAATGGGAATGGGTCCTTTTATCAGACCCAAATGTTGATAATATCAATCCCTGTATATGGTATATGTTATGTAGACAGTGTTGTGGCATGTCCTGATAAGACAAAATTAATCTAAAATGTAAAAATCACGGTATTAACCGTAACAGGGTTTTGCATTGGTATTTAACTTATCAACCCCTGAAAAACAATGGACTCTTCCCTAAATCAATAACTTAGACCAGTCCAAATGTGACTTTAGTGGTGAATGGGTTAAAATTGTTATTTGGTAGGTACCCTGCAATTACAGCTTGGATTTTTATGTTTTAATTAGAAACCCTATTACAGTTAACAGAATTATGGCCCTTTATTGATTTCAGATCAGTGAGCTGCTGAGTCCTGCTGTGTACTTGCTACTGGACCTGTCATACCATCAGCATGTTCTTAGGAAATCCTACTATTAAGTGTGATGCCCTGTGTATATTTGTTAACTGACAGCTGTCAGGTATTTTTTTGAAGTAGATATGGACATTCAGTATATGTCATTACAGATTCCTGTGTGTTCTACAGTGTTAACGGAGCAAATTTAATGGCGAATTGTTTCTTATGTCGTTTTGTTTTAGTATTTTGGCATAAAAATACATGTTCTCCGGTCTGAACGAAGAACATTGACATAGAATTGGGCAATAAATGTCCAGTATTCTGGGATATAAATGATACAAGCACTATAATTATAGAAATAAAAAGCCGTAAGTAAAACAAAACGCCAGTCTTATTGTCTGAGAGGATGTTATATTTATATTGGAATTTATAGTATTTTAACCAAAGTTTTGGTAATAGCTATGGAAATGGTTTATATATATACATAAGGTTTCTAAAATCTCTCAAGTTTATATAAAACACTAATATGAAAAAAAGACATAGAGAAATATATTGTCAAATATCCCAGACAACCTGTCCCTACATCAGGACAAATTGACCAAAGTGACATACATAACACACACAACATGCTTACACACACACACACACAGACATACACACACACACACACAGACACACACACACACACACACACAGACACACACAGACACACACACACAGACACACACACACACACACAATCAATAAATGTATTGATAGAATGTATAAATAGCTGTAGTTCCACTCAACAATTTATCTGTCAGATGATGGCAACCGCTTTTAAGTGGTGCAGATATTTACAATTTTTCCAGGAAAGAGCCATTGGCCTTACCGAAGTGATGAATATTTGTTTTAGTAAACAGATACATTTTATGAGAAAGACCATCACATTGGTCCATATCACATATCTTCACATTGGTCCATGTCATAAGTCCTGCATTGGTCCATAACATATGTCATCACATTGGTCAATATCACAGGTCATCACATTGGTCAATATCACAGGTCATCACATTGGTCAATATCACAGGTCATCACATTGATCCATATAACATATCATCATATTGGTCCATATCATAGTCCTGCATTTGTCTGTATCACAGATCATCAAACTGGTCCATATCATAGGTCATCATATTGGTCCATATCATAGTCCTGCATTTGTCTGTATTACAGGTCATCACATTGGTCCATATCATAGTCCTGCATTTGTCTGTATTACAGGTCATCACATTGGTCCATATCATAGGTCATCATATTGGTCCATATCACAGTCCTGCATTGGTCTGTATCACAGGTTCTGCATTGGTCCATATTTCAGGTCCTGCATTAGTCTCTATCACAGTCATCACATTGGTCCATATCATAGGTCCTGCATTGGTCTGTATGACAGTGCTGCATTGGTCTGTATCACAGGTTCTGCATTGGCCCATATTGCAGGTCCTGTATTAGTCTCTATCACAGTCATCACATTGGTCCATATCATAGTCCTGCATTTGTCTGTATCACAGGTCATCACATTGGTCCATATCATAGGTCATCATATTGGTCCATATCACAGTCCTGCATTGGTCTGTATCACAGGTTCTGCATTGGTCCATATTTCAGGTCCTGCATTAGTCTCTATCACAGTTATCACATTGGTCCATATCATAGGTCCTGCATTGGTCTGTATGACAGTGCTGCATTGGTCTGTATCACAGGTTCTGCATTGGCCCATATTGCAGGTCCTGCATTAGTCTCTATCACAGTCATCACATTGGTCCATATCATAGTCCTGCATTTGTCTGTATCACAGGTCATCACATTGGTCCATATCATAGGTCATTATATTGGTCCATATCACAGTCCTGCATTGGTCTGTATCACAGTCATCACATTGGTCCATATCATAGTCCTGCATTTGTCTGTATCACAGGTCATCACATTGGTCCATATCATAGGTCCTGCATTGGTCTGTATGACAGTGCTGCATTGGTCTGTATCACAGGTTCTGCATTGGCCCATATTGCAGGTCCTGTATTAGTCTCTATCACAGTCATCACATTGGTCCATATCATAGTCCTGCATTTGTCTGTATCACAGGTCATCACATTGGTCCATATCATAGGTCATCATATTGGTCCATATCACAGTCCTGCATTGGTCTGTATCACAGTCATCACATTGGTCCATATCATAGTCCTGCATTTGTCTGTATCACAGGTCATCACATTGGTCCATATCATAGGTCCTGCATTGGTCTGTATCACAGTCCTGCATTGGTCTGTATTACAGATTCTGCATTGGCCCATATTGCAAGTCCTGCATTAGTCTCTATCTCAGGTCATCACATTGGTCCATATCATAGGTCCTGCATTGATCTGTATCACAGACCTGCATTGGTCTGTATCACAGGTTCTGTATTGGTCCATATTGCAGGTCCTGCATTAGTCTCTATCTCAGGTCATCACATTGGTCCATATCATAGGTCCTGCATTGGACTGTATCAGTCCTGTGTTGGTCTGTATTACAGGTTCTGCATTGGTCCATATTGCAGATCCTGCATTAGTCTCTATCACAGGTCATCACATTGGTCCATATCATTGGGTCTGTATTGGTCTATATCACAGGTCCTGCATTCATCCATATCATAGACCATCACATTGGTCTATATCACATAACATTGCATTGGTCCATGTCATAAGTCCAGCAATGGTCCATATCATAGGTCATCACATTGGTCCATATCACAGGTCATCTTAGTGGTCCATATCATAAGTCTCTACATTGGCTTGTTTCACAGGTTATCACATTGGTCCATATCACAAGTACTATATTTGTCCATTTCACAGGTCATCACATTGGTCTGCAGCACAGGTCATCACATTTGTCAATATTACAGGTCTTCACATTGGTCCATATCACAGGCTCTGCATAATGGTCCTATATTGGTCCATATCACAGGGCCTGCATTATGGTCCGTATCGCCGGATAAAATGTTTGACTAGGTGATGTCAAAAACAGAAATGTGTAAATTTTGAAAAACAATAATCAGTCATATTATTTGTCACTTTACCACAAAAACAATCATATTAAATCAATCAAAAGCCCTAGAGGTTTAATTAAAGCCAAAATTTGTTCTGTTGGTGTTAATTAAAACTTAGCTTCAAAACAACACTGGATATTAATTAAGTTCTCTATAATGACATTGATAATATAACATATTTTGTCTGATTTGTGAGAAAAAAAAAAGGGAGATCACAGAAACCCACAACACGAAGTAATTACGAATATCAGAGAGATTGCATTTAAATATTGCAGAAAGAATTTCCATGTTAGAGCCATTTATGAATCATATCTATAGAAAAGATAACTTCCTAGCTGAACCCTAATTTACATATTGGGTTGTTGATAAGGCAATACAAGAGTCTGCAATTTGAATACTAGATACAGTAATACATTTGAATTATCTTCTTTTTAACATGGTTCTAATGAAAAAAAAATCGTTGATATGCTTCAAGAAATGGTTTGAGATGTAGCATCATTTAAGGAGATTGGATTTGGGGGTAATCTTCTCATTTTCAAAAGTTATAGATTTTATAAATCAAACAGTCACTCTCTCTCTCCTAGTTGTAATAGTATTGGCCTACAGATCTTTATAGTATCGCCATGCTGTGGAGTTCCATGTATTTATAGGGCTCGACATCACTTTTTTTTCTATAGCCTGCCACGTCAGGCAAGTGTCCATTTAAATCAACCTGGAACAAAACATCAGTATATACATTTTACTTCTTTGAATACATGTACTCTGGAAATAAACTACGGTACCGGTATATGTTTATGTGAAGGACATTGGTTTGATCATTTGTTTTAAAAGAAAATTATTAAATTGACAACCAAGTTCCTCCTAGAACATGGATTGCATTTAGTTTTGTTGACAGAAACGATCTGTGCCTGAAGTCACCAAATTTTATTCAGGCTCAAGTTATGTTTTGTAATTTTAAGATGAAATCAATCATAATTAATGCTACAACTGGGCATTTTTAAGATAACTTCAGAAATATTAGAAATAGTTTGAGTACATACTCAAAATTTTGAGTTTCATACTGAAGATTTTTTTCCCAATTTTTCCAAATATTTTTGATGTGAATGAAAAATGGTGGTGTTTCCTCACCAGTCATACCCATGAGTTTTTACAAATAACTATAACAAGAATTATAAAGTCAAAATAATAAATAATTTTGTGATTCAGTATTCATTAGATTTAGTAAAATCTGAGCTCCCAAAACTTTGTAATATTTATTGTCAAACTGTATTTCCTGGTCTATGTGGTAGTTAGATTGCATTATCTCCTTGTCTGAATGCCAGTCTGTGTCCTGGGTATGTATATTTCCTGGTCTATGTGGTAGTTAGATTGCATCATCTCCTTGTCTGAATGCCAGTCTGTGTCCTGGGTATGTATATTTCCTGGTCTATGTGGTAGTTAGATTGCATCATCTCCTTGTCTGAATGCCAGTCTGTGTCCTGGGTATGTATATTTCCTGGTCTATGTGGTAGTTAGATTGCATCATCTCCTTGTCTGAATGCCAGTCTGTGTCCTGGGTATGTATATTTCCTGGTCTATGTGGTAGTTAGATTGCATCATCTCCTCGTCTGAATGCCAGTCTGTGTCCTGGGTATGTATATTTCCTGGTCTATGTGGTAGTTAGATTGCATCATCTCCTCGTCTGAATGCCAGTCTGTGTCCTGGGTATGTATATTTCCTGGTCTATGTGGTAGTTAGATTGCTTCATTTCCTTGTCTGAATGCCAGTCTGTGTACTGTGTATGCATATATGGAAATACGAATAACCAATATTAAAAATTAATGAATAAGCAAGCATTTTTTTTTTTAAATTATATGGATGCATTTTACTTACAACATGGGCTTGGTAAAATTTAAATGATAAGGTTCTGCAAGTTTTTTTTTATTCTATTTTTTCTTGTACTTTGAAATGAACATGTATGTACATATGGTTTAGCTTTGATAGAGAATACATCACTGGTTAAAAAAAAAGATATAAAAAATCTGCACTATGTATTAACATTGAATTCACTGAATATATTGCAGATAATTTTTTTTTTAAGTCTTTATTTATAGAACAAATTTACAAACTATATAATTTTGTGTTTGCATTGATTTTTTGTTCGACATATGTACGTACATTTAAATTCTGTAGAAGAAAAATTCAGTAAAAATGTCCTGTCTTTGTAGTTTTAACTTTTATGCGGTGTAATTATCAGAGATCGTGTGATGTAATTATCAGATATTGTGTGATGTGATCATCAGAGATCATGTAGTCACCATTTAATTGCTCTTTGTAAGTACAGAACAGCATAGGGATTCACACATTAAATAATAAATTATAATATCAGAAAAAAAATTATTTTTCTTTTGTTATTTTTTTCGTTGATTCTTCATGAGCATCTCATAATCGATATTTTGTGTTATATGAAAAGTTGTATCAACTCGTACAAGGGGCCATTTTTTTTTTTTTTTGGTGCTAATATTAAATGACTGTAATAATGCTATATAATATTTAATTGTAATACTGAAACACAGCATGCATTTATTGATTCTATTTTGTACACTTTCTGCATGTGGCAAGTCAAATATTTACATGCAAGGCAAACATGGATTTAATTGTCATGTTTGTGCGTTTCTTGATATTAGTTTAATATAATAATTCTGCTGAAACTTGATATTTTTTTCATTGGTTTTTAATTTTTGTCAATGTTAGTGAAGTGATACTTAGCTTTTTACTTCAAGATACAGTGGCATTTCACAAACAAATTTAAGAAAACCAGAATTTTAATGAACACTTTTTCTTGAAAAAAATGTTGGGACAGATTTTTCAACTTCGACATGACCAAAATCTTGGCTTATGCAATTTCAACATAACAAGATTGGATTGTGTTTACTAAGACATTTCTTTGCTTCTTCTATAACAGTAATACATCTTTTATGCCATACTTCAATTTTTCTCAATCACTTCACATTTTCCCTACCACTTCCACCCTTACATACGTCAGTTTCAATGTATTTGATGGACATCCTCTTGCTTACTCTTTATGACAATTGTCAGATTATGTCCAAAAAATTTTTTATACCCTAACCGCTTTTGCTATTTATAGACTAAGCATATCACCTCACTGTTGACTTTCATCTCATGGTGAACCTTGCAATACTAAGTCTCTCTCTCCCTCCCTCCCTCCCTCCCCACTCTCTCTCTCTCTCTCTCTCTCTCTCTCTCTCTCTCTCATCTCTCTCTCTCTCTCTCTCTCTCTCTCTCTCTCTCTCTCTCTTCTCTCTCTCTCTCTCTCTCTCTCTCTCTCTCTCTCTCTCTCTCTCTCTCTCTCTCTCTCTCTCTCTCTCTCTCTCTCTCTCTCTCTCTCTCTCTCTCTTCTCTCTCTCTCTCTCTCTCTCTCTCTCTCTCTCTCTCTCTCTCTCTCTCTCTCTCTCTCTCTCTCTCTCTCTCTCTCTCTCTCTCTCTCTCTCTCTCATTCATCAAAGGTACAATGACTAAAAACAGGAAAATTAACAAAACCAACCATGAATCTTACAGGAATTCCAACTAACATCAATTCTTTTAGTAAACATGTGGATTGCAGTCATAAATAGTACATCACAGATATCAAGTTCTACTGGAAAATCTCTGTTATTTCTTTTTTTTTTCAGTAATGGTTACAAACGTACTCTCTTGTTTTCTCAGTAATTTCCATCGATATGTTATCCATGAAATTGATTGTTTTTTGAAACTGCAGATATATATTTTTGTTCAAATTAACTTCTCGAGGAAACCGAGAAACCAAGAAAGGCATATGTTATGTAAGTGATAAAATTGAATTAACTACAACATACAGTTTAAAAAGATATCTATTTTTCTATAGATTTTTTGTTTTTCAGACTGTCAGATGGGTATACACATCATTTGTTTTTTCTGATAAGTCTTCTCAGCTATGGAAAACATCAGTCTGGAACTCGGAGTGGTGGTTTCTTGTTCATCTGTTCAGTACATTAAAGGCTAGCAAAATAACTCTTGTTTCCCCAAAATTTAAGTTTTATTTTCTCTCAATTTTGCTGAAAATGTATATTTCTCTGTGTATTGATTTTTTTCTTATTTCTTAAACACATTTCTGAATACTGTAAACCTGTGTCAATAATTTGTCAGTGAGTAGTTATATGAAATCTTCATATCTTGTACACGCCCTGGCATATCATATCATTTGTGAAATATAAACTCCATATATGGGTGACTGAGGGATATTACCACTTAAATGTGGAAAATTTACGATGGGAAAGCTGAAATCGTCACATTTGTTGTATAGCTTAGTTGCCAATTTCCTGTCTGTGTCAGTATTAAGTAAAATGTTTAAGTATGAAGCATGTGTGCTTGATTCTGTTGTATCTTTAATTTCTAGTTTGCTGGGATATATCACATTGACATATGTATGAAAATTTTCATTATTAATTGACAAAACAACGTCGATATATCTAAATGTCAAACTAAAGGACACCGCTAACTTTTTCTTCTTTTGATTCAGCAGTTTCTGATTGAAGTCTGCTTCGTATGAATAAAGGAACAGGTTGGCCAAGAAAGGGGCACAATTGGTTCCCATAGGAATGCCCACAGTTTGTTGAAAGACCATGTCTCCGAACATTACAAATATATTGTCTATTAGAAATTCCAGCATGTTTTTTATATTAACTTTAGTGTATTCATGTGTAGAATCAGAGTGGTGTTGGACAAAATAAGTATCCTGATAGCCAATCACTAGATATTTAAATTTTCCAGTACCACCTTTAGTGAAAAAACAGTTGTCTATGATGCTAAAAAGTCTTTCTTTTAATTTTTTATGTGGAATAGTTGTGTAAAGAGTATAGAAGTAATATGTTTTGATACTGTGAATTCGAGAAAAATTGTGTGCCTTTTTATTTCAGTGAAATTCTAGACCAATGCTGTTTATTTCAGTGAAGGTCTTGGCCAATGCTGTTTATTTCAGCGAAGGTCTTGACCAATGCTGTTTATTTCAGTGAAGTTCTAATTTTCTAAAAGCTTTATAGAATTTTTAAGTATCCACATTTGATTTACACCGCTTCTGGAATAAGCAACTGTACAATATTGCTGAAGTTTCTCCCTGACGGCTGTCAATATCTTGGTAAAGAGTAAAGATAAAGGTTTGGTAGAACATTTGGTGGATCCTGCTATGTATCTTTGCTTATATGGGGTTTTATGAAGTTTAGCTATCTAATATAAATATGGTTGCTCAAAATTGGTATCTGTAGTAGATATATTAAATGAGGGTAATACAGACATGTGATTTTGAAGGATCTTGTCCTTTGAAAGTGAGCTACGTGTGTATGTAGGATTACCAGAATTCATATTAAACCCAAGTTCTCCTAATAAACAATTATAGTAATGTGCCTTACAAATAAAAACTATATTATTTGAGGCTTTGTCTGCTGGTACCAGTACATATTGGTCATGTACTCTATCCAGTTCAGTTACTACTTCTGGATCACTAAATACAGAGGGATAACGTGTTTTCATAGTCCCTGTAAGTTTTCGAATACGAGATTTTGTCAATCATCGTATGTCTTTTAGCCATTCAGACAAAGTATCTGGTTCTGCATCTTTATGTTTGACCCATCGTCTGGCATAATCTTCGACAGAATTCATAACTAAACTGAAATTCTGATGCCAATTAAAGGAACGGGCTTCCCGGTATTTAGGGCCCCTTAAAATAAGATTTTTGAGGCTTTAATTTTCAGCAATAGAAACGTCGCTGATGATGACATGCCTGATAGGATTGTATTTGAAAATAGATGAAGCACATGAACATGTGACAGTGTTGTGTAGAAGATGGTTGATGTCCAGGCACTGCAAGTATACAAGTTTCACTGTAGGAGCAAAATTTGTACATGTATACACAATATTGGTCAGCTACATATAAATCAATGTTTCTGTCTGCATTTTGTGTTATTATCAGTTCCACCATAAGGAATCTTTATGGTCAACTAACATTGACTTATGTAACAAGTGATGTCTATTGTAATGACAGGTCTCAAGGTATATAGGAAAGTTGTAAGGGATTATCTAAAGATCATCTGATAGTGTCAAAGTCATTGGGTCAAAGGTCAAGGTCACAGGCACTGTTTACTACAACAGAAAATATCAATTTTTTAAAACATTTTTATATTTCTAGATGTTATGCTTTTGCAGAGTGGGATGTATAGTTGTTATGCTATAACAGAGTGGAATGTCTAGTTGTGTTGATACAAAGTGGAATGTCTGGTTAATATGCTGTTACAGATTGGAATGTCTGGTTAATATGCTGTTACAGATTGGAATGTCTGGTTAATATGCTGTTACAGAGTGGAATCTATAGTTATTATGTTGTTTCTAAGTGGAATGTTTAGTTGTAATGTTGTTACAAAGTGGAATGTCTTTTTGTTCTCTTGTTACAAAGTGGAATTTCTAGTTATGTTGGTACAAAGTGGAATGTCTAGTTGCTGTGCTGTTACAAAGTGGAATGTCTAGTTGTTATGTTGTTACAAAGTGGAATGTCTAGTTGTTATGTTGTTACAAAGTGGAATGTCTAGCTGTTATGTTGTTACAGAGTGGAATGTCTTTTTGTTCTCTTGTTACAAAGTGGAATTTCTAGTTATGTTGGTACAAAGTGGAATGTCTAGTTGCTGTGCTGTTACAAAGTGGAATGTCTAGTTGTTATGTTGTTACAAAGTGGAATGTCTAGTTGTTATGTTGTTACAAAGTGTAATGTCTAGTTGCTGTGCTGTTACAAAGTGGAATGTCTAGTTGTTATGTTGTTACAAAGTGGAATGTCTAGTTGTTATGTTGTTACAAAGTGGAATGTCTAGCTGTTATGTTGTTACAGAGTGGAATGTCTTTTTGTTCTCTTGTTACAAATGGAATTCTCTAGTTATGTTGTTACAAAGTGTAATGTCTAGTTGCTGTGCTGTTACAAAGTGGAATGTCTAGTTGCTGTGCTGTTACAAAGTGGAATGTCTAGTTGTTATGTTGTTACAAAGTGGAATGTCTAGTTGTTATGTTGTTACAAAGTGGAATGTCTAGTTGTTATGTTGTTACAAAGTGGAATGTCTAGTTGTTATGTTGTTACAAAGTGGAATGTCTAGTTGTTATGTTGTTACAAAGTGTAATGTCTAGTTGTTATGTTGTTACAAAGTTGAATGTCTAGCTTTTATGTTGTTACAAAGTGGAATGTCTAGTTGTTATGCCATTTACAAAGTGGAATGTCTAGTTGTTATGTTGTTACAAAGTGGAATGTCTAGTTGTTATGTTGTTACAAAGTGGAATGTCTAGTTGTTATGTTGTTACAAAGTGGAATGTCTAGTTGCTGTGCTGTTACAAAGTGGAATATCTAGTTATTATGCCATATACAAAGTGGAATGTCTAGCTTTTATGTTGTTACAAAGTGGAATGTCTAGCTTTTATGTTGTTACAAAGTGGAATGTCTAGTTTTTATGTTGTTACAAAGTGGAATGTCTAGTTGATATGCTGTTACAGAATTGAATCTCTATTTGTTATGCTGTTACAGTCTGGTATATCCTATTCCTATAGGGTAGAATATTTAGTTTGTATTTTGAGATGTGGTTTCTCTATCTTAATAAAAATTTTCTGTCCTTTATCAAATACTTATCCCTGCATTTCCAGTGAAACGATTCACAAAGTGGAATTTCCTATTCAGTATCTCATTATAGAGAATGTTCTGTTACAGGTTGTCATTCTACATGTAAGATGTAGTGGGAATTGGTTTGGAACTTTGTCACTGGAGAATGCAGATACATGAGTTTTTACATATTTGTAGCTTTGTTTGAAGTAAAACATTCATTGTGAGAGAACTCCTATGCCAACTATTCATGTTTTATTACTTAAAGCTGACAGAAAAAGGAGCAATAGCATATGAATAATAAATGTGAACCCTGCAATAATAATATTTCATATTGGGTTTCTGTTTTATTTGAATTGATTTTCTCTCCGGAGATACAATGGAAAATATAATTGTCAGAGACTGCAAGGATTATAATCAATTAGATATACCAAGGAAATATTTTTTGTAAACAAAATTGTTTTATGAAACACAAATGCCCCAAGTACATCCATTATGTAATAGAAACACCAGTGAATTAGTGTATCTATCTGTGTGTAGCTAATCATCAGTGTCAAGTCTTCTGTGTCCCACCATCAATTTCTTTTTTGAAAATTGATTTAATTCTAGACCAATGCTGTTTATTTCAGTGAAGTTCTAGACCAATGCTGTTTATTTCAGTGAAGTTCTAGACCATTGCTGTTTATTTCAGTGAAGTTCTAGACCAATGCTATTTATTTCAGTGAGGTTCTAGACCAATGCTGTTTATTTCAGTGAAGTTCTAGACCAATGCTGTTTATTTCAGTGAAGTTCTAGACCAATGCTGTTTATTTCAGTGAAGTTCTAGACCAATGTTGTTTATTTCAGTGAAGTTCTAGACCAATGCTTTTTATTTCAGTGAAGTTCTAGACCAATGCTGTTTATTTCAGTTCTAGACCATTGCTGTTTATTTCAGTGAAGTTCTAGACCAATGCTATTTATTTCAGTGAAGTTCTAGACCAATGCTGTTTATTTCAGTGAAGTTCTAGACCAATGTTGTTTATTTCAGTGAAGTTCTAGACCAATGCTGTTTATTTCAGTGAAGTTATAGACCAATGCTGTTTATTTCAGTGAAGTTATAGACCAATGCTGTTTATTTCAGTGAAGTTCTAGACCAATGCTTTTTATTTCAGTGAAGTTCTAGACCAATGCTGTTTATTTCAGTGAAGTTCTAGACCAATGCTGTTTATTTCAGTGAAGTTCTAGACCAATGCTGTTTATTTTTTTTTCAGTGTGTCAGTCATTGTCATATCTCTGCTACCATTGGGTCAGAGATGATCAAGGGAGGGGGCTGAATTTTTTTTAGTATCTGTCATTTTGTAGCTCTCTATTTGATGTCAAAAACAAGAGTTTCTTTTCTCACATTTTAACTAGATTCTGTATGATGTTTTATATCTATGAAGGCCTAAGATTGTGTTTCATTTTGGCCAACATTCTGCAGTATTTGCTAGAGGCATAATGGGACTTTGAAATCTTTATAAATACTTGACATCACATAGATATATTATTTCTCCAACCCATTTTGTTTCTATTACTTTTTTGTTTTTTCTGTTTTCTATTTCTTCATTCCATTTGATGTTGTTATTACTCATCTTTTTTTCTGAAATTATATCCAAACTGTCCATTTCCCTGTATACACACCACCAGATAAGTCCTTAACATTTGACCTTTGTAAAATTAATAGATCACGCCTCGGTAATTGCTAACAAATTTTCATTTTTTATATTTTTATCCAATATTCTGTGTGTTATGAAATTTGCATGTTAAATATCGTAATACATGAAATACGATTCCCTCACTAAGTAATGAATCATATATATATGAACAGCAGCATATTGATAATCAAATGAAAACATAATTGATATACCACCGTATATATATATATATATATATATATATATATATTGAAACTTGTGTATAACAACCTCCTTTGGGACACAATAAAACTGGTCTTTATATAGAGGTTAATTTGTACACAAATAGTACTTTTCGGGACAGCAAGAAACGGTCTTTGTGACCAGGTGGTTTTTATACACAGGTGGTCGCTAATGCAGGATTAACTCTATATATATATAGGGGTATATTGGGGGTGCTGCAATAAACCGATATACCGGTGAATTGCAGTACATCGTCCCATGATATGGATTCCGTGATACAGGACAGTGTACAGGTATATCGCCAAAAAATTGTAAATACAACATTTCTTCTTGTTTAGATGAAATTTCTAGAAATTAAACTTTTTATTTTTTTTCATAATAATATACAACGATTGACAAATTACTTTCGCTTTCATAACATTAGTAGTCTTAATCAGATGAGCGTTTGTAAGTGTACTAAAATACAGTACTGTATAACTATCAGCACTTGATTTACAACATTGGGTTTCAAGCATAATGGTGGCAATCCCAGATCTGGAGTGGATTCCGTACAAAAAAAAAGGCAGAATGTCACATGGGAATATTTATTTTCTTTACAACGTTCACGTAAGGCACAAGAAGTAGTGTTAGGCATTGTTATATGCGAAAAGTACAATCACTGGTGCCATAGTATCTGTGGTGAAATGAAAAAATTTGATGTTGAAATATATATGTTTTGTTGCAATACATTAAGAGTAGAATTTAAAATCAAATGTTTTGTTGTGTTCAAATTTCAAGTATATGTACTGAAAGTTAGTGCATAACAGTCAGGACGATGTTCACTCATTCTGTTATGTATATATATATATATATACCGAGTACATGTACCGGTACTGAAAGTTAGTGCATAACAGTCAGGACGATGTTCACTTATTCTGTTATGTATATATATATACCGAGTACATGTACTTCAGTAAAGTGATCAGATATGGTCATAATATGGAGAGCAAGTGATTTGTCTTAGTCACCTTACAGACATTTTATTTCTGTTAATTGTTGGCAACATGTATCGTAATACATATCGTGGTACGCTGTATCCGTATCCGTATCGTGGCAGCACCAATATATATATATATATATATATATATCTTATTTCATGCCGATCCAATTATTTCACGTTTTATTGCTTTATATTTCCTATGTGGTCTTTTGAAGTTAATATTATTTTTAGCTGAAGTTGCCATGCTTAGCCTAGATAAGAAAAGGAAGGACAGAAAAGTAGACATTTAATCTAAAAAAGGACAGAAAAGTAGACATTTAATCTAAAAAAGGACAGAAAAGTAGACATTTAATCTAAAAAAGGACAGAAAAGTAGACATTTAAAGGACAGAAAAGTAGATCTTTAATATAAAAAGGACAGAAAAGTAAACATTTAATATAAAAAAGGATAAAAAGGTAGACATTTAAACTGTTAGCCAAAGTGGGCTGCAGTTACAGGTATACATTGTTTAGCTCATTCATCCCTACAGACACATATGGACTGGTCCAAGTCATTGAATTACAGAGGACTCCATTGATTTTCAAGGGTTGATAAGTAAAATACTGTCTGTATGTATGTGTCAACATTTGGCAAATTTTATGGTTGGTATAATGCCCCTGACAATTACAATGTTTCACTTAGTGAAATGTTGAATTGCCTGTTCTGTAGTGGTTTTTGAATATCTTTACCAATTATAACAAGAATTCATTCCTCAATTATTACATTTAAATTTATCTGTGGATTTATTGCAGATATGGTCATTCAACAGGGGGTGGGTACAGGGTGGGTACACCTAATCTCACCTGGATTTATTGTAGATATGGCCATTCAACAGGGGGTGGGTACAGGGTGGGTACACCTAATCTCACCTGGATTTATTGCAGATATGGCCATTCAACAGGGGGTGGGTACACCTAATCTCACCTGGATTTATTGCAGATATGACCATTCAACAGGGGATGGGTACAGGGTGGGTATACCTAATCTCACCTGGATTTATTGCAGATATGACCATTCAACAGGGGATGGGTATACCTAATCTCACCTGGATTTATTGCAGATATGACCATTCAACAGGGGATGGGTACACCTAATCTCACCTGGATTTATTGCAGATATGGCCATTCAACAGGGGGTGGGTACAGGGTGGGTACACCTAATCTCACCTGGATTTTCAGAGATCCATTTGTGTTTAATTTTCACCTGATTTAAGTGTATATTGTATTATCAACCATTTATAAATACTTTGTTATCTAAGATTTTTTACATTAAATGCTTTTTTTTTTCGTCTGTTTTTCAAGTTTTTTGCTTGCAGGAGTGTATTGACATTAAAATAGATTTTTGACATGAGAACTGCGTTATGATCGATTCGTGATGTATAACGATGTATAACTGCAATACATTACAACATCTTTATTACACTGTAACACAAAAGAGTTCTTTTCTTTGCCATTTTACTAGAATTGAATTTTTATGTCTCTCCCGATTATATTGATTATTTATTATTGTGAGGCGGGGGAAAATGATAAAAAAGAAGGAAAAATCTGTTGAATTTCATTGAAAGGTTTGATTGATGTGTACAATATATTACCTCGAAATAAAAATCATTAATGGATTACAAAAATAAATGTACATGGCTTTTGAAAGAAGTATTCCATTATAAATTCTTGTTTTAAGGTTTTATTTATTGGTATAATTCAATTTTATTCCATTACAAGATTTGGCAGTTACATAACGACAGTTTAATATCAATGTCCACTTAGTTGTACAAAAATTCTTTTATGAGACATAAATTCTATGTTGGTGTAGTTTAGTGTCGCTTCAGTAAATGAGATTTCAAACATATGCCTAGTTGACAGGATATTGGCCATGGCGAAATATTACCATTACCAATTAAGCACAGCAGCTGAAATATAGGAAAAGCAATTTTGTCGTGTCTCCCTCAAACAGTATGAGGAGACATATTGATTATGCCATGGTGGACTATCTGTCTGTAGGTAAAAATTAGTCACAAATCTTGTCCAGGCTCTATTTAGCTTTTAACTTTCTAGTCCTTTATTGTGTTATTGGTCATGACCTAAAGGTTCCATATGACCTTGACTGTGTCATATCATTAAGGCAAAGGTCACAGTGCACCCATGGCCATATTTTTTGTCATGGCAATAACCTTTCAGCCCTTACTTAGAATGCATTCAACTTTAGAATGCATGCAACTTTAATATGCTATCATGACCTAAAGGTGTTGTGAGTTTGACCTTGGGTCAAATCTTCAAGGTCACCATTACAGTGCACCCATGGACAGAAAAAAGATGATTTATAGTGGTAAGACGGCCTCCATGGCTGAGTTGTTAGAGCATAGCACTTTAAACATTTAATTCTACCACATCCTGTCAGCACAGGTTTGAGTCTCGGAGGAACATAAGCTTATTTTACTTGCGGAAGGTCAGTGGTCTCTTCCCGGGTACATTGTAATCAGGTTCTCTCCTCCATCATTAAAAACTTCCCTTCACCTTATAACTTAAAAGTTGTTGAGTGTGGTGTAAAACACTGTTCATTACTCAATAAAGTGGTAAGGAAATGGGAGACATATTTTTTTTTTTTCGTCAAACAAAAAAATTATATTTGATAAAAGTTTTGCTTTGCCTAAAATTGCTAAAACAAAAAATAAAATCCTTTTGTTTTCTCAGGTTAACAGGTTTAATTCTTTGAAGAAAAAACTTTGATCGTAAACTCCACCATTTAAAAAGTTACTATATGTATTCAATGTTAAAGAAAAAAAACATAAAAAAGGTTAAAATTCTATAGCGTTGGACTGTTTTCAGATAATAGATTTTGGGCTCATTGTACCCAGGCTTACAGTGCTTTAGCTGGTCTGATGGTGGAGTGTTTGAGTGTTTAGAGGGCCTTTGTTTGAGTCCCGTACCTGATTATACCAAAGACTTAGTATACTAAATGACTGTTCCTTCGCTGAGCACTTAGGTGAAAGTCACTGGCCTTTAGGCTGAGATTTAAAACCGAGGTCCAGTTTTGTGACAAACATGACACGTAAAAGAATTCCCACTGTATTGACATCAGTCCGTAGCACAGGTCCATATTCACCTAAAGCTGGCGACATCTTAATATAAGTGAAAACTTCTTGACGGGATGTAAAAACAACAAACAAATAAGCAAACAATTATAGACGATCAAGCTTCTGGAAGGGAAGTTAGACAAAATAAAAGGTTAGAGAATTATCAAGTTTGCTATATGACCAGGATGAGTTTGGTTATCCTGAAACAATGGTGGTAAAACTGTGGCGTGAATTAGTACGTACTTGCATCTCCAGTTATATCTTTTATTTTACTTCTGTGTATTCTTTCTCTCGTTTCTTGGTACAATTATTCCGACAGAAATATTTGGCATTTCTGATGAGAGCACCTTGAGAATTTATTAATGGTAAGATTCCCTGATACAATTACTGTCCACCATAAGTTAATCTGACTGTCAATGTCTCCCAGAAATCTTGTCTATACAAAAGAGAAAAAAAAAGTAACAGAGAATTTTTAGACATTGTTGACAATTAGACTTCATGCTAGGTGACACGTACTTATTATTTTCATTGATTTTTAACTTTTTCCTGTTTGACAGGAAATTGGGGAGAATTTGATGTGACATTTGGGCAACATTAAAGTGTTTAAATAGGGATGTAGAGGATTTCGCTTGTCAGAAAATGCTTGTGCCAAAATGCAAATTGGATCAGGATAAGTTGTAGAAAGGATGACAAAAATCACAAGACAATTTTCATAAGAACATACTAAACATTAGTTAAAGGTGTACAGATTTATTTCTTTTATTATCAGAATTCTATATAGTTGTTGTTTGATTTCATTAGATTAAAATGAATTAATTAAGTTGTTATATAAATATTACACATATAGCAAAATAATGCATAAAAAAGATGAAAGAAAAGAAAATTAGTTTACTTAAAAAGGTTCTGTTTTTTTGTTTGTTTTTTTTTTGGCTAAAATTGCTTGAAAAATAAATGTCAAACTTGGCAGGAATGTAATAAACATTTAGTTAGTGAATGTCTATCAGGAATGTTCATAAGTTGTCAGTCCAAAATCCAGCATGTTCAGCAGCAAGAAATCTCATTGGCTGAACTGTGTACACACCTATGAGAGGTCACTCACATGTGACATCCCCCCCCCCCAAAGTGGGTTTCGTCATATCCTCTATGCAACATATCAGAAAACAGGAGTGACAAGAGGAAGATTGGGCTTGCATTGGTCAAAACTTTGCATTATGTTTGAAATTTCGATTTGTTTTCTCTTCTGAAATCACTAGAGCAATGGCTTTGTTCTTTTGCTGGAGTGATCTTTTTCCGTTGTGTTGTTCCAAAGTCAAAAAGTAAACATTGATCTAGTATTAACTGAACTTTGAAAACCGTCTGTGACAAGAGTAAATCATAAATCGTACAGATTAACGTATATATACAGATATATATACAAAAAGTCAAAGTTCACAAATGCTCATTTGATATTAATATCCAATATTTATAACTGTTGACAAGTTCTCTAATATTTGCCACATTGGATTAACTCTAATACAATATCTGTCTCTATATTCTCTGTTATTTCTATATAGTCAAATCTCTGTCTATCTTCTCTGTTACTCTTATTAAGTCCTTCTAATCATTGTTCCTATAACACACACACTATTTCTTTTTACAACTTATCACTATTTTAAACTCTGTCTCTGTAACTTTCCATTCTATTTGACAGACCATAATATATCATTAATGTCCGGCTTCAACACAATAATAATAAACAAAATCTGAACTAAAAGATTAAAATAAACAATCAAAGGACAAAACTTTACTCTGAAACTACACCTAAAATATCTAAATGATTTAATCTATTAAGATCATAAAGTCTGATGGAATTGCGACCTGTGACCTTCCTTCGCAACAATGTCTTCTCAAAAGCCACTAGACTAGTTGTTATGGTATAATCACAGATATGTTGCTTGATTTGAGTCCATGCAATGTTCTTTTTCATTTCAGTTGTTTGAAAAAAGAGGTTCCCAATGTGGGACTTAGTTTAATATTGGAACCTTACTGGAAATACATAAAAAAATCTTTTTAAGAATCAGCACTGAATCAGTTAACATGAAATAATGCAGATATTTTTATTTTATGTGATCCCCACTGCATTTTAACCTTTCTGCTCATTGGTTGAAAAATCAGGCGTACATAGTGGAACACCGGAATCAGTGAAAAGACCTATATAGAAATCTTCCTCCCAAGAACATTAAACCAAATTGACACCACATTTCGCCGAGGTGTGTTGCTTGCTATCAGGAGCTGGCCTGGCTCAGTCGGTAGCGATCTCAAATCTGGATCATGAGGTCGTGAGTTCAAGTCCCGCCGGCGGCAGGTTGGTTTCATGTCTTTTGGATGAGACAGTAAAAACTGGAGGTCCCGTGTCACAGTAGGTGTCAGCACGTTAAAGAACCCTTACTGCTCAATGGCCGTAAGTGCCGAGCATAGGCCAAAATTTGAAGCCCTTTACCGGCATTTGGTGACGTCTCCATATGAGTGAAAGATTCTTGAGTTGAACGTTAAACAACAATAAACATAAACAGCTTGCTATCAGAGAACCAGACAGTCTTTAAAGGACAATTCAGTTCTGTCTTTTTGTTCACCATCAATTCAGGTGTGTGATACAGGCTCGGGTGAGAGTTTAGTTACAATTTTTTCTGTGAAGGCTCTCTTACTGTAATATTTGTGAACTTATCAACAACTGAGAAACAACAAACTCTTCTATAAATCAATTATTTAGGCCAGACCAAATGTGTCTTTAGAGGTAAATGAATTAAGGAGAATGCACTGTTGAAATACCAGATTGTAATCTGTCATTTAAATGTACATCAGTGTTTGTATTCTAAAACTGGAACATCCCCTTGTGTAATTTTAATTGATTAAAATTTCCTTGTGGAAACACATATATTTGTGTCTGCTCCATGCAAAAAATTCAAAATTAAGTCACAGTCCCAGCATGTCCTTTAACTTATTCACCCGAAAGACACATTTGGGCTTGCCTAAATCATTGATTTATAGAAGAGTCCATTATTTTTCAGGGGTTGATGAGTTAATTGCATATGATTTTTTTTTTTGGTTTTTGGGGTTTTGTTGTTTTACATGCCATCAAGAATTTTTCAGTTATATTGACATGACGTCGTGTTTCCAGCTTTAGGTGAAGTGCCACAAATTTTTACCTGTGCTATGAACAGATATCAATGCACTGAGTGTTTCTTATGCGCCATGCCCGGCACAACATGAAACCTCAGTTTTAAGTCTCATCTGAAAGACCTGTGACTTTCACTCTGTATGCCGAGCATTTCGCAAAGGAACAGTCACTCCTATATTTGAAAAACCTTTGTAATGACCTGGAACCAGGAATCAAACCTGGTACTTTCTGCTTGTGAGTTGAACACTGTACCACTAGACCACATAAGAGGTTAAATCATATGTAAAACATACCTGTTTACATTGACTTGATATGTTATGTTTGTTTATTCTAATGTTAAAGGTAATCCCTGCTGTAATGTTCATTTATTCTCCAACATCATTTAGATCATATATAACCCCACAGATTTGACACAACTTGCATCATATAGAGCTTCATAAATCTAACATAGCTTACATCATATAGAGCTCCATAAAGCAGACACAGCTTACATCATATAGAGCTCCATAAATCTAACACAGCTTACATCATATAGAGCTTCATAAATCTAACACAGCTTACATCATATAGAGCTTCATAAATCTAACACAGCTTACATCATATAGAGCTCCATAAATCTAACACAGCTTACATCATATAGAGCTCCATAAGTCTAACACAGCTTACATCATATAGAGCTCCATAAATCTAACACAGCTTACATCATATAGAGCTCCATAAATCTGACACAGCTTACATCATAGAGCCTCACATATTTGATATCATACAGATCATATAGACTCTCAAAGATTTGATACAACTCACATCATATAGAACTTCATAAATTTGACACAACTGAGGTCATATAGAGCTCCATAGATTTGACATAACTTGGATCCTATAGAGCCCCACAATGTTGACATAACTCAGATCCTATAGAGCCCCACAATGTTGACACAACTTACATCATATAAAGCTCCACAGATTTGACACAACTCACATCATATAGAACCCCACAGAATTGACACAATTTACATCATATAGAACCCCACAGATTTGACACAATTTACATCATATAGAACCACACAGATTTGACACAATTTACATCATATAGAACCCCACAGATTTGACACAATTTACATCATATAGAACCACACTGGAATCAGTCCTAGTTTTCCTTTATCTTTATTTGATATTCATGAGAGATATAAGAAATGTGATGTAGATGAAACTTGTTGTTGTTTCAACTTTTCTATTATCTAACAGTAATCGTGTTAATATGATAGCGTGGTTTTCATTTCATGTTCTGAAATTCTGTCTCTTCATCTTAATCAGGACAAATGAAAATCTTTAGCATGATTGCTAGTTGTGATTTCAAGCCTCCAAACACACATTATGATGCATTGAATTCACATTATTTCCAAACACTATTAAACGTAATTCTGGTAACTTGTGTCAAAATGAAACATTTCTTCTAAAACGGAAAATCCTCTTCTGAGTTCTGCAGCAATGTTAAATCTTTATTTAGCCAATCAGAAGTCTTCAAACATGAAAGTTTTTTCCTTCACTGTTTTAATTGGTGCTTAATTTGTAAGTCAGACTCGGACATTGGTTAAAGTGTTATCTTACTGTCTGGCCCTAGTCTATCTGTCCCTTGGGAGGAGGGGCAAGTAAGCTATTGCTTTGGCTAAATGTCTGGTCACTGGACACTGTCCATTCCTAAACTTTTCCATTTAAATATCTTCTTTTCAAGAACACTAGGACAACTTTATATTCAAATTTGGCTGGGAGCTTGGTTCTACATAAGGGGATTCAAGTGTGCAAACAAAAAGGGGCTAGTACCCATTGGGGTACCAAAAGGGTAAAAACTCTGCATATCATTAAAAATCTTCTTCTCATACACCAATGAACAGTTCTCACCAATGAATAGTTCTCACCAATGAACAGTTCTCACCAATGAACAGTTCTCTTTCAAATTTGGTAAACATTGTTTTTAAGTCAATATCTACAAAATTGCAAACAAAATCTGTCGAGAGACAGCCTGGCTCAGTCGGTAGTATGCTTGATTCATGATCGTGAAGTCTTGAGTTTGAGTCCAGTTGGCGGCAGGTTGGTTTGCTGTCCTTCGGACTAAGACAGTCAAAACCAAGGTTCCAAGTCTCAGTAGGTGTCGGCATGTTAAAGAACCCTCACTGCTCATTGGCCGAAAGTGCCAAGAATACGCCAACATTTGAAGCCCTTCACTAGCATTTAATGCCATCTCCATATGAGTGTATGATTCTTGAAAAAACTTTTAGGTCATTGGGTCAAGGTCACATATACCTAAGACAGAAAAAGTTTAATAACGCAAAAGGAATTAATATCCATAGGGCTCCAAAAAGTAAAACAAAAGATATCATGAACCAGCGATCAGATTTTCAATGCATGATATTAACAATATGAATTAAAGAAAATCTGTTTATAAAACAAGCGTTTAGTTAGTGCTTCAAGTTACATAGGGTATGTTTTTACACTGATGACTTAGTTACTCAAAACAGATCAACATTTTGTAAACTCAGTTATATTAGAATGATTTTTTTGGGGTAAGGGTTGTAAAATTGCATAATTGACCAAACCTGCCAGGTTAGTACCCTAAGGCCACCTTTTGGACTCTTGTTGTTTTTTTTTTAAATTTGTGCTTGATATGTAAGGTTCTTCTTGACTTGACTCAGTCTATCTTTCCTGTTATCAATACTGTTTTTGTTCTATAAATAATTCCAAATTACATTTACAGAATATGGAAGTATTCTCCACTTCATATTATCACTTTCATAGTTGATGAATTAACTTGAATTACATTTATTATGATTTGCATCCAATTTATTTCAATTTTAATTCATTGGCTGTTTATCGGGAGAAAGGAATCTCTTATGGGAAATGATTAGCGGATATAACACAGATCGCAGTTTGACAAGATTTGTAGATCGGGGTTAAGATGGACTTTTTAATTACCAGACGGAAAATGATATGTTTTAAGGTATAAAGTAGGTTGTAAATGTCAGTAAACCTGAGATTATATTATCTTATTTCATGATGAAGATGTTCTTATTAAATCAATGGCTTCCTCTTCTTGATGTACAAGTAAGTATGGACTAAATGACATTTGCAATTAATGGTCAAAGCCTGAGTGTCCATACTTGTTAGTGGTATGGTGTAGAAGATATATAGCCAATTCACTGGAAGCGTATTGTCCAGATTTTAATGCCCCCCGACATACTTATTACTAAGAATATTAGGTATTTTCATTATCCAGAGTTACCACCCCTTGTACCAGGTATCGATTGTGATGTCATTTGTTTGTGTGTAAAATGAGAAAAGTTATCAATTGTGATGTCATTTGTTTGTGTGTAAAATGAGAAAAGTTATCAATTGTGACATATGTTTGTGTGAAAACAACATTGTTTTTTCACGTAAAGACATGACATCACAATTGATACCTGCTGACATGGGAGATAACTCTGACTAATGAAAAGACAGAATGCCACTGGAAAGATTAGCATCACTGCTTTCCAGTAGTAAGTCCAGTCTACACTAGCAAACTTCATCAAACTTTTGTTTGTAAACTCTGAGTTTTTGGTGCCTATCCACACTATGAAACTTGAATGAATGCCACAAAACTTTTATTTTGTGAATTTTTTTTTAAACTTTTCTAGTCCCTATCACTCAGTACAGAGAAATGTAGCCCACTATATACACTATCTGCCTAGCTACATGAAAAACACGCTATAGACAAGAGTTTTGTAGGTCAACACAAAATTGCATACATAGAAATGCACGCTAGCCAGCCTTCAGTAACAGTGTGTATATATTCTAGAGTTCACTCGGTTGTATCAAACACAGCTGCACTTTGCTGCAATGTGGCCATCTTTTAATCCTTGTCTTTGTATTCAGTTATGGTCGTATCACATATAGACATGGGTACTTTTGATACTCTTCAGTTAAATTGACAAATTCTGGGAAACTCCATTTACTCTCTTCTTTCTCACTAGTGGCGGCTATTTTGTTCATCTGTAGGATCACATGACTACAAACTGTCATTTGATTGGCTGAGTGGTTGCAAACCTCAGCAAAACAGTTTGTCAAGAAGGTGCATGGCTTAACTTCTGCAAACTAGTTTGTTGGAGTTTGTCAACTGGTCAACATTGGCAAACCTTGAAAAAATTTTCTTACCAAACTTGGAGTTTGCTCAAGTTTGCAGTCTTAAGTTTGACAGTGTAGACAAGGCTTTAGTGTTTATAATATACAGTAGTTGACCAAAAGTATGTTCTCAAAAATGCATTTCACTACATATCCTTAGTAATTCTGCATTTGTTTGATATTGTCCTCCGAATTTGGTAGACATTCAAAATAAATGGAAAATGGCACATTTAAACCTGGGAGAGTCTGACCTTATCTTGATCATATTTTCATTTCTTGGAATCTATAAATTACTAAAGTACCGATGGTTTTATTATGGTGTTTATTTATTACATCACAGATCCATTCACTATCTTTGTAATAAACAGAAAAATGATGTCACGCCCATGAAGAATAGCATATTTCTTATGAAAAAAATAAATGGATTGCAATGAAATTCCTACCAAATGAGAACCACTCTTGGCACAGGGCATCAGTGGATGAAGGATATTCAAGTTTGTGCAAAAGAAGGGCTCTCTTGGGATAAATCTGTGGAAAGGTTCTTTAATTGAGCCTGTTTAATAGAAATAAGTCTTGAAAATTATTGAGATTAAACTAAATATTTTCTTGTTTTCTGTGTCCAGAAATAGCATTGTAGCCTTTGGATCTCTTTTTAGATACTTTATCCTGATTGGTAGAAGGAAGACCAATGATTTCTAAAAACAAAAAATCTATGTAAGGCATTTTTGCTGTTTTATGTCATAATTGATTAAAACCATGTTTATTTGATTTAGATGTTCTGACAAAAATGTGTATATTTATGTACTTCGTCATTCTTACTAAAAAATTCCATCTTAAAGTCATAAATCTGTAGAGAATTGATTTAAAATTTGTAATTATTATTAATTGGCGTGTGACAGAATTAAAAATTATTTCAAGTATCACAAATTTCAAATATGTTAAAGGGAAATGTTTGCAACTGTAAAATTTCCCTGCCAATGGTTTTTTAGTCACTTGAGAGGATATTTTGCTTGTTAGCCATTGGTTATATATTTCATATGACTACCATACACAATTACTTTTTCTTTTGTGGAAGAAATTATCAATAAACCCTTATCTCATGAAAATCTTGAATTAACGATAATGAAACGGTAATTGATGATTTTTTTATTGAGATAAAACTCATTAATTTGACAGATAGTCATTATCCCATTTAATTACTAACTATTATTACATGTAAATTTAGAATTTTGGAATAATGGGTGCAACAATGTCAAAGTTGTCTGGTTTCAAGCTTGGGAGTTCCTGTAGCAGTCACAAAATTATTGTTCACGTTGCATTTCACAAAATTTCCGCCAGACTATATATTTTCTTAGTGAAATATGTAATCGTTATTTATTCCATAAAGCCCAGAGGACCAAGGTTTTCTCTGTGAAATGTGTTCATTTTTATTATTTGGCTGGGACAAAATGTGTAGAGAGCTAATGGCATACCCAAGAGTCAGTGGTGTAGGCATCGTCCATGGTCTATGTCGTTTATATATTAAGTGCTAGAGCTATAACTAAGGCTGTTTGAGTGTCGCAGTGGTAAGCGCACTGCCAGTCTGGTATTTACAATGTTGCCACGAA
The DNA here is from genome assembly GCA_030159075.1 of Atrina japonica. NCBI lineage: Eukaryota > Metazoa > Mollusca > Bivalvia > Pterioida > Pinnidae > Atrina > Atrina japonica. The sequence continues at coordinate 674,942 of BROG01000219.1, read as the reverse complement.
TGAGCTATGTTTGTTTCATGAAAGTCGAAGGAACCAGGGCCTATTTGCTGAAAAATTGAGTATCACTTAAAGTCTAAGAATTATACTAGACTGAGTCAACTCCTGAAATATGACACCGTAGGCTGTGTTCCAAGTTAAGAATATTGATTCTCAGATCTAAGTTTTTAGCGGGGCCTCCGTGGCCAAGCAGTTACAGCATCACGCTTTAAACTATGAAGTCTCTCACTTCTGGTCTGCGCAGATTCTAGCCTCACTGGAACCTAAGCTGATTTTTGTGAGAAAGTTTGCCAGGTTACTTGCAGAAAGCTGGTGGTCTCTTCCTGGGTACATTATAACCAGGTTCTCTCCTCCACCAATAAAAACCGGTCACCACCATATGACTGGAAATTGTTGAGTGTGGCGTAGAACACTATTCAAAATCCAGTCAAAAACATTTTTAGCAAGTCGTAAAAAATACAGGCATCTTAAACCATTTGATAAAATCTAGATGAATAAGTTTTGACTTTGAAATATGAACATCCTAAATCATTTCTATAGAATTGAAAAGACCCAGGTGTTCTCTTTGAAATATGGATATTCTAAATTATTTCGATAAAATTCAGAGGACCCAGGTTTTCATTGTGAAACACACAGATTGTTTTGACAAACATGTAACAGTGTATTATTACACAGAAGACAGTGTGTTAACTTCGTTTTAGATTCGCTACCTGTAAAAAAGTATTTTCTGTTGATGGCCTCTTTATGTTATCTCTTTTGTAACAACAACATTGTCAGCAGAAATATTCTATCTACAGTTGACAACAAACATTAGGAAATAGTTTGACGGAACCTACTTATTTAATTTCATGGCAGCCTTGAAACATTTGGTATTAGATATTCTGAAATAGGATTATGATTATTTCCACAAAACAAAATAATGATTAGAAACAGTGCAGTTTCAAAAACCTACACACTTGTAAGGGATTATGTTTTTAAGTGTTGTTATATAGACATGCTTGGGAGTTGTTAGGTCAGGATAGTTAGTTATTGTATGTTGCTGTTTACACTTCTGGGAAATTTAACATCATATTTGTCAGATTCTTGTCAAGATTACTAAACATCTCAAAACACAATGAATCATTTCAGAAAAGTGGCATGCACGTAGTGAAAAGATGTCACGATCTCAAAAACCAATTAATTCCACCAAAGTTCATTTAATGATTAAATTATTCTCAAAAATCTGTACATTTCTTGTTTGATTTATTATTAAGAAATAAAGAGGAAATATTTTGTGGCATTTTTGACCTTTGATTTCTTTTTCTTTGCTAGTATCATAACACGATAGCACCCTCGCTACATCCATGATATATGAAATTTATCACTATGATAAATGATATTGATGATACATGAAATATATAACTGATGCATGATATTGATGATACATGAAATATATTGCTATGATGCATGATAGTGATACATGAAATATATCACTGATACATGATATTGATAATACATTAAATATATCACTATGATACATGAAATATATCACTATGATACATAAAATATATCACTATGATACTAATGATATATATCACTGATACATGATATTGATAATACATTAAATATATCACTATGATACATGAAATATATCACTATGATACATAAAATATATCACTATGATACTAATGATACATGAAATATATCACTATGATACATGATATTGATGATACATGAAATATATCACTGATACATGATATTGATAATACATGAAATATATCACTATGATACATGATATTGATAATACATGAAATATATTTAAAAAATATTTATGAAATATATCCCCATGTGAAGCCACATAAAATTTGTGAATGGTTAGGGGCTCCAAAGAGGGCTTGAAAGTGTCAAATATCTTTAAAAATCTTCTCATAAGCGGATCATCAATTTTATGCTGTGCATGATTTTAAGTCTATATCTAACAAAGTTTGCAGTTGAAATTGAAATCTGTTCATAAAGGAGCTTTTACCCATTTCTAATAACATAGGGTAATTTTATACAAATTGCTTTTGTACAGAAAGATATAAAAGAAAGTTTTTAGGAATTATCAAATAGATCATGATGACAAGTACATGTATGTCACAGGCACCTAAGAAAATAGAAAATACCACTTGTTCATCGACCTTTAGACATTTTTTACCTCTTCTGAAGATCAATTGTTCAATTTTAATCAGACTTGGCAGAAACTATCCCGATATGTAGCTGCATAATGCTTGTGAACGCAAATGGCTAGTTCTGGTAGGCGCTCCAAAAGAAAAAGCTCATATTCTTTATATATATGTATATATGTATATGTAAATATTTGTTAGTTTATGATACAATGACTTCAGGTATAGCATTACCTCAAATTGTTTTAAAAGAAAGTTAGATCTACAGTGACAGGCCAAAATTGATGCACCTTTTCATATTTTTCTCTCTATATATTTCATATAAAACTACATTTTTTATAAAAAAAACAAAAAACAAAACAAAAACAAAAACATTACAAAATCATTTCCTATTCTATTTCAAATTTCAGTGTTTGTTATAAATTCCCATCATTAAGTCAAGGCTATGTTACTATGACAGGCTCAAAACTCCTCAGGCTTTTATGTGTACTCAATTAAGCATCCTCGGCAATATCGTACAAAAATCAAAGTGCCATAGGATTTGCCTAACTACTTTCACTTGAGCTGTAGAAAACAGTTATCGTAGATTCAACTGTTATAACAATTCTTTCTGTCTAATTTGCATCTTGTTTCATTTGCATACTCGCACATTATTATTTGTGAACTGCCGTTTATTTTAATTTGAAAACGGTTGAAAATGCTGGATGAATTATATTTGTGGTCATGTGACATAGGACAAAATGTTGAAAAGGGGATTTCCCTCTGTTCAGCTATGTCGATATTGACAGTGATATGCATTTTAATTTGCTTTTTTTAGAAACTGGAATTGGTCATCGTTTCCTTTTGTTCATACAACATAATGTTTTTCTTTAGTTAAACACTTAACTGATAAAATTACTGTATATAAGTTTTCAAGCTTAATGGCCAAAGTGATCATTGACAATTTCACCATTAAACCTTTCATGTCTGACACCAAGTGGGATGCATTCCTTTTGTGATGTAAATTCTGTTCGTGGTTCTTTTTTCAATGATGTTGAAGACATGATAGATTTTTGTGTAAATCTTAGTCCAACTCTGTATGTCCTCTGTTTTGTAATGTAAACATCGTAAAATGTATAAATTTCTACTCAGCATCCACAAGCTTCTTATATTTGAGATAAATGTTTACCATAATAAATGTACCATGACATAGTCAACAGCCCATACTTATTTCTGATTTTAGTAGATCTTGGCTGTATCAGTGATATGTAAAGCCTAACAGGCTTACCAGTAACTACATGTACCATACATGTGGGTCATTATTCCAAATTACATGTACCTGTGACAATGGGAACTAAAAATGATAGCTTGATTCTATCAATAGACCCTTTTACGATAACTGCGTTCCTGCTAATCTCACCAGCACACTTAACATTTCCGAGTGGTAAGAAGAAGTTTCGTACTCAACACAAATCATACCCAATGAAATTCAAATCGTATACAGAGAACAGTTAGTCTTTAATTGGGTACTAATTGTCATGGATAGAAATGTTTTGAGCACAAAACTTCTTGATACCAGGCGGAAGTATTTGTGTGCAGGTGAAATTAGAAGGAACACAGTTATCGTGAAAGGGTCTAATTCAGAATAGTTGATGTTTCAACAGCTCTATGTAATATTATCTAAGTAGGCCGAAGTACACTGGTACCTTTGAATGATTTAATTTTTGTACTTGTTTTTGTTTGTTTGTTTGTTTGTTTGTTTATTGTTGTTTAACATACTTTTGTACTTGTAACATGGCCAACAGAAACATATATGTGACAATAATACATACATGTGTACATATAAACATGTATGTCTCTAATACCAACTTAGAATCTTTTTAACATTGATTTGCATCTGGATATATATTTTTGTATAATTTCACTAATTCAGATTGGGCTTGCCTTGCAGGACTTTAATTTTGTTTTATAGTACTGGTGATTATTGCTGAATACAAGATGTGTTGGGAAAAATAAAAAGTTGCATACAGTAATTTTTGGCCTGACATTGTATAAACTGGAAATTTTCGCCCCTAATTATGTTTGCCCTGTAATAAAAGAAAACATATTTACCCCATTTTAAATTTGCTATGAATCACTATTGTCTCATGGATGCCATGCATGTCTTTTAATTTAAGTTTAAAATCTTGTCACATGATGGTGGAGAATTACTCGTATACAGAAGATTTAGTAGAATTCGAATTATCGGCAAGTGAAGAAACAAAGCATAATGATTCGGTGGAGACTTTGAAATATGATATTTTTTATGTCACTATTGTGAGTTATCGGATATTGTACACTTTCTTGTGCATCATTAATGCCTGCAACTAATCCGCTGGTTTCAAAATAAACCTTGCTTGTCGGACCGTGTTTAGGTTTCTAGAGTTATTTCTTTTCGTTTAAATCAAGGTCATAATTAGGCAGATCTTCGGAATGTATGACATTTCAGAAATGTTGATGTCCTTGCTCAGATGATGTAAACCCAAAATGCTCGTAAACCCAAAATGCTCGTAATGTTTGACCTAATTCTTTGCGAGACTTGTACTTGGAGATTAATTTGATTAATGGAAATGAATTGATATTTAAGAAGGTAAAGAGAAAGCTTTTTTGGCAGTGGTAAGAAACAGTTTTTACAGAATTAAGGACAAAAGCAACTTTGGAAAAAATGAATTTCACTATTCTATATTTTTAAGGTTAAACATTGAATGTTTTGGCTTCTGAATTTGGTTAAATGAGTGAATAATGATATGCTTAAAAGGTGAGGAGAAATTTTCTTTATAGTATCCTTATTTTACATCAATAAATCACAAATGTATCGATGGTTATATTCTGATATTTATCAGTTATATCCGAGATTCATTCATTATCTTGGTTTTAAACATTGAAATGACATTACTAGAGTTTTCTCTCACAAACAATAATGTATTTCTCCTGAAATAAAAAAAGAGCGTAGTGGAAATTTGACCTAACTAAAACTTAATGAAAGTGAAGCAAGATTTATAAAAATTGGATAAAAGACCAATTCTGTAGAATTTGTAGAAAAATGTAACAATTTGATGACCTTATTACTTGACCTTATTTCTTGATTACCTTACTTCTTGATGACCTTATTTTTTATGACCTGACTACATGATAATCTGACTACTTGATGACCTTCTTAATAACCTTACTATTTGATGGCCTGACTACTTGATGACCTTACTACTTCATGACCTTACTACTTGATGACCTTCTTAATAACCTGACTACTTGATGACCTGACTACTTGATGACCTGACTAATTGACCTTACAACTTGATGACCTGACTACTTGATGACCTGACTACTTGACCTTACAACTTGATGACCTGACTACTTGATGACCTGACTACTTGATGATCTGACTACTTGACCTTACAACTTGATGACCTGACTACTTGATGGCCTGACTACTTGATGACCAGACTACTTGACCTTACAACTTAATGACCTGATTTCTTGATGACCTGTCTACTTGACCTTACAACTTGATGACCTGACTACTTGATGACCTGACTACATGATGACCTGACTACTTGATGACCTGACTACTTGATGGCCTGACTACTTGGTGACGTGTCTGCTTGACCTTATAACTTAATGACCTAACTTCTTGATGACCTGACTACTTGACCTTACAACTTGATGACCTGACTACTTGATGACCTGACTATTTGATTACCTGACTATGTGATGACCTGACTACTTGACCTTACAACTTGATGACCTGACTACTTGATGATCTGACTACTTGATGACCTTACTACTTGATGACCTTCTTAATATCCTTATTACTCGATGACCTTACTACTTCTTAATAACTTTACTACTTGATTACCTTACTATGTGTTGACCTTACAACTTGATGACCTGACTACTTGATGACCTTACTTCTTAATGACCTTACTACTCGATGACTTTACTACTTGATGACCTTACTACTCGATGACTTTACTACTTGATGACCTTACTACTCGATGACTTTACTACTTGATGACCTTACTACTTGATAAACTAACTACTTGATGATCTTACTTCTTCATGACCTTATTACTTGATGACCTGATTACTGTATAGTTGCTTTTATTTGTGGGGGATTTAATTTTGCTATATTCGCAGTCATAGAATTCCATGAAATTAGATACCCATGAATATAATACAATACATTTAAGAAGTATCAGAAAGACACTCCATAACCTATATTGATACCCGTCAATAAGTTCCTCTCAGAAAAACACGAAAATTCTTCCCTGTGAATTTAAATAACTATACAGTACATGATGCTGACCATATTACTTGTTGACCTTACTACAACTTGACATAGTTCATGCTACAACAGTGTGTAAACATTCTGTTCTGTAAGAAGAATTTGTCGATACTTTAAATGCTCCACAGACAATACAAAATTCGTTTGTATACAGGTGTCAGATATTATAAATAATTACTAGTCATGCTGTCTGGTGGGGAAATCTTAAAAATGAAGGTCTAGATTTTTACTCAAGATCTCTGCTTCATGGGTTTTAAACTTTTGTATCTGTTGATTAGTTTTCTGTTCCATATTTTAGAAAAAAAATTGAAAGCCATATTTGATGTACTTATCTGACAAATTATCACACATATGTATCACTTTGCTCATGTACTTGATGTTTAAATTATAAAAATGATGTAACTAGGATACATGTAATTGACAATGTGAGAGATGACTCTATTGCTGTGACACCTCTGGGATTATCTCCATTGTTATTATTGATGTGATCATGTTCGCATGCAACTGATTATATTCTGTACGTCAGTTTCATTCTTCCTTTACCTGACACTCTCAGAATAAATGCGTCAAAACAATTTCATGATATCATTTTATGTATGTGTTGTCACTGATTTTAAACTTTGTATTTGATTACATGGGATGTGATATATATCACTGTTTTGTAGGTTTCACTATTTTGGTTTCTCTGAAGGTCAAATTTTTTTTTTCAACCGAGAGGTCATCTCACATTTCTTTTTCTCTTTGTAGTCAAGAGAATTTCCATAAACACTGTAAATCAACCAATATGTCAGAGTCATATAGTCATAGATTTAGTCTTATAGTCATATAGTTTAGTCATATAGTCATAGATTTAGTCTTATAGTCATATAGTTTAGTCATAAAGTCATAGTTTAGTCACACAGTCATATAGTTTAGTCTTACAGTTTAGTCATATAGTTTAGCCCTACAGTCAGAGAGTTGTACAATCATACAGATTAGTCCATACAGTTTGTTTTTTATTATAAATTTTTGAGACACACTGTTTAGGATAAAAGTTGTTCATGAATTTTACATAAACCCCTGAAAAATATGAAACTTCTGTAAATCAATGACTTACATGTAGACCAGTCCAAATGTGTAATTAGAGGTGAATGAGCTAATCTTTGTATAAATTACTAAAAGTTGATTTGTGATGATTAGAGTGATGGTGGATTCAAAATGAAGATTACCACAGGTTGTGTTTTGCGAGTTTATGCCAATAATACACACATGTTTGTTGCAAAAACTATTTTGTATTGTTGTCTTAAGATTATATTTACAGTATAACCACGTTATCCTGCCACCATTTGTTCAGCCAAAATTTGTCATGTGTAAAGGGGTGTGGTGATAGGTTTACGGAAACCTCAAATGAAATTATAGGCAAAATTGGAATACTGGACTTTCAAAAACTGTGGCGTTTAAACGAGGTGACGAATGAAGCAAGGGCCACAATACTGTACATATTAGATAACCATTGCCTTGACAAGAAATATCTTTCTGTCAAATCAAAATTATTTCTTCAGTGTAGTTTTGTTACTCAAGTTTAGAAAAAAGTGTAAAAGTTTACGAAAAAAAAAAAAATTCATTTTATATATTTACATATTTACTGCAGTTCCCTTCATTGCAAGTATATAGAGCAATATATTGTATATTCAGTATTTGCAGTCATGTGACCTGAGTATTAGAGTATTAACCGCTTTACTTCTCAGCGTAAGAACACATGAACGATTCAATAAAGAATAGAATACCACATGTTTATTTCTTATATAATCTATCTTAAAAGCCATACGTTAGGCCTACCACACAACAAATAAAATCACAAAAAAGAAATCGGAAACACGAGACTACATCTGTAGCACATTGTACAGCCTACAGGCCGATATCGCGATTTATCTAGGTCATGTTATGACCAGAATCCCAGTCTGGCACAAAAATGAAAGTTTGCTTTGTAGTTACAACAGAAAAAAAAAAGAGTTTGGCTTAATGCAACTTTGTCAAGTATCTCTGTTAAACAGGTTGATTTGTCTGCCTTCACCGGATATTCCTATCAGAAACAATTCACCACTTGCGTCGTTTGAAATCTCAGGCCGTGTGAAATACTTACGCAAGTTATACCAATCAATCATTAGGTTCCCAGCTGATTGGTAAAAATATTTCAAAAAGATTTGGCTACTTTCAATTGTCATGAATGAATATTAGCTGTCTCCCTTCTTGTAAGTCAAACTCAAACTTTCTATAGTATATCCCATTAATAATATATCAGAAATCAGACACAAATTCATTGTAAATACATTATACGGCATACTCATGGGCGTGGCGGCCATTTGCATTTCAATTCTCATCTGACTCATTTAATTTTTCGGATACCAAGCAGACAAATATTTTAAAATAACTTCAAAACAAATCTGACACTTATTCAAAATTTTCCATATCACTAGTTTCTTTCAAAATGATATGAAAATAAGAAAAATAAACCTTAATTCCATTTAGTATTTCTTGACAGAAAAGGGAAACTACTTCTCGTCTCACACAGTGTTTAGCTGTTACGTCATATGAAAAACTCCCTATGCAAAGCCAATTACATAGAATGAATTTCGTAACCAGATGACTATAGATTCAAAGAAAATGGTAACATATATAAATATAAGGATTGTTTTTCATTATTTGGAAAGTATTGAGTATAAATGCTATGGATTATGGGGGAAAAATTCTGTGCAGCTCCGTGGTCCATCCGTCCTGAACAATTCTTGTTACCACTATTTCTCAGAAATGACTGAAGGGATCTCCTTGAAATTTTTTGGAAAGCATTGAGTATAAATGGAATGGATTATGGAAAAAAAATTCTGTGCTGCACAGAATATTTTTCCATAATCCATTGCTGCACAGAACAATCCTTAAATGAGTAACATAGAAGTAGCAATAATTTAGATCTTGATCATGGTGAAATATTTATGCTAATCTAATTTGTTTTCCTATCTATGGCGGAGAGCTTCAAGCCATTTAATTGTGGTGAAAATTGAGCATATCATACACGATGATGAGGACAGCATTATATTTCCTCCGATATTACTCCAGTGACACTTCCTGTGGCCATTTTATTTTTATGGTTTATTAACCAATTGAGTTATTTCTATTAATTTGAGACTGTTCCAATGTGTTTCTATTACCAAAATAAAAGTCTCTACGAAGTATAATGGTTACCTGGAGTCATTTATAACAGTCTTTCTAAAAATAAAATTATTTCAAGTGTTTGTCTTTTTAGCTCACCTGAACTTTTTAGCCCACCATCAACAGATGGTGGCTATTCATATGGCCCTGCATCTGTGGTCCGTCCATCCTGAACAATTCTTGTTACCGCTATTTCTCAGAAAGGACTGAAGGGATCTCCTTAAAATTTGACATGAAGGTTCCCCTGGAGGTCTAGTTGCGAATATTACTTTTCAAAGAGATTGGAATCCAACATGGCCGACAGGTGGCCATCTTGGATTTTGACCAGAGGAAGTTTGTTACCACTACTTCTCAGAAAGGACTGAAGGAATCTCCTTGAAATTTGACATGAAGTATCCCCTTAAGATGTAGTTGTGCATATTGCATTTTAAGAGAGATCAAAATCCAAGATGGACACCTGTTGGCCATGTAGAATTCCATTCTCTCTTAAAATGTAATATGTTCAGTTCAAGTTCAGTTTTGCTATAACCTTTTGAAAAAAGTGTTTCACAGAAATATGGATTTAAATTCAGATTCAATGTTGAGACACAGAATAAAAAAAAATAAGAGAAAAGAACAGTCTGTCATAGATCGGACGTAGAACATTCCATGTTGGGCGCCAAGATTCCTCTGGGATCTCTTGTCATATTTTTTACTTCTTCTCTGAAACCAATTAAGGGATTATGATGAAACTCAACAGGAAGTGCTCAAGGACCTTTACCAAAATTGTAGTTTTTAGCCAGATCGGCTTGGATCCAAGGTTGGGTAAAACTGGTCCCAGAAGGTACCCTTCTGTAGAAATCATCTTCTCCAGAACTATTGCATGAATTGAAAAACTGATCGTTTCTGAGTGATTTACATTCATTTAATGTGATTTACTTGTAATTAGGCGAAGAAATGTTTCTGTGCAAGATTTTTGCTGAAATTTTAATTTTAGAATTCTCTATGAATTTTTGAAGACTCCAAAAATGAGAAGAGGTGGGCATTTTTCAAACTATCAGCTTTTCTTTCAAAACCACCACAGAGATTTTTATGAAACTTTACATGAAAAAAGTACTCAAAGTCCTCTATTAAGTTTTTGTTTTTTGGCCATATTGGTTGAGGAGTGGATCCAGAGTGGGGCAATATAGGTCTCAGAGTGTACCCCTTTTTGAAAATCTTCTCCAAAACCATTGCATGAATTAAGATACAAAATGTTTTTGAGTGATTCAACTTTGTATTTTTTGTAGAAATTGGAATATTAATTTTGACACGTTTTGAGGTGTTTTCAGAATTTTTCATTTTCTTTCATTTTTGTATGATCCTAGTATTCACAATGATGCATTCATTTTATGTGTTGTACCTGTATATAAGTGAAAAGCATTTGTAGATGGTTCTTAGGTAAGCAAATTAGACCCACTTGACCTCTTGTTAAAATACTTTTCTCAAGTTTAAACCAAAAATTTGGTGTGATGTTTTATGTAGGGGATTCTCAAAACTTTTGAATGTTGATCCCTGGGTCAGAAATTTATAATATAAAAAGGGAAGTCACTTATGAATGAACATTCAGCATTATTTACAGAGATATACACTAAGTGTCAAGGAAGTACATTTTGATTTGAATTGCACGTTAGAATTTGTATTCTTTACATATTGATACAAAAAAGTATTATTATGTGAATAATATGGTGGCATTTCTGACATTGCTTCGATTTCAATGTACATTTGAACATGTACATTGTATGGTATTTGACCCCTGGGTCATTTGTATATAGGTAGTACGATAACATCAGAGATTTTACTGTATTGCAATGCAGTATTTCTTTCAGGCCTGAAAAAAAATAAGTTTACATGTTTAAATCTCGATAAATATAGGAAATTTTGTTTTCTGTGGTTTTTATAATTGTATTATTCTGGTTAAGTGTTTACTGATATTAGACAACTTTATGAAATTGCTGTGGCTTACAGTAAAAAAAACTCAGATGAGTATACAGCTTGCAGTAGATGAAATATATATCAACTGTTAATCTGCAGTCATTGATTGGTTAGATTTTAAAGGATTCAGTAACATTTATATTTACAGTGAGCAGTTAAACTCATTTCCATGTAGAACAATTTTACTAGTATGAAAGTTGTAATGGAATAAACATGTATTTCCAAACTGTATGTAACGAACTCTGACTACCTTTCAGATTGCAATAAAACGCTGATACACTTTACAAATAAAAGAAAATGTGAAAATAATCATTTTGGAAAAAAAGTTGTATAGTCACTGCAGCTAATATTACTAAAAACAACCATTAAATAACATATACTAAAGATATTAAAGTGATATGGGCTGTAGTCAGTGAAAAATTCTACATACCCATTTTATGTGATATTTTATCTCATAAATATTTGAGACCATTTGCATGCGTAAAATTGCAACAATCTTTCCAAACTTTTTGTCCACCATACCTTGAGAATTGCAAATTGACTTTCGGTAATTTTTTACGAAAATTATCAAGAGACCAATAAACGCGTGCTATTTGCAGTTAATATACATTTTATTCTTATCACCCTTTGCGTTTATTTTTGTACATCATCATTCCATACCTAAATCAGGCAAAGTTTGTCTTTTTCGATGTTTCAAAACATTCGTTTCTGAAATTGTCCATGTGCCGGGTATATCGGATGATCTCGACCCGTATTAACTCGTCCCATCGCATTCTCAGCTTTATCATTCTTGACACATATGATCCTTCAATTCCTCCATCCCTTAGTCATGCCAGGCCATATCTTTTTTCATTCAATGCCCACATTTAATCTAAGAACATGAAACTTAGTGTGTACATCAGTCATATTAAGGTAAATTGTAGTGCATTTAATTCAGGGCCTACAACCTGTTATTAACAGAGTTACTGCCCTTTGCCAATGTTGACGATACCGACTACAAAATGTATTGGTGCTTAAAGCAGACATACAGTCAATTATGCTATCATGTACGTATCTGATGAATATGCTTTTTGTCAGACACAAATACATGTATGTGATGTTTTTTTTAAAAAATCATGGTGTCTTTTTTTTCAAACTCCCCATTCTGGGATATTTTACATAAATGCGTGATGCATATAACCAAATGCAAATTTCGTTATACAGGATGAGCCTCTGATCAAATTATGTTTGGGGAGCATACATTAGTTCTACTGACACTTATATTTTATAATTTCAGGTGTACATGCTGTGACGACTACAAAATTAGCTAATATAGGTACAACACAGATATTAGATTGTTATATAAGAGACAACACACCAGAAATAGCCAAAGTCATTGAGTGGAAAAAGTATGGTATCGATGCATCAGAATCCACTACCGTTTATATGCAGTATCAGCCCTTTCCGCCTAATATACACAAGGATTATATAGGACGTGCAAAATTAGTCCAAGGTGCTTCTCTAGAAATATCACACGTACGTGCCTCAGATGAAGGTCTTTATGAATGTTCTATCGAGTACGTCAACGGGATAGACGACAAGAGCAATAACACATGGGTACATCTGAAAGTCAATGGTAAGAATTGTACAGTAGTGTAGTGTTGCTTTAGTTTAAAAACATCCAAGTAACTCCCATGACCTACTGCTAGTGTAGTGTTGCTTTAGAATTGTACAGTAGTGTAGTGTTGCTTTAGTTTAAAAACATCCAAGTAACTCCCATGACCTACTGCTAGTGTAGTGTTGCTTTAGAATTGTACAGTAGTGTAGTGTTGCTTTAGTTTAAAAACATCCAAGTGATTAGGATGACTTGGTGCTAGTGTAGTGTTACTTTAGTTTAAAAACATTCAAGTAACTCCCATGACCTACTGCTAGTGTAGTGTTGCTTTAGAATTGTACAGTAGTGTAGTGTTGCTTTAGTTTAAAAACATCCAAGTGATTAGGATGACTTGGTGCTAGTGTAGTGTTGCTTTAGTTTAAAAACATCCAAGTAACTCCCATGACCTGATGCTAGTGTAGTGTTGCTTTATTTTGAAAACATCCAAGTGATTTGGATGACCTGGTGCTAGTGTAGTGTTGCTTTATTTTAAAAACATCCAAGTGATTTGGATGACCTGGTGCTAGTGTAGTGTTGCTTTATTTTTAAAACATCCAAGTGATTTGGATGACCTGCTGCTAGTGTAGTGTTGCTTTATTTTAAAAACATCCAAGTGATTCGGATGATCTGGTGCAAGTGTAGTGTTGCTTTATTTTAAAAACCTCCAGATGTTTCAGGTGGGTTACTGCTAGTATAGTGTTACTTCATTACATTACCTGAGTGATTCAAATGAGCTTCTGCTAGTATAATGTTACTTCATTACATTACTTGAGGGATTCAGGTGGGTTTCTGCTAGTATAATGAGTGATTCAAGTGAGCTTATGCTAGCATAAAGTTACTTTATTACATTACTGAGTGATTCAGTTGGGCTACTGCTAGTATAATGTTAGTTTATTACATTACCTGAGTGATTCATGTGAACTGCTGCTAGTATAATGTTACTTTATTACATTATCTGAGTGAGTCAGGTGGGTTTCTGCTAGTATAGTGTTAGTTTATTACATTACCTGAGTGAATCACATGAGCTACTGCTTGTATAATGCTACTTTATTACATGACCTGAGTGATTCAAGCACAACTTTCAATATAGCATTACTTTATTACATAGCCTGCGTGATTCAGGTGAGATACTGCTATATTAGTGTTAATTTATTACATTACCCGAGTCACTAAGTTGTGTTAAGACTTAGATATTTCAAACTTCCTCTCAAATCTTGCCAGACAATTCTCTTCAAATTTGATATAAATTATGAATTATTATTTCCCTTGGGTCAGGAGTTTTCACTTGGATGATTGATAATTTCCTTTCAGATTTTTTATTGCTTTTCTTTGTATAAAGTTATATTTTATTGAACTTTCAATGTATATGTCTGAGGAGAAAATAAACCAGAACAAAAACTGATAAAGCAATGTCTTCCATTACTGAAACGGGAGACAATTCAATAGATAGGCAAATTGATAGATAGAAAGTAGAAACAAAATTATAGAATATCAAAATATATTACACCAGAATATCAACTTTGGAAGATCATAATACAGTATAGACTTCCTGAAGAAAATCTTGTCCAATGAAATGTTTTGTTGTCTCAATATGTATCCATTGTTCTTGATTGTTACTAATGTCTTCAATCAAAAAAGTCAATTGGCGTAAATGTTGTACTGAAATGTGATATGTGACCATTGATTCGTACTCCTTTTGGTGACTGCATTATCTACGTCACCAGCCAATGTGACGATAGGGAAGTAATAGAAAATAAATCATTTAGTTTAGATTGAACAATTTTTGTTTAAAAAAAATCAATCTAAATCAATTTGAATGGAGACAACATCAGTTTCAATGTAGGAGAGTTCCTATTGAAACATACAGTTGATGTTGATGTTAAAAAATAAATCGGACTGTTGACCTCCTAAGACAGTACAGAATCATTAGTGCAATACACCTGATAAAAGTGTTGTGTCTAGATCAAAGGTTAAAATCATCAGTAAACTTCTACATCAGTGAAATTCTGGGTCAACATTACTGGTAAACATTGTCAGTGAAAGTCTAAGTCAAAATTAAACATCAGTGAAAGACTGAGTCAAAGTCAATCATCAGTGAAAGTCTGAGTCAAGTTTAACATTATCAGTGAATGTCTGAGTCAAGTCAAGTTTAACATTATCAATGAAAGGGATGAGTCAAGTTTAACATTGTCAGTGAAAGTCTGAGTCAAAATTAAACATCATTTAAAGTCTGAGTCAAGTTTAACATCATCAGTGAAAGGGATGAGTCAAGTTTAACATTGTCAGTGAAAGTCTGATTTAAAGTTAAACATCATTTAAAGTCTGAGTCAAGTTTAACATCATCAGTGGAAGTCTGAATCAAGTTTAACATTATCAGTGAAAGAGATGAGTCAGTTTAACATTATCAGTGAAAGTCTGAGTCAAGTTTAACATTATCAGTGAAAGTCTGAATCAAGTTTAACATTATCAGTGAAAGAGATGAGTCAGTTTAACATTGTCAGTGAAAGTCTGAGTCAAAGTCAATCATCAGTGAAAGTCTGAGTCAAGTTTAACATCATCAATGAAAGTCTGAATCAAGTTTAACATTATCAATGAAAGAGATGAGTCAGTTTAACATTATCAGTGAAAGAGATGAGTCAGTTTAACATTGTCAGTGAAAGTTTGAGTCAACGTTAAACATCAGTTAAAGTCTGAGTCAAGTTTAACATTATTGTTGAAAGTCTGAGTCAAGTTTAACATTATCAGTGAAAGAGATGAGTCAGTTTAACATTATCAGTGAAAGCGATGAGTCAAGTTTAACATTATCAGTGAAAGAGATGAGTCAGTTTAATATTGTCAGTGAAAGTCTGAGTCAAAGTCAATCATCAGTGAAAGTCTGAGTCAAGTTTAACATCATCAATGAAAATCTGAATCAGATTAACATTATCAATGAAAGAGATGAGTCAGTTTAACATTATCAGTGAAAGAGATGAGTCAGTTTAACATTGTCAGTGAAAGTTTGAGTCAACGTTAAACATCAGTGAAAGTCTGAGTCAAGTTTAACATTATCAGTGAAAGAGATGAGTCAGTTTAACATTATCAGTGAAAGCGATGAGTCAGTTTAACATTGTCAGTGAAAGTCTGAGTCAAAGTTAAACATCATTTAAAGTCTGAGTCAAGTTTAACATCATCAGTGAAAGTCTGAATCAAGTTTAACATTATCAATGAAAGAGATGAGTCAGTTTAACATTATCAGTGAAAGTCTGAGTCAAGTTTAACATTATCAGTGAAAGAGATGAGTCAGTTTAATATTATCAGTGAAAGAGATGAGTCAGTTTAACATTGTCAGTGAAAGTCTGAGTCAACATTAATCATCAGTGAAAGTCTGAGTCAAGTTTAACATTATTGTTGAAAGAGATGAGTCAGTTTAACATTGTCAGTGAAAGTCTGAGTCAAAGTCAAATCATCAGTGAAAGTCTGAGCCAAGTTTACCATTATCAGTGAAAGTCTGAGTCAAAGTTTAACATTATGAGTGAAAGAGATGTCAAGTTTAACATATATCGTTAAACAGTCAGTTTTAACATCTGTGAAAGAGATCAAAAGTTTAAACATTATCAGTGAAAGTCTGTGTCAAGTGTAACATTATCAGTGAAAGAGATGAGTCAGTTTTACATTATCAGTGAAAGAGATGAGTCAGTTTAACATTGTCAGTGAAAGTCTAAGTCCAAGTTTACCATTATCAGTGAAAGTCTGAGTCAAGTTTAACATTATCAGTTAAAATCTGAGTCAAGTTTAACATTATCATTGAAAGTCTGGGTCAAGTTTAACATTATCAGTGAAAGTCTGAGTCAAGTTTAACATTATCAGTGAAAGTCTAAGTCAAAGTTAAACATCAGTTAAAGTATGAGTCAAAGTTAAACATCAGTTAAAGTCTGGGTCAAAGTTAAACATCAGTTAAAGTATGAGTCAAGTTTAACATTATCAGTGAAAGACAGAGATGAGTCAGTTTAACATTATCAGTGAAAGTCTAAGTCCAATTACCATTATCAGTGAAAGTCTGAGTCAAAGTTAAACATCAGTTAAAATCTGAGTCAAGTTTACCATTATCATTGAGAGTCTGAGTCAAAGTTAAACATCAGTTTAAGTCTGAGTCCAGTTTACCATTATCAGTGAAAGTCTGAGTCAAGTTTAATATTATCATTGAAAAACAGAGATGAGTCAGTTTAACATTGTAAGTGAAAGTCTGAGTCAAGTTTGCCATTATCAGTGAAAGTCTGAGTCAAAGTTAAACATCAGTTAAAGTCTGAGTCAAGTTTACCATTATCAGTGAAAGTCTGAGTCAAAGTTAAACATCGGTGAAAGTCTGAGTCAAGTTTAACATTATCAGTGAAAGTCTGAGTCAAGTTTAACATTATCAGTGAAAGTCTGAGTCAAGTTTAATATTATCAGTGAAAGACAGAGATGAGTCAGTTTAACATTGTCTTTGAAAGTCTGAGTCAAGTTTAACATTATCAGTGAAAGTCTGAGTCAAGTTTAATATTATCAGTGAAAGTCTGAGTCAAGTTTTCCATTATCAGTGAAAGTCTGAGACAAAGTTAAACATTATCAGTGAAAGTCGGAGACAAAGTTAAACATCAGGTAAAGTTTGAGTCAAGTTTGCCATTATCAGTGAAATCTGAGTCAAAGTTTAACATTATGAGTGAAAGATATCTGCTCATATGCAAAGTCAAGACAGATTTTAGTTTAAAAGATAGCAAATTTTAACAAGGAAATTTCTCAATTGTGTATTCTTTATATATTTCTCAAACCACAGTGGAATCTTCACATTTTGAAATTAGATGAGTCCAATGTCTGCTTTTGTCAAAGTGGAATAGTCAGTCCCAATTTTTCAAATACAAAAATGAATATATTTATACTACTTTTACTTATCTCAAAGCTTTCATCTTTTGCTCATGTCAAAGTAAATTTGCTGTCCAAAGTTTCAAAATATTATAGAAAGTTTTAGTGTAATTATGAACCGATAGCCAAAACAATATATCTAAGCTCTAAAGTGGAACATCTCTTGAGAGACCACTCCATTTTCCACTTAAAAATGTGGTCTCTAAAGACAGGTGGTCTCTCAAAAGAGGTTTTATTTGAAGATTTATTTAGCAAAGTGATTCTCAGAATGTGGTCTCACAAGACAGGTTATCTCTCACAAGGACGGTCTCTCAAGATAGGTTTCACTGTGTTAGTAAAATGAAAATTAGCAACAGATCATTTTCGAGTTCTGACGTAATCCATTTTGGGGTCCTGATTTTTTGTGCACTGCTTCAACTTTGTTAGCCCTAGAGATATCCGGCATGTGTCTTTGTTTGACCAAGAAACAAAATGCTCAATTTTATACAATAAATCAAAATGTCACGATATTCCATGTCTGGTATAGTGTTCAGACATTAATGTAAAACTGTTTTTGACGTAAAAAGGTCTTCATGGCAATAATCTGATCTTTAGATGTAACTGCATTTTATTTCTTGATAGACGCAAAGACAAATACTGGAAATCGCTAGGGCCAACAAAGTTGAAGCGGCGCGCGAAAAATCAGGACACGAAAAAAGATAATGTAAGAACTCAAACATGGTCTGTTTTGAAATAGGACATAATGTTATTAACATTTATATGTATCAAGCAGTGACCCGAGAAGGTCTATATATTGTCGGATAACGATAGAAAAATATTTTTACTGAAAAAATACTACTTGCTGTCCAGTGAAATATGGAAATAACGAGATTCAACTGTATGTTGATGTCACCCGAAGTAATGCAGTTTGAACTGTGTCAAGTTTAACAAAAATAATTCACAAAACTTTGTGTTATGGCACTCGCTGAGTGAAGTTATAAATAGCTCTTGTCTTCTAGAGCAGAAAAGTCATTAGTTTGGATAATATTTACCATAAAATTGCCTTTCTGAATAATTTTGTTTAAATTACAAATTTAAAATTCAAATTTTACCAATGCTAAACAATCAGTTTTTATAAAATTCTTGGTTTCTTTTTCCTTTAACAACATATTCCAGTATCTTTATCTTGTTTATCATAAATCAAAGTTTGTCCCGGAGGTTTATTTTCTACAAGACTAAATCAGTGAGAGTAATTACGCATTGAGTTGTCTAAGCATTAGACATTTTGTGGACATGTACAGAAAGATCGGAATCACACACATGACTGCGCATGTACTGACAGCAGCTGCAGATAGATGTAATTTTGATTGTCTTTAGTTGATTGAATGGTAAATAATTTGAAGATGTTTCCTAGCTAAGTCATTTAGCTGATTTAAGTTGCCAATCAATGGAAGGTGCCAATTATGTTGACTAACTGTATGTACATGTAAATGTGAGTAATGGCAGTGTTGATAATTTCTCAGTTACAGAATGGTTACCTTTTTGAACTCTCTTGATAAGCTCATTAAGGTGACAAGCTTTGTTTGCACTTTGTATAAGCTCATCTTATCTTCTCATTTCAAATTCAGTTTATATTTTATCTTTAAGTACACTTTTATTTGAACTTAACCCATCATATCATGTCATGAATAGCATAAGGTCAAATGATAGAAATATATTGTTTTTGGCCTTTTAATTACAGTAAAACCTGCTGTAGCTGCCACCTCTATATAAAGATTACCTGTGTATAAAGGCTAGTTTTTTCCAGTCCCTTGAATGCATACTTCAACTAAATTGAACCTGTGTATAAAGGTCACCTGGCACATAAAGGTCAATATTTTCTGGCCCCTATATACAGGTTTCACTGTATTTCAGAAATATAGTGTTTTTGGTCTTAAAAGTATTTCAGAATGAAAAGTTGAAATACAGTAATGTAATGTTATATTGTGTGCTGTGTTGTGATTGGTTAATACTGATTCAGCAACATGCATTATACAGTATAACATAAGTTGGTATGAGGACATGCCCATAGCAACCAGCTGCAAGAACTACTTACATTTCTGACACTTCCTGTCTTCTGGATTCATGAATACCTCAACATTCAATAATGGTTTTTTTTTTTTTTTTCCAAGTTTATCATGTAGATCTTTTAATACCAGTGTGCAGACAAAACATTGTGCATTTCAACCATCTGGCCTTGCCTTAGCAAAACTGGGTCTCATGTTGACTGTTGCTATATGGGAAATCATTTCGTGGCTAATTCAAATTCAATGTTTGTTTCATGTATGCATGAAAAGTTATAGTAAACTTAATGACAGTTTGTATATGATTTTCTCTTATATTATATTAACTCGTAAGGAAAAAAGCGAATTTGTAACTTGGGGAAAGTAAGCCTTTTTACAAACCACTTTGAGGTTTATAAATCATACACTGCCCAAAATTATGTTGAATAATAATATTACAAAGGTAAAAATTAGCTTAATACAAATGAATGAATGTTTGATACATGTAATCACCTATTCATTGTCATATTTTATTTTTTAAATATACATGCAGTGTTTTTTAAGCTTCCAAAGAAAAACGGGTGTAAAAAAAAATGTCTTGCAAAATCCTGATATCATGAATTCTTTCACGGGTCCCATGGAGTTTTTTTATACCCAGGTTTTACTATATACACATAGTATAATATTACACATGATATCAAACTCTGATCTTTTACATCTGACCTCACATTGACTTGTCCCACCCCCCAGAAAATAATAGACTCACCTTCATGATATAGCCCAAATTACTTGTATTTGTAGTGGAGAATGTGAGCTACACATTGCGTTGAGTACCTGTGATTCATTGAAGATGTAAACACACAACACATGATTAATCACTTTCACATGTCACTGAGGGATATGTCACACTGTCAATGTAAAGCCTCTTCATTTTGTTACTGGTTATCTCCCCATTTTTCATAGTTAACCTTTATCTTCCATTAAGAAAGGTACCATGCTAAGTAAATCTAAAAACAATATGTCATCGTTTTGGGAGGTCTTTTTGGTGAGAGAGAGAGAGTGTGTGTGTGTGTGTGTGTGTGTGTTAGGTATATTTTAAAGTCTTTAAGTACAGAAATATGATCCAAATTGTCATTTTAACTTTTAAAACAATTTAATTTATAAAAAAAAAAAAAATAAAAGAACCTGAAAAATCCCCAGTGCTTTCACTTCCATTTGCAACATGTTTGTTTTGGTTTTTCAATAGAAACTAGCCCTTACAGCTGATTTGACAGGCAAATTCTTAAAATCACTTGCCATTCTTCATCTGTACATGCAGAGAAAAACTTTGTTGAAAGTCATTTTTTTATGTTATTAACTCATCAACCCCCTAAAAACCAATGAACTCTTATGAATCAATGACTTGGACCAGTCCAAATGTGTCTGTAGGGATGAATAAATTAAATTAAATGGTTTTTTTAAAGTTGCATTGACAGCTTTAAATGGAAACTCTAATGTAAGGGAGATAACCAGTGATAACAGAAAAGACTCTAAATATATGTCTGATCTTTGTTGCATTAATTGTGACACCTTACAAATAAATATTTCTGCTTTTGCTTAACACTACACAAACAGCCGGTACCTGTAAAGGTAATGATTCTCTGTTTTTATACATTTCTCATTGACGCATGCTTATTTTCACCTAAAAAGCATGGCACTTTCAACATTTTTGTCATTCAAATTTTGTATCTTGTATCTTCTAACTTTGGATCCAGGCAAGATGTCAACAGTTCCTGTGGGTAAAAAATATGATGCAAGTTGGAAGCAACAGTTATTTACTTTATTTATCCCTTCTCAAAATATTTACAGGCAAAAATATTTACCTTTGTACCAAGCTTTTCTAACATAATACATTTAATCTAATTTTCAAGTTTGTTTTACAACAAAGTACAGTTTTTCTTTTTCATTAGGAATTTTTTTTTTTACTTCATCTCTTGTAAATGAATTCCTGATATATATATATATAAATATATATATATAAATTTGTTAACAGTTCATCAGGTAAAAATATCAAGAATAACTTGGTTGTTGTTGTGTTGTTGTTTAACATCCCACTCAAAAATCTTTCACTCATATGGAGACGTCACCAAATGTGGGTGACAAGCTTCAAATTTTGACCTATGCTCGGCACTTACAGCCATCGAACACATAATGTAACTCTGACACGGGACCTTGGTTTTTACTGACTAATAATTTAATAATAACTTGATGGATTGAACTTACAATACGTGGACTTCTAAGTGTAAAGATAAAAAGAAATGTAATCATTTCCATTTTTCTGCATGGGTTTGTTTTATATAAAGACTAACAAAGATAACATAGATGTTATCATTAAATATGTACCTTTATTTTAAATTGTCACTTGAGACAAAGGCTTCTCTTAAGAACCAATGGGGCATACTTGGCAAGAACCATCTCTATGTAAAGCCACATAAATTTTGTTAATGAAAAGGGTCTAGAACTCATAAGGGCTCCCAGAGGGGCCAAAACAGACAAAATACTTGGTACTTCTTTAAAAATCTTTTTCTCTTGAACCATTGATCAAATGGCTTTTGAGCCGGCTTTGCTCAGTCAGTATCAGACTCGACTCTTGATCGTGAGGTCTTGAGTTGGAGTCCAGCTGGCGGCAGGTTGGTTTCCTGTCTTTCAGAGGAAAAAGTAAAAAACCAAGGTCATGTGTCACAGTAGGTGTCGGCACATTACAGAACCCTCACTGTTCAATGACCGAGCATAGGCCAAAATTTGAACCCCTTCGCTGACATCTGGTGACGTCTCCATATGAGTGAAAGATTCTTGAGTGGGACGTTAAACAACAATAAACAAAAATCAGATGGCTTTCAAATTGTATATGCATGACTGTTAAGTGTCTACAATACAAAATTTGTGAATGAAAACCCAATCTGTCCATAAATGATTCATGGGGAGGCACTTCAGTAACTTAGGGTACAGTTTTAAACAAATGACTTAATAACTGAAAACTGTCAAACTTTTTGTATGCAAAGATATATAGAAAGTTGTTAGTAATGATTTAAAGATCTTATTTCAAGGTCAAAGGTGAAGATAACAGGTACCAAATGATTCAGAAAATATAAGTTTTTTGTCATGGAACCAGTTAGCCAGTTTTAACCAAACTTGACAAGAACCATCCCCATGTGAAGCAGCATAAAGTATGCAAATGTAAAGGGGCTAGGAATCATACAAGCCCCAAAAAGGATCAAAACTTGCAACCTGTTAAAAATGTTTTCATGATTTCTACATAATTTATGAATGAACAAGAAATTTGTTCATAAACAACCCACAAAGGAGGGGGGGTCATATGGCGTAGTACAATGTATGCAGTTTTATACAAATGGCTTATTAATGCAGTACTGATTGGCATTTTGTTTGCAAAGATATATGAGGATGTTGTTAGGAATCATCTAAGGATCATTGTAACAAAGTTCAAGGTCATGGTGTCAAATGTCAATGTCATAAACATGTAACTTCAAATTTAAGTAAACAGAAAATATATACATTTTTTGTCAATTTTTTTTTTTTACATTTTTTATCTTAATATTCAGGGACCAACCAACCAATTTTAACAAAATTTAGTAGGAATTATCCCTAGCGGAAGCTGCCTAACTATTGGGAATGAAAAGGTGTTTGGGACCCATAGGGACTCCAAAAAAGGTTAAAAAGCTGTACATCTAGAAAAAAACCATGAACCTATTCTCACATTAATACATTTTACTTAGATGACCATTAAGATCCATTGTGTACCAGGTCATACCAACTTCTGTAAAGTTGGTGTATTGTCCTTTCCAAACCTCTCAGCATAAGTAGTGATTAGTTAGAGGTTTTTAGTATGAGATTTAGGATATTGTAAGTAAAGATCACTCATTGCATTGGTATCTGTCCATAGTACAGGTCAATATTTATGACACTTCATGTAAAAGTGAAAAAATCACCATATAAGTGTAAATTTAATCTGACAAAAACCAGTTGAGTCAATAGTAACTTATTACATTAAAAACTTTACCTTGTATTTTTTTGTACTTGTCATCAGGCCTGCTGTTTTACTTTTGTCAATTTTTAGGGGGAGGGGCTGGGGTGTGCAGAGGTGTCTTTGTTAAAAAAAAAGTAGGAACATTAGCATTGTTTTTTTTACAAATTGTCATGTAATTATGGCTAAACATTAATTTTGCATATTTACTCAAAGAAATACAATATAATTATAAAGATGTGACTCTAATTGGGGTGGGGGAGGATGGTGCAATTTTTTAAACAGTGTACAGTAAAATCAAATTTTGCTTTTTACAAACTAGATCAAAATGGCTGGCATATTCCCATGTATTTACCATACTATTTATGAATGGCAATTTCAGATACACCAGTATTTGCTTTAAATAATCAACCATACTTTACATCCTAAATGTATCCACTTTTTTGCATGGAAAACCTTTTAACTATACAGTATGACTTTTATGCTTAAACTTTCACTGCAAGGTTTTGCATGAAATGTTTTTCTTTTTAAAAATGACCAAGAAACAAATTGTTTAATGCCATAAAAAGAATTTGAAATATGAATTTTGCATGAAATATTTCTGAATTCTGTTCAATTTCAATCAAAAGTCACGTTATTTATATATCAGAATCGTATGACTTAACCATATACCAGTAACCAAAATCCAAAAGGTCAAACTGTATTCCAGTGCTATTTAGGTCAAATTGGAGGGAAAATCAAGCTGCATTTCAGTACTGTTTAGGTCATAGTCAAATTGAACGGAAAATCAAGCTGTATTTCAGTACTGTTTAGGTCATAGTCAAATTGAAGGGAAAATCAAGCTGCATTTCAGTACTGTTTAGGTCATAGTCAAATTGGAGGGAAAATCAAGCTGCATTTCAGTACTGTTTAGGTCATAGTCAAATTGGAGGGAAAATCAAGCTGTATTTCAGTACTGTTTAGGTCATAGTCAAATTGGAGGGAAAATCAAGCTGTATTTCAGTACTGTTTAGGTCATAGTCAAATTGGAGGGAAAATCAAGCTGTATTTCAGTACTGTTTAGGTCAGTCAAATTGGAGGGAAAATCAAGCTGTATTTCAGTACTGTTTAGGTCATAGTCAAATTGGGAGGGAAAATCAAGCTGTATTTCAGTACTGTTTTAGGTCATAGTCAAATTGGAGGGAAAATCAAGCTGTATTTCAGTACTGTTTAGGTCATAGTCAAATTGGAGGGAAAATCAAGCTGTATTTCAGTACTGTTTAGGTCATAGTCAAATTGGAGGGAAAATCAAGCTGTATATCAATACTGTTTAGGTCATAGTCAAATTGGAGGGAAAATCAAGCTGTATTTCAGTACTGTTTAGGTCATAGTCAAATTGGAGGGAAAATCAAGCTGTATATCAATACTGTTTAGGTCATAGTCAAATTGGAGGGAAAATCAAGCTGTATATCAATACTGTTTAGGTCATAGTCATATTGGAGGGAAAATCAAGCTGTATATCAATACTGTTTAGGTCAGAGTCATATTGCAGGGGAAATCAAGCTGTATATCAATACTGTTTAGGTCATAGTCAAATTGGAGGGAAAATCAAGCTGTATTTCAGTACTGTTTAGGTCAGAGTCATATTGCAGGGAAAATCAAGCTGTATTTCAGTACTGTTTAGGTCAGAGTCATATTGCAGGGAAAATCAAGCTGCAGTCTAGAACTATTTAGGTCAGAATCAAACTACAGGGAAAGTCAAGCTGTGTTCCAGTATTGTTTAGGTCAATGTCAAACAAATGCAGGGAAAGTTAAGCTGTATTTCAGGAGTGTTTAGGTAAGAGTAAAACTGCATTCAAGGTCAAGCTGTATTCCAGCACTGTTTAGGTCAGAGTCAAACTGCAGGGAAGGTGAAGCTGTATTCTAGTATTGTTTATGTCGGAGTCAGGAAAAGTCGAGCTGTATTTCAATACTTTCTACGATAGAGTCAAGTAGCAGGAAATGTCAAGCTATATTCCAGTATTGTTTAGGTCAGGAGTGCTGTACCTCACTAAAAAAGATCCTTGATGTCATAATCTATTATGGTTTGTGAATGAGCATATAATGCACCATTAACATATCTGCTTATAACATCAGAGTGAAACTGCAGTTGAGGTCAAGGTCATAGGAGTAACCTCGGTGATTTCTTGTTTTCTGGTTTGATGATGTGTATACTAAAGCACCACCAAGCTAATTATCTTCAAGTTGGATATGTACATGTACGGTAGTATTTTTCAGGATAATAATCGTAAAATTTTAGGATTTTGTCTCTGCTCAGCAAGAGAATGGTCACTCCTGCTTTAAACCAGGAATTTGTTTTACATGAGATTATGTGGAGTGGTCAGTACATAGTTTCAATGTTGGGTCTAACTTACCAAGTGGGCACTCAAGCCCAAAGTCACCACATGTGGCTTCTTCTTGCACCATAAGTTTTAGCTTGAATTATTTGAAATCAAAATAAAACATACATGACTCCAGGGACTTTCCACACTCTTTTGGGAATGGGTCCTGGATCTTTGAATTTGGAATTTTAGCAACATTTTACTGACATTGGAAAATTTAAAAATACACATAACTGTTTGAAAATGCAAAAATCTCTTCAAATTCATTGTCATTTGACTTTAACTGGGAAATTTTAATCGAAATTGGAGGGGAAAATTTTTTTTTTTTTGCATTGGGAATGGGGCCTCATTTTGCCCCCATGCGAAAGGATGAAAAATACCAAAAATTTCACCTAGATTTTTTCCCCATTTTAGAGAAAAATACATTTTGTTTCCATACTTTTTTTCTATTTTTTTTATATTTCTCTCCATATATATATATTTTTCTCATTTTCCCTGAAATACACATAAACCCCCTCATGAGACTTTTTTATTGTGTACCGGTAGTATGATAAACTGACATTTATTGTAAAATTAAGAGTACAAATTATGGCCATGAGGCAGTTTGTCATCAGTTTCCTATGCCATTAAATGTTCAAATCAAAGATATATGATGTTCCCTCGCGAGATCGGAAAATGACTATACATGACAGAACAGAATTTAACACACTCGGTGTTGAAAAATGAACAAAATAGCAATTAATCATAGACATTTATTCTGTATCACAAAATTTGGTTTCTATTCATTAGGACACCAGTAAATTGACATAAAATGTTATATTTATGATAAATTGTCTTTAACTCTTTTGCGTTTCACATCCAAAATTTCTCACTTGATTGGTACAAGAGACCATTTAATCCTGATCAAACCTGCGTTTTAATGTTAGAATTAATATTCTGCCTATAGAGATGAGACATGTAAAATCCATTTGAGTTCTTTTGATCAGCTTTGAAATCAAAATTGACACATGACTTGATGGCATTGTTGCAGTGCGGCATCAGGATAAATTTCTAAAATGAACAGTAAAATTAATTGGATCAGCACGTTATTACATAATGGAGACACATAACAACCTCGAGTATCTCTTACCTGCCTTTGTGATATATATTTTCTTTGCTGTTCAAACTGATAAATACTGTGGTCTGTTTTCAGCTTTTTTGATAAGTTACAGAATTATTTGTCAGTTGTCCGTATAATTTACAGAGATTTGGTTAAGTTACCTGGTCTGCTCATCGCGACCTGATATCTGGTTTCTGTTTGATCCCTAATGCTTCTGTCGTTACATTTACATATAAATATAACGTATCAAGATTCTATACCAATCAAGTTCAAACTTGACACAAGCAATGTCAAACTAAAGTCTGTCTTGAAATTCCCTGGAAGATGGTTCAGTTAGTATTAGATTTTGACCACTATATATAAATTCCCCAAAAGATGGTTCAGTTAGTATTAGATTTTGACCATTGTATATATATATATATATTCCCTGGAAAATGGTTCAGTTAGTACATGTATTAGATTTTGACCACTGTATGTATATACATATATATATATATATATATATATATATATATATATATATATATATATATATATATATATATATTTTCCCTGGAAAATGGTTCAGTTTGTATTAGCTTTTGACCACTGTATATATAAAGTGGAATCTTGTTATCATAAAATTCTTGGGACCACCCTTTTACTTTGTGATACTATATCAGGTGTACAGGAAATCAAAACTTTGAACTAACATATACATGTATTTTACCTTCTCACTTGACTACTTTATACAGAGAGATAAGTAACTCCTTCATTTGTTATTTAAATCTTAACTAAAGTATAAAATCATTTCCTGACCTCAGACTTGAAGCTAGAAAAATATTTCATGGGAGTTCATTCGCAGATTCGTCAGGTATTAAATGGGCATTAGCTGTGGTTACCAAAAACATTATTTCGATTTTTTCGACTTTTACTGCTTGTATTTGATGTACAAAAATAAATAAGAACTATACACAGGCATACAAAATCTTATATTCCTATATTTTGTAACAATAAGTGTCGTATTCATATACAAATAGTAAGGTTGAGTTAATCAAATGCAAGTGAAAAAGTGCAAAAGTTCTCAAGGAATTTTCACAAAATATACAGGAATTTAAGAATTTTTAAGAATTGTTATGCCTGTGTGTCTCTTCTTTGTTATTGTATATCAATCTAAGTAGTAAAACAGGAAGAAACACATTTTGGAGAAAAAAAAGATACAGCCAACGCCCCTTCAGAGTTAAACTGTTAATTTGGGATGAATTTATTTTTTTGGTGATTTACTGATGAGTTGAACACAGCTACATAAACTTATAACAATATACAGTGAAACCTGTCTTGAGAGACCATTCTTGTAAAAGATCACCTGTTGTCTGAGACCACTGTTATAAAAGACCACCTGTCATCTGAGACCACTCTTATAAAAGACCACACGTCATCTGAGACCACTCTTATGAAAGACCACCTATTATCAGAGACCACTCTTATAAAAGACCACCTGTCACCTGAAAGCACTTTTATAATATAAAAGACCACACATCATCAGAGACCATTCTTATAAAAGACCACCTGTCACCTGAAAGCACTTTTATAATATAAAAGACCACACATCATCAGAGACCATTCTTATAAAAGACCACCTGTCACACTGAAAGCACTTTTATAATATAAAAGACCACACATCATCAGAGACCACTCTTATAAAAGACCACCTGTCACCTGAAAGCACTTTTATAATATAAAAGACCACACATCATCTGAGACCACTCTTATGAAAGACCACCTATTATCAGAGACCACTCTTATAAAAGACCACCTGTCACCTGAAAGCACTTTTATAATATAAAAGACCACACATCATCAGAGACCATCTTATAAAAGACCACCTGTCACCTGAAAGCACTTTTATAATATAAAAAGACCCACACATCATCAGAGACCACTCTTATAAAAGACCACCTGTTGGTGAAAGCACTTTTATGATATAAAAAGACCACACATCATCTGAACCACTCTTATAAAAATACCTGTCACCTGAAAGCACTTTTATAATATAAAAGACCACACATCATCAGAGACCACTCTTATAAAAGACCACCTGTCACCTGAAAGCACTTTTATAATATAAAAGACCACACATCATCAGAGACCACTCTTATAAAAGACCACCTGTCACCTGAAAGCACTTTTATAATATAAAAGACCACACATCATCAGAGACCATTCTTATAAAAGACCACCTGTCACCTGAAAGCACTTTTATAATATAAAAGACCACACATCATCAGAGACCACTCTTATAAAAGACCACCTGTCACCTGAAAGCACTTTTATAATATAAAAGACCACACATCATCTGAGACCACTCTTATAAAAGACCACCTGTCACCTGAAAGCACTTTTATAATATAAAAGACCACACGTCATCTGAGACCATTCTTATGAAAGACCACCTATTATCAGAGACCACTCTTATAAAAGACCACCTGTCACCTGAAAGCACTTTTATAATATAAAAGACCACACATCATCAGAGACCATTCTTATAAAAGACCACCTGTCCTCTGAGACCACTCTTATAAAAGACCACCTGTCCTCTGAGACCATTCTTATAAAAAAACCACCTGTCATGTCATCTGAAACCACATTCTGAAAACCACTTTGTCAAATGATTCTTTAAACATAACTTCTTTTTGGAGATGACAATTCAGTTGCAGATTTGGGTGGTCTATTAAGACAGGTTCTACTATACTGGTAAATAACTCACAAGCCTGTAATTGAGCACTTTCTTACTAAAGCGTATATATATATAAAGATCTCAAAACATCCAAAGCACTGTAGCTCTTTATTCAGTGAGTCTTTGTTTGTAATGAACCTGTAAGTTTTAAAATATTGCAAGAAATGATATCTTTTTATTTGCATTGTACAATGTTGAATACAAAAATTTGTGGATTAGCATTAACTTTTCAGTTGTTTACTGAAAAATAACCGATGTTAAGACAGAGTCAATTTTTTGGTACAAAAGCCCCCCCCCCAAAAGGGGGAGGGGTTATTTATCATTGAACACTATGGGAAATGAATACAAACCAATTTTATTCAAGAACCACTGAACATATTGATGTCAATTTTATATTGGTTATTAGCCTGTAGCTACATGTACTTTCACATAGTAATATTCTGATAAGGATTGCAAAGTTCAGTTTTAACTTGGTATGTATTTAAATCCTTTGATCTCTCTTTAGATCATTTAAATCTCTAAGCATCAAGATTTAGAAATTTTCTGCAAGATATAAGAAAAATTTAAAAGAAGTATTGGTCTAGTGATTTTGAGAGGGAAGTGATTAAAGAGAGCTAACTCTAGAACAACGTTTTACATTGTAAAGGGGAGTAACTCTAAGATGATTATGCCATTGTCATTTTATATTTGATGAATTATTCTCATATAAGTATATATACTGATATTACACAAACACACATACATAAGCACACATACACACATGATTGCACACACACACACACACAACTCATGCACATACAATACAACATATGCACACAATCACACACACTTTGTTTTTACTACAGACTATTTTAATTTCATTTTTATCTAAAAACTTGAAAATAAGATGTTCTCTATGTATAACTGTGACATTGCTGGACATGTTGAAAATTGCATTCACTTTTTCATATATTTTTTGGGTAGTAATGTCAGCATTTTATTGGTCAGATTGCTAAACAAATTCAGGTCTTTGAAATGGTGAGGCCGTCTGTCCGTCTGTCTACATCAACAATATGGTTTTAGCTCTTGTGTTTTGTTCCATTGCAGAAAGACCATTGATGATACATGTACCTCTTTGAAACCTCACACACCGATAGACTATAGAGAGATTTATCCATTGTAACCTTTGTTGTGGCCTTGACCTTGAACATTACCAGTCTCAAGGTCAAATATATTCTGAGTTTAGTTCAATTACAGACAGATTATATCAGTTAAACCTTACAAAATTCCATGTAAACATGTAAATGGACCTGGATTAGTAATGTACCATAAATTGGAATATTTAGGCCATTGTCTAATTTTAGCCAGTTTGGACACCCTATTTAAACCAACCAAAATATGTACACAATGTTTCTATCGGTACACTTTAATGATATTTTAGTGTTTTATAGATTAACAAACAAGGTTTTTCTTTAAAAAGTAACATTCTGTGGACATTAAACTTAATTAAGTACCATGTGATGCATCAATTCTAACTGTTCTACTGGCACTTTTTAATATTTTGATATTTCAAACACCTGGAATGTTTGATACTACAAGATCAAGATCTGATGGTAAGTCAAATCTAAACATGATATAAACATAAATGGCCAAAATTTAGCTGGCCAAAAAATAATGACCAAAGTGGCCAAATTTCAGTGACACCAAAATAGCCCAATTTATGGTATTATCCCCTGCAACCTCTGTTAATTACCTTGACCTTTAAAGTTTCCAGTCTGAAAGCACTGGAGTTTAGTTCAACAACAATAATTGTTGAAGTAATACTTTTCAAATCTTATGTGTAGATGAATCTTGCTGAACTCTATCTTGCAACTTTTGTTTTTGACATTAACCTTCAACATTTTCATTCTCAAGGTCAAATTTATATATTTGACTTTCAATCATTTACATATGGACCATGAGAGTTAATAAGCCTTGCATAAAAATTAACCGTATTGAATGCAATCCTTTGAAAATTTGGATTATAACCTTGACCTTTAATATTTCCTATCTCAAGGTCAAATACATATTCAAAGTTTAGATCATATAGAGTAGGACCATAGGAGTAAAGCAGTTTCAGAAACACTTACATATTTTCAATTTCTGTTGATGTTTCACAATCAGGTCATACTTCCTTTAGTGTTTGTTTGTTTTTGTTTTTTTTTCCAAATAAAATCGTGTTGATTTTAATTGTAAAGTTAATTAATATTGACTTACTGGAACATGTATCATGAGCATTTCTCTGCATGAATTTATGTAATGAATTTGAAGCATTATTTTTCTTCTCATGGATGTATGGAATGGAGTTTTTTTTTTTTTTTTTTTTCTGTATTCACTTATCACTGTAATTATGTAAACTGATAAAAAATGTATAGGACAGATGTCAATATTCCAGGAAAATCATCATCAATATATGTACAAATGTATGTTATATGAAACCAAGTCCGGATATTCGTATACATAATTGGATTTTTATGACATAATTCCCCAACATGCTTAAATAAGAATGAAATTGATTACTCAGCAATACTTGAGGTCAGGTAGCTTATCTAAGAAAGTACAAGACTTATCACAATTGTGTCAGGTAAATGTAATTATTATTTTGTTGTTTGATTATCATTTATTTTATATAGCTATGATTAATATGAAACTGATCTCTTTTGCCCTCACTTACAACTTGTAATATGATTTCTGTCAGCCACAGTACACTTGAAATATTAATTAGCTCTTGCAATTATCTGATGATAAAGCTTTTGACTCTAAAATCTGACTAGGTCATACCGAACTAAAATAAAGTGGTAATAGTTGTTTCTTCTGCCAAGAGCTAAACTCAAGAAATGAAAAGAAATGTCTTTTAGATCTTTTTCGATATTTTCTAATAGTGTACACATC
This sequence comes from Atrina japonica, assembly GCA_030159075.1. NCBI lineage: Eukaryota > Metazoa > Mollusca > Bivalvia > Pterioida > Pinnidae > Atrina > Atrina japonica. The sequence continues at coordinate 641,721 of BROG01000219.1, read as the reverse complement.
GAAATGGATTCTAATCACACTTTCAAACAGAGGTGCTGTTTCACAGCAGGCGTGGCTCGTCAAAGAATCCTCACTGCATTTGTGTTAGTCCATAGCACAGGTCAAAATGTGTTGCTGTTTATCAAAGCTTGTCACAGGTTTGAGTCCCGCTGGAACCTAAGATGAGCAAGTTCGCCAGTTTACTTGCAGATGGCCAGTGGTCACTTGCCAGGTACACAGTAACCAGGTTCTGTCCGCCATCATTAACACCTGGCTGTCATCATGTGACTGAAAAATGGTCGATTATGACATAAGATGCTATTCAAACATACAAAATACAAATCTTGCTATATCCCCGTATAGATCTAAGTGAACATTTTTGGTGAATTGTTTAGCAACAATAAATCCAACAAAATTACATATAATTCAGAGTTCAGTACTGTTATACTTTATATCTATTGTGGAAGCGATCAGAAACTTTAACATGTGTACTGGAGACCGATTCTCCATTTAAGATTTACTTGTCATAATGTATTGATAGGAAATGTAATTATAACATGATAATAAAATCTGATGTTTCAATGCATTTTAGTTAAATCATCCATAGATATACAGGCAAGTAATAAAAGTTCATAAAAATTAACATCTCCAGCCATGCATGTCCCTTAACAAAGTATGAAATGCGTGATTTTAAAATTATTACATGGCCACTTTCATAATTATGCTATTTCATAATGACTCGAGACTTTAATATCAAGTCAAGAGCTGCTGTAAGTTGGAAAGTTAATGTGGGATATGATATGAAAATGGTCACATTATAGACTTCTTTATCTTATCATATACTTAAGATACCAAAATAAACAAAAATTGCACTGCTACCACCCTTATTTTTAGAGATTATATGGTTTAAAACATGGTGCTTCTATCACTTGGCCATGGAGACACATTGTTTTGGCCTCTTTCTGAATTCCTTGAACTATAATCATTTTTACACAACTTTAAATGAAAAATACTAATTTGGCTTTTCCTGTCCTTTGGATAAGACAGTAAAAATTGAGGTCTCGTGTCAGCATATCTAAGAACCCTCACTGCTCAGTGGCCGTAAGTGCGGAGCATAGGCCAAACTTACAAGCCCTTCACATGTAGTCAAACTGTAAATCCTAGATCATGTCCCTTCATCTAGGCATAGAGCTGTGTGGTCAGGAAATGAAAACTCGTCTTGCATGACTGGGGATCAAACTAGGGACCTTCATGTTCAAGATCTGTTGCTTTGTCCACTACCGGCTAATATGTGACAATTTATTTCTGATTACGCATTTAGCTCTGACAAATATTGTTAAAATGGACAACATACGAAAGACGTAAAAATGACAAATAAACTAGAGGGATTGCATAATGCAATGAATATGGGAGGGAACAAAATTTGTTTCATTTAATTCAATGCTAAAATGAAACATACACCAAAAACACACACTTTGGAATGCAACTGTCACCTGTTAAAAGCCATTAGCAAGTAAAAAGGAAGAAGTACCAATGGAGAATTGAAACTCGAAGTCCATTAGTATATGACAAATTAGATACCCCAAAGGTCTCAACCTGAAGAACAATTGCGAATCCCAAACAGGATAGGATCAGGTGTCTGGAAGAGGTCAGCGTCCTCTGCCAACATGCCACACCCATCACAAATGCTACATGGAAACCTCATGAGGTCAAGTTCAGTGAAAATGGCATCAGTTAGTTTTAGATATGATTGGCGAGAGGGAGTCACTGTATAAGGTCACACTCCAGAGTACTCTCCAGCTTTCCTAAGAGGGGGACTTCGTATTGTTTAACAAGAATCCCGTATCGACCATAACATTTCCTTAGTGGCAATTTTGAAAAAGACATCAAAATGTTTGGAATGGGAAAAAACATTTGATAAACAATTTCCTTGTGACTGTGTTGATAAGACATGTCAGCTTTTAGTGTTGAATGTTTTACTGATTAAAAAAATGTAATTATGAAGTTTTTATGAATATGGAAAATTTGCTAGAAAAATCGACATTAAATATGTCAGTTTGAAAATGTATAGTTTTTATATTGAGAACACATATACTGTTGTGTTCATGTTATCAGATTTCTGAAGTGGACAAGTGCTGAAAGGGAATAGTAAGATATTGGAAACATTTAAAATAAGATCAATTTCATACAAAGTGAATCATACTAAAGAACATGATGTATGGTAATCATACTAAAGTACATGATGTAGGGTTGTGTTAAAAATAGTGCATATACAATATGGTGATGATATAATAATTAAATTTAAATTTAGTGAGTAAGTTTAAACTCTGGATATGTCAAAGTTGAACTGTCGGTCTGAGTTTTATGAATAGAAAAATAAGTTAATTAAAATTTTGGTTACAAAATGTATCTTGAGTTGCAGATATCTTGAAGTACAGGGGCGGTCCCATGAATTTCCAGATAGTGATAGTCTGCTATACATGTGTGTGTGTGTGTGTGTGTGTATGTGTGTGTGTGTGTGTGTGTGTGTGTGTGTGTGTGTGTGTGTGTGTGTGTGTGTGTGTGTGTGTGTGTGTGTGTGTGTGTGTGTGTGTGTGAGTGTGTGTATATGTATGTATATATGTGTGTGTGTGTGTATTAAAATTTTTACTTTCTCTTGAAACAAATGCCTCAACAGAATATCAACATGTTAATCACATAATACTGAGAAATATTTATATTCTATACTTTCGTCTAAATAGGTTTTCATAAAATTTTATACATGTTTTTAAAAATAGCAGCCAAATTGTTTTTCGTTCAAAATCATTTATACACCACATATATATACACATGAGAAATGTTGTCAAAATCACGAAAATATCAAATACAAAGAATTCTTAAACTTAAAAAATGTTATTTCATTTCCATTATTTTTTTTAAAATCCAAGTAATACCCCTAAAAAATAAAACAATTAGACCAAAACAAAATCCAGTATCATGGGGGCAAATAGTCTGTCTGTAAAATAAAATGAAATTGATTGATGAATTAATATTCTACATCTTTCTAAATAAAATGACCTTTGGCATTATGATTACAGAAATATCCTTGTTTACTTCAATAGAAATGTGATTAAAAAACTAATATGTTGTCCTTATTTTGTAAAACTATTGGTTCAAGAAATATATGAAGAAGAAATTGATAAACTTGGTTGTAAGTGATACTATGATTTTTTTTTATAAGTGATATTAAAGTTATAAGACTTGATTTTGGCAATCTTGAACAATACTGTTGGTAATTACTTGGTGAGTTGAATATAATTACTTTAACTTTAAACAGTATAATTACATGTAACTAATTAAAAAAAAAACTTCGTCATTTCTCTGCAAGGGAAAAGTACTCAAAGTGTCTTAGCTCCTTTTCACCCGAGTGTATCTGAAATGCTGGTAGCAATTTTTAGACAATTTTTTAGATAATGCAATCAGTGAAATATTTCAGATGGTAGAAATATTTTTTTTATAAGTAGACAGCAATTTTATTAAATTCTTCGAAAAAGCACATTTAAGTGCAAAAATGATATGAATAACAACTACATGTAGATTTATATGGAATGAAAATTAAATGCAAACTAATATTTCAGTAAGGTTGAAAATCATAAAGAAACTTATTCAACTATATTTGTTAGAAATAAGTTATTCTAAAAGGAACAGTTCTTTTGTCCATACACAATGTATATATGCATGTTAGTGGTTTTCAGATTGTCAGATTGAGATTTAATCTTAAAGATAATGTAGTTTAACAACATCACCTGAAAACTATTATATTCTTCTAGTTTTATATATATATATATATATGTGTTTGTGTGTGTGTGTGTGTATATATATATATATATATATATATATATATATATATATATATAAGGGCTGTCATTGATGAGAAATTCTATATAGATAAGAAAAAAGTATCAATAAATCAAATAATTTGGTATTCTATGAATGCATTCAAAATAAATAGATTCATTGTAATATTTAGTTATTTTATTGTATATTTGACCATCTGAAGATGAAAAAAGCAACCATTGCAAGGAAAACATTTTTTATACAAATTGAACAATTAGAAAAAAATATAACATAGTTCAATAACATAAAGTAAAACAAATGGAAAATTTTGGAAATTGTAAAAGAAAATACATCCTGTGAAATGCATAATGAAATGTATCGATACTTTAAAAGTGTATCGATTATCATATGGAATCAATTTGTGTATCGATATCGAGTCAATGACAACCCTAATATATATGTGTATATATATATATATTTATATCAGATATTTTTAAAAAAAAAAATACTGGTCAGCCAGACCATTGAATAAAGAAATTTCACTGGTCAAAGAAATTTTTTTACTGGTCTGTATATATACACAATTGAAATGAAATGGAAAATTACTGTTCATTTGGACCAGTTTTCAGATAGATTTCATCGGACTTTTGTAAAATTCATCGGTTTTTCTGGTAAGACCAATGAATTTCAAAAACTCTGATATAGTATTATTTATTAATGTGTGTGTCCAATTTAATTAACCACTTTATACAAGTTATCACATGATTGTATCATACCTTTGATCTGAAATGTACATGTGTAATTTACGATCTTCTTTTTTTCTCTCTCTCACTATGGCCCACATTTAATCACAACCTATTGTGTACCTGGTTTACACAAAATTAATATATCTTTGATTATAAAGTTTAGATCTATTTTATTTTTAAGTCAGAGTAGAGAGAAAACAAGCTAATAGAATGTTATATTGAATGGAATTCAAAACACGATTTAAATCCCACATGCTAAAAAATATATAGAAATTTATCCTGATTTTACTTGCATGTAAAAATTAAAGTGTCCTCTAAAGTAGAAACTGAACGATTTAAAATATAGAAGTCTGTTTATAACTTATGTGTAATACTAAAATCAGTGATATATAAAGTCTACCAGATATAAAGCCCAACTGTTCGGCTTTATATATCGCTGCTAAAATATATAAACCAAATGTTAATATTTCAAAAGTTGAAATACACTAAAGTTTTGTTGAAGATATATATTTTTGTTTACTACAAGGATTGGCCTTTGAATTTAAATGTGAGACTTGTAAAAATGACTTGCATGTCTTTTAGAATTTGTGATTTGGATAATTTCAAGGGAGTGTGAATGTTCTTTAATTTGTATGCACGTGCTGATACACACACACACACATGCACACACACACACACACCCCACCCACACACACACACACACACACACACACATGTACATGCACACACACCCACACACACACACACACACTTAATTACTTTCAAATGTAGCTGGGTGTTCAATCTCAAACGTATACATTATATACTAGTCCATAAAGTCCTTAGAAGTCTGCATCCATGTACAGTAGAATTTCTTGTGTAATGACACCTGCCAGATGACAGCTTTGTTTGTAGACAGTAAACTAACAGACTAAAATATCCAGTTGTTTTAATCATTCACTGTTAAACTATAGAGGAATGACCAATAAAACTGTCCTTTAAAACCAGTATCAACAGAATGTATAGATAGGTGTATTGTTATGTATTTAATTTTGACATTCCAGTTTAAATAACCAAACACAGCACATTCCTGCTATAAAGATACCTGTCATTTTAGGGCATATTGCCCCCATAACGACTTTTACCTGTAAAAGGTGAGATAAACCACTCAGGTAACATTTGAGTTGATTGCTAGATTTTTTAAATCCCTTATACAAGCAGTTTAATTAAGTACGTGTAGTTACCTATCTTAATTTGTCCAACCTCACAAATACCTGTTGTGATTGTTGTTTTTTGACATTTCTGTATTATTTACTGTACAAATTAAGAAAGTGAATAACCTACTTTACCTAACTTCATTTGAAAAGTGGACTGATCTGAAAATTTGCTGGATGAATGAATTAGGGTTAGATATGCCTTTGGCAGTACAGATTGTACACAAAGTGTAATAGCCTTCACAGTTGTAATGCAAAAAGACAAGGAGTGCACGCTGGATCTATTTATATACATCTAAACATCCGGCCTTGCCAAACTGTTAGGAGAATTTTAGTAATGGTAAAATGGTGTTTAAGATGTGGAGTAGCTGATTTAGATTTCAAATGTGGCCTAGATCGGGGAGTCTCTTTGTGATCTGTTTGCTGTACGATCTGATAAGTCTAACTTCAACACAAGATGGTTTTACAGGTAAATTTAAACTTGAGGTTAATGTTTTCCCACACTTAAACGTTTTGAAGACATATTTTATACACTTTGACCTGGGGGTCACCACTTTGTGGTTTTGTTATAGACACTTGGTTTTTTATACCTGTGTCCTAAAATGAACTAACGTGTGGTTACCTTGTGGTGAAAGAGAGAGTAACTGCCGAAATCTTTGTTTATATGTTGATGATAAACTTGTGTATAAATGAACAATTATTTGAATGAGAGAAACATCTGTACAACATATGAATATGTGTATATAGAGACATGTAGATAAAGGGGAGGTGGTGATGGCGATAAATTGACCATGTTATCTGTAAAGGAATAAACATACATGTAAGCTAGCTGTCAACAATGGCAATGTTTTTGAAATTTTCTAATTAAACACGAAACAACTTTAAGACAATTAAATGATTTAACTGAACATGATATTACATGTACATTGTACCTACATTGTACATCTATCTGACATGATTTAATCTCATAAACTTAGTTTTTCAGGCATTAAGTAAATACAGTTCATATACTCTGATGTTATAATATGTAAGAGATCTAGGTCAAATGCTTGGAGGATCTTTATCACGCATGTTCAAATATTTGTTGAAGCTAATTAAAGCAATGTCAGAAAATTATGCAGTTATACAAGTAATATCTTTCATATACATGTACAATTTTATCAATATGTACATTTTTTTTTATTAATTATCTCTTTTTTTCACTCACTGGCAGTATTATATTTACCACAAAAAATACCTAAACTCCTACCCCCACTCTGACAAAAATACAGTAGAACCTGCCTCAACAGTCACCTAATATTTAATCAGCTACCTCAATTCAATGGTTAATTTTGCGATCTGCCCAATAAAAATCAGTTTATATTTGACCTTATAATTAAACAGTCACCTCTCTTGTGCTGCCAGTGGCCATGGATACAGTACACTAACTTGAATCTTAATATTTACAAAATGTCCACGTGTATCTTTGTTCGCCATCACATGATTGTGACAGACCCTCAAAGCAGCCACCTATCGTTTTACAGAACTTAATTTTTAGGAGTTTCAGGAGATCACCAATATGATGAGTGTACTGTAGTTTGATTCTTTTTGGTAAAAATCATGCAGGGATGGATGGGTCTATATTGAGTTTACTGACAGTTCAATTTATTACACAGGAATTTATTTGAACAAAAGAAAATCTCCCAAAGGACATTTTTAGTTACACAGTAGTCTTCTCACTTTTTCATCTCACAAGAAGAGGGAATCATCTCACAAGCAGAGGGAAAGCAGAGGGTCCTGGGTTCAATTTCTGGTGTAAGATCTTGCCTTTGTCTGTATATTGACAGTTTCTTTGTCATATGCTTGGCATGAGACATTAAAGGTGTAGGTCTTGAGGATGAGACTGAGGTCCAATGCCACAGCGAGCATTGTTTAGCATGTTAAAAAGTAAAAATTTTGTTACATACAAATGTAACACAGGTCAAAATTTGTTGTACTTCATGTAATGCTGATGACATCTTCAAGTAAGTGAAAGTTCTTGGTGAAACACAAAACAACCATAAAACATATTGTTACATGTGTATTAATATCTTAAGAACTTATTCACCCACTGGAGACACACATGGACTAGCTCACAGTGTAATACTAATAAATCTTGAAGTACCAATGGATAGTCCATAGATTTCAGGGATGAGTTAGTTGATATTGAATAAACATTCTTAATTTCTCATATGTAATTGATTGATTATTATTGTACTTTAAAAGGGTTATACATGTAAGACACCTTAATTCAGGCATACACATGTACGTGTGTTGGAGTATTTATGATTATTTTTAGCCACAAGGCACATGTACCTGCATGATTTTGTTTTTATGCCTGTGGGGACTTCACTATAGTTTGTATTTACAATTAAATTACTACATCTTGTTATGATATCTAATTGTGTTACTAATTTCTGAACTGATACAGGGAATTTCCACACTCATTTGGGAATGGGGCCTGGGTCTCTTGAACTTGGAATTTTAGCAACATTTTATTGAAATTGTGTAATCTTAAAATACACAAAACTCTTTGAAAATACAAGAATTAAATCTCTTCAAATTCATTTTCGTTTGAATTTAGTTTTGAAATGTTGACTGCAAATTAGGAAAAAATGGATTTCTTTTTTTTTTTTTTGGTAGGGGTGTACATTGGGATTATGGCCTTTATGTTTCAGCCGCCTGTGATAGGGTGGAAAATCCATGTGACAGTGTTAGGTTTAGTCTGTTACCATGGTTACTGGTACATAAAGACATACTCTGTAAAGTTACTGGAATATTTTTATGTGGTTAAACTAAAGTTAATCTTGAACAAAATTTGGTCTGACAAATTATTCACCACGGGTTAATATACGAAAAGTCACGATTATGATTTACCATCTTTCAAAGGTTTTCTATACATTTAAGAATTACAATTAAAAAGTTAAAGAAAAGTTTAAAATTTCATGGCTTCCGGCAGAAATCTTTAGAAAAGATACTTATCTCAATTTAAGTGGTTGTTAATCTTAAATACTAATATAAATGACCACGTAAGGTGATCAGTTAAACATTTAGCATGATGTGTGTACATTATACATTACGATCAAACTAGTCGAAATCTAGTCCAGAATCAACACAGTGCTATGGTCAGATCTGTAAATCGGGAACACTCATTTGTAAAGGGTGACAAATCTTCTGTAGGAATCAATCACTTCACATAAAATAAAAAGATTGAACTGAAAGCATGTCTTTTGAATTTTATCTGAGCTGTTGTCATCTTCAGGTGAAGTTTCACAAATCGTGACCTGTGCCATGAGTGTGTGACAGTGTGCCAGTTTAGTGGGTGCTATACCATTATAAATTGTAATGCCTTTCATGACTTGGAACCCCAGTTTTAAAGAAAATCTAAAAGACCTATGACCTTCACTTCTTTTGCCAAAATACCAGGCAAAGGAATGGTCAATTTTTGTTTTCAGGAAAATCTCTGTCATATCAGGGCACTAGCTCTCTCTCGTTTGCTCTCCTAACTCGAAAGTGAAAATTCTATCTACTGGATCACTGAGAGCACTAACATATTATATTTTAAGTCATAAATACATTGTAATGGAATTCTTAAATTCACTTTGGACATGCAAATTTTGCCGTAGTTATTGTAGAGCGTCACCACATGACGCCGACATGTGACTTGCAAACGAGAAGCAATATCACTGTATGGTAACGGCATGGATGTGAAGTCTTATGTACTTTACTAGCCCGCCATCAACAGATGGTGGGCTGTTTATATGGACCTGCATCTGTGGTCAATTCTTGTTACTGCTATTTCTCAGAAAGGAATGAAGGGATCTCCTTGAAATTTGACGTGAAGGTTCCCCTGGAGGTCTAGTTGTGCATATTATATTTTCAGAGAGATTGGAATCCAATATGGCCTACTGGGGGCCATCTTAGATTTTGACCAAAGGAAGATTGTTACCGCTATTTCTCAGAAAGTACTGAAGGGATTTACTTGAAATTTGATATGAAGGTTCCCCTTGAGGTCTAGTTGTGCATATTACATTTTCAAAGAGATTGGAATCCAACATGGCCGACAGGTGGTCATCTTGGATTTTGACCAAAGGAAGTTTGTTACCGCTACTTCTCAGAAAGGACTGAAAGAATCTCCTTAAAGTTTGACATTTTCAGAGAGATCAGAATGCAACATGGCCAACAGGGGCCATCTTAGATTTTGACCAAAGGAAGATTGTTACCGCTATTTCTCATAAAGTTCTGAAGGAATCTCCTTGAAATTTGACATGAAGGTTCCCCTTGAGGTCTAGTTGTGCATATTACATTTTCAGAGAGATCAGAATGCAACATGGCCAACAGGGGGCCATCTTAGATTTTGACCAAAGGAAGATTGTTACCGCTATTTCTCATAAAGTACTGAAGGAATCTCCTTGAAATTTGACATGAAGGTTCCCCTTGAGGTCTAGTTGTGCATATTACATTTTCAGAGAGATCAGAATGCAACATGGCCGACAGGCGGCCATCTTGGGTTTTGAACAAAGGAAGTTTGTTACCGCTATTTCTCTGAAAGGACTGAAGGGATTTCCTTGAAATTGGACATGAAGGTTGCCTGTGAGGTTTAGTTGTGTATATGACATTTTCAGAGAAATTGGATTCCAACATGGCTGACAGGTGGCCATCTTGGATTTTGACAATAGAAGTATGTATTTCTCAGAATGTACTGAAGGAATCTTTTCGAAATTGATCATGGAGGTTACCCCTGAGGTCTAAATGTGCATATTACATTTTCAGAGAGATTAAATTCCGAGATGGACACCTGTCGGCCATGTTGAATTCCATTCTCTCTTAAAATATAATGTGTTCAGTTCATGTACAGCTTCTCAGCTTCACTATAATCTTGTGAAAAACTGATCTCACAGAAATATGGATTAAAGTTCAAATTCAATGTTGAGACACAAAATAAGAGAAAAGAACAGTCTGTCATAGATCAGACATTGAACATTCCATGTTGGGCGCCAAGATCCCTCTGGGATCTCTCGTTTTATTTCAAAGATATTTCTCTTCATTTTTATATGAGATATTTCTATTTAATCTACAAATAATTCCCACAAATACCATCTTGCCATTGGACAAAAATAAAAATAAATGATAACATTCAGGAAAAAACGCAGCAGATGAATAACTTAGGTCTCAGGTGAATTTGAAATCAAACTAGAAATTAGCAATCATCACACTCAATCAGATGTTGCTATGGGAACTTCCTATCAAGGAAAGTTTGTTTTTATTTTCAAGCTGCATCATTTCTGATTTAGCATCACTATCATGTTACTTTAGATGTTTATAAATAGATCAAAGCATTAAGTGTTTCCTAAAATTAATTAACTAATTAATTGAAATAGAACTTTTAAAATGTGACAGAAGTAAATGCAAATAAGCATTAAGTGAGTACAGAAAAGTTTATGAACATTAAACCCCCCCCCCCGGAATGTGGCTTTAAAACAAAGATCCCTTTGTCCTGATCACGTGGCACAGGTTAAAACTGGTGGCACTCGGAGCCAGTGACATGTCAATTCAAAATTTAAATAGTTAAACAACATTAAAATGTATGAAACCCATACAAAATAAATGTCATACAGTTAACTTGCTTTTAGAAATTCTTGCACAATGTAACTTCTGAAAATGGATCTTTCTAAAAACAGATCACTTACTAATACTTGTACATTGTACCAAATATGTTAAAAAAAGTCCTAAATTTTTAATTTTTTTTTCGGTACAAAATAACTTTTCTAAATACTGTTCTTGCTAAATTCTGAACATTGGACCAATTATCGGGATGAAAACGTGTATTTAAGACTGCCTCTAAATACTGGAGTTATACATTTACCATATTTTAACGGCGACCTACATGTACTCTATGTAAGAAAATTGTCAACCAGGTCATATGGCGTTATCATCTGCCAAACTCCACATACATTGTCCAATAAGTTGTAAATAATAAAACACAGATGATAGAGGAAGGGTGAATTTTGAAAAAAAATATAAAAACATACATAAGATACGAGTGATTTGTTGTGTGATGATTTAGTGTATAGTTAAGTTAGTCACCGACAGAAGTCTGAAATATTTTAGTAGCAAAAGTGGTTTTTCTTGTTGTGATTCAGATTTTTTTCATTTGTGGTATGTGTAGTTATATAAATAATTTGTGGTTGTTGTGGTTACAAAAATATAATCGGAATTTAAGACTAGTGTATAATACACATCTCATCAATTATGTAGAAAATTGATCTAGTTTGGATGTGTAATTTCCCCATTGATGTTAGTAATCAAATAGAATAATCATGAACAATAACAATTTGATGAACTAAAAATAGCATGTGGACTAAATGTCAGTGCTCTCATGTTTATTTTTTATCATTTTATAAAGTACCAGTATCCATCCTCTCTCTCTCTCTCTCTCTCTCTCTCTCTCTCTCTCTCTCTCTCTCTCTCTCTCTCTCTCTCTCTCTCTCTCTCTCTCTCTCTCTCTCTCTCTCTCTCTCTCTCTCTCTCTCTCTCTCTCTCTCTCTCTCTCTCTCTCTCTCTCTCTCTCTCTCTCTCTCTCTCTCTCTCTCTCTCTCTCTCTCTCTCTCTCTCTCTCTCTCTCTCTCTCTCTCTCTCTCTCTCTCTCTCTCACACACACACACACACACACACACACACACACACACACACACACACACACACACACTCTGGTCCAGTCATCAGATGTAGTAAGACAAGTTAGATTTTCTTTGTACTCGTCTGATAATAAAATAGATTGTGGTCACCTCGCAGAGTTTTGGATTGCAAGGCAAGTTTATTTCTCAGCAACAGAAAATTACAAGTCCCTTACATGAGACTAAAGCCAAGGTCATAAGTTATACAGGTCTAAATAGGTTTAGTTTCTTACTTAATGCCAGTGAAATTTGCACATACATGTACATATACTGGTGAGTGAAAAATGTTGAGACAGCCCAATCACTGTTTAGTCTGAAGAATATGACTGCTATGTTTTGATTTTTTATATTTTCAGCACCACCTAAAATCACATCCATGTCCCCAAGTTCCATGCCGGTCCTACAGGGTGCAAATATTGAACTTTTTTGTAGAGGGACAGGTACACCAAAGCCTGATATCCTGTGGTCAAAAGATGGTGAACCATTGGTCAATACAGAGCGAATAACTGTGTCACTGGACAAAGAAAATGTCAAAATAAATAATGTACAGAGGTCAGATGGAGGGTCATACCTATGTACCTTCACTAATGCAGTGGGTGCCACATCACAGAGAATTGACTTGATTGTAGAAGGTATATACATGATAGATCTTATCATTATAAGTATCTCAATAACTGCAGTCACATAACTATCACAATAACAGCAGTCACATAACTGTCACAATAACAGCAGTCACATAAATGTCACAATAACCAGTCACATAACTGTCACAATAACAGCAATCACATTACTCACAGCTGTCACATAACTGTCACAATAACAGCAGTCACATAACTTTCACAATAACTGCAGTCACATAACTGTCACAATAACTGCAGTACCATAACTCAAAATAACTGCAGTCACATAACTATCAGACTCATTCCTGCAGTCACATAACATTCATGAGAACTGTGGTTCTACAGGGGCTGTGGTGGCTGTAGAATTATTTGTGCCAGAAAAATCACCAACTGTCAAAATTTGTTTTTATTTAAGCCAGAAAAAAACTCAAGAAGAAAGAAAAACGTTTGTCGAGTTCATATAAAATAATTGTGATAGTGGTCAATTTATAAGATTTTTAATTGAACGACTTACAGGAAGGTATTATTATCTGTGTTTAAAATTTATGTAATTGAAATGAAAACAGCATTGAAATATACAGGTAGTCAATCTTCTACAGTACATTGCACCTGACCACAACAGAACATAGTTTAATTACCCCTCCAATACATGTCTGATAATTACCTTTCTGTATGGTCTAATGACATTAATTACAAGTAATAAACAGGGTTATCAGTCCCTGTTCATGATGATAAGTTGGAAGATAGATATATATATATATATATATCACAATTTGTTACATTGGTGAAGCCCAGCCTCTAGCCTGGTCCTATAACTTTTTTCATGACAACTGAATTCAGAAACCTGGATCTTCCACTTAAAAGACAAATTCTCTGATTGACAGTGCTACTGTGAACCAATAATCTCATAATAATTAGAATTTTTAGATGATTGACGAAAAATGAAATCTTGTTTTATTTACCATACAGGAGCAGCGTATATCCTGAATCCACCATCAAATATGACTGTCGTAAAGGGACAGATGATTAAGTTTTCCTGTCGAGCAGAAGCATACCCTAATAACATAACATATCGATGGTACTTCAAGGACAGAAACGTCAACACTCTCAAAGGCTTCGGAGAGAGAATCATTACCCAAACAGATGGCATATTGATCATTAAAACGGTGTACCCAAGTGATATGGGCTGGTATATCTGTCGCCCTAGCAACGGTGTGGGGGATGATCCAGAGGCTGCGGCCTATTTAAATGTTACATGTAAGTATAACTGAATCTTTACATATCGTAATTTGTTTTGTATTGTTAAGTGTTTAAATCAAAATATTGTCATTGAAATGTGGGGCCTCCATGGCCAAATGATCAGAGCATCACACTATGAACCATGAAGATTTCACTTTATGTCAACTCAGATTCTGACCAGAACCTAGGCTTATTTTGTTAGTAAGTTTTCACTTCATGTCAAAGTAGATTCCCACTGGAACCTAAAGTTATTTTGTTAGTAAGTTTTCACTTCATGTCAACGCAGATTCCCACTGGAATCTAAACTTATTTTGTTAGTAAGTTTGCCAGTTTACTCGCAGAAGGTCGGTGCTCTCTTCCTGGGTATATTGAAACCATCGCCCCACTTCACCATTAAAAACTTATCACCACCATATAACTGAAAAAAATTGTTTTTCATTGCGTAAAACACCAATCAAAATCAAAATTGTTCACATAGCGAAAGGCTCTGACACACATTAACGATTTGTCGAATGTATGCAGACGTATGAAAAATTAATAAATCATACACTGTACTTTCGGACTTTCGATTTAGCCTTGTCACATATTAACGGTTTGTTGAACTTATACCAACCTATGAAAAGTTTATCAAAAATTCATAAAACGTTTGCAGACATCGAACTTTCGCTGTAGTTTTGGATACTATGGACATTTAAAGGCAACATGTAGGAATGTGTGTTAACAATCATATAGTGTACCTATAACTTACTCCAGCGTATACAAAAATGTATGACTCATATGCTGGCATCGAAACATCAAAATTTTTTGTGCATGTACAAAAGTTTTTGACAGTCTTGCCATACTTCAACTTATGCCAGCTTATACCAGTGTGATGTTAACTTTTACAAAACTTACAAACTTACCTGATGTATGCCAGCGTATTAACCAACGTTTTCATTTGTCGGCATACGCTTGCTAAATCATCAATGTGTGACAGGGACTTTAGTGGCATAATTTAAGAGGAAGTTTATTCCTACCTTCAATATGGAGATTCCATACATCTCGAAATTGACACATAAAGACAGTATCTAGATAATGATAAAATTTCATAAGCACACCTTTATTAAGTACTTCTTTTTATGATTACAGGACTAAGTGGGTAACTGATAGACCATTTTGCAGTTGTTCCATTCTTTCTCAGTTTATAATAATAGTTCGCAGATTCAGAAAAAATAAAGTGGGTTTTATCGTTTTCATTTAAGCAGATTATTGTATATATAACCTGAACTATAGAGAGATGATGGATGCCGGATTTGAAAAGCAGCCTACAGAAGGTGATGACACTTGCCATCTTTATAAGCAAGATTGTTTATCATTCCTTGCAGATGAACTGAAACAAGATATCATTGAATGTTGTTGATATAAATATTACAAAGCCAGAAGTGACTGCAGGATTTTCTGTTGAAGTCACATAATCTACTGCAGGAGTTTCTGTTGAAGTCACATAATCTACTGCAGGAGTTTCTGTAGAAGTCACATAATCTACTATAGGAGTTTCTGTTGAAGTCACATAATCTACTGTAGGAGTTTCTGTTGAAGTCACATAATCTACTGCAAGAGTTTCTGTAGAAGTCACATAATCTACTACAGGAGTACTGCAAGAGTTTTACTGCAAGAGTTTTCTGTTGAGTTTCTGTTGAAGTCACAGGAGTTTCTGTTAATCTACTGCAGGAGTTTCTGTCACATAATCTACTACAGGAGTTTCTGTTGAAGTCACATAATCTACTGCAAGAGTTTCTGTTGAAGTCACATAATCTACTGCAGGAGTTTCTGTTGAAGTTCTACTGCAGGAGTTTCTGTTGAAGTCACATAATCTACTGTAGGAGTTTCTTAGAAGTCACATAATCTACTACAAGTCACATAGATCTACTGAAGTCACATAATCTACTGCAAGAGTTTCTGTTGAAGTCACATAATCTACTGCAGGAGTTTCTGTTGAAGTCACATAATCTACTGCAGGAGTTTCTGTAGAAGTCACATAATCTACTACAGGAGTTTCTGTTGAAGTCACATAATCTACTGCAAGAGTTTCTGTTGAAGTCACATAATCTACTGCAGGAGTTTCTGTTGAAGTCACATAATCTACTGCAGGAGTTTCTGTTGAAGTCACATAATCTACTGTAGGAGTTTCTGTAGAAGTCACATAATCTACTACAGGAGTTTCTGTTGAAGTCACATAATCTACTGCAAGAGTTTCTGTTGAAGTCACATAATCTACTGCAGGAGTTTCTGTTGAAGTCACATAATCTACTGTAGGAGTTTCTGTTGAAGTCACATAATCTACTGCAAGAGTTTCTGTTGAAGTCACATAATCTACTGCAGGAGTTTCTGTTGAAGTCACATAATCTACTGCAGGAGTCTGTTGAAGTTACATAATCTACTGCAAGAGTTTTCTGTTGAAGTCACATAATCTACTGCAAGAGTTTCTGTTGAAGTCACATAATCTACTGCAGGAGTTTCTGTTGAAGTCACATAATCTACTGCAAGAGTTTCTGTTGAAGTCACATAATCTACTGCAGGAGTTTCTGTAGAAGTCACATAATCTACTGCAGGAGTCTGTTGAAGTCGCATAATCTAAGTACAAGCTTTTCTGACAAAACAGAACAGAATGAAGTAACTGGAAATGGTCTATTGAGTTGTAGGTTTAAGACACATAGTCTGATAAAAGCATTTGTTTTGCTGTGAAGACTAACAATAAATACATGTATTATAATTCTAGATCCTCCGGAGGTTATAAAGAACCTGATGCCAGGAACAGTCATATGGGCTTTAGGATTCCAAAAACAACTGGACTGTCCAGTGGATGCAAATCCACCTGTACATGAGGTCAGTTGGACAAAGGACAGTTATGTCATGGATTTCAGCTCTAATCGCCTTACACAGTTAGCCAATGGTTCATTGCTAATTTACGAAGTAGCACAGGTTGATGCTGGGTCATATAGCTGTACGCCAATCAGCTATGCAGGGGATGGAGTTCCTTCACCTCTGGTTCAAGTTATTGTTCAAGGTAAATATTACAATCGGTTACTATGACAACATTATCATTTTTGTGGGGATCAGTATCATTTTGCCGTCCAAAGTAACTGGACAGCAGTTATCATGAAAAGTTCTATAAAATGCCACCGAGATCAAAATATCAAACATTAAAATACAGATAGCTTTCTATCCTGTTTCACATACAGTGGAACTCATATATAAAGACCTCCATAGGAAGACAAGAAAACCTGTCTTTATGGGGAGATGGTCTTTATATAGAGGTTGATTTGTACACAAACGGTTCTGTTGGGGACAGCAAAAAATGGTCTTTGTGACTAGGTGGTCTTTAAACTCATATGGTCACTAAAGCAAGTTTTACTGTATTTACAATTGTCATTTAAAGGTACCTCATCACTAATTATCATTTTCCTGTAAACTTACATGAGTTATTACTTGAGACATTGCACATAAAGAAATCAGTTTCAAGAAAAATCCAAAGCCTACAAAGTCTGTTACATAACATATTTCTGCTTAATATAAAGAACTCCAAATACTAAATCTTGGGCATTAAATGACCGTCTGTGGCCGAGTGGTTAGAGCATCAAACTTTAACCATGAAGTCTCTCTCCTCTAGTCAGCATGAGTTTTGTATCCTGCTGATACCTAAGCTGAGTTTTGTGATAAAGTGTCCCAGCTTACTTGTGGAAGGCCAGTGGCCTTTAATCTATTTTACACCTATTTGGGGAAAGGTTTAAAAAAAAAAGTGATGAAATTGATATTTTTTTTTCAGTTAAAAGAAATATTTTATAATAAAAAAAAAGAGATATATAATTTTCAGAAATTCTTTGAATAAACACTTTAAAGACAAAAACATAGATCGTGTTTAGTTGTATCTAGAAAAATTATTGATATCCATTAACTTGTCATGTTGTTTATCAATACTTTAAGTTTTTATATTCTTAGATCCTCCTCGGTTTACACTCCGTCCAGAACCACAATACCTCAGAAAACCAGGAGAAAATGTTACAATGCCATGTGCCGCTACTGGGAAACCTCCACCTACAGTTGATTGGAGAAAGGTTGGTTGTTGTAGCCTGTCAGTTCCTGAATTTGCTACTAAAAAAATAAAATGTTTGCTACAAAATATTTCCTAACAGAAAAAAAAAACAAAAAAGAAGTTGCAAAGGAATTAATAATAAACTGCATTTATTTTTTGTTTGATTTTTAGTAAAATCACAGTCGGTAGCGTGCTCGACTCTTGATTGTGAGTTCGAGTCCAGCCGGCGGCAGGTTGATTTCCTGTCCTTCGGTTGAGAAAGTAAAAATTGAGAACCCAGTTTTTCACAGTAGGTGTCAGCACGTTTAACAACCTTAACTACTCAATGGCCGGTAAGGGTAAAAAATGGGCCAAAATTTAAAGCCCTTCACTGGCATTTGGTGACGTCTCCAAGTGAGTGAAAGATTCTTGAGTGGGACGTTAAATAACAATACAACTACATTTAGTAAAATCATAATCAGGCATCTGATTAAAGAACAAATCCTGCTATGAAATATGACAGCCTGCGCAGATAACGATATCTGACAAATATAGATCGGCATACTGTTTATGTCAGATGTTGATATACTGGCAAACTAAAACCTGAATTTACATTAAGCGTAAGATTAAAAAATATTCACCGGAATATAAGGTATTTTGGATTTGCCAAGCTTTTTGTGTCACATAAGAAATTTGCCAACCATTTATAACACATGCGAAATTGAAAAAGGTTTTATGTGATATCAATTGGCAAACTCTTTTTTGATATTTTAATTGGCAAAGTATGTTATCTGCTTATGAGATTGGCAATTTTTATGTAAAAAAAGCAATCCTTAAAATTTGTCATAGATGAAATTGTAAATGTATAATTTCGATACTTTTTAGGTAACAGGAAGGTTAAATTTTGGTGGCCGTAGTCAATTGGTCGGTACTAACCTAACAATAACACAGTTACAGAAAGGTGACCATGGCAACTATGAGTGTGAAGCTTCTAATGATGTTGCTACCATTGTTACTGTAACAAAACTTATTATACAAAGTAAGTAGTGCATGCTGGGAAATATCTATTGTATAAACACCTAGCCTGGGTTTCTGGCCCAGTCATATAGGGCAGGGCGTAATACAATCCACGTGACCAACTTATCAGTGCAAAAAAGGACTGAAAATTATCACGTGACCAAGATGCCGGATATAGAAATGTCCATATCAGTAAACAGAGAAAATTGCAGTATACATCTCGGTATTCAAACAGACAATCATGTCAGATTCTTGCAAATGTAGTAAACAATCTATTTATTTATGTGTGTAGGATCTTTATTGTGTATTTCTACAACGATTGATTGCAAACAGTACATACATCATGCGTATAATACGCTGTAAATTCTCATATCACAATTGAGTATGGGGGCTCCATGTTTGTTATGATTTGATGCTATCCCACAATTCAGTGTGGCAGAAAAGATACAGTAATCTTATCCAATCAGATAATCAAAGTGATTGTATTCCAACCTGGCTATACTGACAGCATTTAGCATCAGTTAGCCAGGATCCCAGGCTATATAAACACCCTTTCATGTGAGGTACAGACCATGTGGTTTTGGTGGGCAAATTCCCTACTTTTCTTACCAAATTACATGTAATGTAATTAGTCATACTTTGACAGACTTTATTAGCATTAGATCACCAGGAAAAAATGTCCAGTTATTATCATGTACCAACAAGACAGCTTCCACTTGACAGCTGGGTGTTGAGATAAGGGAATGTCTAAAAATGCAAAACTAGCCAATCAAATTTCCTTTAAGTTCAATAAGAAATGATTGCACATGAAACCAACTTTGGTAATATTGGCAGCATAATGGATACCCACAAGGCCAAATTAGAAACTATACATGCAAACGTGTCATCGCCTTTAAACTTTATACATACATTTGTAAATTTACATGTAGGCATGACATAGACTAAAATTTTACATGTGCATTCATCATTTTCTACACAAATTACTTACAATAGTACATGAATATCTATGCTGATATGTGTACGGGCAGTCACATACTTTCACTCAGTTGTTTACATTGTATGTGGGATGATCAAATTCATGCTAGTCATGTAAGTTTTTAAAATTATCGCAAAAACATTTGATACACAATTTTTTCTTTCCCATTTGTAACAGTGACTACGCCACATGCTCCTTACAATGTGACGGCCGTTCCAGATTGGTTCAGTGCTCGAGTTAGTTGGATTCCGGCAAATAATGGAGGCAGTCCACAGTTCTTCTTGATATGGTTTGTATCAATGTGTTTGTATTTGTTACTTGGTCAAACTCCAGATCAGAAGTCGGAAACAAATGTACTGTTTGAGTTCACTTGTCAGTTTGCCACTGAACAGAGTCTAAAGTCAAATAAATTACTCAATATTTAAACTTAAATTTTATTTCATCATTTTTACTATACATTTGTTTCACAAAAGGTTAGCAATAGAATGATATATGTCCATGACTTTTATCTCATTACCATGGAAACAAGGTCTACACTCCAGTTTTAACCTCTTTTGTTAGGGAAGGTTTTTATGTTTTAAGTGATGAATGTATTATATTTGATTTTGACTCTTAAAAAAAAATGAAAATGGATCCATAATCACAGGATCTGTTAATGTAGGTTTATGTCAGTCCATTTCTTTTATTTGCAGGTACCGAAGTATTAATGGTCAAACAAGCAAATGGTTAACCATGCAGGTAGTCCCACCAAATGCTACATCTTATACTGTCTACAGACTACAACCAGATACACACTACGAATTCAAAATTTTGTCAAGAAACGACTACGGGGATGGTAACTTTAGTGAGGTTGTACGAGTCAAGACTTTAGGTTTGTATAGTTTTAAACTGGTATTCCTTGCTCTTGTATCAAACACTCCATCAATCCCTACTGAAATCTAGATGGGTGAACGGTACTTGTAGGTATTTTTTTATCTGGTTTTAAGTTATTATGCAAGTTGTTATGGTAACCTGAGATATTTCTTAATATAAAATTTTAGTATCCACTGGCAACATTCTGTCATGCAGCTGACACCTTGTCAGTAGCATATATTATCATATAACTGTCTTTTGTTTGCTGACTTAAACATAGTGTCAGGACATTTTTTACTAGATCTCAGACCCTTGAAATAGATTCCTGATGAAAGTCATGATAACATATTTAACTCTGTATAATTTCAGGGTTTTTTTTTTTTGGGGGGGGGGGGGGTTATTTCATGCATATATACTAGTTTTATGAAATACACATATTTGTATACATCAGCTGTGATTTTAAAGTGTTAATTTCTTCATCAAATATTATCCCACAAATTCGGAGGGTATTCAGATTTTTTATTGTCTGAAAATGTGTTATCTGGGAAATATCTTGTGGTTTCTGTTGTTTTAGAAGAAATCTACATCTTATGAACTTTTGATAATTACATATTGGTTTGTCACAAGGAAGTCAAAGTATTGGATCTGATTGTAATGAGGAAGACAATGTATTAGATGAGATTGTTATGAGGAAGTCAAAGTATTAGATCTGATTATCAAGAGGAAGTCAATGTATTAGATCTGATTGTTATGAGGAAGCCAAAGTATTAGATCTGATTGTTATGAGGAAGTCAAAGTATTAGATCTGATTGTTATGAGGAAGTCAAAGTGTCGGATTGGATTGTTATGAGGAAGTCAAAGTGTCAGATTGGATTGTTATGAGGAAGTCAAAGTATTAGATCTGATTGTTATGAGGAAGTCAAAGTGTCGGATTGGATTGTTATGAGGAAGTCAAAGTATTAGATCTGATTGTTATGAGGAAGTCAAAGTGTCGGATTGGATTGTTATGAGGAAGTCAAAGTGTCAGATTGGATTGTTATGAGGAAGTCAATGTATTAGATCTGATTGTTATGAGGAAGTCAAAGTGTCGGATTGGATTGTTATGAGGAAGTCAAAGTATTAGATCTGATTGTTATGAGGAAGTCAAAGTGTCTGATTGGATTGTTATGAGGAAGTCAAAGTATTAGATCTGATTGTTATGAGGAAGTCAAAGTGTCTGATTGGATTGTTATGAGGAAGTCAAAGTATTAGATCTGATTGTTATAAGGAAGTCAAAGTATTAGATCTGATTGTCATGAGGAAGTCAGAGTTTTAAATTGGTTTATCATGGGACAGTCAAAGGTATGCTAAGCAAGCATGAACATATTATCATGACTTAAACATATGTAGAGAAAAATAAATTTTATATAAATAGATAGAAAAGAGTCTATATCTTTTTTATTTCACATAACTACAATTATATATTGTTTTGAATTTCCATAATTCTAAGTAGGTGGGAAAAGATTAGGAAACAGTGTACATGAATACTAAATGAATAAAAGGTGAAATCTTAAGTAGATAAATACTTAGAGTCCCAGATCCCAATACAGACTAATACGCAAAACATGAAGGAAAAAATGATTTTAAATGCAAACTGGTAAGTAAATATCACTTTATCAACATATGTAAAATAACTGATATTTGATTATTTCTACTCTGGAAGTTTTTACACAAAATGGAAAATTTTTAAGTAGATAATTGTTTTATGATTCTTGGTCCAGGTTTGTGATTATGAGTTGAACCCATCTGGTATTTTGTTTTGCCTTGTTCAACATCTGGATCCAAAGGAAGGTTTTATTCTCATCTGTTTTTAGAGTACCAAAGTAAAATCAATCTACGGTAGTATGATATTCTGTGGTTTTGTACAAAAACGTACTTTCTAAAAGTATTTCTGCAGACCAAAAATGGAAGCTCTATATAATAATGTTCTTTGTAATCATACATGAAAGATGGTAGGTCAATATACAGTATTATAATGTGAGTCCTACGCATTTTTTACCAGTTACTGAATAATAACCTTTTGTGAAACGTTGTCGTTCATCTTCTGACAGACATAGGATGAAACATTGTGTGCTTGGCTTAATCTGTTATGCTTAAGTGTTATATTCATTGTCCACAAATATATATATATATATATATATGTTCATATACATGTTTATATAGAGCAACTTGAATAAAATTCCTCACATGCTTTTAACAGTATCAATCACATTGATTTAACAGACATTTTTCAATAGCAGTGTTGACTGATGTATTTTATTAATATTATTGGATTATTTGTACATTAATTGAATTATTCCTAATCTGACAACAAATGTTTGTTTATAGTACAAAAGATTGATTATAATTAGTGTTTGTGACAGGATTTCTAAAACGTTAATTAAACAAATGAATTGAGAGACGTGCAATCTACAGGTCTCGCTCTCCATGAAGATTTATTACATTTCACCATTTTTCTTCCTTTTGGTTTAACATAGTTAAAGTGATGAAATTAATACGTTCAAATTTTTTTCGCAAATTTACATGCAAACAGGAAATGATACAAAACCAACGTCGGCCATCAGAAGTAAACCTTTTTTTTTTCTCTTTTAATCTCAGTCTTGCACTGTGTGACCTAACTGCATTTTTCAATCTCTTTAAATTCATCGTTTTGAATTTTTAATCTGTTTGTTGATAATTTCAATGCTGTTTTTTCCCCCACCTTTTGTAAGATGTTTTATTGCCTCAGAAAAATACGTCTAAATATGTGTAAAAATTTATATTTGTAGGAATCTGTCAAGGAAAGTTGTGTATCTTTTGTCATTTTGTATATTAATTACATATTTATAATTGAAGTTGAGTATAATGGTTGTCAATACATTATTTGTAAATAGATGAATGTACTTGTATGTTTTGAAGTTTAATCTAACAATCGTATCATCAACTTTGCGTAACTTTTAATCCTGTAAAAAAGTTCAATAGAGGCATCCTCCTATGTTATCGTTATTTTGAGAACTACTTCATTTCTGTGCACTGTTCACTCTGTCATCACCATTTTCCCATCCAGAATCAGTGTTGTAATTACTCTAAAGTTCTGCATGGCAACCTATCCTCTCTTCTGTGTTTTGTCCTTTGAAAACCCTGCTGCAGAGTCACATTGAAAATATTTGCCGCCACAACTATTGTTATGGCCATTTACAAATTATTTATTGCCACAATGTTTGTGATGACCACATTTCAGTTAACTATTGCTAGATCTTGTTATGGTCAAATTTAAGGTATTTTTGTCACAACTGTTGTAATGGCCATATTTAAGGTAATTATTGCCACCGCTTTTGTGATGGCCACATTTCAGTTACTGTTGTTATGGTTACATTTAGGGACTTTATTGCCACAACTGTTATTATAGCTGCAGTAAAGTTATTTATTGCCACAACTGTTTTAATAACCACAATATGGGTATTTATTGCCAAAACTGTTATCATGGCCACACTGAAGTTATTTATTGCCACAAATTGCTTTTGTTAAGGCTACATTCAAAGTACAGTGAAACCTGTATATAGGGGCCACAAAGGGACTAGAAAATATTGACCTTTATGTGCAGGTGACCCTTATACACAGGTTCAATTTAGTTGAAGTAGCAATCAAGGGACTTGAAAAAACTTACCTTTGTAAACAGGCAATCCTTATATAGAGGTGGTCACTATAGCAGGTTTTATTGTATTTATTGCCACAACTGTTGTTACAACTAATTTTAAGTATTTATTACATAACCCTTGTTTATGACCACATTCAGGGCATTATGATGTCCACTTTTGATGTATTTATTTCTACAATAATTGTGACCGCCACTGTTAAGATATATTTTGTATCTAATGCCTGATCTTGTGGTGGCCACTTTTATGCTATTGACTACCCAAAGTATTGTTATGACCACAGACAGGACAATATGTCTTGACCACTGACAATAGGTCCCTGCTCATTATTTCATCTTGCCCTGAAAACTACAGATCTATCAGAAAGGCCAGATGAAATATGCCTAACCGGGTAGATCTATTGATTGAAAGGGTTGTATAGACCATGAGTATAGAAATGGAGATGAAAAGGATGACTTCTTAATATCACAATCGCAAAGTTAACGGGACAAATGATCTTGAAATTGTAAACAAAATGGGTATTATATATAAAGTTGATCTGTTGAGGGTAAATATCTTTTGGAAAGCATATAGAGTGGTACCTCTCCTTACTCAGGAGACCGCTTCACATTTAAGACCACAAATATTCAGTACCTTGACCACTGAGCTAATAACACCACTTTTAGTCAGTCAGTTAGGTGGTCTTAATAGTGAGGTTGCACTGTAGTTAGAAATTTTTTTTTACAATCAGGAAAAGAAAAAATTATTTCCTCCTTTTGTAAAATATTCTTTGGAATTGATAACTTTCAGGCACATTAATGTATACTGTTATCTCTTATTTATTATTCATAACTAAGGGCTTCATAAAATGTTGTTCAACTTTTGACAGAAGGGGGTAAAAAGCACTGGTTTCCTGGTTTTGTATATATTTAACTTTGTTACCCAAGAAAATGAACAAAAAATATTCTTGATCCTAAATCCATGCTTAATGCATCAACCCTTGAAAACAGTGGACTCTTCTGTAAACCAATGAGTTAAACCAGTCCAAATGTGTCTTTTGGGGTGAACGGGTTAAGATGTATGTATGAGTGCTACGTAAATTAGATGGTGTTAAACCTTGTGAAAACTTGGAACAATTAATACTGATATTTTATATTCTGACACAGGTGAAGGGTCTGTTCTTCCAACAGCTTTGCCAACTGACCCGTCAGGGAGCACATATATCCCCTCCATAGATCGGCCAATTGGTAAGTCATGATGATCATCTGTAAGCGTGTATGACTAAAAGAGAAGTTTTTTCTTATTTCTTGGGTGGCTATTTTAGAAAGTGCTATTTTAAATGTACATATATGGCCAAAGATAAAGTCATGGCTGTTGAATGTTCTGTAATTGAATGACCAAAAAAGCTGTAACCTAATAGTTTTTAGATATTAAGCCTGATAAATCTGAAATTCACCTCATTTGTAATATTTTATTCTAAAGGACCCAGACCACCACCGCCTCGAGATGTCACTTCTAGACCAGAAAGTGGAGGAATTTTGATATCATGGAAACCCCCCAGAAAAACAGATATAAAGATAACTTATTATGTCATAGAAATGTTGAGGGCAGGTAGCCAATGGCAACCTATCAAGGACACTATAACAGTGCCATCTACTTCCTATTTGTGGACAGAAGCCAGGCCTGCTACTACATATTCATTTCGAGTTTATGTTTATACAATTGTATCCTATAGTATCCCTAGCAACATCACGACAATAACTACACCAGACATTGATGGTAAGTCTACTTCCTGTTGGTTTTTCTTTTTCTTTTTATACTTTAAAAAATTGATCACCCCTGGATTTTAATGGATTTTACCATACTTAACATCAGTGACATAGTCCATCTATGTCTTTAAGGGGTGAAGAAGTTTAGAATTTAAATGTTCAGATTATTGATATATTCTTGTATCTATGTAATTTACTAGCACAGTCCATTTTTATATAGAGGTACCATCAGGTGTATTAGTGTTTTGGGGTGAAGAAACACAAGATGGACAATGTATTTAGGTTAGGATAATTCTTTTTGATAATCAGTCTTATATGTGTCAGAGAGTTAGTTTGATTTTTTTTTCTCAGGAAAATATTTTACTCTGGTATTGCTTGCTCGTTTGATCACATTTTAGAGTCATTACGATTAAAAAAAAAAACAAGTGACATCACAGTAGCCACTTCTAACACAATGTGAATGTTTGTACGTGGGAAAGTTATCAGCACAAGTCTTTAATGTTGCTTGAAATTTGCAATCACACTTGAGTACATCTCTTAATTTTCAGATTTTGTCCAAAGTATCACAACAACAAGATCTAAAATTAGATTTAAATCAGATGGTACAAGTATATACCTTTTAACAGTCCTTACAGTTTTGGGGGGAAATGATGCCATTTTTCACATTTATCCACTTCAAATTGTTGTTGTTTATGTTGCTATGGTGATTGACACCACACAAGCCTTTTTTGTCATTAATACGGTTGCAGCTAGTTTTTGGTTGCAATGTGCCAAGGAATAGACAACTTCCTGTCGTAATCAGTTTAGGTTCCAGCGGGACCGAAACCCGTACTGACTAGAGGTGAGAGACCACTTTATTGAAAGTGTGTTGCTATGACAACCTTGTCGCAGAGGCCCCTTTATCCAATTATGATTTTCTACATATGATGAGTTAATACACATGTACTTCAAATGGTTCTCTTGGAAGTGGAAGATGGCATCTGCTATTGTTAAGTTTAGTATTTTGTGATTTTTCTTACAGTAAAATCCCTATTATCTGGGTTATTTCTGAATTAATGCAACTAACCATGTTGGGATGTCGAGTTTTGGAGATTTGATATTCTCAACCAAGTCAACTCATGAAGTCCAGAACACGTAACTGAACTTTTGAACTTGACAAAATCAAGTGTCACATCCATCGAAAAATTGTTAAGTGCATGTACATGTATTTAGATTTTTGGATCAAATTATTTTTAAGTTTGGATGAACAAGTAAAAAAAAGTTCAAAAGCATTATCTTCAATGGATATTTATCTTACATAGTTCCAGAAAAACGTACAAAAAATAATTCTCAAAGTAACAAGATAAGTAGAGATTTTCAGATAATGGGGATACTGCTGTGTTTGATCTACTTCATTTGTCCGTACGTCAGCTGTTGATAATAGTCGATATAATTTGTAGATGATCCAGTATTTCTTGTATTTATACATATGTTTATATATTGATTTCTATTTACTGTTTTGATTTTCAGAATTTCATTCATATTTTCCAAAGGTTTTGGTCATTTTAGATGTTTTTAATTTTAATTTTAGAGTTGTTTGTTCATCGTAACAATGTAGGTTATATTCATACTTTTTCCCCCATTTCTCATATTTTAAAAGAAGAATTCAACTTCTGAATTACTCTAAGAATGTAAAATGTACTGAGAAACTGTGAAACCCGCATATATTATAAATATGAAGGGTAATGAATTTTTCTTTCAAATAAATGGGTTTCAAAATAACCCAGTTTTAATGATATTAAAAAAAAAATTCAAATAAAGTGAGATTTCAATGTAACAAGATTCTATATAAATGAGTTCAATTTTATCTCGGTGTTACAGTAAACGGGATACAAAATTCTGGAAATAAAGTACTAAATTTCTGATGACGACTTATTACAGTAGAACATTTTTTATTCATCTTCATTGAGTGGAATTATTGATGCTTCAAACTTTTGACAAAGTGCATTACATGGCTGCATTATGACCAGATGTAAAGTCATAAAAATAAGATTACGTAAAAGATTATCATAAACATTTTGTTTATAAAACATTCACGGCAAATTATACTCACTGACAATAAAAGGGACAGTAAGACCTCCGGGGGCTTTAAAAATAAAAACCCAAGGGACACTTATTGAGTCATTATGTCAGTAGTATGGAAATGCATTGACAATTTTGAACTGTTATTCTTGGTGCCTGCACATTCTCGTTATTTTCATTTAAATGTTATTTTTCATTTTAGATTGTTTGTATGAAGTAATTAGCATGATTACATATAAATATATTTAGCTTGTCATTGGAGAAGGGATCTTTGGTACACCATTATCATCTGTAAATATTGATGTTATAAACATGAAAAAAAAAGCAATTTTGAATGTTTTGGAATCTGGTATTTAAAAGATAAATAAACAAATTTTTGTAATATTTGACCAAAAGTCCCATTTTGTGGCATGTGATGTATTTATGTACATTTCAATACCTGTAATATTGGTTATATATATATATATATACAAATTATTAAACATATTTATCTATTTCATATTCTTATATGTAAAACAAAATCATCATCTGGAATAATTTATTAGATATGCAATACACAGCTAGCAACTAATTATTTAAAAATTATATACATATGAGAAATATAAATTCTCAAATAAAGATTTTTTAAATTTATTTTGATAAACTAAATCAATATTTGATTACCTAGTTGCAAAAAATGTTACAAAATTACATTTTTCAAATTATTGTATAAAATACATGTATAATATTTTTGCATAATTGGTTTTCAGTATTAATTGCATAATTTTTTTATATTTTAAATGTCACAAAAATGAATACAATTTAAAAAAA
This sequence comes from Atrina japonica, assembly GCA_030159075.1. Lineage (NCBI taxonomy): Eukaryota > Metazoa > Mollusca > Bivalvia > Pterioida > Pinnidae > Atrina > Atrina japonica. Next base: position 612,244 of record BROG01000219.1, on the reverse strand, counting down.
AAAGTAAAATTGAATTAAAGAAAATTATTTGTTGACATCTGGAGTAAGGGTTTTCTTTGGCTTGTGTATTTTGACATTTTTCATCATAAAAATGATCAAGCTGACTACAGTTCACGTACCAATTGTTCGTGATGATTTAATTAGTGTACAGGTAATCAGATCAACACACCTGTGTCGTTATGTTTACATTAAGTCTCATTTCCATCATTAATCATCGTTAATCTGTAATTAGGAGAGTGTGTCATGCAGTGAACACAGACAGCTAATATTGTTGTTTAGTTTTTGTATTGTTTTTGTCTAATTCTGAAAGGTATATATTTAAACATCTGTTTTACACAATATCTATTCATTTGTCCACAGGTAACATGTTTGATTACACACTGTTTGATCACTGCTACTCTTGTATTTTAATTTGGACACAGTTTGCTTTTATTTTCCCTGTTTTAGCTTAAAATTTAAGACAATGCACAATGTGATTTAAATATTATTACAGAATTATAAATAATTGTTGTATATCCGATTTCAGAATCAATCAAGTTTTTCCTGTCGGATGCAGAAATTGGAGGAATAGTTGGAGGATTTTTGTTTCTACTGATTGCAGTCCTGTTAGCTATTATTGGCGTTATATGTAGCAAAAGGAGCCGAGATAGACACAGGGGAGATAAGTATGGTAAGACAATATTAGCATAAACTTTCTGATCCAATATTTTATTATCTTAATGATATTCAACAATTTACAAGTTTTTACTCTGTCAACACAAATTTTCTTTTATATGGAAACATTACCGTCTTTCAGTAAATTATCACAAATCTTAACTTGTGCTATGGACTTATACAAAAAAAAAAATGGCAAGTTTGCTAAAACACAGGTGCAGTTCTAATTCTCATTCAAAAGACCCACAGTATTCATCTTTTTTATTCCAATCCCTAGGGAACTGTTGCAATCTGTTCCAAAGAGGTCTCTGGCATTTAAGAGGGATCAAACTCGAGGCCACTTACTTGCAAAACAAATGCTCTCACTACTGCACATTCATGAGCTGACAAAAATGATAAACATAAAATTTAACATTAAAAAACTTGTGTGTAATGAGCAGCATATAAGATAAAGAAGAGAGAAGTTTATAAGACTTCTTACTATAATTATCTTATCATTTAATACAGTGGCACCTGTGTTGAAAGACCACCTCTTCTGCCACTGGAATGTGGCCTTATAAGACAGGTGGTCTCTCAAAAGAGGTTTTATCTAAAGGACTACTTAGGTGGATTTCAGAAAATGATATCACAAGACAAGTGGTCTCACATGACACATGATTTACTTTATCATTGTCTATCATCATTTGTCCCCCACCAGTTCCTGGGGAGACTATAGTTTAGAATTGTGGCTTTCTGTCTCTCCATCTGTTTGCATTGTTTGGGCCATATCTTCCTCATTTCTTCAATTAGGCTCGCCATATTTGGTGCAAGTAAGAAGACAGTGCCGTATAAAAAATGGCGCTCCTACCCCTCTTTTTTTTAGAGTTTGTCCCCGTTGTTGGTTTTGTTTATTTGTGCCATATCCGACTTATTCCTTCCCCTTTGCTCCCCATATTTGGTACAGATATACATCTTAATGAGACCAAGTGTCACATACAAAAAAACTGCAAACTGCCACCCTTGTTTTCAGAGTTATTCCCCTTTATTTGATCTTTTTTATCCATTCTACATTTGATTGATTTCTTTACATATGCTCCCCATAATTGATACAGCTTTACATTTTAAGAAGACTGAGTGTTGCACATAAAAGTTGCATTCTTACCATTTTACCTTTTTTTAGTCATTCCCCCTTGTTTTTTTTAATTTTTTTTTCTGGTCTGAATCATAAGATATTTCTTTACCTAGTCTCCCTGTGTTTATAGCAGGTATACATTTAAGGAGAAGGAGTGTGACATACAGATTTGCGCTCTTAACACTCTTATTCTTGGAGTCTCTCACCTTTGTCAGCTTCACTTGTCTAGGGCCATATCTGTTTCATTTTTATAAGCATTCATCATTGTTATGATGTTATTAACTGGCCTGGTTGGAAGGACCATATGGGTTATTGTCATCACTTGGCAACTGTCTGTATCTGTTGTATGGTATTGCAAACTTTCCATCTCTTCTAAACTACTGGACTAATCAGGACCAAGTTTTGTAGAAATGTTTATTTGATAAATATCTATCAAGTTTGTTCATTTGGGGTTGATTCAAAATCCAATATGGCCACCATGAATTTTGCTTTAAATGAGTTTATCTATTCTTTTTTTTTGCTTGTTGAGGCTCCTAATGGAAAATACATGCAAAACTCCTCTTTTGCAGAACAACTCAAGCAATCAATACCAAGATAATAAGATTTGTAACATTGGACCGTTTGGGAAGTACTCACACAACATTTTCGAGAACCACTGAGCATATTGACTCTTGCTATGGCAGATATGTCACTCGGTATCTGTACAAAAAGATGACATTATTTCATGCTGATTGGTTGATAAATGACCCTACAATAAGGGGACTTAGCAACCTAGTTGGGGGACCTAGCAACAGAGTTATTATCTTAAATATGTCATATCATCCTTATCTTAAATATGTCATATCATCCTTATCTTAAATATGTCATATCATCCTTATTACTTTTTAGGAAATGTCAAATACATTGGACCAGCAGAAGAAGTAGATACTGTTACAGTTCCTAGATCGTAAGTATAGACTTTATCTGAAATATTTGTAGAACTTTTTATGATATAGCTCTTTGTGTGACATTGCTAATGTACTTATGATTTCTAGATCTTATTAAAAAAAAAAAAAAAAAAAAAAACCCACTGTATGTACCAGTATATTATTATGTATCATGACTTTAACAGAGATTAGCTTTTGAAGGTCTAATCTTTCTGATCAAAATTTGTCTGACATCTTGTTATTAACACCAGACAATTCAAAATCGCTGTTGGCCTTTCTTCTAAATACACGAATGGTGTTAAATACCTTTTGTCCAATATGAGCCAATTTCATTAGTCAGTCAGTATTTATATGATCATCTTTAGATAATTCAAAATTGTAAATATTCAAAATTGCACCCTGCTTACAGATACAATTTTTGTTGATTCTTTCTCATCATTTATTGTACTCAAATAATAAGCATTACCTTTAAAACGATAGAGACTGTTCACTCGCCAAGCCACTGGCATAAGGTTCTTATAGAGGAGGCATTGGTCCCATGACAGGTCTCATTCTATTTACATCGGTCCAAAGCACTGGTCAAAATTTGTGAAATTTCACTTGTACCTGGTGCAGTCTCTGTATAAGTCAGAATTACAGTGTATTTGGCTAGTGATGAAATTGATAGTTCAGGTCAGTGTTTTGGCCCTTGGATTTTGAGGTCAAAAAACAACAAAATTATCTTTGGGGGGGGGGGGGGGGGGGAGGGTACTTTAATATTAAGATGATACAGAATGCATGTACCAGTAAAATAATTCTATGAAAATGGAAGAGATATTTACTTCTTTATTTTCTGAAGTTTTTTGGGTTTTTTTATAGCAACACTCCAGGATTTTAAAATAAAATAATTACATTTCCCAAATCAGTCTCCCATAGACTCAGTGTTAATGTAGACACCTAACGGTGTTTATATCAGCTATAAATGAAATTTCTCACAATGATGTTTCATTTAGAAAATCTCTATACTTTACTCTTCTATCTTGAACTTTGCTGTTTCATCATAATGATACCGATCACGTATAAGGTGGGGTATTCGATTCCACTGCTTCGTTTTCAGATTGAAAACTATGATATGTTGCGGGTGCCATTCTATTTATCTTTAACACCAATGGCACCCATATTGGCAATAAATGCACTCTGACAAACGTTTATTCGTTAAATGTTATACTTTAGATAACATCATTTAATTAATTAAGTGTCAAATCACACCCAGTTAAAATGGAAACATGGCCTGTAAACCTAAATCATGTTTTAGAAATCTAGTTTATATTTTGATTGAGGATAATCCGAGTTTTGGATGTGAAATAATGTAGGTTTCATTTATTATTGCCATGGCAACCACAGGAAGGACAAAAAAGGTGAAGTAATTTATTATTGTTTGTTAACTTCATTGCATTTTTTTTCTTCATGGTATATATAGAATATACCTGCATGAAAGTCTCATACTTTTTATTCAGTTACTTATCATGTTAAATATTGTTTCATTTTGTTTATCATCAATTTTTATTTAATGTATACTATATCCTTTGTTTGCTACTTATTTCACATGTATTCTTGAGTTACCTCCCCTTTTGGTAATAGGTCAAATCTTTTCAAATGTTTTTACATGCATAATGTTACTACGCTTTGGTCAAAGATCTCACGGGAAAGGAAGGAGATATATCAGGATAAATTTTGTATCAGATTTTCTATCTTATCTTTCCGCTTACAACTTGATACAAATAAAACAGAATCCTTTTATTTTGCAATTTTTAAAAAAAAAATTGAATTAAATTTGACAAAAAACCTCACTAGTATATTCCAAAAATGAATAGAAATGCTTCCAAATCAACATGTTATACAGTGATTTTCATTGTATTGGGTAAAAATTCACTTTTGTGCATGTTGACTGGGTTTTTGTCTTTGTTTATTTTTTCCCTGTTGAGGAGTGGGGGGATATGTACTTAATAAACACATTTTGCTCGATAATCTTGCTTTTAAATCTATATTTTGATATAAGAATTTTTGTAAGAAAAATTCTCACCACATGTAAAAATCGTATTAGAAACAAACATTAATAATTTAATAAAAAAAAAAAAAAAAAAGAATTGCTACTAAAAGTATAATAGTTAGATACATTTGAAAATGGGAGGTAACTCAATTCAATGGGAGATAATTAGTGGTAAACAAAAAATGTTATTGTACAGTTGATCCTAATAATAACCGTCACATCTACACTTAAAAACTGATTCTAGAATTGTTTGGGTTGTGTTGCTATGGTGATAATTTTGTGATTTTTGTACATCATGATGAACCAATTTTGTTTTTCATAGTAAAATGTTGTTGTTTTTATCTACCTGTTCTGTTTTGACGATATTTGTGTTTTCGTAGTGCAGTGATTTGGTCTACCTGTTTCATTTTTTGTGATTTTTTTTCCAGAGGTTTCTAGTTTATAATTTCATCCACCTGTTTTGATATAGTGATTTTTGTGTCATTTGAATATAAAACTTAAATTTTCCGGTTTCATTTAAGCTCATATCAGCCAAAGTCTCTAGTGAGCTTTCTGATTTTTAAGCACTTTTGACTTCTTCTCCAGAACCACTGGACCAATCTAAAAAACTTGAGATCCCCACCTAAAGCAGTATATTCTGGTGTCATTAAAAGTTCATTGCTGCATAGCAGAAATCCCCAGGGAGCAATCTGGGATCAAACCCACACAAATTTCTTGGAAAATTATTGCTATTTGGAAGCTTATTGATATTCCTATCCCCAAACCGCATTTTCTTGTGTCAAGACCATCTTATGGGTCCGTAGCAGAAATCTTATTGGGTCATTCTGGGACCCACTCCAAACCATATGGTTACTTGTTAGATCATGTGACCCAAATATTTAAATTAGCTTTTCTGATCAAGAGTTGTCTGTTGTAAGTTTTGCTCAGGTGAGCATTTAAGCTCCTGACCCTCTTGTTTTGACTACTTACATCTGATATATATATATATATATATATATATATATTATATATATATATATATATATATATATATATATATATATATATATAGTGAAACTTGTATATAACGACCTCCTTAGGGACACAAGAAAACCGATCTTTATAAGGAGATGGTCTTTATATAGAGGTTGAATTGTACATAAATGGTACTATTGGGGACAGCAAAAAATGGTCTTTGTGACTAGGTGGTCTTTATACACAGGTGGTATCTAAAGCAGGTTTTACTGTATATCTGTGTGTATATATGTATATATGTGGGTCAAGTATGGCTGACCTCCATGACATCTGATCAAACTTTTAAATTCTATTTTGTTGTAATATATAGAGATCCCAGATACCCAAAAAATTAATAGTTCGGAGGTTCAGGAAACAACTCACAAATCTGGTGAACATAGGACAAAAAAACGGACCTCTGTACATATATGTAAAGAATCAATTTTTTGGGGGGGCATTAGTGCGGCAAGCAGTCATTGTTTTTTGTATGAGGAATTAAATCAGTCAAAATTTTAATCTTCAACAAAAAGTTAGCATTGTTTTTATTCAGCATCTTCTGATTCCCAGTCAGTCAAACAGTTTGTTCAACAATCCTACATAATCTGTGAAATTGATGGTTTATATGGGTTAACAACTGTGTTGTTCTGCCTATACTTATAGCAAAACACAAAAAGATGAAGATCATTCTTTAAGGTAAAAATGTTTGAAAATGCTGATCATGTAATTGATTGTTGATGCTTGTTGATCAGCATGATCAGGGAATGTTCCTAAAAACAAAACAAATCATTATGAGTTATTGCGTATTCTCAAATTCTTTACGGTATCAACTGTAACAAATATTAATTCCTAGAAAAAATATTTCTTACCCTGTCCATATCATGTAGAGATCAAATCAATTGGTTTATTTTGATGGCCTTCAATGTGAATTGTAATCTGTCACATCGTGACCTTTGACATTTCACTATTCCATAATAATTTGCTCTTAAATCTACAGCAGTGAAAAATCTGGTCCACCAGAAGACACTTTGGAAGCTTTTTACATTTCTTTACCCTTTCACCCCCAAATTCCATAATGGACTGGTCTATTCCAACAGAACAGAGCATACCATTAAGATACATGGGTATGAAAGGGTCATTGGTCAAAGTGTTGAGAAATTATGCTAATTCAAAGATACTACATCTGTACATGATATAAAGACACAGGTCAATGTCACTGAGTAAAAGCTTGAAAACCTTCAGCTACCCGTTAATGCATGGTGCATTTTGATACCTGTAAAACATTAAAATCTGCACTTAAATGGCTGATACAACAGTTTTCATGTGTGCAGGAATGCTAAAATTCTTGTATTGTTTTATCATGCAGGTCATCTTCATCTTAAACTTCTAACACATGGTGCTGCTGCATGTATATCATTGGTGTCATAGGTCATGACCTTTTGGTCAACCAATTATTGACTGACTTGATCAAGAATGTTGAATAGACTTAACATGGGTCTATAGTTTTATTATTGACATGACCTGGGTCTATAGTTTGATTGATTGTTGACATGACCTTGATCTATCGTTTGATTGGCTGTTAAGTTGACCTAGGTCTGTAAAAATACAACAGAAACATTCAAAAGAAATAAAGATAATATTTTGTGTTTGATAAGGACTGAAAATTGTATTTTCAAATTTTGTCTAAAGTGTGATAAGTTCTAAATATTAATCATATGAAGCAAAATCGTATGAAACATGTAAATTATCATGTTTATAATAATTGTTGGGTAAGGAGATATATACAGAACTGTTATTGATTTATATTTATTATAAAACCTTAGGTATTTTTAGAATTATTTGCGAGCTATTATTGTTATTCTCTTGAAATCAAAGATTGATGTTGATAACATGAACAATTTATTAATTACAAAATGTTAAGTTTTCATTGGTTTTCAAATTAAAAAAATTCTGATTTACTTTCGACGTTGTTTTAATCAATTTATTTGAAATACAATGGTGAGTCTATATAATTTATTCTTGTATATTTCACAACAATTACATCTCTGTTTGATGCGTCATATGATGACACTGAATACTTACTTTTCTCTTCATATTTTCAGTGAAAATTCGGCAGAATGGAATAGCTGGTGCCCGCTTACAGGAACAGGTTCTTTGAACAGCATTGATATAAGAAACGGAATATTTATTATACCACAGAGAAACGAGGTTGATAGGGATATAGATATGACGCAACAGGAATATTTGCCGGAGAGTGGACTGTATGACCCAGATCAATATATTTATAACTCAGATAAAGGTCACCGGGTCCCTTTTGCTGGGCATCATGGCCCTAGTGTTGCACTCAGGGATGAAGACGACACATATACACCATCGAGATACAAGGACAGTTTCACGTGGAGAAAAAAAGAACATTCGCTATCCAATAGAAATGAAAGTTTTCCTGATAGTTACTCATCCAATAAAAACTTTGCTCATAGAGAACGGTCACCAAATACTAGTAAATATCCAAGATGGACACCCTCTGTGGACAATATTCCCATCAACCAGTCAGATTTACAATGCGTACCAGATTCTGTTCATACATTCCCTCGCTCTGTAACTACTAAATATAATTACTACGGCAGTGATGATGATGATGAAAATGGTTTTGTCCCAAAGAGACCACCTCTTCCCAGGGAATATGCCGAAGACTTTCAAGTTCCCCAGGAACCTTATTATGAAAATTTCCCACCTCATTTAGATGATGTTTTCATTCCTTCATCTCCGAATTATCCATCCAATGAAAAAACTGGATTTCCCCGACACAGTTCAATGAAACCTACATACAAAACCTACTTAACTGGTGATCCAGTAGATGAAAGCAGCTTTGCTCAGCCTTTTGGTGCCAATGACATTAGTTCAGTTCTACCATCTTTTACAGAATCCTCCCCAAACCAGTCAAAAGATCTCTTTTCATACACCCCTCTAAATGATTCCACTTTAACAAACAGACTAGAAAAACCTAACTGGAACATTCCGACTTATTCATTTAGGGACGAGGTAGATCAAATTCCCCCCAGTCGCTCAAGATCCCATTCCCGTTCCACTGATTCAAGACCTCGGTCAAGATCCAGTGATTTCAAACCTCGATCAAGATCTAGTGATTCGAGACCATATTCATCTTTTGATTCAAGTGAACCATCTATGGATGACACTGTGCGCGAGAGGCATGTATCACCAAGTTCATCTATTAAACATATGCCTCCCAGAGGTAGATCTCGTAATGTGGAAAGGCCTCATAATTACACTCGAGACCACCTCCAAGGTGCAATAGAAAAGATACGCAAAGGACCACGGGCAAGGAAGTCCAAGTCCCTAACCAGAAGCTCTACTTCTGAGCTGGATAGTTTTGATTCAACGTACCCACAGACAGTGCCTCAGGGTTATAGAGAACACTTTTTGTCAGACAGTGAAATAAGGAGAGGTAACCGAGATTTTGATACACACTATCAACCTCAAAGATACTCTGATGACATTGAACCATATAAATTGCTGCATGGCAGTCACTCTAGTATATATAGTTCTGGTCATGGAAGCATTCCTGCAAGATTTCGGCACTTATCCGAGCCAAGACCACCTCCCAGAGATGATACAACACCAGACTCTATCAGTAGCGGCATTGGAAGTAGAAATACTTCACAAGCCACAGGATCGTCTAATCATTCTCGAATTCCAAAAACTTTTGAGTCAGTTTCTTCAGCTCTTTATCCAACAGAGCATGACATCAGTGAGGACTCGTCACCTTTCTTGGATGGAAGTAATAGTTTGCGGAGGGACACATCTGCAGATGAGAACTACGAGTTTGACTCTCTACATGCTTTAGAGGAAGATCTCATTAATACATTACAAAATTTCTCAAGTATTAGCACTCCTGCTGATGACGAGTTGTTCAAAGCTATAGAAAGCGGTCTTAGTACATCTGACTTTTATAATGAATTGTATCCTAGGCCATCGAGGCACAGTCGGTATGATGACTCCGAAGCTAGGTTTGAAAGGTTACGGCAAGAATATCACCAGTTTCAAAGGAAGCAGCAGGAAAGCTTTTATCAAACTAAATTAGCTATGGATAGTGAGATGCTTTGATTGACATTTCCATTAGTTTTGTTACAATTTCTTAAGTTTCTTATTTCTTTACATATATCTGTACATATATTTATTTATTGAGCTTCAAAGCTCTTCCTAATATATACACAATGTATCAAATCTTAGGTTTTAAAAATATAAATCATATGACCGCCCCCCCCCCCTCTTTTAGTCTAGTTGAAAACCGGTACAAATTTCTAGAAACACTCAACACTTTTTTATATCACTTAAACATTTTTATATTTTACTCCTGATGAAGAAAGTGCTATTTTATTTTTAACTATTGATCTCAACCATTAATATGTACATTTCTCTTCATTTGCAAGTAATTTATTCATCATTTATGTGTGTCATATAAAAACATGGGTGTATTATCATTCATGCACGATATATATATTATACCTTTGATGCAGTGACAGTGTTTATAATGCTTCTGTCAAAACACATAGCCTACAGGGGAATCTCGTTAATGTCAAAATTCTGAATGTGTCGAAGCTGAACAGCCAATCCTGATTTTTATGGAAAGGAAAATATGTTTATCAAAATTCCGCATATCTAAATGAATAGGGCCATTCCAGGAATTTTTAGATAACAAGATTTGACTGTATTTACAAAGTGTACCAAACCATAGTCACTGGTTTTCCTTGCTCATAAGAAGAAACGTCCCCGTCTTGTATACTGAGGAAACTTTCAAAGTATGAAGGTAATACATATTTACCAACATTCTTAACAATTTACAAGAAGTATTCAATATTCGACACTCAGACAAAAGTCACATGGTTTGGATATTTTTCCCATGTGATATTGGTAGATTTGAGTTTTAAAATGGAATGAATGCTATGTCTAAGTTAAAGGCATCGTTTTGGTTTTATAAATTATCATTAAATTTGTAATCATACAACATTTTACTGTTTAGTTCGATGTTCATACCTGGCTGTTCAGTGAGTATACATTGGCATTCTCACATTTACCATTTACTTGACTGTTCAGTGAGTATATGATGGCATTCTCACATTCTATTGTTTACGTGGCTTTTCAGTGAGTATACAATGGCATTCTCACATTTTTATTATTTACCTGGTTATTCAGTGAGTATACAATGGCATTCTCACATTTTACCTTTACTTGGCTGTTCAGTGAGTAAACATTGGCATTCTCACATTTTACTATTTACCTGGCTGTTCAGTGAGTATACGATGGCATTCTCACATTTTACCATTTACTTGGTTGTTCAGTGAGTAAACATTGGCATTCTCACGTTTTTTATTTCAGATTTTAAATTTTTTTTTTTTTTTTACAGAAAAGCAATTTTTAATTGTCAGGATCATAAGTTCAGTAAAGCAACTTTGACGGTCGGGAGACATTTTTTTTTACTTTCTTGTTGTGTATAATTGTATATTATGAGAGTAATGCATACTTTATAAACTTACTGCCTAACTTTGAAACAAAATTTAATTATGATTCTCATAATGTTATAGAAATTGTTATTCATGCTGTTGGTTTTTTTTCAATAGATAATGAAAATGACTAGGAAAATTTCTTAGAATCTGAAGGTGTGTACTTGAATTTTCTTGTTGATGAAGCTGTTATTGATATTGATAGATAAAATTGATCCAGTTGATGTTTTTGTTAGTTTTTGTGTTGTTATTGGTTGGTTTTTCAGTTCAGTTGCACAATTCAAATTTCATGTCAAATCAACTTTTTATTCAAAAAGAAATATACAAAAGATATTGTGACCAACATAGAATATCATGACCTGTTATAAATATCATGACCCAACAAATAATGTCATGACTGACAGTAGATATGACCTACATAAGGTGTCATGACCTTCAACAGATATAATGACCTGAACAGGCATGACATTCAACAGGTATACTGACTTGAACAGGGTTCATGACCTTTAAGAGGAATAACGTCTAAAATGGGTATCACAATCTTCAACAGATAAAATGACCTGAACAGACATGACGTTCAACAGGATGTTGAGGTATGATTACCTGGACAGGCATCATGACTTTCAACAGATATATACTTACTTGGACAGGCATCGTGACCTTTAACAGATGTATAATACTTTGACAGGCATCATGACCTTTAACAGATATATAATACTTGGACAGGCATCATGACCTTCAACAGATATATAATACTTGGACAGGCATCATGACCTTTAACAGATATATAATACTTGGACAGGCATCATGACCTTTAACAGATATATAATACTTGGACAGGCATCATGACCTTTAACATACTTGGACAGGCATCATGACCTTTAACAGATATATAATACTTGGACAGGCATCATGACCTTTAACAGATAATACTTGGACAGGCATCATGACCTTCAACAGATATATAATACTTGGACAGTCATCATGACCTTTAACAGATATATAATACTTGGACAGGCATCATGACCTTTAACAGATATATAATACTTGGACAGGCATCATGACCTTCAACAGATATATAATACTTGGACAGGCATCATGACCTTCAACAGATATATAATACTTGGACAGGCATCATGACCTTCAACAGATATATAATACTTGGACAGGCATCATGACCTTCAACAGATGTATAATACTTGGACAGGCATCATGACCTTTAACAGATATATAATACTTGGACAGGCATCATGACCTTTAACAGATATATAATACTTGGACAGGCATCATGACCTTTAACAGATATATAATACTTGGACAGGCATCATGACCTTTAACAGATATATAATACTTTGACAGGCACCATGACCTTTAGCAGATATATAATACTTGGACAGGCATCATGACCTTCAACAGATATATAATACTTGGACAGGCATCATGACCTTCAACAAATGTAATGACCTGAAATGGCATCATGATAGTCAACTAGTGTAATGACTTGAACAGATTTAATAACTTTAACTAACATATTTATACTTACTTGAACAGGTATCATGACCTTCAATAGGTATAATTACTTGGACTAGCTTCTTTGCCTTCAAAATATTTCATGACCTGAACAAGATTCGTGACCTTCAAAAGAATTACAATTAATATCATGACCAACACTAGGTATAGCTTTCGATAGGTATTATGACTTGATAGATAGCATCAAGACTCTCTATACAGTAAAACTTGTATACAACGACCTCAGAGACACAAGAAAACCAGTCTTTATAGGGAGGTGGTCTTTATATAGAGGTTGATTTGTACACCAATAGTACTGTTGGGGACAGCTAAAAAAAAAGGTCTTTATGCACAGGTGGTCGCTAAAGCAGGTTTTACTGTATATCATACATAACCTACAATATACATCCTGACCTACAATACATATCTTGACCTACATTAAACATCATGACCCAAAATAGACATCCTGACCTACAATGCATACACAAATAGTCTTACTCAGTAACTTTCAACAAGATGAAATATATTACATGTAATTGTCTGTTATTGAGAGATTTAGGTGTCTATGCATATCAGAAAACTAGTTGGTTCATTGTTTGTATCCATGACAACATTGTTTTTGTATGACCACTTTGTTCATTTCAACGCCTGCAAATTCCCAGATAACGTAGATATCTCATCTCATATAACAGTCCGTCCTTTGGCTAGTTGACATTTAGAATCTTTCAAACTGTCCTAATTGTTTTAACATTTACATTGAAAGTAAAAACTTATACTTAGTTACCAACAACTTAAAAACAAAAAGTTTTTACGCTTTTAAATCACAAGTACATGTAGATCTCTCACCAGAACAAGTTTTATCCAAGTCAGAGCAAGTTTTATCCAAGTCTGGATATATTACTACTCATTTTTCTCACCCCTTTGAAAAACAGACAAGTCAGTTTTATTTCTTTGTATTTTCTTAATCTGGATGCCATATTGTTACTGTTGTGTGTCCACAAATTTATTCTTCCCTATAACTTTTGAAGAGAATGACAGTTTTGCCTTTTACAGAATTAAGATAATGTCTTTTATTGGTTGTGAGAATTTAGAGTAATTTCTTACATAATGTTAAGATGTAGAGTCATTCTGGTCACCTTTAAACCCACATTAGATGGTACCAGAATGATTTATCAAGGTCATTTCATGTGTAGATCAGTTTGAGTAGAATGATTAAGTCTTCCTCAGAATCAACATAGATTAATTCACTTATATGTTTAGGACATGGATATTACCCAAATTACAAAAAATCTGAAGTCTGTGTGATGATTATCTGTGGTGTAATATAATTACCGTATGTCAGAAACCTGCAGTCTGTGTGATGTGAGATGACGATCTTATGTCAGAAACCTGCTATCTGTGTAGTGTAAGATAATTATCTTACCAAACAAACCTATCTGTGTAGTGTACAATAATTATCTTACAACACAAACCTATCTGTGTAGTGTAAAATAATTATCTTATAACACAAACCTGCTATCTGTGTAGTGTAAGATAATTATCTTACCACACAAACCTGCTATCTGTGTAGTGTAAAATAATTATCTTACCAAACAAACCTATCTGTGTAATGTAAAATAATTATCTTATAACACAAACCTGCTATCTGTGTAATGTAAAATAATTATCTTACCACACAAACCTGCTATCTGTTCTTTCAACGCAAACCTGCTATCTGTGTAGTGTACAATAATTATCTTATGACACAAACCTGCTATCTATTTAGTGTAAAATAATTATCTTACCAAACAAACCTATCTGTGTAGTGTACAATAATTATCTTACAACACAAACCTATCTGTGTAGTGTAAAATAATTATCTTATAACACAAACCTGCTATCTGTGTAGTGTAAGATAATTATCTTACCACACAAACCTGCTATCTGTGTAATGTAAAATAATTATCTTATAACACAAACCTGCTATCTGTGTAATGTAAAATAATTATCTTACCACACAAACCTGCTATCTGTTCTTTCAACGCAAACCTGCTATCTGTGTAGTGTACAATAATTATCTTATGACACAAACCTGCTATCTATTTAGTGTAAAATAATTATCTTACCAAACAAACCTATCTGTGTAGTGTACAATAATTATCTTACAACACAAACCTGCTATCTGTGTAGTGTACAATAATTATCTTACAACACAAACCTATCTGTGTAGTGTAAAATAATTATCTTACAACACAAACCTGTTATCTGTGTAGTGTACAATAATTATCTTATGACACAAACCTGCTATCTGTTTAGTGTAAAATAATTATCTTACCAAACAAACCTATCTGTGTAGTGTAAAATAATTATCTTATGACACAAACCTGTTATCTGTATGGTGTGAAATAATCTTACCAAACAAACCTATCTGTGTAGTGTAAAATAATTATCTTATGACACAAACCTGCTATTTGTGTAGTGTAAAATAATTATCTTACGACATAAACATGCTATCCGTGTAGTGTAAAATAATTATCTTACGACATAAACATGCTATCCGTGTAGTGTAAAATAATTATCTTACGACATAAACATGCTATCCGTGTTGTGTAAAATGATTATCTTACTACATAAACATGCTATTTGTGTGGTGAAAATGATCAAGACGATATATTATGTCAAAATTTGAAATTACATATAGAAATGTTTTAATATGTTATTTTCAAAATTATGTTATCAAAATTAAAGGAAGTAAAATGTGTGTACTTCCCCACCATATTTAAATTAGACTCACTTGTTTTTTCACCTGATTTATTTTTATTTTTAATTTACACAATAGTAGTTATTTTCATTTTTCATAATATCACTAGATCATTTTCGAGTTCTTATGTAATCCGGTTTTGGATCCAGATTTTTCTTGCGCCAGTTCAACTTTGTTATGCTTAGCAATTTCTGGTATGTATCTTCGTGTTGATCAAGAAATAAATTGCATGATTTCATACAAAATGTCACAATATTTCATTTCAGGTGTAGAGTTCAGACGTTAACCTCAATTTGTTTTTGATATAAATGGACTAGTGACAATAATCTGGCCTCCAGATATAACTGTGTTTTATTTCTTGAGCGACGCAAAGACACATACTGGAAATTCCTACGCATAACAAACCTGAATTGGCGCATGAAAAATACGGATCCAAAATCAGAATACGTACGAACTTGAAAATGACCTATTACGTCAGGATCGTATGTATTTTGTATTTCCCCAGGACACTCATTGAAAGTTTATGGTTTAAGCTACATTGTCTATTAATTTACTCACCCTTGAAAATAAAATAGACTCTACATCAATGCCTTTGCCCAGTCCAGCTTTAACTTTAGGGGTAATTTTATACGACTTCATTAATTTACAAAAATTGGGAAATGTGTGCACTACAATAAGTACATTTTATCCGTATGTATACATAGATTTATGATAAGATATAAGATACATAGATTTATGCTTCAATATATAGTGGGGGATGTTTATTATTTTTATATAATATCATTTCGTAGAATTATTTGAACTGGTGTCAGTTAGTGGGAGTAGATGTTTGTTAACCTTTCACCCCCGATTATCTGAGTGATATCTTTTCTGTTGTTTAGACCGGTCTATTATATTCTGTAGTGTTGAAAAGCTTCAAATTTTTCTTTCTTGAAAACATTTTGAGGGCACAGAACCTGGAGATTTCTCTTTTAAAACCAATGTATAGTAAAGCCAGTTGTGATAGACCACTGTCATGAAAGACCACCTGTCATAATAGACCACTGTCATAATAGACCACTGTCATGATAGACCACTGTCATGATAGACCACTGTCATGATAGACCACCTGTCATAATAGACCACCTGTCATAATAGACCACTGTCATGATAGACCACTGTCATGATAGACCACTGTCATGATAGACCACCTGTCATGATAGACCACTGTCATGATAGACCACCTGTCATAATAGACCACCTGTCATAATAGACCACTGTCATGATAGACCACCTGTCATGATAGACCACTGTCATGATAGACCACTGTCATGATAGACCACCTGTCATAATAGACCACTGTCATGATAGACCACCTGTCATAATAGACCACCTGTCATGATAGACCACTGTCATGATAGACCACTGTCATGATAGACCACTGTCATGATAGACCACCTGTCATGATAGACCACTGTCATGATAGACCACTGTCATGATAGACCACCTGTCATAATAGACCACCTGTCATGATAGACCACTGTCATGATAGACCACTGTCATGATAGACCACCTGTCATGATAGACCACCTGTCCTTTGACACTGATATCTAAAAACCACTTGATTCAATTATCCTTTATATAAAACCTCTTTTGAGAGACCACCTCTCTTCTAAGACCAGATTTCAGAGGCAGATGAGGTGTCTCTCAAGACAGGTTACACTGTAATATGTCTTGAATTTTATACCAGGCATGGCATGTTTATAAGACAAAGGGTAGATAATTTAACATCTCCCATCAGGCATGGCATGTTTATAAGACAAAGGGTAGATAATTTAACGTCTCCCATCTTGTTTGATTTATTTTTCTAATTATAATTCTATCCAACATTTTACTGCACATTGTTGCTATTTCTGTCAGAGTGATTTTTATTATTAAATATATTATGTGTTAGTGAAAGGGGCATCTTTTTATCCATAGTTTACATTGAAAACATCTAACTTATTTAAGACTACCAAACTTGATGATATATATATATATATATATATAGAGAGAGAGAGAGAGAGAGAGAGATATATATATATATATATATATATATACATATATATATATATATATACCTTTCATACTATTAGTGTGTTGACTTTTTCATGCATTTAATGGTAGTAAGATGTTTGTTAATTCAGAAATCTAAATATATCATATCATTACTTTATGGTACCCTCAAACAGGTGTAAATCTAGAAGTCTGACCAGGAATTATGGCTTGATCCGTGTACGTGACTGTGCCATTAATCATGGTGCGTAAAAAGTGTATGTGACTATGCCGTTAATCATGGTCATTGGTGCATAAAAAGTGTACATAACTCTGCCATTTTTCATGGTGCCAACCTTGTATGATTGTCTTAAAGGGACTTTAGCTATGGGGTTTTGTTTTTTTTTCTTGTTTTACCACTTGAATTGTTGTGCAATAACAAAAAAAAAAAAAGATATACACAGGCATAAAAATTCTTAAATTCTTATATAGTTTGTGAAAATTGCTTGGTAGTTTGGTAGTTATTCGTTTGCAAATGATTAATTTGACCTTACTATTTGTATATGCATACAACACTGGACCTGACCTTATTTTTACCAAATATATATAAATATAAGAATGTTTGTACTTGTGTATATCACATATATTTCTTAATCTACATCAATCTGAGTAGGAAAAATTGAAATAATTCTTTTGGAAAACATAGCTAATGTCCCTTTAATAATTTACTCTCATTTTACACGAGTCAATTTTAAACATATCACTTTGTATATTCATATAACCTTGTTGTTGTTTGAGGCTAATTATGTAATTTGTTTGTTGAAAAATGTTTATGAAAGTGAATTTATTGTGACTGAATGTTGAGCTTTTAGATGTGGTATTGTTTTGTTTACTTTGTGTAAATATGATGTAAAAAAGAACCTTATATCAATCAGAAAGGTCATGACCTTTTCTCGACCTTTGTACTTAAGCAACCAACTCCCTTACATATGAAATGATACAGAAAGTTTGTAAAGGGGTAATATACCCAACATCCTGGCTAGAAAATGAGATATCCCATATATGGGCCCCAAAATGGGAAATTTGTGGGGCACACAACTATCTGTTATGATGTCAGATTGTGTTGTAAGTTGAATGTTACCTATATTTACTATTTTGTTTGTGATTCATTGCTTCAAAAGCACAAACATACAAATATCATACATTTAAGTGTAGACATGTTTCTGAAATGATTCTGTTGCAGTGGCTTTTTGAACCCCTCTAAGAGCCCCTTAACATCAATTCAATGTTTGTAAATATTTGATGCCTACCTCTCTTTCTCTTTGTATGTAACAAACTATTGCTCCATGCTATAATGAATATGTTTGTTGTTTGGTACTATTCCATCCATTCCATCTATATCAACGTTTTGATGTGAACGTGTGTGTGTGATTGGGAAGGGGGGGGGGGGGTGTGAGTGAGTGAGTGAGTGACAGAGAGAGGGGGATGGTGGTGATAAACTGAAAATATTGTCTATATTTCAAATGAAAGAGTCCCCTGCTGGTAGTCTGATTAAATGAGTATGCTTTTAATCTTCAACCTGTTTACCCCTGAAAAACAATTATGAACTTAACATCAATAAACAAAGCATCTGTCAAAGGGTGAAAATTGCTAACTAAAAAGGGATAATTCTTGATTTCCTTCATCTTGAGTCATGTTATACCATACAAGCCCAATTTATATAGCTGATCAAGGAAAATTGTAAATGGTCCCAAAATTAAAAAAAAACATTATACATCTGCACAGTATGTCTGAATGGTATGTACCGTAAATTGGGATATTTTGGCATTGCTAAATTTGGGTCATTTTGGTCAAAAAAAGAAGGTTTTTTTGTTGGTCATTTAAATTTTGGCCGTTTATGTTTATATCGTGTTTAAATTTGGCCCACTGTCAAATCTCGGCCTTGTTGTGTTAAACATTCCAGGTGTTTGAAATGTCAAAATATTAAAAGGTGCTGGTAGAATAATTAGAATGAATGTGTCACATGATACAGTGTTATTTTAAAAAAAAACTTGTTTGTTAATCTGTAAAATACTAAAATATTTTTAAAAAGTGTCAGTAGAAACATTGTGTACATATTTTGGGCAATTTAATTTTGGCCATTTCAATAGGTTTGCCAAAATTAAACAATGGCCAAAATATCCCCAATTTACGGTATCTA
This sequence comes from Atrina japonica, assembly GCA_030159075.1. Taxonomy (NCBI): domain Eukaryota; kingdom Metazoa; phylum Mollusca; class Bivalvia; order Pterioida; family Pinnidae; genus Atrina; species Atrina japonica. The sequence continues at coordinate 592,550 of BROG01000219.1, read as the reverse complement.
TCACAAGGGAGGATATGTCTGTCTTATCATTGGTATGTATTGTCAAACTAAATATCATGTAAAAATAAAATATATTATCTATACCAGTGATTGTGTTGTCTAAGTGAAAAACTCTTTTATTACCAACATCAAAGGATGTAATTGATGATGTATCTTTATAATTTTTCTTCTTTTACTATTATTAGAATATTTTTGTTATTAGAATCTATTTTGTGTAAAGGCAGCTACACTGTTGACCAATGGTCAGTTTTTGCTTTATGTTTTGTATATATTTTGTTATCTATCTTTGTAACTTTTGTGCTTTAAATATACAGTATTTCAGTCATTAACAATGGTCTCCATTGAAAACACAATTAACAGTGAAATAAATATTTTCACTCAGTAAATCACCAGAATGATGAAGTCAATTATTATTTTTTATTTTTCATGGAAAACACAAAGTCCAATTTGTGAAGATATAGTGTGCCATTTGTCAACACTCATCCCTATAAACAAAATGGACTTAACCTAAATAGCACAGCTCAGTCCAAATGTGTAATTAGGGTAGTACGATAGGATAATTGACAAACACTACTCCAGATCGTTTTGTGTGTGGATTCTAGACACAATAAGATTTAAAAAAAAAAAAATAAGACTTTGAACTCTCGGTTCATTCAAATTGTGATGTTATAATTAACTACCAGGTGTGTATAGTAGAAGGACATGTAATTCTAATAGGTCATCTACTTTGTGGTTAAATCCAAACAGCTTTGTTGATACAGACAAGGAATAGAGGAACTCCTTCCAAATCAAATGTAAACTATCGCTGGCAATTGTGTTGCATCACATTTTAAAGTCAAAGAACTTCAGTTTAATGCTAATACATTTTGATTTTTTGTTCTAGATTTTGTCACATCTTTGACTTTTTATTAAAAAATGGGTAAACAATTAAAGATCTTCAATGTATTTTGATTGTTACGAACCATTCTATCAATTTTCAGCTCATTTTGACAGATCAATGGTTCGATATTACAAAAGGATGATTTAGCTGTGGTGAAAAGGTATCTGCCTATTATTTTTAGGTCTAATTTTATTTTTTATTCTTCAAAAAATATAACTTCTACCTAAATCCGTCCCTGGTTTCACACTTAGACTACCAGATGTATCAAAAGTTGCAGTCATATGCTGATTCAGAGAAAAAGCATTAAGAATGTGAACACTTTCTATATACTGTATCAAAATTCAATTTGAAATCATATTTCATGGATGCTGCATTTGCAACATTTTTTTTTTGTTAGTTTTATATCATTTCAAACCCACCAATGTTCAAAGAACAATGAAGAAGAGATGAACTTGATGAATGCTTTAAATTATTTGCTGATGTGAAAATGTGTCTATAAGAGAATCGGAGTAGTTATTGAACAAAAATGTTTTTTGTGTGTTTGTATATTTTACATGTATCATCCCATGATTTTTAATAAAACCAAAAATAACAAATTCAAAAGGTGTGTATTTGTTTTATTGTGTTTGAATGTGAGCTGGTGCCATAACAAATTCCAATAAACCATGACTCCATGAAATATTACAATGACATATGTACTGGAAGTCAATCTGGATACACGGCCCTGCAGCAATATTTGACTTGAGTCAAACATTGATTTCTATATTTAGACTCATAAGAAGTTCTAAATTAATCTATATATCAAGTATGTCAACCCTTTATGTATTAACGACAAAACATGAATTTAAATAACAGGTAAATAACCATTTTATTAAAGATTGAAATCTGAACACAAGTCTTAAGATCCAGAATCCTGGTTGGTATACTACATTTCAAATCTGACTAAAATATAAGTGCTGCATCAGAATTTTGCATCAATATTTTTCTAAAATAAAAATATTCATCTTCCAAACAGTTGGAAGTGATATCTGAGTTTTCTCTCTGTAAATCAATGTATAGGCTACTTTTGTAAACTGTCCAACTGGAATTGGTGCTATATGTGTGATTGCCACCAGATGGCCTTCAAAAGACATTTCCTGCTTGTGCATGATTGACAAAACGTACATGTACACAGAGTGACTTAAAAGAGTCACAGAGTGAAAGCATTTGACTTTCCAACCATTGTCTCTCACTTCTAGTTAGCTCACACCTGTCAGGAACCAAATATTATGTAGTGGAGTTTGACAGTTTACCTGTAAATTCTGATGAGCTTTTAGAGGTTCACTGAAACCAGATTTTTACTTCAAATAAGAAGAAAACAAAATTAATGGTGTTTTACACCACACTCAACAATTTTTCAGTTATATGGTGGTGGCATGTTTTTATTGGTGGAGGACAGAATTTTATTACAATGTACCCAGGAAGAGACCACCAGCCTTCCACAAGTAAACTGACAAACTTGCTCAGATATTCAGTTTAGGTTCCAGTGGGACTCAAACCTGTGCTAACCAGAAATTAGAGACTTCACAATTTAAAGCACGATGTTCACTTGTCCACTGTCTTGCTGTGTAATAAGAGATCGTGACAAGACACACCAGAAAAATAATCAGAAAATAAAAATGACAGCAAGAATTGTTATATTAAAAAAATTTCATCAATTTTGTCTATTTGTGCAAAATACTAAATGTGTTTAAAAATTGCATCAGTTCTTTAAAGAATAATTGATGATATTCAATAAGGAAAAACTTGTAATAGATAAATTATTGTAACCTACTATACAGCATGTTACACTTCCATTGTCCAAAACCATTTTCTGGCATAAAAACAACACTACTAAGAATTCATCCCTTCTGGCTTAATCTAAATCAATTGTTGGATATTCTTCAATTCTCTTTAAATTAAAGGGGCACTAAATGTATATTATTATTATTATTTTTTTTTTAAATTGTTTTCCTTTTTTACTACTTCGATTGATATACAATAACAAAAATGATATACATGGGCATAAAAATTCTTAAATTCCTATATATTTTGTGAAAATTGCTTGAGAAACTCAGATTTGGCACTTTTTTCAATTACAATTGATTAACTCAACCTTACTATTTGTATATGAATACCACTCTGGACCTGACTTTATTTTCACAAAATATATAGAAATATTAAGATTTTTTATGCCTGTGTACAGCTCTTTATTTGTCATTGTACATCAAATACAAGAGATAAAAGTAGAAAAAAATTAAATATTTTAGGTAAACACGGCTAATAATACCCCTTCAATATCTCTGAAACTTCAAATAGAAGAATTCAATCAACATTCATACTACATGTATTTATGTTCATGCTTTATTTAGCTTGACAATTTCATTTTAAATTTGTTCTCTCATCTTAATTTGAAAAAAGGTCAAAATTAAATTGGAGTAAAAATTCAATTCAAATTCTTTCTCTTATCTTAATTCGAAAAAGGGTCAAAATTAGATAGGAGGAAAAAATATCTGGTTCACAGTATTTCTGAAATATGAATCTGCACAAAGTGAAACAGATTGGTTAATATCACAGGTTAAATACAATCAATATGACATGAAAATCAGTAATACAAGTAACAATGTAACATATACATGTGGTAAATTTGACTTAACCCTGACCACCCCACAGATCATAATTGACTGATCCAACAAGCAAGAGCATGATATATAAAACATTGGAGTAAAATGTTTAAACCATTCAACGTTTTTGTACAAAATAATTTATTTTACATAATTGGAATGGTAAATTATCAATTATGCGCTATTGTAGAACAATTTTCGAAGTCAATCTGATTCAAGTTAATGTAATTTTCACTGAATTGTGTTTTAGACTAGTTTTAGGATAATTCCGGAAGCTCAAAATTAGAAAATCACTTTATTATTGTCATATCTACATTTTAAATTTGCATCCAAGAAATATTTGCTCAAATAATACTTATAAATGCAGGAAAACTTTTCTCAAATTTATATCTTCTGAAACCATTTCAAGAGATTCCTAGAATATTTCTAGAAATGTTTTGAAAATATTCATCTAATAAATAGATAAGGAAGCAAAAGTGTAAGAGATGTTAATACACACACACAATGCAATGAAAAAAAAAATCCGAGCAGAAATTGAAAAAAAATATATTAAAGTGACTCAATATTGGCAAAGACAATATAAATTTCTTCAAATGTTTTGTCAACTTTATATTACAGAGTTATTTCCCCCTCAAAATTGTTTTCACCTGCAATATTTTAAATAATTTTGTTGTTTTTCTTTGTATACATTGTATCATTTTATGTTGTCATAAATACAGTATTGTGATCTATTTATAGAATATTTAAAAAGAAAATTAATAGATTAAAAAACTATGCTAATATTGGCCCGGTAAAAATTATCTTATGAATAACAGCACCAAGAGAAAAATCTTTGGCTACAGATAGGGAAGGGAGATAATCCATGAATTATTAATTTCTTTTAGAACAGAAATTTCTGGATAATGTATCCACCTGTAGTATTTGTCTTAATTTCAAGTATTAACATCTTTTTTTACAATATCACATTGTGACTTACTGCCAGCTTTTTTAAAGAGTACCATAGTTATTATTTTCCAAAAAGGAACAAATCACTTTATCACTTGTAGTCAGTCACTATTGGCATGATATCAGGAATCCTCATAGTTCTCGGTTTTCATATCGTTCAAACCAAGTTGTTCATTCTGTTCGAATGACCGCTCATAATGTTCTATTTTCATCTCTGGGTCTGGATCAGGAGCATACACATTCTGTTAAAAAGATAAGGTAACAGATATAACCAAATATGATGGCAAATAACTGAAACGATTGTAGGACATTATTTTGTCGTCTCTAGTCATTTTTTGTTACAAAGTGAGTTAAGTAAGGGGTTGACTGAGGAATAAAAGAATGATCATGGGATGTGACTAGTAGAAAGTGAGTTAAGTAAGGAGTTGGCCGAGGAATAAAAGAATGATCATGGGATGTGACTAGTAGAAAGTGAGTTAAGTAAGGAGTTTGGCCGAGGAATAAAAAGAATGATCATGGGATGTGACTAGTAGAAAGTGAGTTAAGTAAGGAGTTGGGCCGAGGAATAAAAAGAATGATCATGGGATGTGACTAGTAGAAAGTGAGTTAAGTAAGGAGTTGGCCGAGGAATAAAAGAATGATCATGGGATGTGACAAGTAGAAAGTGAGTTAGGTAAGGGGTTGACTGAGGAATAAAAGAATGATCATGGGATGTGACAAGTAGAAAGTGAGTTAGGTAAGGGGTTGACTGAGGAATAAAAGAATGATCATGGGATGTGACTAGTAGAAAGTGAGTTAAGTAAGGAGTTGGCCGAGGAATAAAAGAATGATCATGGGATGTGACTAGTAGAAAGTGAGTCAGGTAAGGGGTTGACTGAGGAATAAAAGAATGACCATGGGATGTGACTAGTAGAAAGTGAGTTAAGTAAGGAGTTGGCCCGAGGAATTAAAAGAATGATCATGGGATGTGTTGACTAGTAGAAAGTGAGTTAAGTAAGGAGTTGGCCGAGGAATAAAAGAATTATCATGGGATGTGACAAGTAGAAAGTGAGTTAAGTAAGGAGTTGGCCGAGGAATAAAAGAATTATCATGGGATGTGACTAGTAGAAAGTGAGTTAAGTAAGGAGTTGGCCGAGGAATAAAAGAATTATCATGGGATGTGACAAGTAGAAAGTGAGTTAAGTAAGGAGTTGGCCGAGGAATAAAAGAATTATCATGGGATGTGACTAGTAGAAAGTGAGTTAGGTAAGGGGCTGACTGAGGAATAAAAGAATGATCATGGGATGTGACAAGTAGAAAGTGAGTTAAGTAAGGAGTTGGCCGAGGAATAAAAGAATGATCATGGGATGTGACTAGTAGAAAGTGAGTTAAGTAAGGAGTTGGCCGAGGAATAAAAGAATGATCATGGGATGTGACAAGTAGAAAGTGAGTTAGGTAAGGGGTTGACTGAGGAATAAAAGAATTATCATGGGATGTGACAAGTAGAAAGTGAGTTAAGTAAGGAGTTGGCCGAGGAATAAAAGAATGATCATGGGATGTGACTAGTAGAAAGTGAGTTAAGTAAGGAGTTGGCCGAGGAATAAAAGAATGATCATGGGATGTGACTAGTAGAAAGTGAGTTAAGTAAGGAGTTGGGCGAGGAATAAAAGAATGATCATGGGATGTGACAAGTAGAAAGTGAGTTAGGTAAGGGGTTGACTGAGGAATAAAAGAATTATCATGGGATTGACAAGTAGAAAGTGAGTTAAGTAAGGAGTTGGCCGAGGAATAAAAGAATGATCATGGGATGTGACTAGTAGAAAGTGAGTTAAGTAAGGAGTTGGCCGAGGAATAAAAGAATGATCATGGGATGTGACTAGTAGAAAGTGAGTTAAGTAAGGAGTTGGCCAAGGAATAAAAGAATGATCATGGGATGTGACTAGTAGAAAGTGAGTTAAGTAAGGAGTTGGCCGAGGAATAAAAGAATGATCATGGGATGTGACAAGTAGAAAGTGAGTTAGGTAAGGGGTTGACTGAGGAATAAAAGAATGATCATGGGATGTGACAAGTAGAAAGTGAGTTAGGTAAGGGGTTGACTGAGGAATAAAAGAATGATCATGGGATGTGACTAGTAGAAAGTGAGTTAAGTAAGGAGTTGGCCGAGGAATAAAAGAATGATCATGGGATGTGACTAGTAGAAAGTGAGTCAGGTAAGGGGTTGACTGAGGAATAAAAGAATGATCATGGGATGTGACTAGTAGAAAGTGAGTTAAGTAAGGAGTTGGCCGAGGAATAAAAGAATGATCATGGGATGTGACTAGTAGAAAGTGAGTTAAGTAAGGAGTTTGGCCGAGGAATAAAAGAATTATCATGGATGTGACAAGTAGAAAGTGAGTTAAGTAAGGAGTTGGCCGAGGAATAAAAGAATTATCATGGGATGTGACTAGTAGAAAGTGAGTTAAGTAAGGAGTTGGCCGAGGAATAAAAGAATTATCATGGGATGTGACAAGTAGAAAGTGAGTTAAGTAAGGAGTTGGCCGAGGAATAAAAGAATTATCATGGGATGTGACAAGTAGAAAGTGAGTTAGGTAAGGGGTTGACTGAGGAATAAAAGAATGATCATGGGATGTGACAAGTAGAAAGTGAGTTAAGTAAGGAGTTGGCCGAGGAATAAAAGAATGATCATGGGATGTGACTAGTAGAAAGTGAGTTAAGTAAGGAGTTGGCCGAGGAATAAAAGAATGATCATGGGATGTGACAAGTAGAAAGTGAGTTAGGTAAGGGGTTGACTGAGGAATAAAAGAATTATCATGGGATGTGACAAGTAGAAAGTGAGTTAAGTAAGGAGTTGGGCCGAGGAATAAAAGAATGATCATGGGATGTGACTAGTAGAAAGTGAGTTAAGTAAGGAGTTGGCCGAGGAATAAAAGAATGATCATGGGATGTGACTAGTAGAAAGTGAGTTAAGTAAGGAGTTGGCCGAGGAATAAAAGAATGATCATGGGATGTGACAAGTAGAAAGTGAGTTAGGTAAGGGGTTGACTGAGGAATAAAAGAATTATCATGGGATGTGACAAGTAGAAAGTGAGTTAAGTAAGGAGTTGGCCGAGGAATAAAAGAATGATCATGGGATGTGACTAGTAGAAAGTGAGTTAAGTAAGGAGTTGGCCGAGTAATAAAAGAATGATCATGGGATGTGACAAGTAGAAAGTGAGTTAGGTAAGGGGTTGACTGAGGAATAAAAGAATGATCATGGGATGTGACAAGTAGAAAGTGAGTTAAGTAAGGAGTTGGCCGAGGAATAAAAGAATTATCATGGGATGTGACAAGTAGAAAGTGAGTTAAGTAAGGAGTTGGCGAGAGGAATAAAAGAATGACCATGGGATGTGACTAGTAGAAAGTGAGTTAGGTAAGGGGTTGACTGAGGAATAAAAGAATGATCATGGGATGTGAAAAGTAGAAAGTGAGTTAAGTAAGGAGTTGGCCGAGGAATAAAAGAATTATCATGGGATGTGACAAGTAGAAAGTGAGTTAGGTAAGGGGTTGACTGAGGAATAAAAGAGAATGATCATGGGATGTGACAAGTAGAAAGTGAGTTAAGTAAGGATGTTTGGCCGAGGAATAAAAGAATGATCATGGGATGTGACTAGTAGAAAGTGAGTTAAGTAAGGAGTTGGCCGAGGAATAAAAGAATGATCATGGGATGTGACAAGTAGAAAGTGAGTTAGGTAAGGGGTTGACTGAGGAATAAAAGAATGATCATGGGATGTGACTAGTAGAAAGTGAGTTAAGTAAGGAGTTGGCCGAGGAATAAAAGAATGATCATGGGATGTGACTAGTAGAAAGTGAGTTAAGTAAGGAGTTGGCCGAGGAAATAAAAGAATGATCATGGGATGTGACAAGTAGAAAGTGAGTTAGGTAAGGGGTTGACTGAGGAATAAAAGAATGATCATGGGATGTGACTAGTAGAAAGTGAGTTAAGTAAGGAGTTGGCCGAGGAATAAAAGAATGATCATGGGATGTGACTAGTAGAAAGTGAGTTAAGTAAGGAGTTGGCCGAGGAATAAAAGAATTCATCAGTCAACCCCTTACCTAACTCAATTTCTACTAGTCATATTTCTACAAAAATAAAATATGATCATTTACCTGTAAGTAGCTGTTTCCTGCTGGATCATCCAATATAATATGTATCCCAAGCTTTTCACCATTGATGATCTAGAAAGAAGATAAAGAATTCAGAAAGAATTTCTTTAAATCCAGAAATCGGTGAAAAAGACGAAAAGTTTACATACACTTAAACTGAACAATGTGCTAATGTCTTTTGGGACCACTGTCACAGAGGACAACCTTCTAAAAACTGCTTATTAAGTAATCCTTTAATAGATAAAACCTTTTTGAGAGACCATCCATTTTGTCTTGTAAGACCACATTTCTATGGTAGAGGGTGTGGTCTTTCAAGTCAGGTTTCAATGAACATTCTGTAACAAAGGAGCTGAAAAAGTGTTATGGGTCACCTGTCTCCAGAACCATTGACACGCATATCATGAAATTCACAATGTCTAACATTTATTTTCTTTTCCTTAAAACACTTTCCTCAAAGATGGATGCTTTTGGAGAGAACTGGCCTGGTATTTTGTGAGAAGTTTCATAAGTTCACATAGTGCACATCTGCAGATTGCACACCAAATGGCAACATATGGTGCCAGCTCACAAGACTTCATCTAAAGGTCACTCAGGTGAAAATAAACTACAGGTGTAAATCCATTACTTCAGCCACAGATAATTACAGTACATCTATCCATCATCTGATCAGCGTATATATATTTCTTATGAAGTTAAATACAGTAAAACCTGCTTTAAAGACCATCTGTGTATAAAGACCACCTGGTTCATAAAGACTGTCCCAAATAGTACCATTTGTGTACAAATCAATCTCTATATAAAGACCATCTCCCTATAAAGACTGGTTTTGTTGTGTCCCCAATGGGGTCTTTATATACAAGTTTCACTGAAAATCCATGCAACTGTAGCTTAATGGAACTGTAGGGCCGATCAATATATCCTGGAAACATATTTTTATTTTCCAGTCAAAATGCAACATGCTTCAAAATGTGAAAAATAAATTTGATGACACTTAGAGGCTGTGGAAATTTCACAACTAATTAACCTCTGCTGGTATTGATATTGATTATAAACAGCATATACCATGCAATTTATGTATCTGAAACACTCTGGCAACAGCTGCCCAATCATACAGTCAAACCTGTACTGGATGATCACTCTTATGGAAGATCACGTATCGGAAGCAGAACGTGTGATTATCTACTGGCTCCACCATCCAGAATCACCAAATGGTAAAAGAACATGGCAGGAATACTAATATTGTGCTGATCAAGTTCCACTACCAATTTACAGTACAGGGTATCTATTTAGTGACAGACACCACGTATAATTTACAGTACAGGGTATCTATTTAGTGACAGACACCACGTATAATTTACAGTACAGGGTATCTATTTAGTGACAGACACCACGTATAATTTACAGTACAGGGTATCTATTTAGTGACAGACACCACGTATAATTTACAGTACAGGGTATCTATTTAGTGACAGACACCACGTATAATTTACAGTACAGGGTATCTATTTAGTGACAGACACCATGTATAATTAGTGTTACATTAATAGGTCATAAGTGTTTTCCCATTAATGAATTTAACTACATAACCTAAGTAATTTGGTTGTTGTTTTTTTTACTTTGTCCTCTGGGGTACAGATTTCAAACAGATTACAGAAAAATAAATCTTACCTTGTCAAGCTCGCTAATAAACTCATCCATTTTGCCTTTAGTAGAACCAGTTGAGCTATCACCAAAAATGAAAGGATTTGTTTTGGAAAGGTCTTCCTTAACGGATGTAAACAAGCCCTCCAGTGTTGTAAATTTGCCTCCAAGAGTGCCCATTTGCAATTCAAAGTCTATCTCCGGAACAGACATACCACATGTCTCACTCTATCAATGAAGAGAGAATTGTTAAATCGGAGAGGAATATAATCTGACAGCCAGCAGTGATATCTTATCAATTAAGTCTAAATGAGAGGTCAAAGGTCACAATCAATTTCACCCAGACCAGTACGACACAGAAAATATATATGTACATGTGAAATTCAATTCAGAGAAAATTTTAAGAATTATTATTGAGTCACAACTTTCTCAGGCCACAAAATAACACAGATCATCGTAACCCATATACGGGTTATGCTGAAATGAATGACTGTAACCAGTGCTGTTACAAAAGCAATAACGAAGACTTAAAAATGAAATCCATCCAGGAAGGCAGTTATTTATACTTAAAGTGATATAAGCTGTCACAATGATTATTTTTGTCCCCTGACATATAGTCCAGAATATGATCAAATGTGTGTTCAAATACATTATCAAACACATGAAATGTTGTAAAAGATATTCTTTTTTTATTTATTACTTTTATTAGAATTTACGTTTTTCCATACCTTAAAAAATCCAGCTATATTTCCGTATGCAATGATCTTTCAGATAAACTCTTTCGCCATGTCAAATGTACTTCGTAATTCGGTCATGAGATCACGGTCCTTAAAGTGCTCAGACTATATTAAAGTCAGTCTATTTTTTATGTGTTTTATATTTACTTTTAAAATACAGGACGTGATTTTTATTGGAAAGTGCATGTATTATGTAAAATATATGCTTTTCAACGCTATTTTAAATACCTGAAGAAAATTAGATGAATATATGAATCAATATACCAGGTCACTCAAAAAATATTTCCCGATCTTTAATGTTACCCTGAATGCTGACATAGACAAAATCAAAACAATATAACTATAAAAAGTATGCGTAGCTCATGTCTTACAATCGTGCCGCCATGCCCGGTGGAGTTGGGCAGTTCATGTTCATATTTGTCAAGAACAATAAAGCCGGAAATGCAATGGGTCGAGATCACCCGATATACACGGCACGTGGACAATTTCAGAAATGAATGTTTTGAAACTAGGAAAAAGACCAACTTTGCCTGATTTAGGTATGAAATGATGATGTACGAAAATGAACGCAAAGGGTAATAAGAATAGAATGTATATTAACTGCAAATAGCATGTGTTTATTGGACACTCGGTAATCTTCATAAAAATTTACCTGAAGTAAATCTGCAAAGCTCAAAGTAATGGCGGATAAACAATAACTGATATTACGGGTTGCGTTTGGCAAGATTGTTGCAATTTTACAAATGCATTTGTTATTCTAAACACCAGATGGTCTCTTTTGAATGTATATGAGATAGAATATCCCAGAAAATGAGTATGTAAAAATTTTCACCCACGACAGCTCATAGCACTTTAAGTGAGAGACAATATCCCATTTTACTCTATGTGAAAACCTATGAACAATACACATTAAAATTTTACAACTTTTTGAAAAATGAGAACTTACCTTCAAGACATCTCTGGACAAATCAGTGGGGTCGGTTAGATGAAGGGTAATCTTGGTTCCCTTGGGTTCCACCCCAGCTCCACCTTTAATATCACTATCACGATAACCGCAAGCATCGCAGTTGGTTGCCATGATAAGAACATTTTTAAAATAAGGAATATCTAGAGGTTTTAATCAAGGAATACATCAGCAAATCTCAGAAACATTAACTCACACTTACTAAAAATCGGATGTCATAAAAATCTCTTGAATACTGTTATAAAACCGTTAGTCTTTGACTAAATGATAAAGTAAAGCATAAAGACAAGCATAAAAAGGATACCGACCATTTTCATGTTTGTGGTGCAAGGAGAATTACAGTTTGAACAATTTGTCTGAAATAACATCACCTTAAGAAAAATGAAAAAAAAAAATTATGTTAATTTCACAAAAATTAGTCCAAATTATATCAAACTCTCACAGAACACAAAACTGACATTTACATGTGCAATCCCCCTCCATCTAGAGCAAAGTCGGGTTTAATCAACAGGCTGGTATTATCGACACCCATAACAAAAATTAAATCCTGTCAGATCCTACAATACCTTTCAGATATAAATTGGTTATGAGATTCAAGATTGATGTCCTACAGAACCTCTCTAGTGTATTTCTTTTTAAAATGTTGTATTTGTATTTGTGATAGCATCCTTCAACAACTTTTTAAAATTGTGCGGCCATATTGCTGCTGCTAAGGTGGCTGACATTCAAAAATGTTAATGGCGGACTATATTGACATTTTTTGTATGCTTTGTGACTTGAATTTCAAGAACTGAGAATGCTTTGTGCATTTCTAAATGTGGCTGGTGACCTGGCTTTTAAACGTTATTGGGGGGGTGTTAATTGCAGAGAAAAAATGCAAGTGAAGCAGTTTAATCAACACCCATTTTAATTATCAATTATTTTCCATCATTCTTAATAAATATGCATTTACACACCTCATCTAGTACATACCTCATCCAGTCCTGTAAATAGCTTCCTTGTACATATCATGCATGCCTCATCTAGTCATGTAAAAAGCCTCAATGTACATACCTCATCTAGTCCTGTAAATAGCTTCCTTGTACATACCTCATCCAGTCCTGTAAATAGCTTCCTTGTACATACCTCATCCAGTCCTGTAAATAGCTTCCTTGTACATACCTCATCCAGTCCTGTAAATAGCTTCCTTGTACATATCATACATGCCTCATCTAGTCATGTAAAAAGCCTCAATGTACATACCTCATCTAGTCCTGTAAATAGCTTCCTTGTACATACCATACATCCATCTAGTCATGTAAAAAGCCTCAATGTACATACCTCATCTAGTCCTGTAAATAGCTTCCTTGTACATACATCAACTAGTTCTGTAAATAGCCTCCTTGTTCATACCTCATCCAGTCCTGTAAATAGTTTCATTGTACATACCTCATTCAGTCCTGTAAATAGTTTCCTTGTAGATACCTTATCCAGTCCTGTAAATAGCTTCCATGTAGATACATAATCCAGTCCTGTAAATAGCTTCCTTGAACAAACGTCATCTTGTCCTGTAAATAGCTTCTTGAACATATGTCATCTAGTCCTTTAAATAGCTTTTTTGTACATACATGTACCTCATCTAGTCCTATAGTGTCCTTGTTCTGTAAAAGATTTCTTTTACATACCTCATCTATTCCTGTATATAGCTTCCCTGTACACATACCTCATCTAATTCTGTAAATAGCTTCCTTGTACATACCTAATTTAGTCCTGTATATAGCTTCCTTGTACATACCTCATCTAATTCTGTAAATAGCTTCCTTGTACATACCTCATCTAATTCTGTAAATAGCTTCTTTGAACATACATAATCTAGTCCTGTATATAGCTTCCCTGTACATACCTCATCTAATTCTGTATATGTTCCTTGTACATTCATCTAATGTAAATAGCTTCCTTGTACATACCTAATTTAGTCCTGTATATAGCTTCCCTGTACATACCTCATCTAATTCTGTAAATAGCTTCCTTGTACATACCTAATCTAGTCCTGTATATAGCTTCCCTGTACATACCTCATCTAATTCTGTAAATAGCTTCCTTGTACATACCTCATCTAGTCCTGTATATAGCGTCCTTGTACATACCTCATCTAATTCCATTAATAGCTTCCTTTTCCTTGTATATACCTCATCTAGTCCTGTATATAGTGTCCTTGTACATACCTCATATAATTCCATAAATAGCTTCCTTGTATATACCTCATCTAGTCCTGTATATAGTGTCCTTGTACATACCTCATATAATTCCATAAATAGCTTCCTTGTATATACCTCATCTAGTCCTATATATAGCATCCTTGTACATACATCATCTAATTCTTTAATAGCTTCCTTGTACATACCTCATTTAGTCCTGTAAAAGATTCCTCCACAGGTTTCTTTACTTCCTCTTCCTTTGGTGCATCTTGACTTTCCTGACTCTGAAGTGGAAGAAAAACATTAGCATGTTGTTTTGGGAGGGAAACTAATTGATATCAACAGTTCTACAAATATGTAGCTCTCAGGATATTTTGTCCCCACAAGCTAAAAATTTACCTAGTCAATAAGTTACCAAGTAATTTTTTGTGGAATTATCAAAATATATGTGTTGAAAAACAATCATATCCTAGTACATATCCCATTTTGTCATTACAACTGATTTTTAGATATACATGTATATCATCTATTTAAAGCTTACAATCATGTGTAATGAGATGTTATTTCAGTTTTGTATAGAGGATTTTTTTCACAGATTTTGTATAGAGTATTTATTTCAAAGGTTTTGTAGAGAGGATTTATTTCACAGGTTTTGTATAGAGGATTTATTTCAAAGGTTTTGTAGAGAGGATTTATTTCACAGGTTTTGTATAGAGTATTTATTTCACAGTTTTGTATAGAGGATTTATTTCAGTTTTGTATAGAGGATTTATTTCACAGTTTTGTATAGAGGATTTATATCACAGTATTGTATAGAGGATTTATTTCACAGTTTTGTATAGAAGATTTATTTCAGTTTTGTATAGAGGATTTATATCACAGTTTTGTATAGAGGATTTATATCACAGTTTTGTATAGAGGATTTATTTCACAGTTTTGTATAGAGGATTTATTTCACAAGTTTTGAGCGACATTCTTGTGGTTTTAATTATCCTTAAAACAATTTCTTAATTCAACAGAAGAGTCCCAGTTTTTGTCCTAGGTATTGTCCAGTACTGGAAATCAGACCGGGGACCTCCACTCTACCAGTCCCAGTTTTTGTCCTAGGTATTGTCCAGTACTGGAAATCAGACCGGGCACCTCCACTCTACCAGTCCCAGTTTTTGTCCTAGGTATTGTCCAGTACTGGAAATCAGACCGAGCACCTCCACTCTACCAGTCCCAGTTTTTGTCCTAGGTATTGTCCAGTACTGGAAATCAGACCGGGGACCTCCACTCTACCAACGTTTAACCATTATACCACAGCATTCTTTAACAAGAGGCTATATGGGGCTTAATGGACACATAATAAAACATGATTACTGATACTGATCATTGGTTCACGAGAAGATTTTTTTTCTTCATAAATTTATGAAATTTTGGCCTTATTTAAGCCCTTACAGGTTTTAGCCCATATTTATTCAAAGACATAAGGCTTCTAAGTAGGGTGGATCCTGCCAAATTAGGTTACAATTGGCTTTTATGTTATGTGACTTCAAATGGAGATTATTTCTACCAAGTTCGATTAACTTGGATCATTGGTTCTTGAGAAAAGTGTCTGAAAGTTAACAGACAATGCACAACGACAAACAAAAGACGATTGCTATAGGTCATCATGTGCCTTTGGCTCAGATGACCTGAAAACCATACCTCAAAGATGCCTATTGACTCATCTTGTTCCTTTGATCTCACATAATGGTGTATGGTCAGCTCCGGGTCAGTTTGTGGTGCAAGAGTACTAAAGTTAAGGTCTTACAGTAACTTGTAGACTCACGTTAGATACCCGTTTCTGTTAATTAAATACTTTAATACAAACCAGCAAAAATTTGTTTTTCAATTACTATAATCCATTGAATTTATCAAACTAAAGACATTTCTAAAACTGCATCAGTACATTTTAGATAATTGAGAATAGTCAGCGATATCGAGTGTCACAATTTTCAATTCTTGTTTCCGTGAGAGCTGGAAAAAATTGTCACGTCTGGTGTTTAAACAGTAAGTATCACACCTCAAAAATTAATTATGAGTAGATTGGGGCATATTCATGTAAACATAAAGCTTTTGTATTAATGGCATGTAAAAGATGAATTTTCAACAGAAATGATGACCTGAACAAAAAGCAAAGATTCATCCTTTGCCCAAAATGTTGATTTATAAGCGAAATTGTTGATCCATGGTAGTATCGTTCTCGCTATGAAAGTTAACATTAGAACTGTTTTGGGGTTAATGTTAGAAATGGATTCAGATTTTCCAACCGTCAAGCGTGTACATAATTTTGGCCAAAATTAAACAAAGGCCAAAATATCCCAATTTACGGTAGTCCAGAATACTCACTTTTACTTTTACAACAGAGTCAAATCATATCTACGTTCACCATGTTTCTGTATATAAATGAGCCAGCCTTGCTCAGTCGGTAGCGCGCTGAACTCTTGATCATGAGTTCGAGTCCAGCCAGCGGCAGGTTCGTTTCCTGTCCTCGGACTGAGACAGTAAAAACTGAAGGGGTTGGCACATTAAAGAACCCTCACTGCTCAATGGCCACAAGTGCCAAGCATAGGTCAAAATTTGAAGCCCTTCACAGGCATTTGGTGACGTATTCATATGAGTTAAATATTCTTGAGAGGGACGTTAAACAACAATAAAGAAACTGTATATAAATTATTTTATAGAGTAAGTTTTGTAATAAATCTGTATGCATGCCAGATGGATATAAAAGTAGAGGTTAATATGGTACTAAAACATTGTGAGGCATAGCAAGAAATAGAAACACAAACTGACAAAAAAAGGATATGGATTTTCCACAAAACTGTTTCCACTGGGATCATCAACAACCTACAAATATATATTAAATATACAGTAAAACCTGCTTTAGCCACCACCTGTGCATAACCTGGTCATAAGGACTGCTTTTTGCAGTCCCCAATAGTACATTTGTGTACAAATCAACCTCTATATAACAACCACCTGCCTATAAAGACTGGTTTTGTTGTGTCCCTAAAGGGGTCTTTATATACAAGTTTCACTGTATACGTGTATCACAATTTAATAATAAAACAAAGTATAAAACAATTTTACAAAGGTTTAAATCAGATTTTTATAAGCTTGGGTTATGAATACGCTATACATTGTACATTCAAAATATCAGGGATGCGATTCCATAATGGTGAAAAAGGAGGAACAAAGAAAATAAACATTTAACATTGAGGAAAATTTGGAAAAAAGGGGGAATTCCTCCAATATAAGGACAATTTTCATCCCTGAAATATACTACAGGTAAAATTACATTAGGTATTACAAATATCTGGACCTAAAATTCCAAATTAAAATGTATGTAGTGATACCTGTCTAAACAAATTCCCCCATTGTCAGGAACATTAAAACTGGAAACAGCATTGAAAGATGAAGCTATTTTGTATTAGCATAAATTACTGTTTAGATATAAGAGGCATTCAAATATGTTTTTGCTTTGCTCAAATTTGAATTTTGAATAGTGTTTTATGATCTACTCAATAATTTTTTTACTAAGTTACATGGTGGTGGCAAGTTTTTATTGGTCGAGGAGTGAACCTGGTTACAATGTACCCAGGAAGAGACCACTGGCATTCTGCAAGTAAACTGGCAAACGTTCTCACAAAAATCACCTTAGGTTCCAATGGGGCTCTAACTTGCACTGACAAGGAGTGAGAGACTTCATGGTTCAAAGAGCGATATTCTAACCAGTCGGCCATGGAGACCCCAAGCTTTGCTAGATTCTAACTCTTTATCTGATTATGGGTGTGCCAATTTACTTGCAAAAAGCTGGTGTCTTTATATGGGTATATCTTAATCATATTTACTACTCCAACACTAAAAATGACCACAAACAAATAACTTGAAAATAGTCACATGTAGCACACAAGATCTATAAATACATAAGAAACCAACATACAATCTGAAATGGTTCCGTCACTTTTCGCAGGCTGTTCAATTTCTCAATAAACTGATCAATCTGGGCAGCTACCTCTGGATGTTGAATCTGAAATTAAAAAAATAATAACTACATCGATATCTTATTCAACACAATGGTACTTGTACACAGAAACTCAAATCAGGACGAAGGTTGACAACAAAAACACATAAGATATATAAAAAATCTACATACAGGTACAAGACATTTTTGCACCCTTGTGTTAAATACATTCCAGATTATCAATACCAATGGCTACTATAGTATTAGTTACTTGATAATCTGACTTAGGTGATCTAACTCAAGTGATCTAACTCAGGTGACCTAAATCAGGTGATCTAACTCAGAAAATCTGACTCAGGTAACCTAACTCAGGCAATCTAACTCAGGTGATCTGACTCTGGAGTCAGGTGATCTGACTCAGGTGAACTAATTCAGATAATCTAACTCAGGAGATCTAACTCAGGAGATCTCACTCAGAAGATCTGTCTCAGTTGATCTCACTCGGAAGATCTAAACCAGGTGACCTAACACAGGTGATCTGACTTAGGTGATCTAACTCAGATCTAACTCAGGTGGTCTAATTCAGGCAATCAAACTCATGTGATCTAACTCAAATGACCTAACTTAAATGTCCTAACTCAGGTGATCTACAATAGGTGATCTAATTCAGGTGATCTAACTCAGGTGACCTAACAAGAAATTTTCAGCCATCCTTAAAGTACCTTTCTAACAGGCTGATCCTGCTGCAGACCCTCTGTGGCTTTATCAAGTATTCCTTCCACAGTTGTAAGTACTGAAAGAGAAAAGAAAATTGTATGAGAAAGATTTGATTATCAAAACAGCTCAAAAATAGAAATTTATATGAGAAAAATTTAATTATCAAAACAGCTCAAAAATAGAAATTTATATGAGAAATATTTAATTATCAAAACAGCTCAAAAATAGAAATTATATGAGAAAGATTTGATTATCAAAACAGCTCAAGAATAGTTTGCTAATTGTTAAGCATCCTTCAATGAACTGATCACTCAATTATTACCTTAGTGGCAGAGTCCATAAACAGATGGGTATTCAAACTTCACACATTTATAAAAAATAATCTTTATCAATATTACAAGTGACTTCTGAGATGATTTTCCTTCATTACTCATTGATATAAATATGTTTTATTTGACACAAGTAAATCTTTATGTCCAGTGTTTTGCAAAGAAATAGTCATGATTTAAAGACATTTCAGGGGTCATTGATACCTTAATCAGCAATTTCAACCAGATCAAGAGCAACGGTGCAGAAAGTTTACAATAAGTCCAGAGCAGATGATCTTGATAATTACTCCATCGCTAGATAAAGCTTAACATATATGTAAAGACATACCTCCTTTATTTGGGGGGATTTCGAAGTCTAATTTGGGGATGGAAACGGTGCATGTGTTAGTCTGAACCACCTGTCGATCCAAATCCTAGAACAAAAGTTATAAAATATATCATACATTAGGCAATGACATGGGATAGTCTTTTTAAATGGAATTCTGATTCATTTTATTTTTAATGCCCATTTTGATTGGATGATAATAACAGAATTTCCCACTGTACAATCACAGTATACCTGCTGCAAATTCCTTATGACTGCATCCAAATATTTTCATATTCCTACACATAAGTAAATATTATTTAGTTTACCTGTGACAGGGAGCAAAGATTATACATATTGTTTACCTGTGACAGGGAGCAAAGATTATACATATTGTTTACCTGTGACAGGGAGCAAAGATTGTACATATTGTTTACCTGTGACAGGTAGCAGACATTGTACATACTGTTTACCTGTGACAGAGAGCAGAGATTGTACATATTGTCTACCTGTAACAGGTAGCAGATATTGTACATATTGTTTACCTGTGATAGGTAGCAGATATTGTACATATTGTCTACTTGTGACAGGAAGAAGAGATTGTACATATCATTTACCTGTGATAGGTAGCAGATATTGTACATATTGTTTACCTGTGATAGGTAGCAGAGATTGTACATATTGTTTACCCGTGACAGGTAGCAGATATTGTACATATTGTTTACGTGTGACAGGAAGCAGAGATTGTACATATTGTTTACCTGTGACAGGAAGCAGAGATTGTACATATTGTTTACCTGTGACAGGAAGCAGAGATCGTACATATTGTTTACCTGTGATAGGTAGCAGAGATTGTACATATTGTTTACCTGTGATAGGTAGCAGATATTGTACATATTGTTTACCTGTGTCAGGTAGCAGATATTGTACATATTATTTACCTGTGACAGGTAGCAGAGATTGTATATATTGTTTACCTGTGATAGGTAGCAGATATTGTACATATTGTTTACCTGTGACAGGAAGCAGAGATCGTACATATTGTTTACCTGTGACAGGTAGCAGATATTGTACATATTATTTACCTGTGACAGGTAGCAGAGATTGTACATATTGTTTACCTGTGATAGGTAGCAGATATTGTACATATTATTTACCTGTGACAGGTAGCAGAGATTGTACATATTGTTTACCTGTGACAGGTAGCAGAGATTGTATATATTGTTTACCTGTGATAGGTAGCAGAGATTGTACATATTATTTACCTGTGACAGGTAGCAGAGATTGTACATATTGTTTACCTGTGACAGATAGCAGAGATTGTATATATTGTTTACCTGTGAGAGATAGCAGAGATTGTATATATTGTTTACCTGTGTCAGATAGCAGAGATTGTATATATTGTTTACCTGTGTCAGGTAGCAGATATTGTACATATTATTTACCTGTGTCAGGTAGCAGATATTGTACATATTATTTACCTGTGTCAGGTAGCAGATATTGTACATATTATTTACCTGTGACAGATAGCAGAGATTGTATATATTGTTTACCTGTGACAGGTAGCAGAGATTGTATATATTGTTTACCTGTGATAGGTAGCAGAGATTGTACATATTGTTTACCTGTGATAGGTTAAAAGAACAAACCTTTATATTTTTTATGCTGACTTCATACTTCACCCCCTTCTCCTGTAATTTGCCACCTGACTGCAGTTCAGTGTTGCGATATCCACAATCATCACAGGAGAAAGAAGAGACGATGACCTCTTTGAAAAATGGAATTTTTGTCAAGAATATTCTGGTCATTCCCTGAAATACAAAAACAAATAGAATGAGGACTTAACTAGCTGTGGTTCATCTTGTTATGAAACAAGAAATATTTGTGAAAAACAAATACTCCCAGTCCCAATAAATTTCTATGCTGGCAAATAAAATGACCCCACCCACCTCCAGGGCATGTGATGTCAGTGAAGTGTAAGCAACCCTTAGATGAACTTGCAGTCCAAGTTTGGTTACTGTATCACAATCCAAACTTTAAATATCACAATGTCTTACATTTTGACACCATCCCAGTGGCATGTGATTTCAGTTGAAGTGTGAGCAACCTTTAGATGAAATAACAGTCCATGTTTGGTTACTGTATCACAATCCAAACTTGAAATATCACACTTTATATGTAAGCGGGACAGAATTACGGACAGACAAACAAACAGACAGATGGACGATCCAAACACTATATTCCCCCAGCGGACCTTTTGGACCGGCGGCATAAAAATATATGAAATTTTTTGGAATTTATATATTAAAATTAAACAGGAAATTAAAATAAAATGTTGCGTACTGACCAACCCACTACTAAACCCACTGGTCAGGTACATCAAACAGTAAGTTGTCCTGAACAAGGTACCATGGGTACAACCTTCCTACTCATAGCCACCATTTTCAACATTCCCCTGGGTATTTCCTTTATTTCTTAACCCTGTATAGTGACCACCAGCTTTCCGCAACCGCTCAAATTCAGTCAACAATGGCTTGTAGATACATGTACTTCTACAGCCACAAAGGGAGATAACTCCAACATCAAATGGGTTGAGTATAATGACAGAAAAAGTATATTGACAGAAAATGTTTAGTTTTTGTATGTAATAAAGTGTATTTATTGCATAATATATTTATAAAATAAACAATGATCAAGCAACTGATGCATTTTTTTGAGAAAAAAAAAAGATGTTTTTATTTATAGTCACAATGATGAATTTAGTAATGACAAGAACCAAAGGGTATAATGACAGAAGAACTAGTCTTCTGAAAAAAATGTTTTTATCTATGGTCACAATGATTAACTTAGTAATGACCAGAAGGGTATAATGACAGGAAAGTATAATGACGGGAAAACTAGTTTACTTGGATTTTTAGATTTTATGTTCAATCAATAAATATAGCTATTTTGTAATACTATATTACTCAAATTTAGCCTAATATTTTATCTACAATCTACGCTGTAGTTAATACATTTACTTTGAATGAATATGAACCATTATATTACTCACAGATAACCCTAAGTACATGTATAAGAAAGTATTACTTAACTATTTATTTCTTTCTAATTATAAATATCAAATTTAATGATATCAAATAAATGTCACTTTTTTAACTTATGTATGAACATGTATTTATATCTATGTGGCAGGCCACATGCATCTACAAATGATTATAAACTCTATAAACCTGCATATAGAGTCCACCTGTCTATAAAGAATTAAATCCCCCTTGGCGGTGTCTACAGACAGGTTTTTAATCACAACTTTTTCTTACTGTCACATGGAAGTGCCATATTAAAACATTCAAGTCATTGTTTAGTGTTTGTATTTTGAATTTATTTGATTAAAAAGTCAGACAGAAAATTCTTGGATGGATCTGTCGACATGACAGGCATCCAAAAATGTTAATGTCAGGCCCTGACAACATGTGTGATCAAAAGTAAGTCACTTCAAATATCCCCCCCCCCCACCCCATTACTTCACTTGTCGGTCAGTGACCAGAAATCGGTGCCTTTCACCCAAGAATATTTATCCAACTAAACCAAATCAGTTTGGAACACAACAACCAAAACACTGACTTATCAGGCATGGCTTTTTTTTTTGGAGATTTTCCAACTTCTTTAATTCTGAAGAAATACATAGTCATTTTAACTAAAACAGAAAAACTGAATGCGAGACATTTGTTTGGAAATACAAGTACAATGTACCTTATTCTTTATTTCAAATTCTAAATTTGAATTTTTTGTATATTTGGGGGGGAAATATACAAGCCATGCAGTGTCACTGTACAGAAACAAACAAAAAATAACCCTCACAACAAAATAATCATGTTAAAAAAAAAAAAAGTAACTGATCATAAGCTGTATTAATTAATACCAACTAAATTTATACATTGCATAATTACATCTAAGTTAAAAGACTAGTCCACACAAACTGATTAACTTTTGGTTTATCGTGTGTAGCTTGTCTGCACCCTAGGATGGGGACAGAGAAATTTTGACCAAGCAAAACAGTAAATAGGCCTGTGTAAAGTAGAGGAAACTTAAAAATCAATGTACCTGAGATTCACATGAAACACAGAAACTCTCAATTTCCATCACCTCAGGGTCATCGTCATCTGCATTTATGTCTCTGAAAAATGGTTTTGACTCCTTGTCATTTGCCATTTCCAAAGTCCAGCACTGGAATCAATAAGATAACGGTAAGTATAAATATCTGTTTCAAAAAATTGAAATAAAAATATATAATGAAACTGTATCACTTTCTTTGTTTAAAAGTGAAAATCCTATAAGAAATGGCTTCACAATATTTTTTGGAATAAAATATGGTTTTATATGAAATATATAGTAAAATATGATAATGTCTATGAACTTCTGGCAACAGACTATATTTTCCTACATGTCGTCTGCTTATACAATTTGAATTAAGGGGACGTACTGCAGCCAGAAATTCCCAACCAAGTATTTATATAATAGACCGTTATATTGATTTATCTGTATTTCTAGATCTCCCAACTTTCATTTTCACATGCTAGGGAAAACATACATATATTTTGTCCAATCGATCACTCTTTGATGAGCTAAAAAAACATTCATTAAACGTGTTCCATCCAGGATCTGTTACAGCACAATAACCTGATATTCTGTCTGTATAATGATATACAAATCTTTTACTGTAATACATACGTGTAACCTGCCCTCCGTGATTTGTCTCCTTATAACAGAGGGCAGGCTATATGAAAATATGGGGGGGGGGGGATTGTTAAATTTTAGACATTTTCAACTTCTCAAAAACCAGTGGAATAAATATGACCACACTTGACATGAAATTTTTCTCAGGTGACCATTAAGGCCAATCAGGCCTCTTGTTCATAGAAATTGGAATATTAATCATAATGTTTGACACGTTTTTTGAGGTCTTTTCACACTTTTTCATTTTCATTCATTTTTGCATGATTTCCTTGATTATCTCCACTTGTTTTCATTTTGATACATTCCTTTAATGTATTTTACTTGTATTAGGGAACTTTGGTGCAGATTACCGTTATTATCGCCAGTTGCGTGATTCTAGAAAAATGTTCCTCAATGTTATTTCCGGTTTCGATAATATATAGACAGCCCCATAGCACAATTGGTAAAAACATCCTGCAAGTGTTTGGCAGGTCCTGGGTTCGACTCTCGGTCTGTCTGCACATTTTTCTCTGCCTGATACATTTCAGTAATTTGGCATTCAACTAAATAAGCCACTGTGGTATGTTTTAAGAGTATCTTGGTTTTCTTTATACAAAATAAATTTAATGTGCTAAATAGTAAAAATACATCCATTTACTTTACACATGTTGCAAAGGTAAATATGAGAACCGGAAGAACATATGAGGAACAAAATCGAAAAGGTGCAAATAAATACAGGTTCATAACGGTAATCGGGCTAACTTGAAAGTTCCCTATTAGGTCAAGGAATGTGCAAGAATTTTGTCGAAATTTAATTTCTAGAATTTTTTAAGAATGCAAAAAAGAGGGGAGGGGTGTGCATTATCAGCTTTTGTTTCAAAACCACCAAAGGAATTTCAACGGAACTTTACAGGAAGCAAGTACTCAAGGTCCTCTACCCATGTTTATAGTTTTCTGCCAGATAAGCCCAGGCCCTGGGGTTGATCAGGATGGGGCAAAAAAGGTCCCATAAGGTATCCCGATTTATAAATCTTCTTCTCCAGAACCGCTGCATGAATTTAAATTTCAGCTTCCTGTGGTTACAGTAAAGGTTAGGAAAAATATAAAACATGGTATTTTAAATATTTTCCAATTGTTTCTATGCGAATTTTAAAGGATATTGAACTTGTAGTAACCTTTTAGTTTAACTGTAGATACTGGCTATAAAAATCGTCGGGGAACTGTTACAGTACCCGTAACTCTCAAACAAGAAATTATCAAAATCAATATTCTGTAACCCTTCGGTACACACATTGAAAGTTCTTATATGGCAACTAGATCTACACCCAGCACTGACGGTGTTGTAGTAATAGTGTGTATCACTGTATGATAGTGAAATTTCGTTGCAATCGCGTGTAGTGATAGTTTTTCGTTTAATGGTAGTCCGAGCCCGATCAATGCAGAAACGCAAACATTATGGGGAACATTTTAGAACATTGCCCGAAAATTATGAAAACACGAAAATTTATTTCATTGTGAAAGCAATAATTTCATACATTATTTATAAGTATGTTTATATATATATATATATATATATATATATATATATATATATATATATATATATATATATATATATATATATTATATATCGAACTTATGGTTTTTATAAATTTAATATTGTTTTTCTTTGTTAACACATAAAGCAAATATAATGTGAATATCTTCAAAATGTCTCGTGTTTTTCTGTCGCTTTAGGTTTTTTTTCGGATAGAAAGTTAGGTTTTTGATTTTATAGTGGACGCTTAACATAAAAACAACTTGGAATGGCCTCACCATATAATGCTGAACAAATCATAAAGCAATGGTATATTATGTATATATACTTTGTTCTGTTTGATTCTTACAAATTTAATGAGTTGATGCAATTGAAAGAACATTTGTTTTGTGTGTACATGTACAAGTCATTATGAGTGCGAGATATAAAACAAAGATTTTGTTTTATCTTATTTTGTTTATATATATATATATATATATATATGTGTGTGTGTGTGTGTGTGTGTGTGTGTGTGTGTGTGTGTGTGTGTGTGTGTGTGTGTGTGTGTGTGTGTGTTAGAAGTGAAGATTGAATAGTGCAGAAGTTTCTTTTAAGATGGAATTAAAGTCAGTTATATGCTTTAGAAAGGATGGTGTTTGTGTTTGAAATAAAGAAAAAAAAAGCTCTCCTGACCTTTTAAAAATAAAAAAATGTTCTGAACGCCCTCATGCATTGCCATTTTAAGATTTATGACAAGGTTGAAACTCAATGAAATGGGCTCTTAGAATTGAATATTTCTGTGAAGCACACCCTGGACCACGGGGAAATGGTGATTTCGTGTCTGGATCGGAAGCTAGAGAATACCTCATCGGGTTTCCTAATCAGTGGAGAATTCCCGGCAAAATATGTCTCGGGAACACACTCCCGAGTCCTGCCTAGCCATCACTTCGATTTCAGGATAGATAAATTCACCAATGAAATAATTTTTTCAGTTTATATAGGTCCTAATTCAGTGTCTTGAGACTACGAGACCGAAATGCAAGTTCTGTTTCGTATAAGTTACTTTTTATTTTTTGCTATTTCAATCTTCTTTTGAGGTGTAATTTATTAGCGGGTTGCTGGGCACATTTCCTTGATAGCCCGAATTCGCCAAAACTCAGTAGGCCTACTCAAACTGTTAGCTTTAAATATCGCTGATAATAATGAGAAGTATTGCTCATAAATGAACGGAAACTTTTCGAAATCTTAAAAAATGTTTGAATACATATATCTCAAATTTTGAGTACCACACTCAACATATTCGGATTAATTATTTGACAGGAAAATCAGAAAAATGTATGCAATTTGTTTTCTGTGAATGTTAAAAAATACGAATTTTTCCTATTCAGTCAGATCTATGGCATTGAACAAGAAAATATCGGAAAACACTACATGATATGTCAATCAAAGTGTCCAAAATGTTGACTCACAGATTCAGATCAGCCTATCGATGTGTCCAAAATGTTGACTCACAGATTCAGATCAGCCTATCGATGTGTCCAAAATGTTGACTCACAGATTCAGATCAGCCTATCGATGTGTCCAAAATGTTGACTCACAGATTCAGATCTGCCTATAGATGTGTCCAAAATGTTGACTCACAGATTCAGATCAGCCTATCGATGTGTCCAAAATGTCGACTCACAGATTCAAATCAGCTTATCGATGTGTCAAAAATGTTGACTCACAGATTCAAATCAGCTTATCGATGTGTCAAAAATGTTGACTCACAGATTCAAATCAAGCAGCATTGGCGGATTCAAGAGGGGGTTGCACCCCCCTTTGATTTTTTTTCATATTAACATCACGTATGGAATCCAGAAAAAGGCTTCCCAAAGCTTTTAAATTAGACCTACCGAAATTTTCGCGCCTCTCTACGCTCGGCGAAAACAATTAAATGTACATGTATATATCATGTTTCCACTTTTTGATTTACCAGGGGTTATCATGTTTCCACTTTTTGTAAAACCCGTGGTAAATCAAAAAGTGGAAACGTAATATATATATTATACTCTTCCCTCTAACTAGAAATCATGGATCCACCCTGGTTTTGTCTGTATATCTTGGACTTTATGGATTTATACTATCGGGTTTGTATTATGGGTGGTATTTGCTCTACATATCGGTAAAGATTTTTTCGTTTTAATTATTTTTCAGCATGTATGAATATGAAAATTTATTTGTAAACAAAATTTACATTGGATCAAAATGTATACGATATTCCCCCGTGTTATCATCAGCTAAAGATCTGAAATTATAGTCATCAACGATATCCAATTCTTTACACAGAATGAATGCACCATATTCACGTGGACGGCATTTTGTCACCCCCACCCCTAAAAAATAAAAGAAAAGAAAATGAAAACATTACGTCTGTTTTTGAAAATTCCTGGATCTGCCCCTGATAAATCTGTCAATTTAATGAAATATTTGGCCGGAATTAAAACGAGTCGCAATGTGATATTAAACTCTAACTAAGGACTTTTAAAATTGAATATTTCTGGGAGGCATACCCTGCTGGACCATGGGGAAACGATGATTTTGTGTCTGGAAGCTAGATAATACTTCACTGGACTGGACTTCCGAATTAATCTATCAACAAAACTTGTGACATTTTAACGATAGAGAGGTCATAATTCAATGTCTGGAGGATACTAGGCCGAAATTCTGACCCGATTTTAGTTAATTTTTTGCTGATCCAAACCTCTTTTGAGAAGGGTAATCAATGTGATTTACTAACGGGTTAATAGGCGCAGAAAATTCTTCTACGGGTTTCCAAATTTCCAAATTTTGTTTTTATTAGATGCGTAAAACATGACCACCTAATGAAATATTGCCTCACAATTAATCAAACACTTAAAATTATGTGTAGTGACCAGGGAGAGCGTCCCCCCAAAGTTGATAAAATAGGTGTAAAACCTTTAATTTTTCTATAATAGGTCGGGAAATTAAAAACAAATTTCCCCCAATTTTCGCGCCACGCTCCGCTCGGCGAATAATTTTTAAATTTACACTCACTCAGGCAGGCGGCTTTTGGTGATAAATGCCGGTTGCATTACAATAAGTATAATTTTATGTCTCGAGCATAAAAAACACCACCTTTTACAAAATTTCACCCACTGTTGTAAATATTTATTGCATAATCAAATGGCATATAAAAACATTTTTTTACTGTTGTAAATATTTATTGCATAATCAAACGGCATATAAAAACATTTTTTAACGGGAAAAACATTTTCATAAAAAAATGCCCCCACCTTTGATTTAGTCAGTGCTATGCTACGATATTTAATCCCTATTCTGCGCCAACATTAAACGTGCATCTGGGAAATTAAAAAAAATCCCCGAGATGTGTTTTTTTCCAAAGGTTTGATATAGCCTAGATCAAGATCTAAAACTCTAGTGAGTAAACTTTTAAATGCAGATTTACCATAGAATAGTACTGACAATGTGCCCATATTTTTAACGCGGGCTCGAACTGCAATTTTACCGAAAATGGGCATGTAGCGCCCTCTTGCGGCCTTTTTAACGACGAACGTAAGATGGCTGCCACCATGTGGCTTTTTCTATCTGCATTTTTTACATTTCTCTGTCGAATATAACCAAAAGAAATGACAATAATTCGAATTAAATAAACAATTTTCGTTAAAATAGTTGCTATGGTGAAAAAGAATGGTGTTTTGTATTGATATTTTGTTAATTCACCCATTTCCTCGTGAAACTATTGATAATCAGGGTTGTTTCGTATCTGAATAGAAAAAAAAATGAATTTGGACAAAAGTATCGGTACTTATCGCCTAATCCATTTGGGGATTCTGTCGCGACCGTTTTATCGGGGTCCGTCGAATTACCCCGTAATACCACATACTACCCTATAATACGACATATTACTACTGAAAAAGTTATTTTGATACATATTATCAAATTATTTATGAAAAAATATTTATTTTTAGCAATAAATCCGAGTTAGACACTAGTGAAACCGTAATCCGGAATTGTTCGTTTTTGATAATATTTAATGTCCTCCAAAGGGAAGTATCAATATGCGAAAAAACAGAAAAACACTTAAAGCTCATTTTATGCTCTTTTATTAAAAGAGCATAAAATGAGCTTTAAGTAAACATGATGTTTCATTGGAATGGTATTTCTTATTTTAATTTTAACAACTTGTTTTTGATCAGTCTATGCCAATAATATCGGTCCGTCGGTCCTGACAGACAAAAATCCGTTCGGACCGATGTTCTTCTCCAAATTTCCGGACCGCAGGACCGATGCCGTTTTGAGTAATAGTTTTCCTTGATTATGCACTCGTAAATGTTTTTTTTAATGCCAAGTCATTTCTTGTTCACAACAAAGCTCCAAATCACTTGCAGATGCGTCCATTTTTTAGGATTTGACGACTATTTACTTGCAAATCAAACGCATATCGCGCACTAGTTTCTACCGAACCAGAAATTGAAAGTTTTCCATTTTCACTCTGAAATTACATCACTGACATCATGGTCAGCTATGCCCTTTACAACAATGCATTTAATTATTCAGTTTTGACAAATTAGAGCGTCTGACTCACATTGATTACTGTCAAAAAAGCATGTGTGCTGTCGCATTTGTACGACTTTCAACTTGAAACTTTCCAAACAGAACAAGGTGAAGTTTTTTTTAAATCAAGTGTCGATTTCAAGATAACAATCTGCGTCATCACCGGACACTAGGTTGAGTTTGAAAGATCTTGGTAGCTCGAAGACGGGACAGATGCTTGCTTTGTAAATTCTGTCGAAATGCAGACTATTTATACATCATATCGGCCGTTAAAAATTCCAAAAACAGAAATTTAAGTTTACCATAACAATATGAAAAATGTGGGCTTATAAACATTCCTGGCCTGAGCGAAAAAAAAAAACGGAATAAATATCATTTATAACTGTTTTAATATGATAAAGTCAAGTCAGTTTAAAATAAATGTGTTTTCTTTCATTTCATCATGCAGGAAAATGTTCTCAACACACACATTAAAAATCCCTGGCTAACTAGTAAAACTACTGGTTCACATGAAAAGTGATTTCCTTATTGTTGTAGAGCACTAATTGTCATTTTGACTGTGTCTGCATGATCAGGATTGTGGTTTATCGATTCACCTTATAAATGTTTTTGGAATGACAATATTCGGTTCGGACCTGTGTGGAACGCAACAACAAAGGTCCTAATGACCTGTGGGAGCCAAAAGAATTTGGTGTAGACTGATTACGGTACCCTTGAGTGACTTCACCTAGTTCCCACTGCTTGAATATATTCATACTGCAGTAGACCTTTTCAGTCCAAACATTACGTTACAGCATGACCGATTTGAGTAATATTCAATTCTTTCGGTGAAAATAAAAAAATCACAACCTATACTGTGGAAATGCTTTTAGGACATACTAGTTTTCTTTTCTTCGAATGGATTTTCTGAAAATCAGGATAATTTTCTGGTGCACAAGATGGAGATGTCTTCCGATAAAGCGAAAGTGAAACTATGTCATCGAAACTTGAGCTGCGCAACTCCACCGGACCCGACTGTAAAATATCAAAGTCGCTTGGTTACCTTTTCTGTTTTTCTTTTAAACATAAAAAGTATTTTTACAAAAGTGTCAAATTTAAAAAAAAAAATAAAGATGAACTACAGTCAAATTTAAATTTACCTTATTTTCTTTCTTTTATAGAGCATTCAACATGCAAATCTTCGTGAAGACCCTGACAGGGAAAACCATAACCCTCGAGGTTGAACCCTCTGACACTATCGAGAATGTCAAAGCCAAGATTCAGGATAAGGAGGGTATGTAAAAACATTGTCTTATTTTTAAGAAATGAATTCAGATTTTATTAACTCATCACCCCCCCCCCCCCCCCAAAAAAAAAAAACAATGGACTCTTCTGTAAATCAATGACTTAGACCAGTCCAGATGTGTCTCTAAGGATGACCAATCTAGATGTGTCTTTAAGGGTGAATGAGTTCATATCTCTGAAGAATCATGTTTGTCATTTATTATTGACTTAATTCATTAATTAGAAATTATCATCAAATGAAGGGAAATTATTTTGATATTTTTAGCCCACCATCAACTGATGGCCCCTTAAGATGGGGTGGAAAATCCCTGTGTATTATTATTTACCGGCATGAAATTGTTGTGCAAGTAGATTTGTTGGTAGGGCAAGTGAATTTACAATCTTGGGCAAGTACTTGAAATTTCTATTTGTCTACCCCTGTAGTTTGTCAATATTTTATCCAAAACATACAAGTGTTATCTTCACCAGGTGTAATTATTATATGGTAATTAATTTTTGTTATCAGGTATTCCACCAGACCAGCAGAGATTGATCTTCGCTGGCAAGCAATTGGAAGATGGCAGGACTTTGTCAGATTACAACATCCAGAAAGGTATATGACGTTTTAAACCTTGTGTGTAGAATTTCAGAACAACGGCCCCATTTATTTGAAGTGTTACAGCTACTTAACAGTCCATTCAATAGTCAATGTTCCCCATCACAGAATTTCTTAACGTACATGTATTTATGTTAAAAATGCTAATTTCACACAAATAAAATATTGGTTGTATGTATTTGTCGTGTATTGAAAATGGAATGAAAAAAATGTAGGCTTTTAAATGATTTGAGGCAAAATCTGGAAATAATATACTTAGTGGCAGTCTCTGTAGTTGTGAAAGTTTTAGAGAATGTGTTACATTGTCGGGACACTCATATTGAGTATACATTCTTTGACAATCCTGACATAGTTTTAGAGTTATAATGGCTTAGTTAATTAATTTTATGATGATTTGGTACATATTGAGTGATGTATGGATGTGTACATAGTCGATAAATGCAAGCAATATAAATATAAGTGATACAAAGTTAAAAAGAACATGCAACACTAAAGGATGTTAATGCTTTTTAAATCACTTTGTATGGTGTACAATAATTTCATGTTATACCCCCATGAAATTTGAACTAGGGGTATGGAATACCCCCTGATACAGGCATGCATAGGGAACACTGCAATTGATATAAGAATAGGCGACAAAAGTATACTGAATCAGCAAAATGGTGCTCTTTGTGAAATGAGCGGACAAAATTTGTCAACGGTTGGCTTCTATTGAAAGGCTACTTAATATCTGTGCATATTTACAGTTGTTGATCTGATTTACTCTTTACAAGTCAGGTTAAGAAGATGAGGTCAGCTTTACTTGCTTCTACTGTTCAAGCAGACTTGTGTGACATTTACATCTTACGATTCTAAGCACATGCTATGCCTCAGATGCTTGATTAGTCCTGTATTTTTAACAAAACTGTCCCCGTTTGAATGATTTGTAGCTCACCTGAACTGAAGGCTCAAGTTAGCATTTCTGTCCGTCCTTCTGTCTGTTATTGCATAGGTATCTTGTTCAATACTGTTGTTAAGAAGATTGATTGAGGGGATGTACAGTATGTTGCTGTGAAGTGAGCTATGTAATCTTTAATAGCCCCATTGTTTTTTTTTCTTTTTTATCCAGTGATCTTTGTAATAGAGTTCATGCTATTTCTTTGTTTTAAAGTTCCTATCTCATAAAGTGATCATAATTATATAAGATCGCTGCATAAATTACGTTTTGATATTTGAAAATTTTCCTTGCAGCTTAAGCATAGTATAATTCAAAGTGGAAGTGTGGATATTTGAGGTATTCTCTAGCTTTGTCGGGAAATGCATTTTAACATCATAACTTTATTCATCCATTTCAGAGTCCACTCTTCATTTGGTATTGCGTCTGAGGGGAGGAATCATTGAGCCCAGTCTTAGAATCCTGGCCTCCAAATACAATTGTGACAAGATGATTTGTAGAAAGTGAGTAAACAATTGACCTAGAAATATTTGAACCCGTAGAAGGCATTAGTGCCTTTGGGGGGGGAAAAAACATTGTGTTTGTCATATACTTAAATTTTCACACTTGAAGGATGACCTTACATTGTTTTTCATGGAGCTCTAGCATGATAATTTTATTGACATGTAAACTTGATGTGTTTTGGGTTAGTCACCTGATGAAATGAACATAAAAATAGTGATAATTTACAAGTCTATTCTTAGGCATGGTTGTACATATGTTTAAACACAACTCCTTTTTCACCTTGTGCCTTTATTAGGAACAAGATTATCAAAACAATACAGTGAGTACGTAATTATAGGAATAATAAGAATAATTTTATGAAATTCTATGAAAGAGGACCATATTGATAAGTATTCTGTGAGAATGAAAATTGGATAGAATCGAGTGATGTATGCAGTTGAATGTTTCAGAGGGCCATCATCCCAGGTCAGCACTGGTATAATCTTTGAGAGACAAACTTCAAGACAATACCATTTTCTTTGACTAATACCAAGGGTAATAGCTAAAGACTTGGTACCACTGTATTACTGTGTTAGGAGAAACTCTCATCAAGTTTACAATCTTAAATAATGACTGTCCCCTCTACTGAAATTTGTTTTTAGACATATGCTAGTTGCATTAATTTGTTATTTATTTCCACTTCAAGGTGTTATGCTCGACTTCATCAAAGAGCTACAAATTGCCGCAAGAGGAAATGTGGACACACCAACAACATCAGACCCAAGAAGAAGCTGAAGTAGACAGTACAGTTATACAATGTTTCTGTAACACAGTTGAATAAAACTGACGTTCAGTATTTGGTTGTCATTTTATATTTTACAACTATACAGCAGCATTCTCCAAATTTAAGACTTATGTACGAGTTTTTACTCAAATATTTTTTTTTTTTTCTCAAATCTGACAAAACTGAAATTATTGCATTTCTCATAATAAGTTCAGTCAAATACTTTGCTCAAGTTTAGTAAGTCACTTATATCTAGCAGACTTTAGTCAAACATTTGACTCAAATATGGCTATCAGAAATGGGGTTAAGAATTTTGAGTACATCTATACAAGCTTGTAAATAGGGTAAAATTTACTCAAACAGAAGTCTGATGTTTTTTGAGAAATTCCGTTACTGGCTAAAATGGTGTCTTGAATATGTCCTTTTCATTTTCATTGAAACTTACATGGATTTAATACAAGTCAATCCTAACACTATCATCTTTGAAATGTGTGAATGAGTAAAACATGTAGGCCTATCACCTGGAGAAACAGTATTCTCACATAAAGTCATTGTGACGTAAAATGAGGCAAGGAATGACTGTTTTTTAATGCTTGTCAAGTAGAGACAACAAACATGCATGTCCTGTCATCACCCTGCGGGGATACTCAAATTTATACCCTGTGCTGCTGTGGTGAATGTTTTGCAATTTGGGGTTCAGAAAGGTTGATAAATAAATTATATAATGGACCTTTCAATACCTCTACCATTTATATGTCTAACAATTTTTGTGTCAAATATGAAATTAGTTTGTCTTTCACTGTAGATTAATACCTTTAATTGATGAAGATAATTTATTAGTTTATTAACACCAGTTTTATTCATTCATTATTGAACCCCCTTCCCTCTTGAGGAAGATGTTAATGTTTACTTTTTGTATTTGGAGGCGAAAATATGATGACATATTCATACAGATCTAGAACTTATAATCTTGAGGTAAACACTAAAAAGGGTTTGCTGCATACAAAGGGGGCTAGAACCCTTAAGAGATTAAAAGGAATCTATATTCCTGGTCATATACAGTCTGCTTCACATTCCATTATGAAGCGGAGTGAATCATACAGATAATTTTAATTATTTTTAGTGGTTGTTATGTAATAACAACGTAATATTGGTTTACTTAAACTTTTCATCGAGGGCTATCCTGTTAGCAGTGTAAAATATATTCCAACTCAAGAATTCAACTTTTACAGAAAAGTCAAATGTTTTGGTGTAAATGAAATTAAATCTATTTTGAATAATCATCAAATGAAATACCACATAATTCTACTTACTTGTGCCTCAAAATTATACAATACGATTTGTAGTTAGTTTCAACAAAACGTCATCGATCTATTTATAAATATGGAATTACATTATATAAGATTCCAGTGATCTTGAGCCTGCCTTGAGAAACTGCAATATTTCTCCGCCATTCACCATATAGCTATTGACAGTTACAAGCATACAGCGATGTAAATTGAAATAATTACATATTGCTGATACCAACATGAAGCAAAATCCATTTCTATTGAACTCTCTGGAATATGTATGTTTTCTAGTCCATGGAAAAATGAAACTAAAAGCAGAAAAGAGGGAAAAGCATCGATTAGGAGGTGCTTGTTATGCAAATGGCACATGAAATTCATTATGAAAAAGTTCCTGTCCATTTTGAAAACTCATATTAATGTGTTTGTCAACTAATCGCTATATATAACCTGATACATAACTGCCTTAATGAGATTCCCCGGGCATATTTCCTTTATTTATACACCCTATATGGTAACCATATTCCTTACATAACCAGTTTTCAGCGGACAGTCACTTGTGTACTGTGTGTATTGATATCGCAAAGGGAGGTAAATCGAACATTCAACATTACAATTTCCAGTTCTCGTTTGTGTAATCGGTCTGTTCATAATGAATTTCAAACAGAAATGGATGTCTTCAAAAAACAAAGTTTTATCCATTGCCAAAAGCGTTGATGTCTATTAGTGAAATAGATCGTTTTGCTATATTGCAACTTTAGGCGGGAATTATGTTAATGAAAAATTATTTCTTTAACAATAAACATTGGGTAAACTGTCTTTTTCACCCCATACAATTATTTATATTAATACAAGATAGAGAACGTTGTTTGATTGTTTATTTAGTCTAGGCAGAGTATATGTTCATGTACCACGGTAATAGCCCTAAATAGGAGTGTTTATGTTCGATATTACAAGCCCTACATTTTTTTTAATCACAGCCATTTTTCGTTATGAAAATTTCCCAGTGTCATGTTTGGTTTAAATTTAGTAGGTTCCATAAATGCTGACATTTTATTTGGAAATGAGTGTTAATGCACAACAGACAATACTTAAAGTTCAGTTGGTGCAGAAGATACAACAAATAAAATTTAGAATACCAATTTTGAATTTTTTTAGAGGCTGGAAATTGATTTTTTTTGTTTTGTTTTACATCTACATTAATTAATTTTCATTTCATATATGTTATATAGAAGTACCGTAGTTTGAATTCCATAGCTATTTTGCCAAAATAACAACCCGTTTCAATACTTTGATTTGGTTATTGCAAGTTTCATGGGGAAAAACATCTTGTTTCTCATTGGATATGTATCAGTATAGGATCTAATGCAATCCGCTATTGGGTCACTTGCAGATGATCTCATAGTTGTGTCATTTTGTACCAATGAAAATACGCCTTGCACAATCTTGTTAGTGATCTAATGGCAAAGAGATGAAGATTTTTTTTTCATCATTAACCACACTGAGCACATAAATGCAGAAATAAAGAATTAATTTTATAACCTTTAACAAGTTCGAATCACTTACAATATTCCAGAGCCGGCCTGGCTCAGTCGGTAGCGCGCTCGACTCTGGATCGTGAGGTCGTGAGTTCAAGTCCCACCGTTGGCAGGTTGGTTTCCTGTCTTTCGGATGAGACAGTAAAAACCGGAGGTCCTGTGCCACAGTAGGTGTCGGCACGTTAAAGAACCCTCGCTGCTCAATGGCAGTAAGTGCCAAGCATAGGCCAAAATTTGAAGCCCTTTTTCTGGCATTTGGTGATGTCTCAATATGAGTGAAATATTCTTGAGTGGGACGTTAAACAACAATAAACAAACAAACAAACAAACTTACGATATTCCAACGAAATTTTGTGGACAAATGGTTTCCTTTTTATAAAATAAATCTCTTTCCCATTCAATTTTGTAAGTCACATTTTCATTGGTGAACATTACACACCTACAAGAGGTCATCCTCATGTGATCCCATAGCGGATTGCTTTAGATCCTCTATGAATACTTGAGCCACATTTTACAAGAGTGGTCAGGATCTATTGATAGTAAACCACTGGATCTCTTAACTTGTAAAATACTGGAGTCAGTGGAGTGGCCAGGATCTTTTAACTTGTAAAATACTTGAGTCAACATTGCCAGTGGAGTGGCCAGGATCTTTTAACATGTAAAATACTGGAGTCAACATTGCCAGTGGAGTGGCCAGGATCTTTTGATAAGTAAACCACTGGAGTCAACATTGCCACTGGAGTGGTCAGGATCTTTTGATTAGTAAACCACTGGAGTCAACATTGCCACTCTTTTGACTAGTAAAACACTGGAGTCAACATTGCCAGTGGAGTGGTTAGGATCTTTTGACTAGTAAAACACTGGAGTCAACTTTGCCAGTGGAGTGGCCAGGATCTTTTAACATGTAAAATACTGGAGTCAACATTGCCAGTGGAGTGGCCAGGATCTTTTGATTAGTAAACCACTGGAGTCAACATTGCCAGTGGAGTGGTTAGGATCTTTTGACTAGTAAAACACTGGAGTCAACATTGCCAGTGGAGTGGCCAGGATCTTTTAACTTGTAAAATACTGGAGTCAACATTGCCAGTGGAGTGGCCAGGATCTTTTGATTAGTAAACCACTGGAGTCAACATTGCCAGTGGAGTGGTTAGGATCTTTTGACTAGTAAAACACTGGAGTCAACTTTGCCAGTGGAGTGGCCAGGATCTTTTGATTAGTAAACCACTGGAGTCAACATTGCCAGTGGAGTGGCCAGGATCTTTTGATTAGTAAACCACTATAGTCAATTTTGCCAGTGGAGTGTCCAGGATCTTTTTGACTAGTAAACCACTGGAGTCGACATTGCCACTGGAGTGGTCAGGATCTTTTGACTAGTAAACCACTGGAGTCAACATTGCCAGTGGAGTGGTCAGAATCATTTGACTTGTAAACCACTGGAGTCGACATTGCCAGTGGAGTGGCCAGGATCTTTTGACTAGTAAACCGCTGGAGTCAACTTTGCCAGTGGAGTGGCCAGGATCTTTTGACTAGTAAACCACTGGAGTCAACATTGCCAACAGTGTGGCCAGGATCTTTCGACTAGTAAAACAGTGGAGTCAATTTTGTCACTTGATTGAACATTTTTCTTTTCACTAATAAAAAAAACCAAAATAAATAAAAACCACAAGAGTC
Source organism: Atrina japonica (assembly GCA_030159075.1). Lineage (NCBI taxonomy): Eukaryota > Metazoa > Mollusca > Bivalvia > Pterioida > Pinnidae > Atrina > Atrina japonica. Next base: position 553,722 of record BROG01000219.1, on the reverse strand, counting down.
AACTGACACTGAAAAAATAACTATACTTTATTTAAAGTAAAATGCATAATACTATAGTTATTATAAATTACAAAATGAATTGTGTGATCTTACAGTTTTTATCATTTTATCAAATGAAAACAACTGATTGCTTGTGGCTTAAATGTTGATTAATTAAACCGTGCAATTTTATATCAGTAGAATCAAGATTTAATTAGGTTCAGCACATAATAGGTTTAACAATATCAATTGATACGACAAACAAAACCACAAAACTGCTCTAGACTAATAAATAAGGTAAATAAACAAAATCCAATCATTTAACAACAATAATACAACATTAGCTTACAATCCAGGTCCAGATTTTCTTACAAGTCCAAATTTCAATTTTAAATAAAAAAAATTTGGTTTTTTTTTCTTACTCAAATGTTGGTAGTTAAGAACAGTTTTGGAATATTCGATTTAATAATGTCTGACACCGGGCTAAAAATAGCAACCAGGAAAACTGAACACATATTCCAAAGTTTGACTTTTGTGGTCCCTGGATGAGATTTCAAGATAGTAATGTAATACATCCATAGTGAAAACACATATTAAGCTACAAATAGTTCAGCTACTCTTTGTAAATATGGAAGAACCTGTATTGAGAAGACCATCTGTCATAAAAGACCACCTGTTTTCAGAGGCCACATTCCAAATGTTATTGAGATGGTCTCACAAGAAAAGTTTCTGTCAACTTTTGATATAAATGTGGTGAATTCACAGGTTCATTACTAGATACACAGTCAAACCAAACTACTGTCATAAAAGACCGTATTTACAAAACAGCAGAGTTAAATATTCCTATAACATAAAAATGGGCAGATTGGATCAATGTCAGAATACAAATCCATGTAATGAAGGATAAGCAGCTTTCCAGGCAGTGCAGGTTATTTCGAATAACGTAATTCTGAGAGTATATTGCACAATACAAAATCTTGGATCACATCATGTGTTCTAATACGGACACATTATTCAAGATTACCAGGGATGAAAGTGATTATGATATTTTTGAAAATTAATTATTCTTACATCATGCATAGCTAGTACTTACTCTTTGTGACTTCCAAACTATGTAAAAAAAATCAGGTATGTAACCAGGCTCTGTAGTAATGTCACAACAATGATGTGTGAACAGTAATACCTGCTTTAGCGACCACTTGTATATAGAAACCACCTGGTTACAAAGACAGTTTATTGCTGTCCCTAATAGTACCATTTATGTACAAATCAACCTCAATATAAAGACCACCTCCCTATAAAGACCAGTTTTCTTGTGTCCCTAAGGAGGTCATTATATACAAGTATCACTGTATTATGATAATGTTACAGTATTTCTATTCCTTGTTGCTCTCTGTTCACAACATACTCTTATGATTCTCTGGGAATTGAATGTTTACATCATATCAAAGTTTTTCCAGAAGAAGTTGAAAAGTTTAAAGGTTGCACACACAATACAAAGACAAGTGGCAACAAGAACACAGTACATGCAAGTCGGCCGATATAATAACGTCAATTTGCAAAAATAAGAAAGCTCAAACTCTGGTCCTGGAAAATGAAAAACTAAACTACAATAATAAATAATCCTACTGCATGTCCCAGCAACTTTGGAAAGTGGCTTTTTTTGTAAATTATTCCATAAAAATGTCATTGTGTGGGAACATTATCCATACGGTTATTAAATATAACCAGAGTCATAAACTCTTACCCCCACTGATTACATTTCAACATACAGTAAATCTTTTAAAATCGTGAATCGCTATATTCTATTCATTATCTTTCTTGTAAACCGGATGTTTACAAACAACGTTCTTTTGTTGAAGTCAATGGAGGAATCAATTCACATGCGGGGGTGTTTGCCAGTATTTTCAATCCAGTGTCTATGGTGACTTACGAGTGACGAGATGTATACACCCCGATAAAAATAATAGACAGTTCCAATGCAAATCAACAGCAACAATGGCTGTTGCCATTACCGCTAATCGAGGTAAGAAAATCATAAAGGGTTTAACTAGGATCTCGAGTATTGAAGGGTTTTCTTCATATTTGAATGCAGAATTGATTACAAATATGACCTTATTTAAATAAAATAGCAATTGTATTGATATTTGATGGTTTCTTTGATTGTAAACTTCAAAAAACCACTTCGGCTTTGTTGGGACACACAGTAGTCTATCTACATTAGCAAAGTTATGATAAAATTCTAAAATTGGGGATTGTCTTAAAAATGTCAATAATATCAAAAGGTATCGGAGGTGAAGACTGCGACCCAAACATTACATAGTAAGACAGTTACTATAGCAACATATTTAGGGACTGCTTGCAAAGGTTGTGTTAGAAGCATAGAGACCCACAAGCCAAAGGTAGACTGTATTCAATTCTGATACATGGTCGTAGGTTTGAATTCCAGTAGATAGCTCTACAGGGTTCATGACTCTCTCCGAATACCTAGCACAGGAAGTGAAAGTCACAGATCGTACAAATGAGATTGAAAAGGCATCATACACCTTTCCACGATAACTGCAGTCCACAACTTTGGACAGCAAAATGATAACAGATTCCCATAAAAACTGACATCAAAGTAAACGATTGTTTCCAAAAGACAGTTTCCCAGAATTTTGTTATCCTGAGTATGTTGCAGGACCTAAGTTATTGTGTAAAGGTCTATCAGAAGAAGGCAAAAGTACCTTAATTTTTTTTCATTTTTCTATTTTTCTCTTTATAAATTTTATAATATATAAATATAACAGAAATAAATATATATATTACCAAACAACAAACACTAAAGTATCGAATATTTCAACAAAAAATTTCTGATACATTTCTATAACACATAAATAACACCAGTCAAAACACTCTTAAACAACACATCTGTTATATACAAACAAAATATCATTCAACAAATTCTATAAACATACCATCATACAGTTCTCCCATGTTCTGCCCCCACCCTAACACCACAAACCCTTCATATTGGCATAAAAATATACTGCTCTGGGGCCAGTTTCACTAAAGGTCATAACTTGGACGTAAATCTAGATCTTGTGTCTAAAATGAGTTTCACTAAAGGTTGTATCTTCTTTCTATGCATAAACTTGAAGTTACGTCTACCTTTTGGGAAACCAGCCCCTGATTTCTATACATATACTCCATAATATGTTAACCCTTGCACATCGCCATCTGCCAACAGATTCACTGGACAAATGGTCAGTTCACAGCGTAATTATCCCTATAATACATGGACAAAATACCTGATACACATATGCATTCACCATGGAATAATTTCTATTAAACCATAATGGCAATGAAAAATACTTTATATAGGATTATACTGAAGAAAAATTTTATACTTGAGACTTCTTCATATAATTCTGAAATTTTTTTTATTTTTCCGTCCCTCCTACAATTAGGAGAATTTCTAGTAAACATCTGTTGAATTAAGTACAATTTAAGATTATGTATTTAGAATATGTAATGTTTAATATGTGATGCAGTATTATAGTCATCAATGATTTTGTTCTTTTTGTTGTCTTGTGAAAGGCAATGCCACCCCCTTTATATCGCCAAATCATCTGGCTGGACACAAGTTTGCATTATAATCAGGGTGGGGGGCAGTGTATATTTAATGCAATGCTTTGAAACAAAAATTAGCAAAGACTAAGTACATGAATTCAAGTCACGAATCTTAAAAGTCATCCTTTCTTTATTTATCACACAAAAGGATTGGTTTGTGTCACTGATGTGAAGAAAAGAACAATTTTTTTTCAGGGGCAGAAGAGTAGACAAAATTAGGCAGACTCAAGTATAATATTGACAATAGATACAAATTAAATAATGACAAATTATACATCAATAGAGGCAAAACATGGATAAAGGACTGGGTCACTACAAATTTGGTGTTAGACGGAGATTTGGTGTTAGATGGAGATTTACATAGGAGTCTAGATTAGATGAGGAAATGACTAGTACAAGATAAGACATGGATTAGATAAATACAAAATGAGGATAAGGCATATATTTGATTAGGAAAAGACTTGATAGGAACAAGGTAGGATTAGATGCAGACTAAGGCAGGATAAGGCTAGGGAAAGACAACATTAGTACAACATCAGCAGGGTCAGGCATATATTTGATTTTGGAAAGACAAGATAAGTACAAGGTAAGGTTAAACATGGATTAGATTAATAGGGTTAGGCATGTATTTGATAAGCAAAAGGCTAGGAAAAGACAACATTAAAATGACATTAAAAGGGTAAGGCATGTATTTAATAAGTGAAAAGGCTAGGGAAAGACATTGATTAGTACAAGGTAAGATAGACATGGATTAGATTAGTACAAGGTAAGATAGACATGGATTAGATTAGTACAAGGTAAGATAGACATGGATTAGATTAGTATAAGGTTAGGGATGGACTTGGGTAAGATTAGTATAAGGTTAGGGTCAGACTTGGGTAAGATTAGTATAAGGTTAGGGTCGGACTTGGGTTACATTATCCCCACTTTGATTTTATACAAGGATTTGTCTAGCAAAATACTGGAATTGGTTTTAATTAGGTAAAGGGGACACAAAGATGGCACTAAAAGGGACAGTGAAATCTTTTCTTGTAAAGTATATGGGTTTTTATACTCTACTGAAGAGGATTAAAATGAAGTTGAAACAAGAACAAACATCAGCTCATTCTGAATATACATATAACTGAGATTCAACAGTATTTGGGTGTTAAATTTGGCAGATATATCAGAGAATATGACCTTAAATCTGCCAATTTATTACGATAACAACTGATATGTACAGTAAAACTTACATACGATATTCCCATTAATTCAACATATATATATATATATATATATATATATATATATATATATATATATATATATATATATATATATATATGATCTCTACTTTCCTTCAACACATTGCAAATATCTACATAAAATCATGAACTCTTAAAACAAACAAGTACATCATATATTCATACTGTGTACCAAAAATTACAAATATTACACAAACGAAATGTCTGAATATTTCAAAGTAAAATTTTAAAAATACTAATTGATATTCATTTGTAACTAAAAAGTTTTTTTAATTTTGCTCTACTTGACAAACAAATTTTGGCAAGAACAAACAACACTTTAACATCCCTTCAAAATGTATGTAATTTCAGCAAAAGAAAATGCAATTAAAGAATAATAAAATGAAGTATATATGCATTTACATTTAAGTAATCTGATATGTTCTAAACAGCCTAGGTAGGGGTGTAAAAACACTGCTCAAGAATGACAGAAATGATGTCTGTAAAATGAAGGTCTTTCTCACAGACACAAACAAGCAAACACCTGCCTTCAAACACCAGACTTTGTTTCTAACCAAATAGAAATGTACATTTCTTTCCTACTATATTGTACAAATCAAAAGTCACAGTTTGAAAGCAGGAATTAAATCTTCATGGCTGCCACAACATGAATGCATAAAAAAGATAAAGAATTAAAAAATGCAAACTGATTATAAATCCTTTGACTTGAAAATATTTTCATTTCTTGCATTAAAAAAAATATAATAGTTAAAATTTGTCAAATAAAACAAGGAACTTATAACACAAAGTAGTTTAATAGAGAAAAGGATTTTAGAAATGGGAGTAAAAGTGCTTCAAAGGCCATCTAAAAATATTTAAATAAATACTTTGACAAATGAAATCTTCAACCATTATTATTAACCAAGTCTAGCTACAAAGGCTAACTTTGTGATAAGGCCAAATTCCTTGCCTCTCCTGAATGAATCAAACAGGTTTGACAGGTTTGACAGGTTAACTTGAAGTTCAATAGTTTGCCTGCCATCAAAAATAAAAATATCAATAATATTACATAACAATAAATGATCATCCCTCAGATAGTCCAAAAAAGTGTGCTGAATATAAATAGTTAAAAACAGACCATGGCACAAGATCTATAAAATATCACAGCACCTTTCAAAAATAGGCCATGGCAATCAGAGAAATTGGCTCATGTTAACTTTGTACTTTGAAAGATATATCTTAATAATCACGTACAATACACGGTCCTTATCATGCGATAAAGCAATCACAGACATGTAAATAGATTGTTATCAGAATTTATTAACCCATTAACATATATATACACCTCCTCCTCTGGCCCAGTGAATATCAATTACGTCAGGTTGATAAATTCTGTTATACCATTTTTGTTCTTGTTCTGCATTTCCATTTGTCCAGAGATGGTCATGTGTTCTACCATTCAAAATGAAATTGCACTGTTAACCAGATAATTCATCATAAACTGTTTTAGCTGAATTCCATTTAGCGCCAACTTCTCTGACTGCATGGAAAAGTGAGACAAACCAGAGGGATTGATAGAGCATGTCATATCTCTATCAATGGTCGATGATTTGTTAAATTTTTAAAATGTAATAAAACAATTACTGCACTACTTTTGGTTCGATATGAGATTTTATGGAGTACAAAAAAAAACATCAACATTGGCCTCGGTTGATATTGTTTTTGTACTCCATAAAGTTCTTATATCAAGCCAAAAATAGCGCAATAATTGTATATTAACAACCTACTTAAACGTCAATATGTGTACATTGAATACTGGAAGCTTTATATATATATTATGAACAAATGTTCAACTTTCATCATTTTTAGAATGTTTCTTGACATCAAAGCATTCACTTATTTCAGTGCCTCAGTAGTTTGCATGGCTTCGTCATAAGACTTTGCACCACGACAAATGCACTTAAGTTCATCCACCAGTGTTTCATAACGATAGGCTACTCTTATGTTTGGGACATTGGTTCTGTCGACGTTGTTGCCTGCCACGCCTTCTTTTGTGTAATTCAGTCCCAGCCAATGGGTTTTAACCTGAAAATAAAGGACAGAAATTTCTGAGCACTTCAACTAAAATCCTAAAAGTTGATTATCTGATAAATATTACTTGGTAACAAAGAACAGCTAAATGTTACTTGTTATTGGGAAGATTGTCATAGCAACCGATTGTTTTGGAAAAAATCTAAAAGATACAAAATATCAAAGGAAGACTTTTTGGAACAATAAGAAATATATTTCTTTGTCATTTCCTTGGTCATTTTCTCAGATTTAGGGGTTGAAATCTACATTATTTGCCTAGTTTCCATGGTGATAAAGAAAAAAAGGTGCCACAACCTTGTATGGACTGGACAAAAGTCCATCACAGGAATTTGATATGAATCTTATTTAGTTTAGATAATGACCTCTGAAAAGTCACACATCCTCCAAACCATTTGTGAATTTGCCCAGAAAGACAAATAAAAGTAACTTAACAATGAAGCAAATGTAAAAAAAAAGTTAAAATTTATTATGGATACAATCATATCCATAAGCAATTAAGGAACTCAGAAAAAAATCAATGGTAAATTAAGTCTGTTAATTTTATTATTGTTTTCACCTGATGCTCACAGAGGTCTACATGGGGATCATAATGCTGTCTTCCTTCTGTCTGTGGCCATTAAAGTCTTCTTTTTTTTAAATTGACTTTATTATGTTGAAAATTGCAATTACCGTAGTTTCCTCACGGCAGGTGTGAATGGTCAACAGTGGATCCAATGTGTCCAATGTTCACCAGATTTGTACATTTGTCTCCTGGATATTCTCAAATCTTAGACTTTGGTATTTGCGATTTTTACTTAAGATTCATGGTCTTATCAAAGGTAAATTGCACCTGGGTTTTCCCCTTAACTTAAAAACGATAGTCTTTCATTTACAAGTATAAAGGATTGTTGGGTAATACAATATACCTCATGCTCAAATCCACTTTGGAGTACACTGTTTCTAGCAACTTCACACATATCACAAGTAGACATTTTCCAAACCTGGGCAGCAATGCTGTATTCCTCCATAAGTGCTTCCTACAGTTAAGAAATCTTGTATAGATCAAATATATCATTGGTTTCTAGAATATGAACATTGATTTGATCAGTGGCTCTTAACATATATACAATGAATAAATCAGTGGCTCTGATTATTGAATGGCCACATGACTAAAAACAAGACTTTGCAACTGAGTGGCCACATGATAAACTAAAAGCAAGACTTTATATCTGAGTGGCAACATGAGTAAAAACAAGACTTTATATATCTGAGTGGCTGCATGACTAAAGCAAGACCTTATATCTAAGTGGCCACATGACTAAAAACAAGACTTTATAACTGAGTGGCAAAATAACTAAAACAACACTTTACAAATGAGTGGCCACATGACAGATAACTAAAAACAAGACTTTATATCTGAGTGGCTGTATGACTAAAATAAGACTTTATATCTTAGTGGCAACATGACTAAAAACAAGACTTTATATCTGAGTGGCTGTATGACTAAAAACAAGACTTTATATCTGAGTGGAACATAACTAAATACTAGACTTAATATCTGAGTGGCCGCATGACCAAAACAAGATTTTATACCTGAGTGGCAACATGACTAAAAACAAGACTTTATATCTGAGTGGCCATATGACTAAAAACTAAAAACAAGACTTTATAAATGAGTGGCAAAATAACTAAAAACAGGACTTTACAAATGAGTGGCCACATGACAGATAACTAAAAACAAGACTTTATATCTGAATGGCAACATGACTAAAACAAGACTTTATATCTGAGTGGCAACATGACTAAAAACAAGACTTTATATCTGAGTGGCCACATGACTAAAAACAAGACTTTATATCTGAATGGCCATATGAATAAAACAAGACTTTATATCTGAATGGCCATATGAATAAAACAAGACTTTATATCTGAATGGCCATATGAATAAAACAAGACTTAATATCTGAATGGCCATATTAATAAAACAAGACTTTATATCTGAATGGCCACATGACAGATGACTAAAAACAAGACTATACCTGAGTGGCAACATGACAGATGACTAACAACAAGAATTTACAACTGAGTGGCAACATGACATGACTAAAAACAAAACAATACAACTGAGTGGCCACATGGCAGATGATTAAAAACAAAATTGGCAGATGATTAAAAACAAAACTATAATTGAGTGGCTACATGAGAGATGAGTAAAAACAATTTTTTACAACTGAGTGGCAACATGACAGATGACTAAAAACAATACTTTACAACTGAGTGGCAACATGACATGACTAAAAACAAAATTATACAACTGAGTGGCCAAATGACAGATGACTAAAACTGAAAGGCAACATGACAGATGAATAAAAACAAAACTATAACTGAGTGGCAACATGACAGATGACTAAAAACAAGACTTGACAACTGAGTGACCACATGGCTGATGAATTAAAACATAACTATAATTGAGTGGCTACATGCCAGATGAGTAAAAACAAATTTTTACAACAGAGTTGCAACATGACAGATGGCTAAAAACAAAACTATAACTGAGTGGCAACATGACAGATGACAAAAAACAAGACTTAGTAACTGAGTGGCCACATGACAGTTGACTAAAAAACTGAGTGGCAACATGACAGGTGACTAAAAACAAAACTATAACTGAGCGGCAACATGAAAGATGACTAAAAACAAGACTTAATAACTGAGTGGCAACATGACAGTTGACTAGATATGACTTCATAACCGAGTGGCAACATGACATATGACTAAAAATAAGACTTTATAACTGAGTGACAACATGACAGATGACTTATAAAAAGACTTTATAATTGAGTGGCAACATGACAGTTGACTAGATATGACTTCATAACTGAGTGGCAACATGAAAGATGACTAAAAACAAGACTTTATAACTGAGTGGCAACATGACAAATGACTAAAAACAAGATTGTAACTTAGTTGCCACATGACAGATAACTAAAACAAGACTATAACTGAGTGGCCAAATGACAGATGACTAAAAAAAGACTTTATAACTGAGTGGCCACATGACTAAAACACAACTTTAACTGAGTGGCTTCATGACAGATGACTAAAAACAAGACTTTACAACTGAGTGGACACGTGACTAAAATAAGACTATAACTGAGTGGCAACATGACTAAAAAACAAGACTATAACCGAGTGGCACAATAACAGACTACTAAAACGATTATAACTGGGTGGACACATGACACATAACTAAAACAAGACTATAACTGAGTGGCCACATGACAGATTACTAAACAAGACTTTACAACTGAGTGGCCACATGACTAAAACACAACTTTAACTGAGTGGCCACATGACAGATGACTAAAAACAAGACTATAACTGAGTGGTTTGATGACTAAAAACAAGACCATAACTGAGTGGCATCAATGTTTATCTCAGCTGAGTACCATATTTACTGTAATGTGAAATCCTAAATAACAATAATAAATCAAACATGTAAACATTTGTCTCACCTTTGTAAAGTGGAATTGCAATGGATCATCTGTTGACAGTGAGACATTGAGTCCTCTAGCAAAGTACTCGGGCAATGGATTACGATGATAATTCAGGAAAAGTGAGTTGTTGCTGAGTGGCGACATGGCTATGCCAATGTGAGCAAGGTAATAGAGGTATTGTAGAACAGGCACCTGTTTAAAGGATTTATATATATATATATATATATATATATATATATATATATATATATATATATATCTATATATATATATATATATATATATATATATATATATATATATATATATAAGATATACTTATTACAGGTCATAGGTCATATCAAGCAGTTTGGACGAGTTGTACCATTTCAGTAGTGAAATTTTTCATACTTTGAGATTATTAACATGTGCGCATTGTTGTAGATCAGGAGATTGTATTGGTTAGTAAAGTTGATAAAAGTTAGACAGGATTTATTGGACATAAGCTCTAAATTATACAACATACAAATGATTCAAGTCCCTAGTACATAATGACCATAATAAACTGGCTGACACAGTATAAATATAACTTGTTTGTGACCTTTACCTTTGACCCTATGACTTTGAAACTTGGTTACAATGATCCTTAGATAATTCCTTGCAACTTACTCATACATCGTAGTATACAAAGTGAATTAGATTTGAGTTAATAAGCCACTTGTATTAAAATATTTTATATGTTACTGGTATTAAAAACACCTGCCAAAAGCTCATTTAAGAACAGATTTTAGTTTCATTTGAAAACTTTGTAGATATTGACTTAAAATCATGTATACCAAAGGATGGAATATGACTATTGATTCATTAGAAGAAAATTATAAAGATTTGTCAAGTTCTGGTCCCTTTTGTAAGCCCCTACAGGTACTAGGCCAACTTTTTGTAGGGATTTTTTCTAAAAATAAATTTGGTTGAAAGTAGCTGAATGGTTCTTGGTATGAAGTAAAAGAATAACATAAGTTGGTTCATGAGAGGATGTTTTAAGATGTATTAAGGTTTGACCCTTTTTTGAGTCCCTTTAATGTGGTACAGATTGAGATACAGAACATGCGATTGGCTCATGAGATGTTTTAAGATATTTTAAGTTTTGACCATTTTTCGAGTCCCTTTACGGTGGTACAGATTGAGATGTAGAATAGACTCCGATGTACAGTAAACACGAATTATACGACAATAACTTTAGATATACTATTTTTGTTTGTAGATGATTTTAAAGTGTAAAAGATTGTCAATTTATATTTCACTGCTTCATATATTACAGGTAAGTCAGTTAGAAAGCTTGAATTTGAATTTTTAAAGTTTGCCAAACTCAACAATTTTTCAGTTCTATATATTGGCGTCCAGTTTGTATAGGTGGAAGAGAGAATCTGGTTACAAGGTACTGGGGAAGAGACCACAAGCTGTCCGCAAGTAAACTGGCAAACTTTCTCACAAAAATCAGCTTAGGTTCCAGTGGGGCTCGAACCTGCACTGACCAGAAGTGAGAGACTTTGTGGTTCAAAGCGCAATGCTCTAACCGCTCGGCCACAGAGGCCCCGGAGCGAGACATATTTGTTAAGATTCAGTTGGAGCTTATCATAAAATGATACATGATACATTTGATTCTAACAATATAATTCAATCTAATATTTGTGAAATATTTCTGTTATGGGATAAGAGTTCTTTAGAAAACAAATGAATAAGGCATATATAAAAAGCTATAAAAAGATAAAAAATCAGAAACAAAGAAAAGCAATTAGATTTTTTACCTTTCGAAGGACAAGGCCATGTGAGATATTCTCTGCTAACATAAATCCAGCGACAAGGTGAGTGACATTTCCAGCTTCTCCACAGTGAGGTCTCAAAACAAATGTGTTTAAACCTCTCTCTCTGACAAAATAGATATCATAATTAAATAAATATGACATTAAATTGATCTAGACAGATCTTTACTAACAAATGATCACCATGTTTTGTAGGAATAACTTTTTTGTCATACATATTAGGTTTAATTAGTTACCCATTTTCTCACTATACTGTAAAATGCCATGTTACCTATATGTAGCATCTGATTATTCCCATCATTATTGTACTATAAGGACATTATTATCAATGTTTTACCTATATGTAGCATCTGATTATTCCCATCATTATTGTACTACAAGGACATCATTATCAATGTTTTACCTATATGTAGCATCTGATTATTCTTGTCATTACTGTACTACAAGGACATCATTATCAATGTTATACCTATATGTAGCATCTGATTATTCCCATCATTATTGTACTATAAGGACATCATTATCAATGTTATACCTATATGTAGCATCTGATTATTCCCATCATTATTGTACTATAAGGACATCATTATCAATGTTATACCTATATGTAGCATCTGATTATTCTTGTCATTACTGTACTACAAGGACATCATTATCAATGTTATACCTATATGTAGCATCTGATTATTCCCATCATTATTGTACTACAAGGACATCATTATCAATGTTATACCTATATGTAGCATCTGATTATTCCCATCATTATTGTACTATAAGGACATCATTATCAATGTTTTACCTATATGTAGCATCTGATTATTCCCATCATTATTGTACTATAAGGACATCATTATCAATGTTTTACCTATATGTAGCATCTGATTATTCCCATCATTATTGTACTACAAGGACATCATTATCAATGTTTTACCTATATGTAGCATCTGATTATTCCCATCATTACTGTACTACAAGGACATCATTATCAATGTTTTACCTATATGTAGCATCTGATTATTCCATCATTATTGTACTATAAGGACATCATTATCAATGTTTTACCTATATGTAGCATCTGATTATTCTTGTCATTACTGTACTACAAGGACATCATTATCAATGTTTTACCTATATGTAGCATCTGATTATTCCCATCATTATTGTACTATAAGGACATCATTATCAATGTTTTACCTATATGTAGCATCTGATTATTCCCATCATTACTGTACTACAAGGACATCATTATCAATGTTTTACCTATATGTAGCATCTGATTATTCTTGTCATTACTGTACTACAAGGACATCATTATCAATGTTTTACCTATATGTAGCATCTGATTATTCCCATCATTATTGTACTATAAGGACATCATTATCAATGTTTTACCTATATGTAGCATCTGATTATTCTTGTCATTACTGTACTACAAGGACATCATTATCAATGTTTTACCTATATGTAGCATCTGATTATTCCCATCATTACTGTACTACAAGGACATCATTATCAATGTTTTACCTATATGTAGCATCTGATTATTCCCATCATTACTGTACTACAAGGACATCATTATCAATGTTTTACCTATATGTAGCATCTGATTATTCCCATCATTATTGTACTATAAGGACATCATTATCAATGTTTTACCTATATGTAGCATCTGATTATTGCCATCATTACTGTACTATAAGGACATTATTATCAATGTTTTACCTATATGTAGCATCTGATTATTGCCATCATTATTGTACTATAAGGACATTATTATCAATGTTTTACCTATATGTAGCATCTGATTATTCTTGTCATTACTGTACTACAAGGACATCATTATCAATGTTTTACCTATATGTAGCATCTGATTATTCCCATCATTACTGTACTACAAGGACATCATTATCAATGTTTTACCTATATGTAGCATCTGATATTCCCATCATTACTGTACTACAAGGACATCATTATCAATGTTTTACCTATATGTAGGATCTGATTATTCCCATCATTATTGTACTATAAGGACATCATTATCAATGTTTTACCTATATGTAGCATCTGATTATTGCCATCATTACTGTACTATAAGGACATTATTATCAATGTTTTACCTATATGTAGCATCTGATTATTGCCATCATTATTGTACTATAAGGACATTATTATCAATGTTTTACCTATATGTAGCATCTGATTATTCTTGTCATTACTGTACTATAAGGACATCATTATCAATGTTTTACCTATATGTAGCATCTGATTATTCCCATCATTATTGTACTATAAGGACATCATTATCAATGTTTTACCTATATGTAGCATCTGATTATTCCCATCATTATTGTACTACAAGGACATCATTATCAATGTTATACCCCATCTGATTATTCTTGTCATTACTGTACTACAAGGACATCATTATCAATGTTATACCTATATGTAGCATCTGATTATTCCCATCATTATTGTACTACAAGGACATCATTATCAATGTTTTACCTATATGTAGCATCTGATTATTCCCATCATTATTGTACTATAAGGACATCATTATCAATGTTTTACCTATATGTAGCATCTGATTATTCTTGTCATTACTGTACTACAAGGACAATCATTATCAATGTTTTACCTATATGTAGCATCTGATTATTCCCATCATTATTGTACTATAAGGACATCATTATCAATGTTTTACCTATATGTAGCATCTGATTATTCTTGTCATTACTGTACTACAAGGACATCATTATCAATGTTTTACCTATATGTAGCATCTGATTATTCCCATCATTATTGTACTATAAGGACATCATTATCAATGTTTTACCTATATGTAGCATAGATTATTCCCATCATTACTGTACTACAAGGACAACATTATCAATGTTTTACCTATATGTAGCATCTGATTATTCTTGTCATTACTGTACTACAAGGACATCATTATCAATGTTTTACCTATATGTAGCATCTGATTATTCCCATCATTATTGTACTATAAGGACATCATTATCAATGTTTTACCTATATGTAGCATCTGATTATTCTTGTCATTACTGTACTACAAGGACATCATTATCAATGTTTTACCTATATGTAGCATCTGATTATTCCCATCATTACTGTACTACAAGGACATCATTATCAATGTTTTACCTATATGTAGCATCTGATTATTCCCATCATTACTGTACTACAAGGACAAGCAATGTTTTACCTATATGTAGCATCTGATTATTCCCATCATTACTGTACTACAAGGACATCATTATCAATGTTTTACCTATATGTAGCATCTGATTATTCCCATCATTACTGTACTACAAGGACATCATTATCAATGTTTTACCTATATGTAGCATCTGATTATTCCCATCATTATTGTACTATAAGGACATCATTATCAATGTTTTACCTATATGTAGCATCTGATTATTCCCATCATTATTGTACTACAAGGACATCATTATCAATGTTATACCTATATGTAGCATCTGATTATTCTTGTCATTACTGTACTACAAGGACATCATTATCAATGTTTTACCTATATGTAGCATCTGATTATTCTTGTCATTACTGTACTATAAGGACATTATTATCAATGTTTTACCTATATGTAGCATCTGATTATTGCCATCATTATTGTACTATAAGGACATCATTATCAATGTTTTACCTATATGTAGCATCTGATTATTGCCATCATTATTGTACTATAAGGACATTATTATCAATGTTTTACCTATATGTAGCATCTGATTATTGCCATCATTACTGTACTACAAGGACATCATTATCAATGTTTTACCTATATGTAGCATCTGATTATTCCCATCATTATTGTACTATAAGGACATTATTATCAATGTTTTACCTATATGTAGCATCTGATTATTGCCATCATTATTGTACTATAAGGACATCATTATCAATGTTTTACCTATATGTAGCATCTGATTATTCTTGTCATTACTGTACTATAAGGACATTATTATCAATGTTTTACCTATATGTAGCATCTGATTATTGCCATCATTATTGTACTATAAGGACATCATTATCAATGTTTTACCTATATGTTTCTGATTATTGCCATCATTACTGTACTACAAGGACATCATTATCAATGTTTTACCTATATGTAGCATCTGATTATTCCCATCATTATTGTACTATAAGGACATTATTATCAATGTTTTACCTATATGTAGCATCTGATTATTGCCATCATTATTGTACTATAAGGACATTATTATCAATGTTTTACCTATATGTAGCATCTGATTATTCCCATCATTACTGTACTACAAGGACATCATTATCAATGTTTTACCTATATGTAGCATCTGATTATTCCCATCATTATTGTACTATAAGGACATCATTATCAATGTTTTACCTATATGTAGCATCTGATTATTCTTGTCATTACTGTACTACTATCATTATTACTATCAATGCTTTACCTATAAGAATTTTGAGTAGTGTTTTATGCCACACTCAACAATTTTTTTAGTTATGTGGTAGTGCCAGTTTTTAATGGTGGAGGAGAGAACATTGTTATAATGAATCCGAGAAGAGACCATCGGCCTTCTGCAAGTAAACTGGCGAACTTTCTCACAAAAATCAGCTTAGGTTCCAGCAGAACTCGAACCTGCCCTGACCAGAAGTTAGAGACATCATGGTTCAAAGCGCAGTGCTCTAACCACGGAGGCCCCGTATCTATATGTAGCATCTGATTATTTCTGTCATTATTGTACTATAAAGACATCATTATTATCATCATAACTATCAATACCTTTCACATTTCAAAGCAATACATTGAAAGTTATCAAAACTCTTTGGTTCAAGTCTAGTATGCAAATGTAGTTCTGTCCTTGATATTTTCTTCCGCTAGTGAATATAACATTAATCAAAAATAAATAGATCATTATTCAAATTTGGTAAAATGACAAATAAATTCATATGCACAATAGTGATACTGAATTGAAGACAGACTGTCAAGATGACAGGTCGTCTAGATGACAAGCAGACTAAGACAACAGGATGTCAAGACTAGCAGAATGATAAGACACTTAAACTAGACAAAAGACAGACAGATGACAGGCTCACAAGACGTAAGGCCGACAAGACGATACTGTCAGTCTGTTGGCTGTCAGCACATATACACCTATATATAAGTTAAAAAATGACTGTCATTTGAAACCTATACATCTTCACCGATTCTCAACACCGTTGATCTGTCGGCTACTGACATGTTTAACAACATGTTGACCTGTTGACTCTCGGCAGATTAACATTCAGTTGAAGTTTTTGTTTTATTTTCAAATTTGGTACTATGTTTTGGGACTATTTTCTGTCAGTAGATATTTAACATATGGTACTTTTTAATGTATGACGTAATTTTAAACAGGACAGAACTACTTTTTACATACACTAATCTTGACCCAACTCTTTGTTTTAAAAATGGAGGAAGTTACGTCCAAAACGTTCACGAGGAGTCTGATCTGATATAAGAGCAACGGAGTTTTAAAACGGTACTCGCTAGAGCTGGATTTCTTTGTTGATAAATAACTTGAGCTATATATAAACTTGGCATCAAATAATGACTCGTTAGAGCACCTGTATAACCACCCTTAGATCAAGTATACAAATGTATCATTATTTTGTGTCATTCACAATATCTCACAGGCGATACCATGTAAAGAATTTACAGCAAATATTTTGTAGATTTTTACCTTCTAAACTGATTCAGTACAGCTATGTTAGAGTACATGTAGAATATATAATAATTATACGGGGGATTCTCGTCAGATGTCCAGTCCTCAGGTAATGGTGTATCACTGTCAAACTTGACTTGCTCTGGTTTAGACTCATCATCAACTGAATCAAAGCCCGACACCTGTAAATAAACAAACCAAGATATCTGTAAATAAACAAACCAAGATATCTGTAAATAAATAAACCAAGATATCTGTAAATAAACAAACCAAGATATCTGTAAATAAACAAACCAAGATATCTGTAAATTAACAAACAAAGATATCTTAAATAAACAAACCCCAACACCTGTAAATAAACAAACCAAGATATCTGTAAATAAACAAACCAAGATATCTGTAATGACTTCTGACTTAGAACTTCATCTGTGTCTATGTAAATAGATGACTCCTGACTCAGAAATTATCTGTACCTGTGTCAAAGTACAGTATTGATACAGAAATAGATGACTCCTGACTCAGAAATTATCTGTACTTGTGTCAACGTACAGTATTGATACAGAAATAGATGACTCCTGACTTAGAAATAATCTGTACCTTTGTCAACGTACAGTATTGATACAGAAATAGATGACTCCTGACTTAGAAATTATCTGTACCTGTGTCAACGTACAGTATTGATACAGAAATAGATGACTCCTGACTCCTGACTGTACTTGTGTCAACGTACAGTATTGATACAGAAATAGATGACTCCTGACTTAGAAATAATCTGTACCTTTGTCAACGTACAGTATTGATACAGAAATAGATGACTCCTGACTCAGAAATTATCTGTACCTGTGTCAACATACAGTATTGATACAGAAATAGATGACTCCTGACTCAGAAATTATCTGTACTTGTGTCAACGTACAGTATTGATACAGAAATAGATGACTCCTGACTTAGAAATAATCTGTACCTTTGTCAACGTACAGTATTGATACAGAAATAGATGACTCCTGACTTAGAAATTATCTGTACCTGTGTCAACGTACAGTATTGATACAGAAATTGATGACTCCTGACTCAGAATCACAGTGTATCTGTTGTAAAATTGACAGATTGAAATTTACTCGTTGAGTCAGCAGTCAGAGTTTTCAGATAAAATTAAGAACTAAGTGACCTCTGACTCAACAAGTCACTATTATAACCATGATCTAAGAAGTACACGATACTTACATACATAAGGAAAGCATGTAACTCAGGGTGCGACTTGGGATCTTTTGTGACTTCAAACAATGGCATGAAAATGTTCTCCAACATACTCTGGAAATTCTTCACAAGTTTATTGCTCTTGTAAATGTCACTGGAATTTGAAATATCACTTCTATTTATAGTTTATGTTTATCCCCCTAACTCACGCATGCATGCACACAAAAACACACACACACATGTAGATAAAAGTAATTAATATTACTTCACTAATACATGTACAGAGAAGACCTGATACTGTAACATTGTGATTCATAGATGACTTCGGTTACAAGCTCATATCAGCACAAAAACATTTGTCAATGAGATCAACAGAATTCTTAAAAACAAAAATCTATAAACTGAAAAACATTTAAAACAGAAATAACTGAAACAGTTATGAATCCTCCAATAGATATTACTATTACATAATGATCCCTACTATACCAACCACTGAAAATGTACTCTATTCATTATTTTTATTTACCATTATTATTTTTTTTGAACAAATGATGATGATTTGGACTTTACTTAATTTCAAAACTTTTACTCAACTTTGGCTAATCTGCAATATAACAAGAATATTTTCAGAAACCAATTCTAAAGTTTTATGGTTTTGCCCAAGTACGGCCTTGAACATTCACAATGTGAACCATCACAATATGACCTTAGTGTACTTACTACAACCTTGGGATTTGCACCAACCATCTCACATTATCTGAGTACACTTTGTGTTCCGTCCCCCACTGTGCTAACTTATCCCACTCATCTCGAGAACGCCCATATATGGAAAGTCTGTATTCGGCATTCTGGTATTTGCTTTCCTCCAAATCCTCCATGACTTCCTGTGAGAGTAGAAAGAAAGTAATAAACAATCACAAAATGGAGTTCTCTAGGAACTGACAGATCACTCATAGTCCTGTAGTAGGTCAACAAAATGCTTTGATCTTTTCTGTAAAAATTAGTCAACAATTCAATCCTAAAATTTGAAGACATATATAGGTATGTTACATTAAACACCATATATCTTTTTTATTGACATAAAAACACTAGGAGTCCTTATTCTCATGAAGTTCATCATCAATAGATAAAAATATTCACTGCCAAATCGAGTTCCATTTGTCATGTTTGTATAATGTAAATCCGGAAATTTTCTCGAGACTATATATTTTTTTGATACACAAGTTTTAAATTTATTAGCGAGATAATATTTTTCGCGATTTCATATGCCCATTTCCTCATACTATTATCATACTTCATTACGTGGTTATTTTATTTTCACGAGTAAGCAAAATTACGTGTAAATAAAATTCTCATGAATAAAATTAGATTAACAGTATACTGGGGACTTTTAATTCATGATGAAAAAGAAGTGTAAGTAAGAATACGCTAGTGATTACTGAAACAAATTTTAATTAAATTTACGTTTGAGAACAGAAGTTAGCAATGCTGATGGAAAAATCCACATATTATATATCAAAGAAGAACATACCTTTATCACATGTGCAAAATATTTTCCATTGATGTAATTGTCTGTTTTGATGAAAATTTCTCGGAGACGACTCTCACCTATGGGATTGTATTTTGCGTTAAACTTATCAAATCGATGGAATGTGTTTCGATCCTAAAAAGTAAACAGTTTAAGATATACATATAAATCATTTATAACATCTTTTAAATACCTAGAATTCAACAGGCGTAAAAAAAATAAATATTTCAAATGACAACCTCTGAATTAACAAACGAATGTACTGGAACATAAAGTTTCTTAGTTGCCATATATGAACAGAAAATTAAAAGCTGAGGTTTTTTTTGAGACAAAAAAGAAAACACATAATTGATACTCAATGATTTAAAAAAGAAATGATTGTAAAGGTACTACTAAATTTTCCTAGAAAATAAGATTGATAAAAGTCAGCACAAGTTCGAGTCCTGCTGGAGTTTAATTATGTGAGAAAGTTTGTCAGTTCACTTGCAGAAGGCGGATGGTCTTTTCTCAGATATATTGTAATAGAATTTCATCTCCATTAAAAACTGGTTGTCACTTTTATAAGTAAATAATTGTTTGGAATGTGGTGTAAAACACCGTTTAAACAAATAAACAAATCTTGCACTTTCACTGGCTTTTAGAACATTACGTATATTTCTATTCAATGTAGAAATTGATTCAGTATTAAAGAATTTTATTGATTCCTAACATGTAGACTATATTTTCTCTAGCACTTCTAATACATGTATACAAAATTATATAACACTTACATTGACCCAGACAGTTATATAACACTTACAATGACCCGGACAGTTATATAACACTTACAATGAACTGACATATCTACACCAAGTACAGAACATAAACATATAAGTATACAGACACATGCCGGTAATCTATATCTAAGATGGAGTAAACTGATTGTGCATTTTGAACTGTGCAGTACGAGACTTCAGTGAACACAAATGCCCCTGAGACTAGTCATCTAGGAATGCTGGGTATACATGTACATGGATACATGTTTTTTTTCTTTTATTTGTGTCATTGAAGAGAACATACATCCATGTAAATTTTCATTCACATTTTGATCCATACTTGGAAATTTGTGGATATAAAGGAGTTTTATTGTTAATTGTAAATTAAAGTTCCAAAATGTTCCAACCTCAATTAAATAGGGATAGTAAATCTCAAAGATGAATTAATATTTGGATAAGTTATACAGTGAAACTTGTATATAAAGACACCCCTTAGGAACACAACAGAACCAGTCTTTATAGGGAGGTGGTCTTTATATAGAGGTGGATTTGTACACACTGGTACTATTGGGGACAGCAAAAAATGACCAGGTGGTCTTTATACACAGGTGATTGCTAAAACAGGTTTTACTGAATCTGTTTTACCAAAACATTCATGACTGAAACTAACAGATAATGAATTACAATTTCTATTTACATGTACATATGTACAATGTACATAGCGGGGCGGGGTTCAATGTTTAGCTACATGTATAATCTAATTCATTATAAACTATAAACAAGTACCTCATCAATATAAAGCCTCATACCAAGGTTCAAAGTTGAGAAAGAAACTCAAAGTTTTTGACAGACTATTGAAAATGGATAAACAGATCTCCCCCTTCCCCTGATCTGGGATCCCCTGGGCATAAAGATATCGATTTAACTCTAATAATGAGGTGAATTTAAGTGATTCTATATGTCCCAGTATATCACAGGTCCAGGTCTGAAATTCCATCTTTGAAAGAGAGATTCAATTTATTCTTTTCACTACTTTAACTTGTTATGTTATCAAACTGGCATTATGAAATAAATTGGAATCAATATATGGTATAGGACATAGCAGTTTTCATTTACAAACCTTATGTCACTTTAAATGGGAATAGTTCCTACCAAGTTTGGTTTTAATTGGCCCAATGCTTCTTGAGAAGAATTATAGAAAATGTGTAAAAGTTAACAATGGATGATGCACCACTAAAGACAAAAGACAATAGCTACAGGTCACCATAATCCTTTCGCTCAAATGACCTAAAGGTGAGCAAATTTATGAATTAGGTCAACTTTTAAAACACACACCAAAATGACCTTCAACTTTAATCAATAACAACTCATAACATGTGAGAATCACTAAATCTGATTTGTGGGCAGAGCTCATCTGAGGCTTCCCTACATCAAGACTTACCGCATGTACATCTAGTTTATCCACACTTAGATCATAAGGCTCAAGATCCAAACTTGCAAAAACCTGCATAAAGTCACAAGTTAGGTTTAAAATAATAACATAAACATGCAACAGTCATTCTGGGCTTTACATATAAAAAGCAAGCTGACGATAATGAGAAGTTGTCAGTTTCCTGACTCAAATCTGACAATACTTAAAAAGCTATAAATAGAATGTCTGAAATACATTCACTAGTCGTATAGTATCATTTTTACATTTCTTTTATACAGTTACATGTATATGTAAACATATTTACCTTGATAACTTGTAAAGTATATAACATTCATTATCAACATAATGAATAAAACTGTGGAAGCACATTCATTCTTTACTTCAAACTGTATCAAACTTAACATAACATTACATGTTCAAACAGAAGTTAAAAACCTTCAATCTTTTCAGTTTTTTATCAAAATCTTTTCTACATTTGTGTTTTGTTTACAACTTGTGTTATGTCAGATTTCAGTCAGAAACAGATTACTTCTCATCATTGGTACAGGACTTTAAGTAGCACATCAACTTTAGGAGCCATAGTGCAATAAACCATGAAGTTTGAGTAACAATTCAGATATTTACCATCCACAGAAATATTTGTTGTAAAAAAAATTGTATCAGTGGTACTGAATTAAAGGGTATCAGAGATGCTGAATTATAGGGTATCAGTAATGTGAATTATAGGGTATCAATGATGCTGCTATAGGGTGTGAGATGCTGAATTATAGGGTATGGTATGAGATGCTGAATTATAGAGTATCAGTAATGTGAATTATAGGGTATCAATGATGCTGCTATAGGGTGTGAGATGCTGAATTATAGGGTATCAGTAATGTGAATTATAGGGTATCAATGATGCTGCTATAGGGTGTGAGATGCTGAATTATAGGGTATGGTATGAGATGCTAAATTATAAGGTATGAGATGCTGAATTATAGGGTATGGTATGAGATGCTAAATTAAAAGGTATGAGATGCTGAATTATAGGGTATCAGTGGTACTGTATTAAAGGGTATGAGATGCTGAATTATAGGGTATCAGTGGTACTGTATTAAAGGGTATGAGATGCTGAATTATAGGGTATCAGTGGTGCTGAATTATAGGGTATGAGATGCTGAATTATAGGGTATCAGTGGTACTGTATTAAATTATAGGGTATGAGATGCTGAATTATAGGGTATCAGTGATGCTGAATTATAGGGTATGAGATGCTGAATTATAGGGTATCAGTGGTGTTGAATTATTGGGTATCAGAGATGCTGAATTATAGGGTATCAGTGGTACTGTATTAAAGGGTATGATATGCTGAATTATAGGGTATCAGTAATGTGAATTATAGGGTATCAATGATGCTGTTATAGGGTGTGAGATGCTGAATTATAGGGTATGGTATGAGATGCTAAATTATAAGGTATGAGATGCTGAATTATAGGGTATCAGTGGTACTGTATTAAAGGGTATGAGATGCTGAATTATCGGGTATCAGTGATGCTGAATTATAGGGTATGAGATGCTGAATTATAGGGTATCAGTGGTACTGTATTAAAGGGTGTGAGATGCTGAATTATAGGGTATCAGTGGTACTGTATTAAAGGGTATGAGATGCTGAATTATAGGGTATCAGTGGTACTGTATTAAAGGGTATGATATGCTGAATTATAGGGTATCAGTGGTGCTGAATTATAGGGTATGAGATGCTGAATTATAGGGTATCAGTGGTACTGTATTAAAGGGTATGAGATGCTGAATTATAGGGTATCAGTGGTACTGTATTAAAGGGTATGAGATGCTGAATTATAGGGTATCAGTGGTACTGTATTAAAGGGTATGAGATGCTGAATTATAGGGTATCAGTGGTGCTGAATTATTGGGTATCAGAGATGCTGAATTATAGGGTATCAGTGGTACTGTATTAAAGGGTATGAGATGCTGAATTATAGGGTATCAGTGGTGCTGAATTATTGGGTATCAGAGATGCTGAATTATAGGGTATCAGTGGTACTGTATTAAAGGGTATGAGATGCTGAATTATAGGGTATCAGTGGTACTGTATTAAAGGGAATGAGATGCTGAATTATAGGGTATCAGTGGTGCTGAATTATTGGGTATGAGATGCTGAATTATAAGATATGAGATGCTGAATTATACCATTTCATTTAGTAGTTAAGAAAAATATACGTTTATCAGAAGAAAAACAATGGCCTTTAACTGACAATCTGTGAAAGAAAAAATGAATTGTTACTATTTTCCTGCTGTCAGACACAAACAAGATTGGCTTTGTGTTTTATCTGGATTTGGTGACCACAATTTCTAGGCATCACTCCGGCCACTTCAAACCATATTTTTACAATCAAATATTCAGTAGCTATGGCAACTTATGTTAGTGCAGCTTAAAGCCCTGTGTAACATCCAACAAGAAAAAGCTTCAAATATTTCTTGATAAGGTAGAAATCAATATGATTTACTTTCCGAAGAGTCTTGTGAAACGATACAATTTTCTCCTTAAAAACAAAGGATTGAAGCTGTTTCTTGCTTGCATAAACTAACAGAGGATACAAAAAGAAACAGCCTAGAATGTCAACTAGTGAACATGCTAAAACTTACAGCATGGACATCAAGTTTATCTACATTCAAATCATAAGTTGTAAGCTGTAAAGAATCACACACCTGAAAAATAAAAATCTACAATATTATGATACTGTCACGTTTCTCTAGAATCTAAAATATTATGATATGGTCATGTTTCTCCAGAATCTACAGTATTATGACACAGTCACACTTCTCCAGAATCTACAATATTATAACATGTTCGCGCATCTCCGGAATCTAAAATATTATGATATGGTCACGTTTCTCCAGAATCTACAATATTTTGATATAGTCACGCTTCTCAGGAATCTACAGTATTATGACAGTTACTCTTCTCCAAAATCTACAATATTATGACATGGTCACGCTTCTCCGGAATCTACAATATTATGGTATGGTCACGTTTCTCCAGAATCTATAATGTTATAATATAGTCAAACTTCTCCAGAATCTACAATATTATGACATGGTGACATTTTTCCGGAATCTACCATATTATGACACAGTCACACATCTCCAGAATCTACAATATTATGATAATGTCACACCTCTCCAGAATCTACAATATTATGATAATGTCACACCTCTCTGGAATCTACAATATAATGATAATGTCACACCTCTCCAGAATCTACAATATTATGATAATGTCACACCTCTCCGGAATCTACAATATTATGATAATGTCACACCTCTCTGGAATCTACAATATAATGATAATGTCACACCTCTCCAGAATCTACAATATTATGATAATGTCACATCTCTCCGGAATCTACAATATTATGATAATGTCACACCTCTCCAGAATCTACAATATTATGATAATGTCACACCTCTCCAGAATCTACAATATTATGATAATGTCACACCTCTCCGGAATCTACAATATTATGATAATGTCACACCTCTCCAGAATCTACAATATTATGATAATGTCACGCCTCTGCAGAGGTTCCTTCTACTTCACTTTGTAAGTGAATCCATGGTAATATACAAATTCACAAAGTATGTGACTACTGGTATTTCAGAAATTGATTAAAATCTCTATACTGGTGGTTCTGCATGAATACACAAAATGTACGAATACTGTAAAATTACCTGGTAAAGGTGCATTTATACTTACCTTGTGAAGGTGCAATTATACTTACTGAAGAAGGTGCAGAGGAATTTACAGATATATTTTCTGGTTTAGTTACAAAGTGTAATTACAAGATCCTCAATTTTGGACCTTAAGCATTGCTTTTTTCTTGTAAACTTGGCAGGGCAGAGTAACCTATTGATTATCATACAGATGTTTTTACTCACTCTTCGATAATGAAAGGCTGTGCATTGCCCATGATACCTGTTACATCTATTTTATCATCTACTCTCATTATCTCATGGATTTGAAAATTGCCAGTTGAATAAAAACATGATGAATGTTGGAAGGATAGGGTTCATTTCCTATTATACAATCCATAGTTTACTACATGTACATATGTATTTATCCAAATTTAATTTTGTATCTATAATAGATCTAGATTGATTAGTGCTGCAATTAGTACCATAACACCAAATACTGTGTTTCAAACAGCAGGAATAACTAGAACTGTGTATTATTTTAATAAAATTTATGAAACTAAATTTAATTCAATTTTCACTAAAGTATTTAATTCTGTAAAATTTGAATTATTTAAAAAAAAATGATGGTACAAATGGATCAACTGAAAAATGGACACTTCAATACTTACGACTTTCAAATTAAAACAGTAATGGATTGTTATTACATATCAACAAATAAAAATATGTTTATCAACCAAGCAATAATTATATCATTAATATTATCAAAATAAACATTCATTTTTCTGTATATATTTTGTGTGTTGGAAGAATATGTCAAATGTGTGCATATACATGTATCGGTACATCTTTCAAAAAGATACAGATTCAACAAAATAATTGCTCAATATCAAAATAAAATATGACATATAGCCAACTCTGTCTTAAAAGCTATCAACATATGCAGTGCATCTGCACACAAAGACACCCCCCAAGTAAAACCTATTAATTACAAAACCCTGTATTTGAAGTATGCCTCAGTATGTTTAGTTTCAGGGCAAAACTTTGAACCACCTTTTAAGACATATTTAGCAGTATATAAAAATCTTAAATCTTAATGATTATATAACCTCTTTCAGTGCCATTTCTTTTCCAGATTTTTTATCAACGCAAACAACTTCATCTGCTCGAGTCCTCATCATTTTCTTGATGAATCGTAGCAAGTGTTTCTGGTTCATGCACGAAGAAGCATGAACGTGAGTGTCTACCTGTAAGTTGAAATGAATATACAAAAACTAAAGTAAGAAGTCAAACAACAACACAAAACATGTTGATTAACATATATGTCTGTAAAATGGTAAAATTTATTGACAAGTATAATATCTATACATGGTAACTGTAAACTCAATTCTTAATCCATAATAGCTGATTAACTGAAGTATTTCTTTTATAGTCACATTCTGGGGAAGTTATTGTAATTTTGACATTATCTATAGAAATCCATTCCTAACAGATGGAAAAGAATTCTTTTTCAAAAAACAAGCTTCCTGTGAATGTTGCATGCAATACTCCTCCCCTGCTGTCATCACAAAAAAGTTGCAACGTTGACCTGGATATTTGAACTAGCATATTTCCATAACAGATCTCTTGATGAAAATATGTTTGTATCAGATTGCATCTGTAGTTCAAGTTATCATCTGGAAACCAAAATATAGTGATGTCTATTTTAAGCATCACTGGCCTTCATTGTTAATCAATTGACCCCAAACACAATCCTACACTAGATAACCACATAATCTAACATTATATCAAATTTCATTCATACATGACATCCCTCGCTCAAGTTATCACCTGGGAAGTAAACTTGCCAAAACTGCCTATTTTTAGCAAGTGACCTTCATATTTGACCTTTTGACCTAAAAGCAATCCCACAATAGATCTCCTCATAAGCTAGCATAATATCATTATCAAGTTGTAATCAAATTTGTCAACCAAACATTATCATCTGGAAATAAACTATGGCTATATATGTCTATATTTATAGCAACCATGGCCTATTTTGTTGACCTTTTGACCTCTTAGACAATCCAACACTAAACTCCCTCATATTCTAATATAATATTATGTTTCATTCATATCTGACATCTGTGAGTCAAATTATAATCTAGAGACCAAATATAACCATAAATATTTATTTTTAACATTGGTGACCTTCATAGTTGACCTACTGACCTCATAGACAATCACATACCAGAGGCCTTCATAATCTAATATACATGTAGTGCCAAGTTTCATTAATTTCTGGCATCTGTAAGTCATCATCTGGAAACCAAAATATAGCCATATATCTATTTTTAGTAACAGTGACTTTCAAAGTTGACCTTTTGACTCGGTATGCAATCCCACTTTAGATTTCCTCATAAGCCAACATTATTTCAAGTTTCATTAATGTCTGGCATCTGTAAGTCAAATTATCATCTGGAGACCAAAATATAGCCACAGATATCTATTTTTAGTAATGGTGACCTTCATAGTTGAACTCTTGATCTCATATGCAATCCCACTCTAAAATACCTCATAAGCTATGACATCCCCAACTCAAGTTACTGTCTGGAAACTATCCAGACAGACAGACAGATGGACAGGCAAACAGACAACGATAAACACTATAGTCACCTCTGGTTTCACTGGCAGGGGAATAAAAATAATTGTATTTTAGTAATTTTGAAAGGAATTCCATTGGAAAGCAGGTTGCAGAGATACTTTAATTCAGCCTTAGATATTTAATGCAATGTGGAGTGCCACCTGGCTAGGGAGTAAGGGGGTTGAATGGCTCATACTATCTTATATGTATTTACACATAGATACACAAACATACTCTTGCACCACCCACTTAAATGTTATATGAACAAGAAAAAGAAAAAGAAAAAGACAAAAATAATAATAAATAAGAAAAGAAACATCTCTCTCACCCTCAGTTAAACACCTTGCATGCACGCTCAAACTGAAAAAAAAATTATGGTAACACTTGACTGTATGTTCTATTCAACAAGAGCCGGCCTGGCTCAGTTGGTAGCACACTTGACTCTTGATCATGAGTTTGAATCCAGTCGGCGGCAGGTTGGTTTTCTGTCCTTCAGATGAGACAGAAAAAACGGAGGTCCCATGTCACAGTAGGTGTCGGTACGTTAAAGAACCCTCATTGCACAATGGCCGTAAGTGCCGAACATAGGCCAAAATTTGAAGCCCTTCACTGGCATTTGGTGACGCCTCAATATGAGTGAAAGATTCTTGAGTGGGACGTTAAACAACAATACAACCAACCAACCAATCCTATTCAACAATGATTCAGTGAGAAAGTTACATTAAATGCAGAGCAAAACAACAGTATATCCATCAATGA
The DNA here is from genome assembly GCA_030159075.1 of Atrina japonica. NCBI lineage: Eukaryota > Metazoa > Mollusca > Bivalvia > Pterioida > Pinnidae > Atrina > Atrina japonica. The sequence continues at coordinate 523,823 of BROG01000219.1, read as the reverse complement.
GCTATGAATTTTACCTTCCGTATGTTGTAAAAATCCCTATGGGGAACCTCTTTTTGCTCTGCTGACTCCTGCAATTCATTCAACAACACATGAAGTTGGTACTTTGCTGACAAATAACTGAGTCGTCGATAAGAGAAAGATTTCCTGAAAAAAAAGATAATGAAAAAGATATAAATCATGTTAATCAATTGAGTAAATATCTTAAAACATAATACTGTAGAACCTGTCTTAAAAGACCGTATCAAGAAAATGAATAAGTTTAACAATTCTTTCATTAGGGCCTTTGATGGGAGACCACTTGTCTAATGAGGCCATATTTTCATGGCAAATGGGACATTTTCCCAAGACAGATTCCACCTCATACTGTAAATCGGGTTTTATTCGTGAGAATTTTATTTACGCGTAATTTCGTAAGAGCTCTTGCTCGTGATGATAAAATTATCATATAATGAATTACAATAATAGTTTGACAAATTGGACATTCATTCGAAATTGCCAAAATGTCATCTCGCGAATAAATTTAAAACTTGTGTTTCACTAAATAAAGTCCCATGTCGCTAAATAAAGTCCCGTGAAAATTTGCAGATATACAGTATTAAGAATTGACAGTCCTTTTTCAATCTACTGTTGTTCCAATTAAACTCAATATTTTTCTTAAATAATAAAATAAGATTAATCAGAAAAATATCTCCAAAATTACTTTTTTATACTCAAGATGTAAGTGTACTTACAATGGTCCATCACTAATAAAAGCATACATCAGATTTTGGTCTGACAAAAATGCAGCTAAATCAGGGCACGGCATATCTAATGGCTCATTTCTTTTCATTGCATCCTCATCTGCAAATATGTTTACAACACCCTGGACCATCTTGAGGCAGCAGCCAATAGGCTCTGGCACTGGAACATCAAATGGATCTCCGGACATCTTGGGAGGATGAATGGGAGGATCTGTTGCTGTTGATTTAGTGAAATAATGTATATATATATATATATACACAAAAAAAATCATAACACCAAATTAAACTCAATTGATTTCATTATTATCATCAATGAATTTATATTAATATGTTATCATTATTGTGTGTATGTACAGTGATGCTATCAGAATTACTTTATTATGTAAACATATTGTGCTTTGGGTAAGCATTAAGCAATCCATTTTGTGATTACTATCATTATCAAATATAGATACAATATACAGTCTATCCCGTATTAAGCAGTCATCCAAGGGAATTCACAAAAGTGACCTTTGAACAGAGGTGACCTCTTAATTAAGGGTCTCAAAATTGTCAATTAGAAAGTGTGCATGAACTAAATATCCGTTACCATTGTATCATTTTGTGTAATTTGTCAATATTTATTTTACTCAAACATATGCAATGGCCATGTTGTTTAAACTAGCATTAATTATGGGAGCAATTTACATGCATGGTTGAATCTCAAGCAACTAGCACATTGTAATTAGAATGGACATTTAAGTGGGCTAACTTGGTAACTTTGGGTGGTGAAAGGTTTGACTGCTTAACGGTAACATTAGATGGTGAAAGGTTTGACTGCTTAACGGTAACATTAGATGGTGAAAGGTTTGACGGCTTAATGGTAACATTAGATGGTGAAAGGTTTGACGGCTTAATGGTAACATTAGATGGTGAAAGGTTTGACTGCTTAACGGTAACATTAGATGGTGAAAGGTTTGACTGCTTAACGGTAACATTAGATGGTGAAAGGTTTGACTGCTTAACGGTAACATTAGATGGTGAAAGGTTTGACTGCTTAACGGTAACATTAGATGGTGAAAGGTTTGACTGCTTAACGGTAACATTAGATGGTGAAAGGTTTGACTGCTTAACGGTAACATTAGATGGTGAAAGGTTTGACGGCTTAATGGTAACATTAGATGGTGAAAGGTTTGACGGCTTAATGGTAACTTTGGATGGCGAAAGTGGTGACACTTAACGGTAACCTTGGAAGGTGAAAGGGGTGACACTTAATGGTAACTTTGGAAGGTGAAAGGGGGTGACCACTTAATTGTAACTTTGGAAGGTGAAAGGGGTGATCGCTTAACGGTAACTTTGGATGGTGAAAGGGGTGACCACTTAACGGTAACTCTGGATGGTGAAATGGGTGACCACTTGATGGTAGCTTTGGATGGTGAAATGGGTGACCACTTAATGGTAACTTTGGATGGTGAAAGGGGTGACCGCTTAACGGTAACTTTGGATGGTGAAAGGGGTGACCGCTTAATGGTAACTTTGGATGGTGAAAGGGGTGACCGCTTAATGGTAACTTTGGATGGTGAAAGGGGTGACCACTTAATGGTAACTTTGGTGAAAGGGGTGACCATTTAACGGTAACTTTCGATGGTGAAAGGGGTGACCACTTAATGGAAACTTTGGATGGTGAAAGGGGTGACTGCTTAACGGTAACTTTGGATGGTGAAAGGGGTGATCACTTAATGGTAACTTTGGATGGTGAAAGGGGTGACCGCTTAATGGTTTTACAAAAATTGTTTCTTTTTGGGGTATAATTCAATAAGGGAAACATTTAGAACTGTCCACTAAAAGTAGGTGACTGCTTGATAAAGGTCACCACATGTACAGGTTAGACTGTTTTGTCCGTATTTTTTGTAAAAAGTATATCTTAGTAACTGTAAAATGTTACAGTCAGGGTGGAATTGAATACTTATAGAAAGTGTTCAGACAGAATTCATAAAGAAAAAGTCAACAAAAAGGTCAGGTATTCATTTAACATGATTTAATTATATAAAACATTTACAAACAATGTAAATGCCATACTTAATAATATAATGTGAATTTTGACTTCTTTATACAAGAATTATAGATTATATGTAACAAAATCTCATTACCATGTGTCAGACAATAGTTATATAAGTTAATACAGTAATGTATGTTTTACTTGTTTAACCCTTCCAACCCTACAGGCCATAATAGACTGGTCTTAACAATAGAAAAGAGCATACTATCTTGATGTTCAGGGGTGAAAAGGTTAAACTAACGACCAAAGTCCAATGTCACAGACAGGAGTGATAAGATGGTACAAACTGTTCCAAGCACTTGACATAAGATGTTCAAGTTACAGGGATCTTTTGAATGTTTCCTTAAAGCAAGATCCAATGTCATTGTAGGTGTGGAAAAGAGCCCTCAATCAATTGCATGGGTCTATAGCAACACTTAATCTATAGCTACTGACATATTTCCACATTAATTACAAAATCTTGGTGGGATGTGTCAAAATTATTGTGTTTGACAATTAAATAGACATGTCATAGTCATAATTACACTGCTATTTTGTAAACACTGGTATTAAGAAATTTTTTTTCATGTATCAATTTAAAAATATCTTAAAATAGAAATTTATATACATTTCACCATCTATATATCAAGTATGAGTTTTAGTGTGTGTGTGTGTGTGTTTGTGTGCACACACATGTGTATGTGTGCATGCATGCATGTGTGTGTGTGTGTGTGTGTGTGTGTGTGTTTGTGTAATTAAGCAAGCAATAATCATATCTACATGTAATACAAAGTTTGAGTGTATCTGTAACACTGCAATAAGTGTCTTACACTTTGACCCCTAAAGACAGACTTGTACTTGCCTATATCACTGATATTAGTAGACTACATTCCTTTTCTGGGGTGGACAAGCTAGACTTGTGTCTTAAGTTACCATAATAAGTGTCTCAGTTGCATAAATTACCATAATGACTTGTAAGTCTCTAAGTGTATCTTTACCCATTTGTAAAATAAGATTATACATTAAAAACAAAAATAGTAGAGAAAATTTGAAGTTATGCAGACATATAAAATTTAATATTTCGAGTACAAAATTTAGATATGACATAGATCTATTGAAAAATAAATCATGTAATGAAAATTACCATATCATAACCAGGATGTATATCTGAGTGAATGCACAGGAAGGTGTGGTCAATTGATATGTGATTATGGCAATACTAAAGGTATTTTGTATACAGTCAACATTCAGATTATATGAAGGAAAAGCAAAACTTTAAAAAGAAAAATATCTAAACTAGCAAAAACCAAATCATTAATGAAAATCTCCAAAGCATAAATACTGAATACTAATTAGGGGGGAGGGTTTGATGCTTAATAAAAGCATAGGTATAAAATCGCATATATATTTTATAATACACATGTTGATACATGTAAATAATTTGAAATATATATACTTCAAAGCACACACATATACAGAATTCTTGTTATCAAACTTCAATGACTGTTTACCTGAGCAAGCAGTATAACAACACAATGATATATAATGAATGCTAGGTATTTAAGGGAAGGGGTATATTTCATGCTAGTAGACACATGTATGCTTTGTACACAAATGTAGATCAGTATTAAATCATTAATGTTTCAAGTATTACACTTCCAAAGGTCAATGGCCAGCATACCTACCTACTCATTAGTTTTCAAGTAGTCTTTTTTTAGGTCTTGTACAGGGCAGTGGTTTACAATCATCATCTGTCATTGTCAATAAGATATACCAAGATATTGATGAAGTGTTCTACAGTGTTTGAGCTTTTTTTATTATAGTTTTACAGCCACCAAATAGGTACTTTGACTTGTAAAGAGCCATCACTAGCTTTAAGTGAAGTGCCCGACAATTTGACTTATGTTACAGACTGATGTCACTGCAGTGACAGTTCTTTAACATGCCACATCATGCATGAAACAAACTGTCACTTCTGGCTGACAAGTCCTAACTAACTGTCACTCCTATCTGACAGGTTAGTACAAAGTAACTCACTCCTGTCTGACAGGTTAGTACAAAGTAACTCACTCCTATCTGACAGGTTAGTACAAAGTAATTCACTCCTGTCTGACAGGTTAGTACAAAGTAACTCACTCCTGTCTGACAGGTTAGTACAAAGTAACTCACTCCTGTCTGACAGGTTAGTACAAAGTAACTCACTCCTGTCTGACAGGTTAGTACAAAGTAACTCACTCCTGTCTGATAAGTAATATGTAACTATTACTTCTGCCTGACAAGTAGTAGGTTACTGTCACTCCTTTCTGACAAGTAAGTACAAAGTAACTATCACTCCTGTCTGACAAGTACAAAGTAACAGTCACTCCTGTCTGACAAGTACAAAGTAACAGTCACTCCTGTCTGACAAGTTACAACAAAGTAACTCACTCCTGTCTAACAAGACACAAAGTAACTCAGTCCTGTCTTGTAATATGTAACAAGAACAAAGCCTGACAAGTAGTAGGTTACTGTCACTCCTTTCTGACAAGTAAGTACAAAGTAACAGTCACTCCTGTCTGACAAGTACAAAGTAACAGTCACCCCTGTCTGACAAGTACAAAGTAACTATCATCCCTGTCTGACAAGTACAAAGTAACTATCATCCCTGTCTGACAAGTACAAAGTAACAGTCACTCCTGTCTGACAAGTACAAAGTAACTATCACTCCTGTCTGACAAGTGCAAAGTAACTATCACTCCTGTCTGACAAGTACAAAGTAACAGTCACTCTTGTCTGACAAGTACAAAGTAACTATCACCCCTGTCTGACAATTACAAAGTAACTATCACTCCTGTCTGACAAGTACAAAGTAACTATCATCTCTGTCTGACAAGTACAAAGTAACAGTCACTCTTGTGTCAAGTACAAAGTAACAAACTCCTGTAAAGTACTATAACCACCCCTGTCTGACAAGTACAAAGTAACTATCACCCCTGTCTGACAAGTACAAAGTAACTATCACCCCTGTCTGACAAGTACAAAGTAACAGTCACTCTTGTCTGACAAGTACAAAGTAACAGTCACTCCTGTCTGACAAGTACAAAGTAACAGTCACTCCTGTCTGACAAGTACAAAGTAACTATCATCCCTGTCTGACAAGTACAAAGTAACTATCATCCCTGTCTGACAAGAACAAAGTAACTATCATCCCTGTCTGACAAGAACAAAGTAACAGTCACTCTTGTCTGACAAGTACAAAGTAACTATCATCCCTGTCTGACAAGTACAAAGTAACTATCACTCCTGTCTGACAAGTGCAAAGTAACTATCATCTCTGTCTGACAAGTAAAAAGTAACAGTCACTTTTGTCTGACAAGTACAAAGTAACTATCACCCCTGTCTGACAAGTACAAAGTAACTAGCACTCCTGTCTGACAAGTACAAAGTAACTATCACCCCTGTCTGACAAGTACAAAGTAACAGTCACTCTTGTCTGACAAGTACAAAGTAACAGTCACTCCTGTCTGACAAGTACAAAGTAACAGTCACTCTTGTCTAACAAGTACAAAGTAACAGTCACTCTTGTCTAACAAGAACAAAGTAACAGTCACTCTTGTCTGACAAGTACAAAGTAACAGTCACTCTTGTCTGACAAGTACAAAGTAACAGTCACTTTTGTCTGACAAGTACAAAGTAACTATCATCTCTGTCTGACAAGTAAAAAGTAACAGTCACTTTTGTCTGACAAGTACAAAGTAACTATCACCCTCTGTCTGACAAGTAAAAAGTAACAGTCACTTTTGTCTGACAAGTACAAAGTAACTATCATCTCTGTCTGACAAGTAAAAAGTAACAGTCACTTTTGTCTGACAAGTACAAAGTAACTATCATCTCTGTCTGACAAGTAAAAAGTAACAGTCACTTTTGTCTGACAAGTACAAAGTAACAATCACCCCTGTCTGACAAGTACAAAGAAACTATCACTCCTGTCTGACAAGTGCAAAGTAACTATAACTCCTGTCTGACAAGTACAAAGTAACTATCATCCCTGTCTGACAAGTACAAAGTACCTATCATCCCTGTCTGACAAGTTCAAAGTAACAGTCACTCTTGTCTGACAAGTACAAAGTAACAGTCACTCCTGTCTGACAAGTTCAAAGTAACAGTCACTCTTGTCTGACAAGTACAAAGTAACAGTCACTCTTGTCTGACAAGAACAAAGTAACTGTCACTCCTGTCTGACAATTACAAAGTAACAGTCACTCTTGTCTGACAAGTACAAAGTAACAGTTACTCTTGTCTGACAAGTACAAAGTAACAGTCACTCTTGTCTGAAAAGTACAAAGTAACTATCACCCCTGTCTGACAAGTACAAAGTAACAGTCACTCCTGTCTGACAAGTGCAAAGTAACAGTCACTCCTGTCTGACAAGTACAAAGTAACTATCACTCCTGTCTGACAAGTACAAAGTAACTATCACTCCTGTCTGACAAGTACAAAGTAACAGTCACTCTTGTCTGACAAGTACAAAGTAACTATCACTCCTGTGTGACAAGTACAAAGTAACTATCACTCCTGTCTGACAAGTACAAAGTAACTATCATCTCTGTCTGACAAGTACAAAGTAACTATCACTCCTGTCTGGCCAGTACAAAGTAACTATCACTCCTGTCTGACAAGTACAAAGTAACTATCACTCCTGTCTGGCCAGTACAAAGTAACTATCACTCCTGTCTGGCCAGTACAAAGTAACAGTCACTCTTGTCTGGCAAGTACAAAGTAACAGTCACTCCTGTCTGGCAAGTACAAAGTAACAGTCACTCTTGTCTGACAAGAACAAAGTAACTATCACCCCTGTCTGACAATTACAAAGTAACAGTCACTCTTGTCTGACAAGTACAAAGTAACTATCACTCCTGTCTGGCCAGTACAAAGTAACAGTCACTCCTGTCTGACAAATACAAAGTAATAGTCACTCTTGTCTGACAAGTACAAAGTAACAGTCACTCTTTTCTGACAAGTACAAAGTAACTATCACTCCTGTCTGACAATTGCAAAGTAACTATCACTCCTGTCTGACAAGTACAAAGTAACAGTCACTCTTGTTTGACAAGTACAAAGTAACAGTCACTCTTATTTGACAAGTACAAAGTAACTATCACCCCTGTCTGACAAGTACAAAGTAACTATCACTCCTGTCTGACAAGTGCAAAGTAACTATCACTCCTGTCTGACAAGTACAAAGTAACTATCATCCCTGTCTGACAAGTACAAAGTAACAGTCACTCTTGTCTGACAAGTACAAAGTAACAGTCACTCTTGTCTGACAAGTACAAAGTAACAGTCACTCTTGTCTGGCATGTACAAAGTTTTTGACTGGTTATTAAAACATTTTGTTATTTCATTGAGGGTAATACCCATTTCCAATGTAACATTGTCATTCATAATATTCATCTCCATAACAACAGATTAACAAAAAATAATATCAAACCTAAAATTCAGATGGAGCAGAGAATCACCATAGCAACTGATGGAAATATTAAATTTTAATTGTGGAAACAACTATGGTCAATATTATCAAACACTGCACACAATAGAAATTGTAAGGTTAAAGGTTAAAATTCTCAAAAAGTTGTGGTATTACAAACATTTTAACAGGTTTTGATTTATAATCAACATGTATGTGTATTGTGTCTCTGGATCATCATGTTAGAAGTGCTGTTAAAATTTGTTAATGTTAGAAGTGCTGTGAACAATGTTAAACCAAAAATGCCATAGAATAGCAGATACTATTCATAGAATACTTTGATATGCTTTGTTTCATGGCACAAGTAATATTGACTTTTTTTTTAAAGATAAAATATTTATGATAAAGTCATGCTGATGGGAAGCAATGTCTTTGAGAGACCTCTGTACTAGATATAGACATAATAAGGGTCACTCATCAATCCCTAACCTACACATGCACATTAAATGATGTCAAGAGGCCAAAGTGGCGTGAGTGGACACCTAAGCAGAAAATGATTGGTTCATGATTTTACAAAATGAAACCTCTTTTGTGGCTTCTATTGATCTTAGCTCCTTTAGTTAAAATTGGTATCCTGATTGCAAAGAAGTCAAAAAATGGCCTTGCAAAATTGCAAACTTTCCATTTCATTTACAGTTTCCTGTGACCTTTGCCCCCATGACCTTGAAATTTAATTTTGTCAAAATGACCCTTAGATAATTCTTAACAACTATCTCATACATCTTTTGTATACAAAAAGTCAATGTGCCTAGAGTTACAAAATGTATTAAGCCATTTGTACATGCTGTATGACATAGTCACTATATAGCTAAAATGGCCTTGCCCAAGACACTGGACCCATGTTCACTGGACAATCAATTTCAACACTTTGATCTCATTCTAAAATGTTTTAAGTTTTTCTTTACAATGCACAGACCCAGAGGAGAAAATTTTCTAAGATAACATACATACTGTAGAAACAGAAAATTTCGTGTGGTTACAATTTTGGTAACAAAATCGTTGACAAGAAATTTCATTAGCATGTTTGTTAAGGAACCTGTTCGTGTTACTAAGTGTAATTTATTTTAAATTTCATCATTGTTTTAATTTTGTTGGTAAATGAACATTAATGAAATAAAAAAAAATTGAAACCATAACGAAATTGTCTGATTCAACAGTAATGATTATATTGCCATATTGAATCCATCCCCAGACCTTGTATCCTTGCTCCCAGGGTCATAAATTAAATTCTGCAATTTTTGTAGAGGGCATTATCCTCATTCAGTTTTTATCCTTGATGTTCAGGGGTGACATTTGGCCCAAGGGGTACCAGGATCACTAAATTCACAATTTGTGTTTCCCTAACCCTAATGAAGCTTCTTACCAAATTTGAAGATGATTGTCAAAGTAATTTCAAGTAGAAGTTAAAAATATTCAGTTGTTTACAGATGGCGGATGGTACAAGACATACAATGGAAGACGGACGAAGACGAATGGCATAAGCATGGTAAGGTCACATGAGTGACACCGGTGAATAATAAGGTGAAGAAGCTGTCCTTTGTAATATCAGTAAATGCAATAAATAAATGAAAAAAGAATTGTATCAGAAGTCTTTCCCCCAAAAATAAATCATAAACAAAAAATATCTTAAAATAAACCTACTAGATTAAAATGTACAGGGTGAACCTAAAGCAAATATTGAATCTATCTAATGAGAAAAGTGTTCGTTAGTAAGTTATCGAAGTTGATTTAATACTATAAGTATCTAAACTAAAGCCTTATACATGTATGTGTGTTAGGTTTCATAAGAAACCCTGAGAAGTCTTATGTCGGTGTAAAGTTTTATAATGAACCCCTGGCTTGTGGCTCACTCAGTGGTAAGTAATGGTGTGTTAAGTTTCCTTGAGGAACTCTGAGTGAAGTTTTATGAGTACAGATTGCGGACTTTGCCAAAAAAAATAATAATAAAATAAATAAATAAAAAAAAAATAAAATAGGGAAAAGTTAATATATATGTATCTTAATCTACTGATGTTAATTTACATCTAGTTCAGAAATGTTACCTTTTGTGTGGGCAGTTTTCCTGTCTAGTGGTAGTACAAATCAGTTGTAAATATGTATTTCAAATTACACAGTAAAAGCATTTTGACAATAAAAAGATTCTCCATCTGAATTTAAATGCATCAGCTATGCACTAGTATCACACAAAATATTAAAATAAAAATCACTCTGCATGAATCAACAATACCTCGCCAATCATAATACATAAGGCCCTCCATATCTACAAATGAAGCATGTAATAAATAAAGACAATGATCCACTCATATGGGCCAGTTATAATTCCTTGTGGCAATTATAACAACATGCAAGTTTAGTTGGCATTAGGACTGGTCTAATTCAAAAGCAGACAAGATCATTAGGAATTGACAACAAATATAAACAAATAAAATATACATTTGTATAACATATACAAAAAATCCCCGAACTTTGTATTACATTTGTGAATTAGACCAAGATCTTGTACATGAAGGTGTAGTATGTATAGGAAAGATTGGTATCAAAATGTTACACAACAGACCACTGAACAGATCAATTTCAGTACAATTTTGACACTGGTTTTCTGAACAGATCAATTTCAGTACAATTTTGACACTGGTTTTCTGAACAGATCAATTTCAGTACAATTTTAACACTGTTTCATTGAACAGATCAATTTCAATAAAATTTTAACACTGGTTCATTGAACAGATCAGTTTCAGAGTTGTACCCTAACTCCAGTATACATGAACCTCTTAGTTAAAAGTCATGGATGGCAACAAAATAAATCAGATGTTTTATAAACAAACAGTGATTACAGTTCAAACCCAGCAGCCTACAGCCCACTATAAGGACATCAAAAATGTGACTCAGACAGCAGATTTGAGCTCACAATAAAGAGAACAGAACTCACACTCAGAAGATTACAGTGCTTAATAAGGGACAAGAGCTCACATTCAGCATATCAGAGCTCATAATCAGGGTGACAAGAGCTCACATTCAGCAGATCAGAGCTCATGATCAGGGGACAAGAGCTCACCTTCAGCAGATCAGAGTTCATAATCAGGGGACAAGAGCTCACCTTCAGCAGATCAGAGCTCATAATCAGGGGGCAAGAGCTCACATTCAGCAGATCAGAGCTCATAATCAGGGGGCAAGAGCTCACATTCAGCAGATCAGAGCTCATAATCAGGGGACAAGAGCTCACATTCAGCAGATCTGAGCTCATAATCAGGGAGCAAAAGCTAACATTCAGCAGATCAGAGTTCATAATTAATTGTCTTGGACCTAAGCTTGCTATTAGTTGAATACAGTTCACAATGAACTGACATAGACCAAAGCTTGCTGTCAGTTGAAAAGAGTTCACAATGAAATGACTCAATATCAGCTGTCTAGAGCTTACTTTCAGCTAAGTAATGGCTCCGAGTCACATTTAACTGACAGATGTTCATAACTAAGTAGCTGCCTGGATCTCACAATCAGATGGACTCACAATCTCTTGAATGACTCACAGTTAGAGAGCTTACAACAGCTGACAATCAACCACTGACGACTGTCTATCAAATGGCCAAAAAATAACAATCGGCCAACTCTCAAAATCAAACGTTGCTTGATATCATCACTCTGACTTGACTAGACAATATTGTAAATAAATCATTATATAATCCACTGCTTGACTTGCTATAACCCTAAAGCAGTAGGAAATGTGTATACCACAATAATAGATGTATATGTATTGATTTATATAGACAAGGAGATTATAGATGCTGTTATCACAGACAGCATCCTCCGGATTATATAATAAACTTGCTTCTCTTGTGTTTCTGATCCATTTATAGATTATCTGTAATCAACCTATTGAGTATTAATCTCAGTATCTTAAAGTCAGAAAAAGATATAGATCTGATCCTTGCTGTACAAATGATAAACATGATACATTTAACTGAAATTTGGAAAAAAAAATTTTTTTTATGAAACAATATGAGGAAAATTTTTATTATCAAATTCTATCTCTTGGGGATCTTGATAAAATTTAAGCCTTCATTGAAATTCTGAAGTTTCTTAAAATATCATTTATACTTGAGTAAATACCGAGGCCACGTAAATGTGACAAACACACGTTTTCATACCAGTGAATGTTGGACAGCATATGAAAACATAACAGTCATATTTAGTGATGTTTAACACTTATGTAAATTCACATACCAGCAAAGTTCAAAGCTCCATGCCGTCAGAGAGTGACTTGATCTTAATTGGATACAGGGTGTAATTCTAACAGCTAATTAAATACTATGTCAGTAATTATACGTCACCTATTGATTAGCACTTCTAAAGGATGAATAAAACTCTAAAGTTAACAGACACTGACCGTCAGTAAAACACCTGCATCAAATATTGATTTTACATCCCACGACTATTAGATATAAAGGTAAAGCAACTGATTAGAAACATGGTATATGTAACAGAGACCATATACCTATCATACCATCTCACTTGTATACACAGAAGGATGAGACAGTAAATAAAAACTGGAGCTTCCGTGTCACAGTGGCACGTTAAAGAACCCTCACTGCTCAATGGCCGTAAGTGCCGAGCATAGGCCAAAATTTGTCGCCCTTCACCGGCATCTGGTGACGTCTCCATATGAGTGAAATATTCTTGAGTGGGACGTTATACAACAATAAACAGACAAACAAGTATACACAGAAACTTTGTAACAGACACTGCTACAACAGAGCAAATACAAGTGTAGACTTTAACTTGACTAGCCCGAGATGGGTACATGGATCAAACCATGTCAAATTTCTAGTACTGGTCTATAAATGCTATTTTGAATAACTGCCTCACATAGTATCTTATTGGTAAATATGGTGGCATGACCCTTACTAGTAATATGGTGGAATAATCCTTACTAGTAATATGGTGGCATGACCCTTACTAGTATTATAGTGGCATAATTATAACTAGTATTATAATGGCCTAATTATTCTAAATTTTTTATTACTTCTCATCCTGTAGTACTCCAAGAAGGCTACCTTAAGATACAACACAGTGATGAACATTTATTTTCTTTCTACAATGATGCTATATAAAATCAAGAAGACTTCCAGATATGCATTTACAATTCTATTTTTTTACCATACTAAATAATTTAAGTAGCAAACCTTTTTCCATCCTTGAAGATCCAAACCCTTCTTTGATACCCTGGAACTCTTCGTTATCTTCTAAATTTTGTAGAAATCTGGCCGTTATCTTAGGAAAACTCTGATATGACATGGCCATATATTTTTCTCGAATCATTAAAGCTTTAACCAAACTTTTGGATGCCTCTTGTAAATCAGGTAATGGCACCTGAAATCATAGCAAAAAATTCAAGCTTACACTTCTATATCATCATTAAGAGATCCTATATGGAGAGTACTAGAGTAACAACACCTGAAGGCTTTCACCCGATTTGGATACAGTGAAGGGAGCAATGGTTTTGATTTGACTACTATACTAGGTACAAAGATGTATAACGACCAATAGGGACAGTTACACTAGGTACAAAGATGTATAACGACAAGTAGAGACAATTACTCTAGGTACAAAGATGTATGATGACAAGTAGGGACAATTACACTAGGTACAAAGATGTGTAACGACAAGTAGAGACAATTACTCTAGGTACAAAGATGTATGATGACAAGTAGGGACAATTACACTAGGTACAAAGATGTATAACGACAAGTAGAGACAATTACTCTAGGTACAAAGATGTATGATGACAAGTAGGGACAATTACACTAGGTACAAAGATGTATAACGACAAGTAGAGACAATTACTCTAGGTACAAAGATGTATGATGACAAGTAGGGACAATTACTCTAGGTATAAAGATGTGTAACGACAAGTAGGGACAATTACTCTAGGTACAAAGATGTACAAAGACCAATAGGGACAATTACACTAGGTACAAAGATGTATGATGACAAATAGGGAAAATTACTCTAATTACAAAGATGTATAATGACAAATAGGGACAAAGATTTGACTACTATACTAGGTACAAAGATGTATGATGACAAATAGGGACAATTACTCTAGGTATAAAGATGTATAACGACAAATAGGGACAATTACTCTAGGTACAAAGATGTATAACGACAAATAGGGACAATTACTCTAGGTACAAAGATGTATAACGACAAATAGGGACAATTACTCTAGGTACAAAGATGTATAACAACAAATAGGGACAATTACTCTAGGTATAAAGATATATAACGACAAATAGGGACAATTACTCTAGGTATAAAGATGTATAGCGACAAGTAGGGACAATTACACTAGGTACACCATGCCATTTTCATGGATTTTATTTTACTAACATAATGTTGATAATATCAAAATGCAAAAGCATAAGAAGCATCCAAGACAGTCTGTTTAGTGTGCTCACTGGTGTTACAGCACAACACTTTTGCCATTATTTCAGCATCCTAGACAGTCTGTATACTGTAGTGTGCTCAGAGGTTTCACAGCACAACTACTGTCACTATTTTACCATCCTAGACAGTCTGTACAGTGTGTTCAATGATGTCACAGCACAACCATTGTCATTATCATAAGGCTTATATAATTCTTCACAGATATTTTACATGTAAACATTTACACTGAGCATTTTCAACATAAATATAATTGCTTTGTTTTTCATCTATGATGTCGTTTGTTCATGAATACACTGATATTCTACAAACAGAACATTTATATTGTACATACAGAACACTTATACTGTACAAACAGAACACTTATATTGTACAAACAGAACATTTATATTGTACATACAGAACACTTATAGTGTACAAACAGAACATTTATATTGTACATACAGAACACTTATATTGTACAAACAGAACACTTATCTTGTACATACAGAATACATATTGTACATACAGAAGACTTATCTTGTACATACAGAAGACTTATCTTGTACATACAGAACACTTATCTTGTACATACAGAAGACTTATCTTGTACATACAGAAGATTTATCTTGTACATACAGAAGACTTATATTGTACATACAGAAGACTTATCTTGTACATACAGAAGACTTATATTGTATGTACAGACTTTTTTATTTTTATATTTTTATATTCCTACAAACAAACAAAACTGACAACCTACCCCACTAGCATTTCGACCAATGACATTAATTCTCTGGAAGTCTGGTGCAATATTATATTCCTCCACCACCTCTGGGATTTCATCGTAAATATCCGGAGTTGGTGTCTGTGGGTGGTGTCCATGAAGCTGATCCCTATCAGATATTGATTGTCGTGTTGATATAGCACTAGGAGATGGAAAACAAAAACACAGTGATCATGGAAATACAATGTATCAAAACAAGGATATTTTAAAAAATATGATCCAGTTTTAATCGACGCTGTGACTATCACTTACGTCCTTTTTTTTCCTTATTTTTGGACAAAGTTTTCAATTCTGTATCCTCCTGTGAAGAAAAATCAAGTCAAAACGCCACATTTGCATAGTTTCCATGCAAATTAGGTAAAAGTGACTTATGAAAAGTCGTAAGTGACATGAAATATTTTGAATCTATCATTATTATTATCTATTTTGACTTAGGTATTGAATACAAATACATGTGCAAGTTACTGTTACTGTGTTAGTCTAATTGAAAATTAAATTTTTCCTTCTACTGAAAAGTTTGAAAATTGCAGTTACAACCTTTTAATTCCACAATGTCAAATTTTATTGAAAAATCTGAAAATTGATAACAATATGTGACATCACAGAAAAAAAATATATAACATCAAAGACATAAGATATAGGACATTAAAGAAACACATCAGTCATCAAAGACACAATATGACATCAAAGACATAAAATATAGGATATTAAAGAAACACATCAGTCATCAAAGACACAATATGACATCAAAGACATAAAATATAGGACATTAAAAAAACACATCAGTCATCAAAGACACAATATGACATCAAAGACATAAAATATAGGACATTAAAGAAACACATCAGTCATCAAAGACACAATATGACATCAAAAATATAAGATATAGGACATTAAAGAAACACATCAGTCATCAAAGACACAATATGACATCAAAGACATAAAATATAGGACATTAAAAAAACACATCAGTCATCAAAGACACAATATGACATCAAAGACATAAAATATAGGACATTAAAGAAACACATCAGTCATCAAAGACACAATATGACATCAAAGACATAAAATATAGGACAAGACAAAGAAAATATACACATCAGTCATCAAAGACACAATATGACATCAAAGACATAAAATATAGGACATTAAAGAAACACATCAGTCATCAAAGACACAATATGACATCAAAGACATAAAATATAGGACATTAAAGAAACACATCAGTCATCAAAGACACAATATGACATCAAAAACATAATAGGAAATGATAAATACAATATATGACATCGAAGACACAGATTCTGACATCAAAGACATATCTGTATAATGTATGACATCAAATACAGGAAATACAGGACATTCTCAAGGTAGGCTCAACATCACGGGAATCTTATATCGTGGAATTCCATATTTATAAATAAATCGATGACCTTTTGTTGAAACTAACTCTTATCATATTGTATAATTTCGAAAGGCAGAAGTAAGTAGAATTATGTGCCATTTCATTTAATGATTATTCAAACTAGATTTAATTTCATTTACACCAACTTTTCTATAAAAGTTAAATTCTTGAGTTGGACTATATTTTACACCAAGTGCAAATGCAACCTCCATGACCTCTTCACTGCTACCAGATAGCCCTCGATGAAAAGTTGAAGTAAACCCATAATAGGTTATTATTACCTAACAACCCATAAAAGTCATTCGTCCTACTGGACAAGTGATTTTGAAAACCACTTACCCCTGTACACTTTCAGCTTGTCGCAATTTTTAATCAACTTTTACGGAACCATTAAGACGAACTTTTCTTTGATTTCTCTGATATTAGACTTACAATTAATTAAAATAGCAGTAAAGGATTTTAACAGCTCCATGTTCATGGAAAGTATCAGAGGCTAAAAAGCTAGCTGTAATACATCTAGAAGAAAAATTACTTGTTGCTGGAGATGAGTACTCATTCATAACTACTTGTCTCCATGCCATTTTCACTCATCCAGGACGAGTGGATGAGTACATTTTTCTCAACCTGTATACATCTTAAAAACATGCACATACAAACTAACAAATGACAAATATAATGCCTTAATCATGATGACAGTTTATTCCTTTGACATTTACCCTTGAAATAAATTCATGTTGAACTGCAAACATGGACACTGGGATACATGCCAAAACTTAATGTATTCACCTCATGTTTCCCCATGTACTGATTAAATCAAACAATGTCCACTTCACATGCTGACTAAATCCTGTAAAACTATAACTGGTTAAGGTAAAATACTGCTTTAATATCACCAATATGTCTGACAGACAGTGTCAGTATCCTTATGTTAACTTCACTGACTAAATCCTGTAAAACTGTAACTGTGTATATTTCATGTTACCAATATGTCTGACAGTGTCAGTATCCTTATGTTGACTTCACTGAATAAATAACTGACTGAGGATATTTCATGTCACCAATATGTCTGACAGACAGTGCCAGTATCCTTGTGTTAATTTCACTCAATAAATCCTGTAAAACTGTAACTATTTGTGTATATTTCATATTACCAATATGTCTGACAGACAGTGCCAGTATCCTTGTGTTAATTTCACTCAATAAATCCTGTAAAACTGTAACTATTTGTGTATATTACATGTCACCAATATGTCTGACAGACAGTGTCTGTATCCTTGTATTAATTTCACTCAATAAATCCTGTAAAACTGTAACTATTTGTGTATATTTCATATTACCAATATGTCTGACAGACAGTGTCTGTATCCTTGTGTTAATTTCACTCTGTTCAACTGTAACTGTTTGTGTATATTACATGTCACCAATATGTCAGATGGACAATGTCAATATCCTTGTGTTAACTTCACTGACTAAATCCTGTAAAACTGTAACTATTTGTGTATATTTCATGTCACCAATATGTCAGATGGACAATGTTAATATCCTTGTGTTAACTTCACTGACTAAATCCTGTAAAACTGTAACTATTTGTGTATATTTCATGTCACCAATATGTCAGATGGAGAGCACTAAATATCCTTATAAATGTAATATATACACAATCTCCATAGACAGACATTGTATTAATTATGTGATATATCAAATAGTCTTCATTGTGCTTAAAACCAGCAAATTGATACAAAAATCATATGAAGACCAAAAGTGGAGAAAATCCATAAAACAGACACTATCTGATTGATATTAAGTCATATCTGATTAACAATATAACCTGAAGCAAACTCACTGTGTGACACAAGTATAAAGCCATCTTCTAGCAACCAACATAATCAGCTGTTTCTTGATTTATATTAACTCGAGAATTTGATTGATAGATACAAATTTATTAGTTGATGTAGTCAGTCAATATGGATGAAATAAATAGAAAGCAAACATTTCGATAAATGGTCCAACAGCAAACAGAAAGTGAACAAAAAACACAATAAAAAATATAAACATAATACTGGCAAAATAATAATGGTTAGAAAACAGACATCTACATGTAGGAGAAAGTCGTGACAAGAAGTCATGGAGCAGAATAAAAGTGAATAGAAAACACAACAGAAAATATAAACATGATTACACAATAATGGCTAAAAAATGATGGCCAGAAAACAAAAACCCTGAGGGACAACAGATCCTAGACAGATGAGGATCAATGTATCAGACAAATAACAGATAGACTACAGATAAACAGAAAAAAGACAGAAGACAAACAAAGCTCATGGAAATGGGTGTAAATTTTCAAAATAGACATTGGACCCACAGTTGTCATGTGTTAAGGTCAAAGGACTTGCAAAATGTTTTATTCCTTCAACTCAGGTTAACAAATTTTGAAAAGTAAGTCATAAGAAATCTATATGTGGAATATCAAAGCAGGGTTTAAAAGATATAGCCAAGGTTAAAGTTTTTGAAAAGTAGGTCAAAGTTCAAGGTCAAGAGGTCAAAAGTAACGGTACCAAATGAAAGCTCTGGTCATATGAAATCTATATATGTGAAATATCAAAGCCCTATTCTTAATGGTTTAAAAACTATAGTCAAGGTTAAAGTTCCGTCTACGGACACCACCCACAACGCCACCGGGAGTATGGCATTAGCTCTCCCGGCAAGCTGAAAACCTTGTGCCATAGTAGGTCAAAGACAAGGTCAAGGTAGATAATTACACAAAATCTGTAAACAGAAAAAAGACAGAAGACAAAGCTCATGGAAATGGGTGTAAATTTCAAAATAGACATTGGACCCACAGTTGTCAGGTTTTAAGGTCAAAGGACTGGCAAAAATGTTTATTCCTTCAGCTAAGGTTAAAAATCTTGAAAAGTAAGTCATAAGAAATATATATGTGGAATATCAAAGCTCTATCCCTCATGGTTCAAAAGATATAGCCAAGTTTAAAGTTTTTGAAAAGTAGGTCAAAAGCTCTAATCATAAGGAATCTATTTGTGAAATATCAGAGCCCTGTCCCTTGTGGTTATAGGCCAGGTTTAAGTTTCGTCTACGGACAACACTAACAACACCACTTGGAGTATGGCATTAGCTCTCCCAGCAAGCTGAAAACCTTGTGCCATATCTAAGTACAGTATTGTTAAATAGTCAATATGATGTGACTACTTATATAAGATCATATGTATAGAGATAGATTTTTTAAATGGTTTCCAGTGACTACATTTCTAAGCCTATTTTCTTACAATTTTCAACAATTACATTTTAATACATACAAACTGATCTCTTAAAATTTTCATTTGAACATGGTTGTTAATTAGGAAGTTTCATACATTCATTCTTGCATGTTGAATTCATTGTTGTTCTTACTTACTGGAAAAAAATACTTGCTGTAAAGAAGGTATGTTGTATCTCAGTTTAATTTCACAGAATAATTAATTATTTATGTGAAGATACTAAATGTACAACCTGTACATGGACTCAGCTATGAGAGAACGAAATTTTTTAAAAATTGATAAAAAAAACGATATATCCAGGAGAATAACATAAAAAAAGACAATTTTACATAGAAAGTAATGATAATGGGAAAACAATGTTTGTTGACAAACTTATGGCACTGTTCTGTAATAACTCTGCAAAAAAACCACTGACACCACATCATGTACATGAAATACCAGAATTTCTGTTAACATAATTTCTTTTTTTTCTGCTGTTACTGAAGCATTATGTAAACAAAAATGTGTAGGTACACATTGACGAGAGATTTCAGTTCTAAAAATATATATTCCTTTCTATCTCATATGTTGAATCATGACAATTCTTGGTGATCAACACATTCTCATACAATATGTGCTGGTGGGCATAAACATTATCAACGATTAACAGAAAATCTGGGTGTGCAGATATTTCAAATATCATATAACTAAATTGTTATGTACAATGTACCTATAAACTTATACATTTAATCCCCAATCTACAGTATTTCAAGAATGTTTAGGTACACGTACATGTGTATCTATATTTCACAACAAAATAACTACATAAAGGAATGAGTCATTGACCATGTGTGAACATTTTCTCTTTAGATAATAAAGTCTCTAGGTTTATCTGCTGACAAAAACATTGTAATAATCTTAATGCTTTTACATGGCCAGTAAAGGGGATCATGCATGATTTACATCTTCACTTGGCTAGCTGGGGGTTATCAGAATGCCATGGCATTATTTGGACTTACTTTTTACAATAGTGTTTCTAAATCTGTGCTCCCTTTTTACAAGAATCTGTCTATACTTGGGCTCCCTTTTCACAAGAATCTGTCTAAATTTGGGTTCCCTTTTAACAGGAGTCTGTCTAAATTTGGGCTCCCTTTTTACAAGAATCTGTCTAAATTTGGGCTTCCTTTTTACAAGAATCTGTCTAAATTTGGGCTTAATTTTACAAGAATCTGTCTAAATTTGGGCTTCCTTTTTACATGCGTCTGGATATATTTGGGCTCCCTGTTTACAAGAGTCTGTCTAGATTTGGGCTCCCTTTTTACAATTGTCTGACCCAAATTGGATGCATGTTTTACAAGTCTTGATAAATGTGTAAATGTCTCTGTATGGCCAAAATAGGGTTCTTATTTTACAAGACTCTGACCAAAATTTGGCTCTCTTTTTCAAGAGTCAAGCCAAACTTGGGCTCTCTTTCTACAGACACATCTTGTTACTTGTATATACTTGAACAATATGTGATACTCTGTACATGCTAAACTGTAAACACCTTCAGAACAATTTGCTAGCCAGAAAAGAAAGGTTTTCCAAGAAAAATCACCAATCAACAAAACATTCAATATATTGAAAAACAACTTATAATTACTTTTTTTTCAATAAAACACGTTTCATCAGTACTGAAGGTCTGTTAAGACATGTGAACTCAAGACAAAGGTCGCCTGTAGAATAACATGTTTTATCTACTTATCTAACATGAATAGTGAAGCTATAAATAATGACTTGAGCAACATACAGGTATACATTTATACAAGACACACCCATTTACTCAGCTTCTACAATGTAACATGAGAATAGCCTCTAACTTTGTTAAATGTGAGTTTTAAGAACACTGTGTACTAAATAATGCACCAAGAGACACTGTCTCTTATATCTCTCATACACATCACTAAACTGCAGATAAATGGATAACTGCATAATTCTTGGTTCACAGAGATAATTGGGCAGGTTCAGACAAAAAAAAAAGCACATACACATCACTGAACTGCAGATAAATGGATAACTACATAATTCTTGGTTCACAGAGATAATTGGGCAAGTTCAGACAAAAAAAAAAGCGGGTTTTTTTTTTATTGGACCTTATATTCCCAATCACATATATAATTACTTGACAGAGCAAAGTAATCAACTGGTTATCATATTGAGATTCTACTCATTTTTTATTACAACAAGATTCACGGGTGCAGGGGGATTGTTTGCCATTCAGATACTCGTGGTATGGGTACAAACACCTGGTAAGGAACCATCCCACCAGGTGATATGAATTGGACAAAGTGTTGCTGTGACAAGAATTGTTTACATACGTCCAGATATCACCAGCAAAAGATGAAATGCTACAAATTTTAACCTAAGCTATGGACTTATACATTAAAGGTTGTTGAACAAGCTATATGCCTGTCCTGTTGATCACTTTGCCAAGAAAAAGTGATGTCCTGTTTTAAAAAAAACGATGGTGTTACTTGGCACAGAAATCCAGTGTCAGAGCCACTCATGAAACTAACTCTCTAACAATGAAGAGACCTCAAAGAGAAGTCAGGGTAAAAAGGCAATGTATATCTAAATGCTGTCAGTACTATATTTGTCATCATTATAATGCAACTTCCTGTTTAATGCCTTATTTTACACGAACTTTGATATCTATTGTGAGACAATTCTAATACACAGTGGAACCTCACTATTTACGACCACCTGACAGACTGATTCAAAGTGGTCTCCACTGTAATGCTACAAATGTTCAAAGGTCAATTCATTTTTTTTTTCAATCAGATGGCCAAAATCTCATTTTAAAATTTAATTTTAAACACAGAGTGGATCTTTAATTGGAAAGGAACAACGAAGCAAACTGTTTTGTCGGTCTCAATATTATATGATCAGTACATAAAATCCTTAAGTATACATGTATGTATGTTAACTTTGTACATTTATCTCATGGCATTCGAAAATATATTTCTGTTTGATGTGCCCTAACCAGCATTTATATTAGTGGCTCAATTAATATTCATTTGTCAATTTTTCTTTATGTTTTTGTTTTTGTTTTTTTAAATGCAAATTAAATGAATTTCAGAAAATGAAAGCAAATTTTGTATTAAAACCAAAAAACTAGGTCAGGGCTTTCTGTGGTATGTTGTTCAAAGCACATGAAACAGATTTATTTCCATTCATGACCTCAGTACACGTTTGTTTACGTTTGTTCACAACTAGTATGTAACTGTTATCTCTAGTTAATTAATTCAACAGCAAGCAGCCCTTTTGACAATTGATCTCATTTCAGAATAGAAAAAAGGTGCTATAAAAGTGAGCTACCCTTAGATGTAAGTCTACAAAATTTTGTGTGCAGAAGCAAGTGTATTTTGATGCAGAAATATTATAAATGAAAAACATATCAAAACAAAGTCGTACAAGAACCATAACCACCTGTAACAAATATGATCAAAAATCAAACTTTCATTTATCAATTAAAATTGGACAGCTTATTTTTAGTGGCAAACAGATCTGGCCCAAGATATTTCTTTGTATACATGTAAAACCAAAATGCTCAAAGATAGCAAAATACACAATCTGCTTGAAGCCATGGTAAATGTAAAATGTGAATTCTTACAGTTTAGTCTTAACTGGTTACCTATTACAGTTTAGTCTTAACTGGTTACCTATTGCAGTTTTGTCTTAACTGGTTACCCATTATAGTTTAGTCTTAACTGGTTACCTATTATAGTTTAGTCTTAACTGGTTACCTATTACAGTTTAGTCTTAACTGGTTACCTATTGCAGTTTAGTCTTAACTGGTTACCTATTACAGTTTAGTCTTAACTGGTTACCTATTGCAGTTTTGTCTTAACTGACTACATGGTCCTATTACTGAGTTTAGACTTAACTGGTTACCTATTGCAGTTTTGTCTTAACTGACTACATGGTCCTATTACTGAGTTTAGACTTAACTGGTTACCTATTGCAGTTTTGTCTTAACTGACTACATGGTCCTATTACTGAGTTTAGACTTATCTGGCTACCAATTACTTAGTTAACTCATACACCCCAAAAGGCATATTCGAACTGGACTAAGTCATTGATTTGTAGAAGAATCCATTTTTTTCAAGGGGTTGAAGATACCTATTACTTTGTTTAGTCTTATATACCTATTACTTACATGTAATTAAGACTTAATGGACTACTCATTACCGAGTTAAGATTTAGTTGAGTATCTATTACTCAGTTCAGATTTAGTTGAGTATCTATTACTCAGTTGAGATTAAGTTGACTGTCTATTATTCAATTAAGATTTAGTTGATAATCTATTATTCAGATAAGATTTAGTTGACTATCTTTTATTTGGTTAATATTTAATTGATAATCTATTATTCAATTAAGATTTAGTTAATAATCTATTATTCAGATAAGATTTAGTTGACTATCTTTTATTTGGTTAATATTTAATTGATAATCTATTATTCAATTAAGATTTAGTTAATAATCTATTATTCAGATAAGATTTAGTTGACTATCTATTATTCAATGACTATTTGGTTAAGGCTTACCTGACTACCTACTACACTGACAGTAAAGACTAAAGGCAACCTGTTGCATGCAATACACCTTCAATATTAACTCATTCATCCCTAAAGACACATTTGGACTATTCCACGTCTTTAGTTTACAGAAGAGTCCATTGTTTCTCAAGGGATGATGAGTTAACCTTAGACTCAGAGAAAAGCTCATTAACAACAGTAAACGGCATGCGTCATCTTGTCATATTGACTCAAATAGCTTACCAATGCATGCATTTACATTTATGTATATATGAACACACAATAAACTATACTACTGCACAATGTAAAGTCAACAAAATAAGTATCACCAGTAACCATACATGCAAATAAAGTATTTCAAAAATTGAAGCCGTCATTTCAGAAAAATACAATAACACAACTTTTAAGGACAACTGCATGCAAAAACCAACTCACTTTACATTCTCACGCTCTTGATTTAAATGTTCACTGGAACCAAAAACTCTGAAAATGGAAGAGGTAATCAGTCACATGTTAGATGTTACTTCAGAGAATGGTAGTAGTGGCAAGGTATGAAATGATCATGTGTAGAACATGCATCTGTGTATAATGTACAAACAGGTAAACAGCTTCAGCATACATTTTGTAGTTAATGTTGTAGCTGAGATTAATATACAAATAGATATTACAGGAACATAAGAGTTGCTAGATCTATAACTTTAAATTATTTCTAAATTTCAAAAATGATAACACACTTAAACTGATTGGATACTGTGCCATTTTATATGTACATTATTATTAATTATTTGACATAATTTGCATACAGACTACAAATAATATGCAGACTATAGAGAATTTGGATTATGTTTAACTCTTATACACAATCATACAATGTACATTGTATTTACAAATCATCAATCAAGAATCCATTAGTCTTTACTGCACATGACAGTAAGAGTGTCTGAGTAATGCCCTGGTTAGGCACTCCCGTTTTACAAATATATCCTACATGTAGTTATAATCCTTATATTTGATAAGGAAGTACATGTACACGTAAGTGAGATGGTATGACAGTTGCCACTTTGATCACACAGATTTTCTCCAGGTATATGGTTTCCTCCCACAAAAAGCCACTCCTCATGCAGGAAACATCAACTCATTCACCCCTAAAGACACATTTGGACTGGTCTAAGCCATTGATTTTCAGAAGAGTCCATTGATTCCCTGGGGTTGATGATTTAATGTAGTTTTTATTGTTGTAAAACAAATAAATTTTAAGTTGATACAATATCCATATAAAATTGGTCAAAACAAAGGTCAAACTTTGCCAAACAGACACCTATATCATAATTTATTGTATATATCCTAATTAAAAAGTTTGTAGATTAAATACATATGCTAAAAATATACCAAAAGGGCAATAACTCTGTTAAACATTACACAAAAAAATTAAAACTGTATTATCACTGTATGACTTAGATGTATCAAGAAAAAGACACACTGCCTAAACATGTTAAACCAGTACTGAATAATCATCTAGGAAATTAGGCAGCATCCAAAAATACATCTTTAATGATAATCATAATGAAGAATTAATGAGTGAAGAACAATCACCAACAAGCAAGGATCTAGACAAGCATGATGACATTACAGGACATTGTGTAAATCTCATATGTACATGTAGGAACATTTTTATGTAGCACAATTTGAATTCAAGCATTAACTTTATCCACTTCCCAAATCCAATTACAAAAAATAATTCGACAAGGATGGGTATTGCTTGTAAATGTAGGTTTGACAAGGGATATGATTGTTGATGCATGGATGTTTATGATGACAGAGATCTGTATAAATACATTATATGCACAAATACGACATGTGCAGGTGCTTGCTTACCGTGAAGCTTTGTTAAGTCTGTGAAAGAAATAAAAGTCTACAATGATGAATCTAAACAGATAATATATGTAGGTTAAGAAACCTAAAAAAAAACTTACAATTACAAAGGGACTTGTTTAGCAGAAGTAGTGTAAACCTTGAGGTCTTACTGGTCACCGAAGTCCTCAATCTGCTATATAAATTCGCTGATAGGTTTTATTACCACCATACAGGATACATGTAAATCAGTTAACAAGTTTTGTAACCCCTAGAGAGGATACATATAAATCCAATGACAAGTTTTGTTATCCCTAGACATGATTCATCAGGCCAAGGAAAAATATTTTTCAAGCACTTTTCCAGGACTTTTCATAGTGTTTTTCAAGCACTTTTCAAGCACTTTCAATGGGCATGTTTAAGCTATAATTATAAAGACCTTGCAAGCGAAAACAAAGTACAAAAGAAACACTGACAGCAAAGTTCTTTCACATTTCAACTGCGATCCTCCATACGCTGCTTAAAGTTCCATTACACACTAACAGAGATCCAGCAGTTCATCATCACAAAAATGCTCAAGACAAGCTGTATTTTAATCTGTGAAGAATCTGTATGATTGTATCATTCTTTGTCATTTCATAGTCTTTCTTTAGTGATGAATAAACATGTACAAAGTCAAATTCCAGCAGTCTCATGAAATACAATGTAAATTCAAACATATTACATTAAATTCAAGCACTTTTCAAGGGTATTTTTTCTTTTTAGGCACTTTTCAAGGTCTGTGTGAACCTTGCTTGAGAGTACATGTATCCATTGATGTTAATTACTTGTAAATGCACTTTTGTTTTGGACACCATTTTGCTTTACACATAAAAGTACACCTAATACCTCAATCAGATGTCTGGTGTTACATCAAAATCTACAATGTATACATAGGGTTATTACAGGTGTTACTGAGAGTTAGATTACCACAGTTATATATATATATATCAAAATACAACCCTTTATAAGATAAGTCCAAGGCAAGTTACCAAACTTCTGAGCATTTTTCAGATGACCAATTATCTAATTTTAAGAATATGACAAGCATACCAGCAATTTTCCAACCAACCATTTAGGGTTGAAATAAGGCCCCATTCCCAATACAAAAACAATTGATTTTTTCCCAAATTTGCAGCCAAAATTTCTGAATTGAATTCAAATGACAATGAAATTACAGAGTTTATTGTATTTTCATAGTTTTGTACATTTCTACATTTCACAAATTTAATTTGCTAAAAGGCCCCATTCCCAAAAGAGTGTGGACATTTTTGTATGCACTTTTAAGTTATGTCAGTTTTACTTTTTGTTTCTCATATTTCATTTTTTAGACAGACACTTAATGTTTTTGTAATTGTTCCCAAACTGAATCATTCTTAAAAGTTATATCCTTTCAGTGCCCCAGAAGTTGTATCTGTGTCGTGATTATTCAATAGTTAAATGTCAGAAGACCTTCACATGAATCTTATCAGTTAAGGTCATGTGGAATGATACAATGTCTAGTTTTCTAATAATACTACAACTTCACAGTAGGGATGCCAATATCATAATAAGGGAATATTACGCAACTTCTGACAGATTGTTTATATATTCATGAATCCCAATGAAATAGTGATATGAAAAGTTCACAAGTTGTCACTGGTAGATGTACACAGTATAACGTACAAGGTCACAACTTATAGATCAACCTGGCATCAGGTCTGAGAAAAATAAAAACAATTGTGTTACGTGCCTTTGAAAAAAACAGACAGCATTGCACGTAAGAATAAATGAAAGCAAAACTTGTTTGCAAAATTGTGTGAATACATGTACACAAAAATACAATGAATTTTACTACACCTTTCCAGAATATTTATAACCATTTTAAAACTTATATGTATCTTAAAAAAATTATTTTCGTAAATATGAACACAGTGTGAGCTTACAGCCACTTGAACTATTTTTACATATGGCAGTCAAGAAGATAGCTAACTCACTCCAGCGTCACCATGGAAAACAATAGATGAATTGACAATTTTGATCACAGTCACATAAAATTAAAAGTAACTGAAACATAACATTTTAAAATAAATTAGAAATACCATGTACAATACTCATAGAGTACATTTGACTCATTAACTTTCCTTCGCTTGTATTTGTACAAGTTCTCTAGATCTACATTTTTAAGTGAATTGATATATATAATTTTTATATTGAAATTCAAAACTCATGTATTTACATGTACATATCAAAGTGTGATTTGAAAATATAAACCTTGGTGTTGAATTTTTGTTGGTATGTTCAGATATGTGATGTGCGCATACATTTGTAACTAGCGACTGAAATTGTGTTATGACTTTGTGATCAGAGAACCTTTAGGAGGCAAAGTAGCCAACAAAAAGGTATCGGTGTACTTCGTGTGTGGAGATACAGTGGAACCCGTCTTTAGAGACCACTTCTGTAAAAGACCACCTCTCTTGGGAGACCACATTCTCAAAATCATTTGTTTCAATAATCATTTAGAAAAAACCTCTTTTGAGAGAGCACCTGTTTTGTAAGACCACATTTCAGTGTCAGAGAGGGTGGTCTATCAAGACAGGTTACACTGTACATGTACACGTAGAAATAAGCATTTTTTTTTTCTAAATACAGTGAAACCTATATAGAAAGACCTCCTTAGGGACACAAGAAAACCAGTCTTTATAGGGAGATAGTCTTTATAGAGAGGTTGATTTGTACACAAATGGTACTATTGGGGACAGCAAAAAAAGGTCTTTATGACCAGGTGGTCTTTATACACAGGTGGTAGCTAAAGCAGGCTTTACTGTAGAAGAGAAAGTGACTGACAAATTGCAATACTTTAATTATGAAAATAGCTGACAGGATTCATCAGCTGTCAATCACCTTCTTTCTATTACCATTAGAATAGGGAACTTTCGAGTTAGCACGCATTTCCGTTATGATCCTGCATTTATTTGCTACTTCTCAATTTTGTTCCTCATATGTTCTTCTGGTTTTCATTTTTACCTTCGCAACGTATGAAAAGTAAATGGAAATTTTTTTTACTTTTTAATGCATCAAATTTATTTCGTATAAAGAAACCCAAGAGAATCCTAAAACATACCACAATGGGTTATGTAGTTAAACGCCCAATTAACTGAAATGTAACAGGCAGAGAAAAATGTGCTGACAGACCGGGAATCGAACCCAGGACCTTCCGTTCATTTGCAGGGCGCTTTTACCAATTGTGCTATGGGGCTATCTATATATTATCAAAACCAGAAATAATATTGAGGAACATTTATCTAGAATCACACAACTGGTGATAATAAAAGCAGGATTATAATGAAATTCCCCTATTCAAAAGTTCCATATTCAAGCTGGATTCACAGATCATATATATAACTAAGAATTCACCAAATTCTTGTTGAATATCTTTCAGACAATCAAGTAGTTATTTCTGTAAAGAATTTGGAGATAATTGCCAATTATTGACTCATGCATATATACTGAGAGTAGTGCATCTAACATTAAAGAAAATTGGATCCTTACAAAAGTTGGAATCAGAAATACAGATTGTAGCCTGATAAACATACAGCAATTTCTGAGAATGATTTTGTAAATTATAAGTTATGTTCAACCAATGATTTTTTTTCTTTCAAGGAAATGTTACCAGCAGTACCACAGATTTTGACCTATAATATGGATGAAGTAAAGGTAAACATGACCCAGTTTTATGGACATCCATTAAACATATGACATTAAATTCTGAAGCTCTGCTGCATTGTTTGAATTTTGTTGATTTACATTTCACTAAGAATGTTTTACTTAAAGAGGCATTAGCTGTATTTACCACTTGGACTTGATGTACAATAACAAATAAGAGCTATACACAGACATAACAATTTTATATTCCTATATATTTTACGAAAATGAAGTCAGGTACAATGTGGTATGCATAGAAGACAAATATTAAGGTTGAAATGAATAATTCCTGAACTTCAAGCAAATTTCACGAAGTACAGTACATGTATATAGGAATTTAAGACTTTTTATGCCTGTGTATATCTGTTCTTGTACATGTATATATATATATATATATTAATCTAAATGGTAAATAAAAAAAAAGAAAAAGAAATTTGGGGGAATAAAATCATGCAGATAATGCCCCTTTAAATAAGGAGACTTTATCAACAGTTAAAGGGGAGGTGCCACAAAATTTCCCTGTGCAATTGAGAGATGCAAACGAAATGCTGGGAACCATCCTAAATCCTAAGTCTTAGTCCTAATTGTCATGGGACTGACCAATCAGTGATGCCATGGTACTTAGGGCTAAAAGTTAGGATTTAGAACTTACGACCTTTTGTAAAACGAGCCCCTGGCTCATTTATATGTTAGGACCTATGACTTTTACTTTGTAAGTCAGCTGTTTGGCTAAGCAACAGTTTCTGCTTTACTGTGGTTTATGCATGACCAAGTACAGTGCAACCTGTCTTGAAAGACCACCTGTCTTTTGAGACCACATTCTGAAAACTCATGGTTCAATAATCTCTTTCGATAGAACACCTGTCTTGAAAGGCCACATTTCAGTGGGTGATGGACTGGCCTATCAAATCCCCACTACATCATTGAAAGTACATTTTAACGTGTAGGTTACTGAACAGTTGATTTGCAGCAAGATTTTATTGGTGGAATAGAAATCCTGTTTACAATCTGCAAATAAAGCTGCTCTTCCACAGCTAAACTTTCCTAGGAAAGTGTCATTTAAAGACTCAAGCCCTGGCTAACAAGAGATCCGCTCAAGGCCTCACTGTCATACCGACTAATATTTCACCCTGAGAAAATAAACATGTTAGAAATCGTCACAGGATAAAAATCAAAGATGGCAAAAATGTTAAGGTAGAATACTGTTCTTTGCAATATACGAGCGTATATTTCAAAGTTGATATATCAACGAACAGAACACCAACATACCAGTATTAATGAAATTGATAACCTAGTTACAAAAATAACAAATACTGGTCACCAATAAACAGCACTACTTTATATAACACTGTAAAGTGCTGCAACAGAAATCGTCTGGGGTGGAATTCTGAAGATGGCAGTTGAAATTGAAATATGCCATATGTAACGTACGACCACGCTTAAATAGATCATCATCATGCTTGGACATAAGGCTGTCATTCTACTGAAGCTTTTATGAATGAAATTGAATCAACAGCATTAGTAATGTAGAGTAGTATCGCAGTAAATAATACATGTATGAGATGGTCAAATGAATCTAATCAGACTACAAAATAATGAATATCTTTACACTGAAATATTCATGTAATGGTGAAACAGTAGTAATTGTCTAAAATTATTCTGGTCATCTGTGTACATGCATAGTAATTCCTGAGTAAGGTAATTGTAAATGAGAGAATTACAAAATTATGGTGAAACAGTAGTAATTGTCTAAAATTATTATATTATTTTTGTATAGTCATCTGTGTACATGCATAATCATTCCTGAGTAATGTCCAGTACTATTAAGTTAACTGTAAACAACAGAATTACAAAATTACGTATCATCTGAAGCCCATCATATGTGAAATGTTCATGTCACTATGCATAAGCAATTTGATGAAATCTGCTGGCAAAAACTCAAGTTATCTAAACTGCAATGCCAAAACATTTCCTACATGTATTTTGATGCTTTCAAAGTACAGTGACTCTACTCTACAAAATATTGACCAATGGTGACAATAATAATGTATAATCATTTCAGATCTTAAGGGATGTAGATAAACAATTAATTGTGTTGAAATCCACTCTAAACAAAAAAAAACCCCAAAAAACCCTAAGTTAAATTAAACCAGAGTGTGAGTACTAATGCTGTGGACTTAAGATAACAGTCTTACATCCCTATGTGTCATTCTGTTTTGCAGATAACACATACAATAATAACAGGAAGCTCAGAAACCTACACCCAATCTTCAAAATGATAAGAGATAATATTTTTGTCTTAAAGGAATCATTAATCCATGCAAATTTGAAATTTCTAAGGCCTTATAAAACATTTTTGTTAACTCATTAACCCTGAAAAACAATGGACTCTTCTATAAATCAAAGACTTAGAGCAGTGCAAATGTGTCTCTAGGGGTGAATGGGTTAACATTATTTTACATGTACATCAGTCCTGCCAACAATTTTTCATTTACAATGTGTATGGCTATAGGCAAAGGACCAGTCACTGCCATTTTAAAGGTGTTCAATCATCCATGATCCTATCTCAGTTTATTTACGGATTTCTTTTTAAATTATAATATTCTTCTACTAATTGTAAAACATATCATCAAATGTTTTGTTTTAATAACTGCATCCTCAGTAAAGAGGCAAAAGGGCTGAAAAGACCTATATCATCTAAAATGCTTCTGAGTCCCTTGTATAAACTACATAGGTCATCCCAAAACAACTTGGAGATAAATCAAAGAGGAAGGATACATCTGCAGTCCTACAGAGAAAACTACAAAGAAAAGATGGGTGTGGATCCTTAGTCATTGCCCTATGTGCCACCTGACATGACAATGTGCCAACAAACATGACAAGGCTAAGTACAAATGTAAGTAGTGGTAGGTCATGTAAAATATACAAGAGGCTCATTGGGCCTTAAATGGTCACCTACATGTTTAGCTAAATGTAAATAAGTTAGTCATTGCTTTTTATAATCCCTTTACCATTTGATAAACAATCAAAATCTTGTAAGTCAAATTTTCATTGGTCAAATTTGAATATGACACAACTACACAGTCACTCACATGACATTTGACCCTATACTATAGCAGATTTTGTTAGATCCTTCATGCAACATACAGGAAAACATGAGGGTGATAGATCAGTTTTTAACTAGATTGGCTGTTTGCTCCGTCTGATGTTTTGATACTGTATATATTCAGCCAGTAGGCTGATTGTTATCACTGACATTTTGAATACTTTATATATATTCAGCCAGAACTTGCAGAAGGCTAATTTATTACTTCTGATGATTTGAATACTCTGTATTCAGCCAGTAGGCTTTTTTGTTCCCTCTAACATTTGGACACTTTATATACATGTATTTCAGCTAGAAGGCTGTTTACTACCTCTGATGTTCTGAATACTTTACATTGTACAATGTATATTCAGCCACTACTTGAAGGCTGTTTGTTCCCTTTGATGTTTTGAATATTTGATTCAGCTGGTAGGCTGTTTATTACTTCTGATGATTTGAATACTTGATATTCAGTCAGTCAGTAGACTGTCTGTTCCATCTGATAATCTGAATACTTTATATTCAGCCTGTAGGCTGTTTGTTTAGTCATGTATTTAATACTTGATATTCAGTCAGCAGGTTATTACAATAACATTACAATGTATATTCAGCCTGTAAGGCTGTTTCTCCCTCTGATGTTTTGAATACTGTATATCAAGCCTGTAGGCTGTTTTGAATACTTTATATTCAGCAATAGGCTGTTTATTACTTCTGATGTTCTGAATACTTTTTATTCAGCCTGTAGGCTGTTTGTTCCCCAAGATGTTTGGAATACTTTATATTCACCCTATAGGTTGTTTATTAATTCTGACGTTTTGAATACTTTTTATTCAGCCTGTAGGCTATTTGTTCCCCGATATTTTCTCCTACACTGTCTGAAGTTTGTTACCGTGATCTGCAATGTTTTCAATTCTGTATCGCCTAACTTCACATACATACATATTCTCTTCAATAACTGATATACAAATGTGAACAAAAAAGTATGAACCTGTATACAATAACAAATGCTATATATCAGAGACAAATATTTGGTTCATAGAAATCAATTCAGCTTTATTTGACTTAAACATTTATGAGTAAATGTACGATGAAAACCTAGGTCTACTATAATGAAATAAACTAACCTGGAACTCAGCTGACGTTCAAAATAAAATTTGTTTTCTTGTTCTTCAATTGGATACTCGGATATCTCATATGGAGCTGTGACTTCATTGAAAGCTTTTTCGTTGCCACTTACACTGCGACTCAAAATTGAATCTGCTAAGTGCTTAAACTTATCATCCATAGGCGTGTGAATGTGCTTTGGAAACTTCAGTTTGGTTGGAGCAAATGTTGGTGAGAGAACTTCATCTACAAAAAGGAAATACCAATGTTTATTCTACATTTTTCTCACATATTAAATGTATGTGTTTTCTTTCATATCAAATGTGTGTGTGTGTGTGTGTGTGTGTGTGTGTGTGTGTGTCTGTGTGTGTCTGTGTCTGTTTGTGTTTTAATGTTTTTTTCTCAAACTTATCAAAGTCAATTAGACAAGATTAACTATACTGAATGACTGATCATAAACAATGAGTTCGATGACTAACGATATCCCACTGTTTGACTCCAATGTACTTCTAATTATTCCTATACCAGTTGGTTGCTGACACTTGGTGTTGGGATGTTTTCGCCTTGATGACCGTTTCGCACCTAGATCATTTACCCCAGGATGTTTTGCCCTGGGTCGGATTAATTAGAGTACGCTAGAGTACTCTACAATTTTTAGGAAATATATACATTATTAAGTAAACAATTTAACATTTTAATTTATTTTTATGCTATTTCAAATCCATGTTAGTGATTTAAGAACGGTTTCTGATCTAAAAGTAGATAATTAATTTTAAAGGGACTTAATGTTTGTATGGATGTTTCCGGATCCTACAACATGGACATGGTTCTACGACGGGATCCTTTATTTATTTATTTAGTTTTCTATTTATTTATCTATTGTATTTAATTTTATCATTTTTATCAAATCCATAAACCAAATCAAATAAATAGATACAGATAAAAATGAAACAAATTTATGGAGGACAAATGCATACTAGGTTCCATGCAGTAGATCCCAACTCAAGACTGGAATCTTTTCTGGTACATTGTTACACTTAAATAATATTTTCTCGAAAATAATGCATTGGAAATGTTTGTGCCATGTATTACCAGTTTATTAACTAAATATAGTCTTACAACTCGATAATACACTGAAAATCTGTAGCATACTCCAATTAGTCTGATCAGTTTCACCCCTATTTATGGAGCAAAACATACCAATATGAGTACACAAATGCATGTTTATTTTCATTTTATATTATGGTTGCACTTTGAAAATAAGTAGACATTTCAAATTTACAATATTTGTAACAATGTATAGGCCTAGTGAAGAAGTGTTGTCTTGTGAAAGTTCTGTCATTGTGGTTTCGGCGGTGTAAATACAATAAGTTTTACATGCACCTACAGTACAGCTTGGGTGTTTTGTAGATTTTACACAAAACACAGTAGGCATATCACCTGAAAACACAGTGGGAATCCAAGTGGTTTTCTGTGTAAATGTTCACAAATTCAAGGTACAGCTATACCCCCTGGTGTGATTTATTGTTTATTGATGTCATCCCACTCTACAGGTAATTTACCTGAGGAACAGCATTTACTCACACAGATATGCTACATTTAACTATTACACTTTTCTTTCGATGTAAATCAGAATTTTTCTCAAATGTATTTGTACATGTATAAGTTGCATCAACAAGTTGGTTGGATTTGGGGAATTAGAGACAGTGTATTAACTTTAATCTTCAATTTGAATGACATTTCCCCAAACAATAAAAAAATCACCCATGCGTAAAACCTACCTGTTCATCTCAACAAAGCGACCCTTCCTGACATTCTATTTTGATAAGACAAGTAAGAAGTACATGTAACAACATTTTAAAGACAAAGGACATTGATAATCTGGGTGATCTACATATATTAATTTATTACGATCCATGCAAGTTTTTTTACTGATATGTAGCCAACTTTTTAATTTATTCTTGTATGGATATTCGAAGAATTTTTCAGTTAGAAAATTTAATTGATTTACTTCAGGATACCTGCATAATATTAATAATTATCATAGGTTCTACTTGAAACTGAAGTTGTGTACCCATGGAGAGAGAAAATCCCTCTCATCCATAAATAAGGCCTAGTTTTGGGTGCACTGGTACGAACTTCACTTCGATCTAGATTCTATAATGATGAATAAAATCAGTTACATCAGTCATCATGACATTTTAAAAATAGCATTACTCGATAGAAAAAAAACCAAACAAATACAATTAATATAAAAACTAACAAAACAACATAAAATACATAAATACCAGCAAAATAAAAAGCTAACAATACATGCAATTCAAATTCCGTTTTATAAATTAAATATACTACAGCCAGTACA
The DNA here is from genome assembly GCA_030159075.1 of Atrina japonica. Classification (NCBI taxonomy): domain Eukaryota; kingdom Metazoa; phylum Mollusca; class Bivalvia; order Pterioida; family Pinnidae; genus Atrina; species Atrina japonica. The sequence continues at coordinate 486,995 of BROG01000219.1, read as the reverse complement.
GGGGCGAATCAGTAATTGGGGCAAAACATCCCAGTACGAAACAGCAATAGGGACAAAACGTCCCGCATTCCTGACACTTCTGGCTAAGAACATTTTATAGGGCCTAGCTCTGTAGTACATGTAGTAAAAAAACTAGTATTGCCTAGATTAATTGTATTTCATAATTATTTGAAATAAATACAATATTTTTAAAAATTATCAATGTCCAATGCCTTCTTTATTATATATATATATTCATACAATTGACTTGATCTGGAATACATATACACAAAAAGACAGAAGTAATAAATCAACTGTATTCATATCTATCACTATCCAGTTCTTATCAATTGACATTATCTACACCATAAACACAATTTAATATTACATTCTAATTTGAATTATATAATATAAATATAAAACTTAATACACGATATTAACTGACAATTCAATTTATAAGTAAATTATATATGTAACATCAAATGATTAGAGTAAATATTCTAGCATACTCTGATTAGTGACACCCAAATGCAACGGCCCACTGTCTACCATGCTTAGTAGGTTACTGTTCCAATGACAATTCCAATGGATTGAATGGTATTTATTTTATGAGTATGGCCACAGTCTGCAAGAGAATAAATTAGCCAAATTTGTTAGCAAAGTACAGATGGAAACCAACCTGCTGCGTTTCTTTTCAGATCTTCATCTATTCCTCCTTTGTCATTTTGTTCTGCCATGGCGTAGCGGTCAATAAGATAAAATATATCGATAGGATCTATAACCTATTTACACTTCTTGTATTCTAGGCTAGCTCTAATAGTAATAAGTTCAACGACGTAAACAACAGGAGAACGCATTAAAGGGAGACAACTCTTACCGAAATCCTCTGATATTGACAGACCGATCCTGACTCGTTCAGCGTGATTTCCGATGGACGATTTTGCGAAGACTACATGCTGTATTGTGACAGGATGTAGTAAAGGTTTGGGGAAATGTATTGTCGAGACATATACCAGAAAACTGGTGTCAGGATCGGCAATTATTTTACTATCACGAGATTTAAACAAACTCGAAAATCTGCGGGAATCTTTGTCAAAAGATTACCCGAACATTAAATTGATTGTACACAAATATGACCAAAGTGACCTGCGACCAGAATTATATGAAAATGTGTTTGGAAACATTCTAAAAGAAAACTGTTTGTCTGTTAATAATTTTGAGAAGGTTGTTTTAGTACATAATGCCGGATCTCTTGGGGACGTGACGAAATTTGTCCGCGATCTTTCTGATAAGAAATCATTGGAGGAATGTTTCGCCATCAATGTGACAGGGGCAATTTTACTGAATACATCATTTTTAAAGACGTTTGACGGGTCATATGGAGTGAATAGACTAATAATCAACATGTCATCACTAGCAGCCTTACAACCTTTTAAATCCTGGTCGATGTATTGTACAGGTAAGTCTGTGGGTAGACACATCAAAATTATCTTAAATTTAAAAATCGAAGTTTATGCCCAACTATTTTATTCCATACTGTACAATTTGTGTAGCTAAAAACATACTTCTACAGATAATACATTGTAACAATGTCGTCGTCAGCGACATTTTGCAAAAACATAACTATGCCCTCATATACATTTACTATAAACAACAACAATGCCCTAATCTCCTACAATCAATAATGTCATAAACTCGTACAAACAACAACAATGCCCTCATCTGCTACTGACAACAACAATTAATGTCCTCAATTGATACAAACAACAGCAATGTCCTCAACTGTTACAAACAACAACAATCATTGTTGTTTGAAACAGTTGAGGGCATTACTTTTGTTTGTAACATATTGTTACATTGTTGTTTGCTGCAATTTCTTCAACTGCTACAGACAAAGACAATAACATTGTCCTCAACTGCAAGAAACAACAATGTCTTCATCTGTTACAAACAAAATTAATGCCCTCATCTGTTTCAAACAACGATGATATCCTCAACTGCTTCAAACAAAAAAATGTCCTGAACTGCTACAAACAACAACAATCAACAACAATGTCCTCATCTGCTACAAACAACAATGTCATAAACTCATATAAACAATAATAATGTTCTCAACTGCTATAAACAACAATGTCATCAACTGATTCAAACAACAGCAATGTCCTCGACTGTTACAAACAACAACAATGTCCTCATCTGCTAGAGACAACAATTTCTTCAACTTCTACAGACACAGGCAACAACAATGTCTTCAACTGCTACAAACAACAATGTCCTCAACTGATTCAAACAATACCAGTGTCCTCGTCTGCTAGAGACAACAATTTCAAATGCTACAGACAATAACAATGTCCTCAACTGATTCAAACAACAACAATGTCCTCTACCATGTCTACTTCTACAAACAACAACAGTGTCGTCAACTGTTAAAGATGACAACAATGTCCTCAACTGCTACAACAACTATGTCCTCAACTGCTATAATAACTATGTCCTCAACTGCTACAAATAACAACTATGTCTTCAACTGCTACAAATAACAACTATGTCCTCAACTGCTACAAATAACAACTATGTCCTCAATTGCTACAAATAACAACTATGTCCTCAACTGCTACAAATAACAAATATGTCCTCAACTGCTACAAATAACAACTATGTCCTCAACTGCTACAAATAACAACTATGTCCTCAACTGCTACAAATAACAACTATGTCTTCAACTGCTACAAATATCAACTATGTCCTCAACTGCTACAAATAACAACTATGTCCTCAACTGCTATAAAAACTATGTCCTCAACTGCTACTAATAACAACTATGTCCTCATCTGCTACAAATAACTATGTCCTCATCTGCTACAAATAACAACTATGTCCTCAACTGCTACAAATAACAACTGTCCTCAACTGCTACAAATAACAACTATGTCCTCAACTGCTACAAATAACAACTATGTCCTCAGCTGCTACAAATAACAAATATGTCCTCAACTGCTACAAATAACAACTATGTCCTCAACTGCTACAAATAACAACTATGTCCTCAACTGCTACAAATAACAACTATGTCCTCAACTGCTACAACAACTATGTCCTCAACTGCTACTAATAACAACTTTGTCCTCATCTGCCACAAATAACATCTATGTCCTCATCTGCTACAAATAACAACTATGTCTTCAACTGCTACAACAACTATGTCCTCAACTGCTACAAATAACAACTTTGTCTTCAACTGCTACAACAACAGTGTCCTCAACTGCAACAAACAATAATGTCCCCTAAATTCTACAAAAAATAATGTCCTCAACTGTTTCAAATAACAAGTGTATTCAACTGCTAGAAACAACAATATATCTTTAATTGTTGGAAAAAACAACAATGTTCTTAACTGCTACAAACAATAAACAATGTAATCGAATGCTGTAAACAACAATGTCTTCATCTGCAACAAACAACAATGTCCCCTAACTTCTACAAACAACAACAATGTCATCAATTGCAACAAACTGCAATGTCCTCAAATGTTACAAACAACATTAATGCCCCAACTGCTTAAAACAAAAATAATGCTACCGACAATAACAATGTCCTCAACTGAATCAAACAACAACAATGTCCTTTACCATGTCTACTTCTACAAACAACAACAGTGTCGTCAACTGTTAAAGATGACAACAATGTCCTCAACTGCTACAACAACTATGTCCTCAATTGCTACAAATAACAACTATGTCCTCAACTGCTACAAATAACAACTATGTCCTCAACTGCTACAAATAACAACTATGTCCTCAACTGCTACAAATAACAACTATGTCCTCAACTGCTACAAATAACAACTATGTCCTCAACTGCTACAAATAACAACTATGTCCTCAACTGCTACAAATAACAACTATGTCCTCAACTGCTACAAATAACAACTATGTCCTCAACTGCTACAAATAACAACTATGTCCTCAACTGCTACAAATAACAACTATGTCCTCAATTGCTACAAATAACAACTATGTCCTCAACTGCTACAAATAACAACTATGTCCTCAACTGCTACAAATAACAACTATGTCTTCAACTGCTACAAATAACAACTATGTCTTCAACTGCTACAAATAACAACTATGTCCTCAACTGCTACAAATAACAACTATGTCTTCAACTGCTACAAATAACAACTATGTCTTCAACTGCTACAAATAACAACTATGTCCTCAACTGCTACAAATAACAACTATGTCTTCAACTGCTACAAATAACTGCTATAACCTCAACTGCTACAACAACTATGTCCTCATCTGCTACAAATAACAACTTTGTCTTCAACTGCAGCAGACAACAACAGTGTCCTCAACTGCAACAAACAATAATGTCCCCTAAATTCTACAAAAAATAATTTACGTGGTGTAAATCCAATACATTGAACAGCCATAATACTGTAAATATAAACAGTTTCCAAACCACATAGTTACCTAAAAATAGTCAATGTGCCTGCTATTGTCCATTCATATTACAGAATATAAATTGATTGACGTTTTTATACAAAAATATATGATAAAGTTGTAAGGAGTTATGTAAGAGTCATTGTGTCAAAGCTTCATGGTCACTGATACTTATGTAAATAGAAAATATCAGTTTTTGTCAATTTTTCCATAATTTGGACTTCTTTGAATCTCCTTGACCCAAACTTAGTACAAACTGTTGCCCTGTGAAGCACTTGTTCTTACTTCATGACAAGACATTGTCTAATCTTTGGACTGTTACAGTGGTCTAGCTGTAGAGCAATCAACCTGCAAGTGGAAGGTCCCAGGAATGACTCCCAGTACCGAAACATGCCAACATACTAAAGACTTCAGAATGGTAGCACACATGGCATACAAAATAAAAGTCACAGGTCTTTCGGATGAGACTTATAACTGAGTTACCGTGTCAGAGAAGGTGTGGTATGTAAAAGAACCTTCACTGCATTGGAATCAGTCCTTAGCACAGATCAAAATTTGTGACCTTTGACCCAAAGCTGGTAACTTCCCAATATAAGTGAAAAACTCTTGTCAGGTTGTAAAACAATAATCAAACAAAAAGTAAAGAAGCTATTTGTATGCTTACATGTATGAGTTAGGGAGCCTTTTCTGGCCAAGTACACATAGATAGAGCATATCACTTTAAACCTTGAAGTCTTTCACCTCTGATCAGTGCAGGTTCCAGCAACTATCATTAAAAAGAGGTTGCCACCATGAAACTGAAAAATTGTTAAGTGGCACATAATGCAATTCAAAGAAACAAACTTTTAGCATGTTACTGTTGGGAATGTAAAAACCTGATGTTGTTTGTCCTAGAAATCCAACCTTCACCTTGACACATGGGATACATTTGATTCAATTTGAAAATAGAGCCCTGCATATGTCTAATATATATCTGATAATCTGTTAACAAACACTTTGAGCTTGAAAATACTGACATGATTTTCATATTATTTCACAAAACTGATCTATATATTATAGGGGATAGTTGTGCATTGGTCAATTTCAACAATTGACTCATCTATTGGATGACTTTTTCCATTGACAAATATTTGTCCAGAGTTTTCTTCCAAAACTATTGGCCAGATTTTCATCAAATTGCACACAAATAATCTGCAGGTACATGTGTATTTAAGAAGTAGATGTGAACCTGCAATGTTTAATTATTTCCTTTCCCTATTGACTGAGTGATTTCCCCATAACTTTTTCCATGAACAAACTTTGTCCAGAGATCTCTGAAACTACTAATAGACTGAGTTTCATGACTTTGCAAGGACAACCTACATTTACAAAAAAGGAGTAGTTGTGCACTTATAAATTTTTACAGTCCAACATCTGTTTAGTGAGTTATCTCCCCTTTGCCCTTTGACTAGTTTCTTTAACAAACACTTTTCCAGATATTACCACATAAAGTACAGTAGGTCTAATGGTCCAAGTTTCATGAAATTTTAGACCTCCTATTGTATGAATGACCTCTCCGTGAGCTTTATCAATAAATTATGCCAAAAAAGGATAAAAATGAATCCTTTACTATTGTGAAACAGTTCAGACAATTCTAAGAATTTTTGTCTTTTTTTTCATATGCATTGTATTGATTTTTTGTTGAATCAAAATATGTCTGTTTGAATTTGTAAATTCTCATCTGTCTAATATTTTACAGGAAAGTAGCATAGGAATTTTAGTCTAACACAACAAGGACAATAAATAAATTATACCTTGGAGATCAAGGTTTAATAAGGGACATATTGTTTTTTTCTGTTTTCTTTGTGGTATTCATTAAATATAAAGTATAACTTGAATTTCCTTCCTATGGGAGGTGACATAGTGGTGAAAAAAATTATTCCTTGTGAACAGAATAATTATTGAAAGAAAAAAAAACGTGCAATATAATAATTATTGAGAGAATAAAATTATTCCATGGAACAGAATAATTATTCCGTTCTCACAGAATAATTTTTTTCTCTCAATAATTATTCCATTTACACAGAATTTTTTTTTTTTCACCACTGTTTAACCTTCCAGGCTGCGTACCTTCGTACGTCCTAAGACAACAACCCGTGTTATTTTTATTAGTCAGATCCAGCTTACAAATGGTTTACATGTACTTGGAATACTTATTGTCTAAAAATCTCTTTCTCCGAAACATATCAATGATATGTGACATAATTTTTCACATCTGTGATTTTCACATTTTCCGATTAACCAACATGACAGCTGTTACTATAGATAAAACATACAAATTTGTCATTTTGAGTTATAGGTCAGAGGCAGCTAAATAATTTTCCATAGGTGACAATTTAAATATTTTCCAATATATCTAGCCTTTCGAGCTTTACCAATATAAATTATATATGGATCTGTTTTATGTCCTTACCGTAGTCAAAAAATAAACACATTACATAGGCTTCAAGATAATGTTTTTTGGTCATATGGCTATATTTCAACCCCCAGCAGTTTGGCAATGAATGGACAGTGAAATCACCAGTAAAATTTTTCAATTTTTCAATTCTGAATACATTATTTTTTCTATATGTTCATTGGTACAGTAAACATGTATATACACCAATCAGACACCAGCTTAATAAATTCAAAATAACACTTCCACTTTCCCTACACATTTTCAACCAATCAATTTCCTGGGTATTTGTTGTCTCTGACCTTTATGTGTGCATGTATAGCAGGTGATTTATAAATGATACAACATCCAGTGATCCACTCATTTGTTTGTTCATTTTAAATACTACTGGTACTTCCAGTGATCCACTAGTTTGTTCGTTCATTTGAAATACTACCGGTACTTTGAGTGATCCACTTGTTTGTTTGTTCATTTGAAATACTACCGATACTTCCAGTGATCCACTGGTTTGTTTGTTCATTTAAAATACATTTACTTCCGGTACTGGAGTTTCTGTCCTGACAGTTTGATCAGATTTGGTGTGATACTTTTTATCAATGAAAACAAGTACATATGTATGGTGATGATTATGACCATCACTTGACAAGATTTTGCCGGTTTATGGAATTTTATTATTTTTACAAATAGAATAGTTCTAGGAGCAGGGTATATCTGTAACACTTAATGTTTCATTTTCATATTACATGTCAGAAAAAGTATGGTTAATACTCCTTGATTTAAAAAACGAAAATTTTAATGTTTTAATTTCAAAGTTATTGATTAAAATGATTAGATATGTCATGAAAAAAAAGTCACTGAGATTCTAGATATTAAAAATTGTTACTGTGATATGATAGAAAACAGTTCTGACACCAACATCTACAAAAATACAGATATTGTCAATTCCTTGCTTATTTTCCTGTTTTTTAATTATCTAACTAAAGTCATCATTCAATTTCAGTAAAGGCTGCCAGAGACATGTTTTTCCGTGCATTAGCGCTGGAGGAGCCATCAGTAAAAGTACTAAATTATGCCCCAGGACCATGTAATACTGATATGCAGTTGGCCTGTAGAACCATGACTGCTGATCCTGAAGTTAAAGCTTTCTTCGTGGGTATGTTTGTGGCCTTTAGCTCACCTGAGGCACAAGTCAACTATTGTGATCACTCCATGTCTGTTGTCTGTCTGTCTCTAAACTTTTTTACATTTTTTGACTTCTCTAAAAACTAAGTGATTTTGAAAAAACTTTACTGGAAGGTCTTTAACAAGTTTATATTTTTTGGTTAGGTTTGTTTCCTCTTTGAAAATAGTCTTCTCCAGAACCACTGCTTAAATTGAAAGACTAATGGAATCTGAGTGATTTACATAAATGTATAATTCAAGTAAGTGTTTTTCATAGAAACTAGAAATCAAATTTTTCTCTGTTAAATAGTCACAGTGCTTGAAAGTCACTTTACTTTATTCATGTGTTTATTACCATAATTTTTATTATTTTTCTTTACAGATGCCCATAGTAAAGGAAATATCCTAGAATGTCAGACTTCCATAGATAAACTTTTTGAAGTTCTGGAAAAAGATGCTTATGAATCTGGGGCCCATGTGGACTACTATGACCCACTCTAGTTCTGTCAGATATTCAACTTCTGTTGATGCATTTGTATACAGCGTAGTTCATAAACTATACTCCTGCTTTGATATAGTCAAGATTATGTTGGTACATTCCGATACACAGATACAGCGTAGTTCATAAACTATACTCCAGCTTTGATATAGTCAAGCTTATGTTGGTACATTCCGATGCACAGATACAGCGTAGTTCATAAACTATACTCCAGCTTTGATATAGTCAAGCTTATGTTGGTACATTCCGATGCACAGATATAGTGTAGTTCATAAGCTATACTCCTGCTTTGATATAGTCAAGCTTTTGTTGATACATTTTGATACACAGATACAGTGTAGTTCATAAGCTCTAACCCTGCTTTGATATAGTCAAACTTTTGTTGATACATTCCGATACAGCAAGTACATAAACTACAGATCTTTGATATAGTCAAACTTTTGTTGATACATTCCGATACAGCAAGTACATAAACTACAGATCTTTGATATAGTCAAACTTTTGTTGATACATTCCGATACAGCAAGTACATAAACTACAGATCTTTGATATAGTCAAACTTTTGTTGATACATTCCGATACAGCAAGTACATAAACTACAGATCTTTGATATAGTCAAACTTTTGTTGATACATTCCGATACAGCTAGTACATAAACTACAGATCTTTGATATAGTCAAACTTTTGTTGATCAATGTTGATTTGGGGGAGATTGGGGAAAGTTGGAACGCGGGGAAGTTGGAACACCAAGAATTATCAATTAAGTATTAAACTGATGATGTCATCACTCTTGTTGTAGTATGCAGTTATATCTGCAGGGTATGCAGTTATATCTGCAGGGTACAGCCATATTGTTTTTTCAGGGACAAGATCACGATCTGCAGGATAGGTTGATATTTTTCATTTTTGATTTATCAAAGTAAAAATCTTCACTGATACTATTTCTGCTCTGTTGCATACACTTTTGCTGAAGTGCAGGATCTTTATATCACATTCATTTGCATGAATACTTGTGCGTTTAATGATATAACCATTTTGCTAATAATTTTCTGTTCAGTGAAATATAGACTAAAAAATCTCCAAATTGTGTGTGGGGGCAAGTTGAAACATTACCATTGGCGTAAGTTGGAACATGTTTCAAATAACCCCTTGGTGTTTAATGTTTGACATGTAGGTTCTCTTTTGGCCTAAAATTACTGTATAGTTGCTTTGATTCGCAGGTGATTTAATATTGCTATATTCGCAGTCAAATAAAATACCACAAAATCAAATATCCATGAATATAACACCTTACACTTATGAAGCATCAAAAAGACAATTAACAACCAATCTTGCTCGAAGTCTGATACCCACGAATAAGTTTGTGTCAGAAAAATGCAAAATTTTCTGCCCATGAAATTAAAGAACCATACATAATTTTGTGTAAATTCATTTCAATACTGCTTTCACTTGCTGGATTCCATTGTAATGAAGCTACCACAACCATTCCCTGTGGGTAGTACAATATATGTGCCTCGCAGCTTCAGTTCCATGTTGATCTTTTATCTTATGATCCTCTTTAAATAAGTATATTTTTATGGTAGCCTATACATCTTCAGGAAATAGTAATGTCTACTATATTGTAGGTTATGTGATAGTTTTTCTAAATTTGTAACTTTGAGAGAACATGTGCTTTTAATGCACTGTCCACTGGAACTGAGTTTTATTTCGTTTCATTTCACCCACGGAATGGGAACATTTGTTGAGATTTTAAAATACAGTTAAACCTGCTTTAGTGACCACCTGTGTATAAAGACCACCTGGTCATAAAGAATGTTTTAGCCCTCTCCAGTAATACCATTTATGTACAAATCAACCTCCCAATAAAGACTGGTTTTTATTGTGTCCCTAAGGGGTCTTAATATACAAGCTTGACTGTACATTTATGTTTTTGTTGTTTCTGATTATACTTTGAATCTGCAGCAGATTTTTTTTTTCAATTTTGAATCGGGATCCCCAGAATATTATTTTGAGAACTTAATTAGCAATTTTCTGTTAAATGTTGTTATCTTAGTTTTATGATTGCAGGTCAAAGGTAAAACTCATTTCTATTTTCATAAATTTTGAAAGGAGATGCTTTATTTGGCAGTGCCTTTGATGAAGTTAAATTGATAGGCCACTTATCTATAGATAATATGGCCACTTATCTATAGATAATATAGTTTGTAGACCTGACTGTGTCATTGTTGGACTCATTATGGCATGTTTCACAAACAAAACCAGACGTTTCAACTTTCCCTATATGGTGTTTCAACTTTCCCAGAAAAGGGGCAAGTTGAACCATTTTCAGAAAATTTATAAACTTCTTTTATGATTGTAAAAAGCGTTTTTTGACATTCATCCAGTATGTCATTGTAAAGACAATATGTTTCTCTTCCTAAGATGACTTGGTAAAAAGTGATAGCAATACATATGTTCTCAGTGAAGATGTTTGTTTAAAATTGTTCCAACTATCCCCGGTCTCCCCCAGCGTAGTTTATGAACTAAAGTTCTGCTGCATCAAAATTTCATTGAGGACGAATATGTACAGGTAGAAAAAAGTAATGATATATTTCATCACTCTAAAAAATGCATATTAATATTTGACATTGTCGTCAGTGGAAACTAGTTATTTAACAGATTATGTACCCCTGTATACTTACATTTTGTGTATCTTCTAGAAATTCTTCTGTCAATGACATGTGTGTGAAAAGGATAAATTCTGCAAAATATTTACAGTCATTGTTATATATCTTTGGGACATGGATTGTTATATATCTCTGGGACAGGGATTGTTATATATCTTTGAGACATGGATTGTTATATATCTTTGAGACAGGGATTGTTATATATCTTTGAGACATGGATTGTTATATATCTTTGAGACAGGGATTGTTATATATCTTTGAGACAGGGATTGTTATATATCTTTGAGACATGGATTGTTATATATCTTTGAGACAGGGATTGTTATATATCTTTGAGACATGGATTGTTATATATCTTTGGGACATGGATTGTTATATATCTTAGGGACAGGGATTGTTATATTCTTTGAGACATGGATTGTTATATATATTTGGGACAGGGATTGTTATATATCTTTAGGACAGGGATTGTTATATATCATTGGGACAGGGATTGTTATATATCTCTGGGACAGGGATTGTTATATATCTTTGGGACATGGATTGTTATATATCTTTAGGTCAGGGATTGTTATATATCATTGGGACAGGGATTGTTATATATCTTTGATACATGGATTGTTATATATATTTGGGACAGGGATTGTTATATATCTTTAGGTCAGGGATTGTTATATATCATTGGGACAGGGATTGTTCTATATCTCTGGGACAGGGATTGTTATATATCTTTGGGACAGGGATTGTTATATATCTCTGGGACAGGGATTGTTATATATCTCTGGGACAGGGATTGTTATATATCTCTGGAACAGGGATTGTTATATATCTTTGGGACAGGGATTGTTATATATCTTTGAGACATGGATTGTTATATATCTTTGAGACAGGGATTGTTATATATCTTAGGGACAGGGATTGTTATATACCATGTGTATAAAGCACACACCTAATGTAGGCCTATAGGACAGTGCCTTGTATCATGTGTATAAAGCACACGCCTAATGTAGGCCTATAGGACAGTGCCTTGTATCATGTGTATAAAGCACACACCTAATGTAGGCCTATAGGACAGTGCCTTGTATCATGTGTATAAAGCACACACCTAATGTAGGCCTATAGGACAGTGCCTTGTATCATGTGTATAAAGCACACACCTAATGTAGGCCTATAGGACAGTGCCTTGTATCATGTGTATAAAGCACACACCTAATGTAGGCCTATAGGACGGTGCCTTGTATCATGTGTATAAAGCACACACCTAATGTAGGCCTATAGGACAGTGCCTTGTATCATGTGTATAAAGCACATACCTAATGTAGGCCTATAGGACGGTGCCTTGTATCATGTGTATAAAGCACACACCTAATGTAGGCCTATAGGACAGTGCCTTGTATCATGTGTATAAAGCACACACCTAATGTAGGCCTATAGGACAGTGCCTTGTATCATGTGTATAAAGCACACACCTAATGTAGGCCTATAGGACGGTGCCTTGTATCATGTGTATAAAGCACACACCCAATGTAGGCCTATAGGACGGTGCCTTGTATCATGTGTATAAAGCACACACCTAATGTAGGCCTATAGGACGGTGCCTTGTATCATGTGTATAAAGCACACACCTAATGTAGGCCTATAGGACGGTGCCTTGTATCATGTGTATAAAGCACACACCTAATGTAGGCCTATAGGACGGTGCCTTGTATCATGTGTATAAAGCACACACCTAATGTAGGCCTATAGGACAGTGCCTTGTATCATGTGTATAAAGCACACACCTAATGTAGGCCTATAGGACAGTGCCTTGTATCATGTGTATAAAAGCACACACCTAATGTAGGCCTATAGGACAGTGCCTTGTATCATGTGTATAAAGCACACACCTAATGTAGGCCTATAGGACAGTGCCTTGTATCATGTGTATAAAGCACACACCTAATGTAGGCCTATAGGACAGTGCCTTGTATCATGTGTATAAAGCACACACCTAATGTAGGCCTATAGGACAGTGCCTTGTATCATGTGTATAAAGCACACACCTAATGTAGGCCTATAGGACGGTGCCTTGTATCATGTGTATAAAGCACACACCTAATGTAGGCCTATAGGACGGTGCCTTGTATCATGTGTATACAGCACACACCTAATGTAGGCCTATAGGACGGTGCCTTGTATCATGTGTATACAGCACACACCTAATGTAGGCCTATAGGACGGTGCCTTGTATCATGTGTATAAAGCACACACCTAATGTAGGCCTATAGGACGGTGCCTTGTATCATGTGTATACAGCACACACCTAATGTAGGCCTATAGGACGGTGCCTTGTATCATGTGTATACAGCACACACCTAATGTAGGCCTATAGGACGGTGCCTTGTATCATGTGTATACAGCACACACCTAATGTAGGCCTATAGGACGGTGCCTTGTATCATGTGTATAAAGCACACACCTAATGTAGGCCTATAGGACAGTGCCTTGTATCATGTGTATACAGCACACACCTAATGTAGGCCTATAGGACAGTGCCTTGTATCATGTGTATAAAGCACACACCTAATGTAGGCCTATAGGACGGTGACACATTAGTATTTTTGCTGTCCATGATTATGTATAAACTTTTGAACAATTTAAACTTCTCAAAAACTGCTAAACAATTCTCTTCATATTTGGTTTATATTATTTCCTAAAACTGGTTATTTCATGATGCCTTGGTCCAGGCGTTTGTTTGTAGGATGGTGACTTCAATGAAAGCCTCATCTTTTAAGGCCTCTTGTTACCGTTAGTAAATTGATTTTATCAGACTTTGAATTCATTTCATCACTCAGGTTTCTTCAGATATTTGAACAATCTAGATGTGTCAAGGCCAGATATTGTAATTGGTCCTTCAGACTTTTTAAAACAATGAAAGCCTCATCTTTTAAGGCCTCTTGTTACCGTCAGTAAATTGATTTTATCAGACTTTGAATTCATTTCATCACTCTGGTTTCTTCAGATATTTGAACAATCTAGATGTGTCAAGGCCAGATATTGTAATTGGTCCTTCAGACTTTTTAAAACAAATCTCCTGCTCTGAAACAGCTGATTGATTTATGACCAAGTTTTGCATGAATGATAAACAGGGTATGTAGATTCAAGGTTGTGAGTTTCATTTCTGGCAATCAACCAATATGGCTAATGTTACTTTTAATAGAATAGAGGGGTCAGAGTCCGTTTTTAGTTGATGTATTTGAATTATTTCAGCTAGAGAAAGCACTTTACTTTAAAATTATTTGCATACAATGATTTACCAGTGCTATTTAAATTCATTCATTGGAACTGTGAATGTGCCTTCATAGAAGGTATTTCCCTTTAAATGTTAATTTTCTGCTTTTTGCGCTTTCATCTCAAAAATGATCAGAGAAAAATAAAAAGAGGAAAAATTGTTCAGCATTAAAAGATTTAAACAAGAGGCAAAACAGACTGATCATTGGTTCATGAGAAGATTTTTAAAAATGTACAATGTTTTGACCATTTTTGGAGTCCCCATTTCTTAGATCACCTTGGAACCAATAATGACCTTGTAACTGTCAAAATATGAACAGCTTTTGTTTTCAGTTGCAAGCTTTGTAGATACTGACTTAACAATATTGGTTCATTTTGGGAAGATTTTTAAAAGATGGACTTAGTTTTGATCCCTTTTCATGCACAAACTTAATGCCGCTTCATATTGGGATAGTTTCATCCATGCTTGGGTCAGTATTGGCCCAATTGTTTTTGAGAAGTTTAAAATGCCTAAGAGTTAATGCATAATCTCACACACAGACAAAAAAGCTTTTGGCTATCGGTTGTGGTTAGTATGCACAGCATTGCAACTAAAATTCTTTTATTCAGTAGAATTTCTAAAAATAGCAAATAATTGGAGACAAGTTTGCCTGTTTATATACATATTCACTATTAACACTGGCTTCTTACAAAATGTACTTTTGCACTCTTAAAACTCCTAATTCAGTTATTCTGTAATTGATTATCTGTCTCAACAGGTGAGACTCAGGTAGACTATATTTGATTAATATGTCTCAACAGGTTTTCCATGCTACAGTGATTATAGTCCGAGAGCCCATAGACATTTGTTTACCATTGCGAGTACAAAAGGTTTGAGGCACCGAATATGTTGATTGGGGTCCAGAGACACTCAAACGGCCATTCTCAAGTTTCCTCTCCTTTACCAACTCTAAGAGGAGCCATTCAAAATACGGTTAATTTAACTTTAATCAGCATAATCTTGTACACAAATGAAACCTATGATAAAATGTTCATTTTTAGGTTCTAAATGAAGATCTATTTTTCTTAAGTGTCAACTCCTGTACCAATCCACTTAAGAAAGTCACTAATTAACAGTTTAATCAGCATGATTGAGTACATTGATGAAACCGTTGTTAATGAATTCAGTATAATAAATAGAAAAGCTGATTTTTCAGTGTCAAAACCTGTACCATGACCCCTTAAGAAAGGGTCAAAGGTCAAGGTTACTTCTGCCGAGCTGTAATTACCATAACTGAGTACTTACACAGATGAAACCAATGCTAAAGTGTTCTTTTTGAGGATCAAAATGAAGATCTATCTTTTTTAAGTGTACATGGCTTTATGGCTTTTTTAAGTGGATAGGTACAGGAGTTGACCCTTAAGAAAGATGGATCGTCATTTAGAAAATAAAAATGAACATTTTAGCATTGTGTACTCGGTTATGGTAATTAAAATTAAATTAACGATATTTTGAGTGTCTCTGGACCCTAATCAATATATTCAATGATTCAGACCTTTTGTACTTGCAATGCTAAACAAAAGTCTTTGATTTATTAGTAAGAAAAATATCCACATGTTACATGTTTGTTTTTAGAATGCAGGTGGAATGCTGTTTGCTGTGAATAGAAACTTTGTCTAACTTATAATTTATCATGACTGCTGGAGAACGCAAGCTGAATATGGCACAATCAAATGTAAAAATTCTTTGGTAAAATGAATTGGATTATGTAGTAGGGAACTTTCGAGTTAGCCCAGATTACCGTTATAATCTTGCCTTTATTATCGCCAGTTGGGCGATTCTAGAAAAATGTTCCTCAATGTTGTTTCCGGTTTCGATAATATATAGATAGCCCCCATAGCACAATTGGTAAAAGTGCCCTGCAAGTGATCGGAAGGTCCTGGGTTCGATTCCAGGTCTGTCTGCACATTTTTCTCTGCCTGATACATTTCAGTAATTTGGTGTCCAACTACATAACCCAGTGGTATGTTTTAAGAGTCTCTTGGGTTCCTTTATACAAAACAAATTTGATGCGCTAAAAACTAAAATATTTCCATTTACTTTACATATGTTACGAAGGTAAATATGAACACCAGAAGAACATATAAGGAACAAAATTGAGAAGGCGTGAATAAATAGAGAATCATAATGGTAATCTGGGCTAAATCAAAAGTTCCCTATTGATAATCAATTTATTTTTTTTCAATCAGAGACTGATTATTATCATGATTTTAAACTGATTTCCCATATATATATACAGTGAAAAACAATAACAAGACAAAAGATTTTACTATATTTATTGTGCTTATTGCACAAAATGACAATCAGGCTACAAAATGTACAGAAACATACATAGGCTTGTATCCCAGCTTACAAGCACTGATAATATGAAGCAACAAGAAGCCATTAAACTACCATTAAACCTGGCACCAGAACATCAATATCGTAAAACATTTAATGATAAAGCATAATTTCACGGTTATTTATATCATACAAGTTTACAGTATCAATATCTATACTGGTACAATGAGGTGAATTATCAGCCTAGTAAGTGCTACCTCGGCTTAGATTTCAGTCAGGAGAATAAATCAAGATTCCAGCAGAGCACCAGGGTCAAGATGGTAAATTTTACTATTTGTAAACATGTAAGTGTTTTATATTAGACAGAAATTTACAACATACCAAGTTAAACATTAAAGAGATCAAGATTATCCATTACTCCAAAAATGAAGGAAACATATTTTCATCTCGTGAGGAACTGAAAAAGTCTATTGTAGGAATATTTTGTTTAAGATAAAACATAACCTTCAACAGGCAACTAAAGCCAGTATATACTGTTACTATACCATTACCCTTTGTAACCTTGTAGCATTTAAAGATAAAAAATTTAAAATATTCTTTTTTCTCTCACTTATTTTTATCATTATCATTCTCTAAACAATATTCTTGTATTCAGTTTTCATTTCCATTTAAATGTTGACTTAGTGTTTGTGATCGATTTGAAATTATGTCAACACAGATGTTTCAATGTTTTAAATTTTATTAAGAGCATCTTGGTGATTGCACCAAGAATTGGTATAGTAGATATAAAACTGACTAGAGAATGTTAGTGGGAAATGTCACCCCTTGAAAATCATAGTCAACCCCAGCTTCCCCTTGGTTGACAATATATTTTCCTGGGATGACCTCCATCATGTTTTAACCAGATGTTTGTATACAACTTACATATGTATGACGATGACAATGCTGGAATCCTGGCTTGAACCCTTACAGAGGTAGCTAAACATACATATTTCATGACTATTGCACTTGGTTGAGAGAATAAATAAAAATGTACAGATATATTTCCTCCTAGTTGGTACACATACATCCTATAGATATGAAGCATGGTGATTATTGCGAGATCTGATGCAGATAAAAGATGTCTACACTTGTATAAACATACATGTAGTATAAATCTGACGGAACATCATAATATATGACAAAAGTAATTTTAAAACAAAATATATTTCATATAATTTATTTCTTATTTACTCCAACCGTAGTCTATTGTAAAATTACAATTCAAAATGGGTTAACTTGAGAATTAATGTGGGATAAAATTGTTTATATCTACCAGTATTGATATCCACGTGGTCACTGGTTTGTGATAATCTGATTATTGATATCAAACATGAGACAATGCTATTTGTTCATTATGAAGATATAATCCACTACTAAGTCAACACTGTTGGACAATGGTCATCTTAGTCCATTTATTAAGTAGTTTAGACAACACACTTGCAGTTCTCTAATTGAACCTACATTATTTACAAAATGAAAATGCTAAATGCAATTGTTTTACTGGTAGGGCAGTGAATGTCTATGAAACCAACAGCCATTAAAAAGCCATGATAATCACAACAATGAAAAATTGGCATAATTAACCTTTGACCCACTATCACTCTGGTTGAGTACAGAGATAGTACAATATAAAATACACTTGAAATATTGTCTAGAGCAAATGTAACCTGTAAATCCACTGTTTCAATTTATAACAAGCACAGTTAGTAGTCTGGATGGATACACAAAATGCCAAATCAATCCTATAGGAAAAACTACTCGCCAATCAACTAATGTAGAATATCTAGGAACTAGTGATCATGAGGTTTTGTGGTGATATTACCGTTAATATAGTAGTAAGGAATACTTTGAATTATAAACATGATGGTTTTTCTACTCAATATCAATACTGAACAGTTATATTATCATATTATGGGTATCATAATCACAAAAATTAGATAAACATCCATTTTCCTCCCTATGACCTTAAAGCAACACATACTTTCAACAGCATCTACAACATCAAATAAAAATCAAAATGAAAGACATTGGAAGAGAAGGGCAAAGCTTTGTTGAAACAGAAACCCTTCCCACAAATAATAGAGTAAAAATATACAAATAATAACAACACTAAAACAAAACTATCTGACTACTACATAGCAAGTATTTCAATCCACTCCATCAACTACAATCAGAAATCTATATATAAGCATTTCAAGGTGAGTGAGTCCAATCAGCTGCATTTGTTTTGTCTTTACCTAATAAAAGCTGAATATATAATGTATGTCACAAAACAGTACTTCAAATGTGTCTGATTAGTCGTAAACAAAAGACAGACTCCTTATATGACTTGGTCTCAAATAACATTTAGACTCATTACATAAGCTGACTGGTCTTGAATTGCATTCAGACTCATTATATAAGCTGACCTGTGTAAATTAGCATTTAGACTCATACAATCCAACTTGTCCAGAATAGCATTTAGACTAATTATATAATCTGACTTGTCTAGAATAGCATTTAGACTCGTACAATCCAACTTGTCTAGAATAGTATTTAGACTCATGCAATCCAACTTGTCTAGAATAGCATTTATACTCATGCAATCCAACTTCTCTAGAATAGCATTTAGACTAATTACATAATCTGACTTGTCTAGAATAGCATTTACACTCATATAATCAAACTTGTCTAGAATAGCATTTATACTCATTATATAATCCAACTTGTCTAGAATAGCATTTAGACTCATACAATACAACTTGTCTAAAATAGCATTAAGACTAATTATATAATCCAACTTGTCTAGAATAGCATTTAGACTAATTGTCTAGAATAGCATTTAGACTCATACAATCGAACTTTTCTACAATAGCTTTCAGACTAATTATATAATCCAACTTGTCTAGAATAGCATTTAGACTGTATAATTTGACTTGTTCGCAAATAGCCTTCAGATTTGACTTCAATTAACTTTCATTTTCATCATCTGACTTTCGTTTTCTAAGACAAAATTCAGTCCTAAATAATCTTGTTTTATAAAATATTCAAAATACCATTGGATAATTTGATATTATCTTCATATTCTGACACTTGCTTCTGTTTTTTCCTCATGTAGATTATAGATATAACACACCTTCCTCTACATGTGCATATAATCATTACATAATCAGTACAAATCTCAACATTGCAGGATGGTACACTAAAATAACTGAATCTGTTGTTACATACAAACCTACTCTCTGATTCTTGTTGGTTTTTAAAGAAAGAGAAGTCATCTGAATTTATAGATGAGTGGGAATATTCTAATAGACATTTTTAATGAAATACATTTTTTTCTTTGTCCATGTTTGAATGTGAGTACAAAACAAAACCCATGTATAATTGATACATTGTACAAAACATACCCACAAATGTATTAGATGGTGTAAACAAAACATACCATGTGTGTGGCCAATACGAGCTACTAGCCTGAAATGTAAACATTATATTGGTACCCTGTACACCAATATGACAAGAAATGGTAAAGTATTTCTGACCTGTTCTGAAAGTTATACAACGTGATGTACCTCTATTTTATGTACTTCAAAAGCATACCTAAAAACATTGTGTACAGATCTTTATCAAATGCCAGATCTTCACATTCATCTTCAATAGAAATTTACAATGTTACCAGTCCTTCTATTTATAAATTATCTTGAATAGAAATTTCAATTATTACCGGTACTTCTGTTTATAAATCATCTCAAATAGAAATGTACAACATTACTTCTCTAAATAAAACTAATTACTTGCGAATGTAATTCACATCATTTGAATGCCTTATACATGTACAGTAAAACCTGCTATAGCGGCCACCTGTATATAAGGATTACCTGTTTATAAAGGCCAGTTCTTTCGAGTCCCTTGGCTGCATACTTCAACTAGATTGAACCTGTGTATAAGGGTCACCTGCACATAAAGGTCAATATTTTCTGGTCCCTTAGATGGCCCCTATATACAGGTTTCACTGTACTTCTAAAACCATCTTTGGTCATTTTTTTCTGTTATCGCCTTATACATGTACTTCTAAAACCATCTTTGGTCATTTCTTTCTGTTATCAGAGTGGGAAATTTCTAAAATTGTTTAAGATTTTCATTTCTAAAATGCTGTTTGAAATGTAAAAAGGAAAGATTGTGATCAAGCTATTCAGTCTAATTATTTTTAAAATTTAGCATTTAAATGAATGGTGGCTAAATGATCAGATATTTAAAGCTTTTGTGGATCATAGCCTATTGCAAATTTCAATGCAATATAATGATTCGAGCTGTCATTGGAGGAAAGCTTACATGTAGATTCCATGCATTATTTTACCTCACACACATTAGAATGAGATCGCCTGGTGGATAAAAGAACAAATGCTTGTGTATTATTGGAATCAATTTGCCAAATGAAATCTATTGTAGCCATTAGACTGAATTCGCCATTGCATACAGGTACTGTATTAAAGTTCTGTAAATTTTTTGCGAAGATAAGCGAGTGTCGAAGGAGGCATTTGTAATTTGCAGTTAAAACATTGTATCAAAGACAGAAATAGACATACTAGTAAGTACCTGTAGGGGTTGATCAGTTTTATGATTGTAAATATATTTGAGACCATTTACTCATTACAGCTACTACTGTCTTTGAAATACAATAAAAGGTCATCAACATTCAGAAAATTGTCGAAAATTAGAAGACTGAAATAATCTTCAATGGATCACCTTTCAGAACAGATCCTATATGTCCTTTTACACTGAGTGGGTATTTTTCAGTTTTTCCATTTTCTAACTCTCTATAACTTTCCACAAAGCTGTTGTTGAATACTTTAATAAACAAAATAATTTTAAAGATTTCTTAACTACAAACCGAAATCTCTAATCAGAACAATTTACTTTATTTCAAACAAATCTGTAGCACAGCTGTTTAATACCTATGACCTTCCTAATACATCATCGCCCCTTATCAACTCATATACAGCATAGCTGTTAAATACCTCTGACCTTCCTAATACATCACATACCCTAATTATCTCCTATACAGTATAGCTGTTAAATACCTCTGACCTTCCTAATACATCACATACCCTAATTATCTCCTATACAGCATAGCTGTTAAATACCTCTGACCTTCCTAATACATCATCGCCCCTAATCACCTCATATACAGCATAGCTGTTAAATACCTAACCTTCCTAATACATCACATACCCTAATTATCTCCTATACAGTATAGCTGTTAAATACCTCTGACCTTCCTAATACATCACGTACCCTAATTATCTCCTATACAGTATAGCTGTTAAATACCTCTGACCTTCCTAATACATCACATACCCTAATTATCTCCTATACAGCATAGCTGTTAAATACCTCTGACCTTCCTAATACATCATCGCCCCTAATCACCTCATATACAGCATAGCTGTTAAATACCTCTGACCTTCCTAATACATCATCACCCCTAATCACCTCATATACAGCATAGCTGTTAAATACCTCTGACCTTCCTAATACATCAATGCCCCTAATCACCTCATATACAGCATAGCTGTTAAATACCTCTGACCTTCCAAATACATCATCGCCCCTTATTACCTCATATACAGCATAGCTGTTAAATACCTCTGACCTTCCAAATACATCATCGCCCCTAATCACCTCATATACAGCATAGCTGTTAAATACCTCTGACCTTCCTAATACATCATATACCCTAATCATATTTTATACAGCTCTGACCTTCCCAATGCATCATAGACCCTAATCATCTCTTATATAGTATAGCTGTTAAATACCTCTGACCTTCCAAATACATCAAACACCCTAATTACCTCTTATACAGTATAGCTATTATATACCTCTGACCTTCCCAATACATCACAGACCCTAATCATCTCTTATACAGAATAGCTGTTAAATACCTTTGATTTGCATCACAGTAAAACGATGTCAAGGTGTTCCAACATAAATAAACCATACAAGTTAGATCTAACAACTTCGCCAATAGATCACCTAAAGTACCTCATTTGATGAACATTGTTTTCTATTTGATCGAGTCCCCACATCCAGATACTTATGTTCTGGCTCAGACACTGTATTTCATGTTTCATGACAGGATGGAGGATACAAAACTATCACTTTCCAAATTCACAGTGAAATCAATATCTTTACAAGATCACTTTCAGAAACACTGATTATCTTAAACCCTTTTATAAACCATTCTGTGGTGGACTTTTTCATTATCTTTAAAACAAATTGTATTCACCAAAAGTGACTCAAGAGTAACTACTTTATATTGCTGTTTACCTACTACCAAAAGTAAAATCTTACAGCATTGTACAATTGTAATGTACACACCTATATATTAATGTACAATGTACCCTATACACACACCTATGTATTGCTGTACAATGTACCATATACACACCTATGTATTGCTGTAGTACAATGTACCATATACACACCTATGTATTGCTGTACAATGTACCATATACACACCTATGTATTGCTGTACAATGTACCATATACACACCTATGTATTGCTGTACAATGTACCATACACACACCTATGTATTGCTGTACAATGTACCTGTGTTAGAGATCACAGACCAGCCAGTTAATTCGAATTGATACAAGAATGCGGATCTGGTGTCAAAATGACAAATAGCTGAATTCATATTTGCAATACCTTTTGTGGATTATCTAGAAGCAGGATCTCTGCTTTAAACTGTTGCCTATGTATTAATTATGATGATTATTCAATATTTGACAATTTTGTGTGAAACTGAACATATGCTTATAGTGTGACAAAACAGACTTGAATCTGTTAACAGAAGACTATCAATTGTTTCACTTCATTCTCATTCAACAAACCAATAATTTTTTATCTGGTTACAACTCACACAACAAAGCAATACTTAGATTGTATCACTACGGCAAGTTGAGACACTGACCCATATCAAACTTGCAAAAGTGCAAAATATATATATGAAATGTTAAACATAAAATTTGTGTATCAATAAATAAACAGTCAAGCTTGAATACAAAAACCATCTGACATACAGATGAACTTAATCATAATGCATGGAAGTCACAACACTGGAACTCCTGCGGAAAGTAAACAAATCTGATGTGTTGAGGATGACAGCCACCACAATCAAATATTATCTGGTACAGTATTGTTGATAATGACAAAACATCGTCATGGTGAAAGTAACCAAGAGCGCTGATTCTGTGTAAACATGATGGTGGACAAACCACAAAAAAATAACGGAATGTCACGACATCAGCAAACTTGAGATGATCTTACTATTATGATAAGAACAGAGTTGTCACAAAAACTGAAGATTTGTTCTCTGTCCCCTGTACAAAGGGGCAAAATATAAACCCTGAAAAAGAAAACAAAATTAAACAAGTCAATTTACGTTTGATTCATGTGTTTGTTTAGACTGGTGTTTAAGCAACAATCTAACCATTTTTCAGTTACATAGTGGCTGCCAGTTTTTTTTTATGGTGGAGTTGTGTACCCAGAGGCCCATTTTACGAAAGGTCCTAAGTCCTAAATCCTAAGTCTTAGTCCTTATTGTCATGGGACTGACCAATCAGCGATGTGTTGCCATGGTAGTTAGGACTAAAAGTTAAGATTTAAGACTTGGGACCTTTCGTAAAACAGGCCCCAGGATTTCCACAAGTAAACTGGCAAACTTTCTAACAAAATCAGCTTAGGTTCCTGAGTGGGGCTCAAACCTACACTGATAAGAAGTGACAGACTTGATGGTTTAAAGCATGACGCTCTAACCACTGTCACAAACCCCACCCACCCATGTATTTATGTTCAATTTCCTAGCTTGATTTTACAGAGCATATTAACCACTGGTTTCTACAGTACAAAGACGATGCATAAAATTATATTTAATCTTACCACAAATTTTTCATTCAAACAGTTAAACAAATTTTTTTGAAAGATTTTTTTTAAAAAACAAAAGAGAGATCACAGGATTTGTATATTTTTTGTCATGATCTAAATTCTATATTTATCAAATTGTCATAATATTCAATAAAGACTGAAAGTTAAGGACCATGATATTATTCAAGTCCAGCCCATGTAAGTTCACACTTGATATGAGAATATCAAATAGATCTATCAATTCCTGTGGATCCACCACTTGATGTAACAAATTACGATAACGGTGGTCTCTTCCTGGGTACATTGTAACCAAGTTCTCTCCTCCACCATTAAAAACTGGCCGCCACCATATAACTGAAAAATTGTTACGTGTGGCAAAAAACACTGTTCAAAATCATAATCAAATCAAGATATTTTGCATATTACGTTTTTTTTTTTTTTAAATACCACTTTTTACCTACATAATCAGGCAAGGGTTGGTTTAGCAAAATGTGATGTGTAACTTTTTATAATAAGCACTTAAAATTTTGAATCGAATCCATCATTCTTATACTACCCATCCCTAATACTACATCTCTCCATATCAAAAACTATAAGATGCAATTAACTACAACAATGTCAAGCTGAAATTACTGTACGTGTACTAATTTTAGCGGTATTCTAATATTAGCACTTTTCATTGCACCAATTCAAGGTTAGCGCTAAAATCGCTGCATCCTGTCATTCTGTATACACGACAAAGCTAATGAAATAAATTGAGTGAATTTAAGATTGCGCAAATAAGTCTATACCTCCTGAGAGCACTGAAATATGAGTGCGCTAATTTGAATACACACACAGTAATTTATGTCTGTTGTTTTACATCCGCCAAGAATCTTTCACCTATATGGAGATGTTACCAGTTTTAGGTGAAGTGCTACAAATATTGACCTGTTTATAGACTGATGCAAATGCAGTGAGGTTTCTTCAACGTCTTCCATGACACAGGAACTCGATTTCAAGTCTCATCCAAAAGACGTGTGACTTTCACTTTGTATGCTTAACGCTTGGCCAAGGAACAGTCACTTCCATTTTTAAAGCCTTTGGTATGACCTGGTCTGGGAATCAAACCTAAGATCTTCCACTTGCACATCACCTAATGCTGGTAACATCTCCAAATAAGTCAAAAAATGTTGGGAGGATGTTAAACATCAACACCAATTGACGGCAAATCTAAATGTAATCAGGCATGAAGACAATAAGATAAATGCAAGTAAAATGAAAACCGGAATGGTAAAAGATTACAAAGCTAACCTCACACCAATATATTTCACATACTGATGGGGAGACAGCGTTAATCACCCTCAACTTTGTTGAAAGGTGCTAAAAAAACTGGGATAACTGATTAACAAACAACCCAACATAATTCATCTTTATCTTTGGGTAGATCTAAAATGCTTTATTTGTACAAATTTGCAGTCAGTCATACAAATTTACATTCTGCATTGACATATGTATGGCCTGATTAATTCTGTCAGTCTTGTCTCTCAATAATAAAAATCACTCTTGCAAAGGTATAATTGGGAGTATAAAATCTGAAAAAAGAACACTTACAATTACGCTTGTGAGTCTACAGGTCTTACCACTGGTGGACCATTGACGACAGCACCACCACCTCTAATACCAGTGGCAGCCGGGGAAGTAACTGGTTGGTGGCCCGCACGTATTGGTTTTGCTAAAAGGAAATAGAATTCATCTTATACAAGATGTTACTGAGTATTTACAGACATTTCAGTATTTTATATATATATATATATATATACACACACACACACACACATTTGTACACTGTAATAACAAAATATCCTCTTGTTTAGCCGAGGTAAAAGGCACATGTTTAGAACATACAGTTCAGGGTACTTACCTATCTGTGCAGCATGGCCTCTTCTAGCAAGATTCTTCTGTCGAACTGCTTCCTTGATTCTGTCCACCTCATGCTGATACCTGTGTACAAAGACAAGAAAACATTTTCTATCAACTTTTGATGTCTCTATGTTATACACTGTGATCAATTTTACAAGCGAACCATGTTTTTTTTACAAAATTAACGAGTGGAGGAATATACAGTACAACAGAGGGAAGATTATTTGATAGATTCTTATCTTCAAATCAAGTAATATGTATGAATTTCTAAAAGTACTAGGATATTGCATTAAGATGGGTACAATATGATGCAATTAAAATGAGTTTGAGTTCATAGGGTGCTATTTGTCTCTCAGTGGGTACCATTTGTCTTGGGTACAAATTGTCCTGATACTATTCATAGCTGGCACCAATCACTCTTTCTGCAAATCTCAAAGACATTTCCAAAGAAAATGGGGACAGAAATAAGATGCCTTATTTTGTTTCAGTTTTTATGTAAGCAACAAACATATCGATGATTATTGGCATCTGTACACTGTTTTTAAACGTAAATCGCACATTCAGTTGACAATTTTATGATATATAATCATTTCATGATTGTTAAATATTTTCCTAAAAATTATTGATGACTTGGATAATGGAGCTTAGCAGTTTGAAAAGCAGGACTGTGCCAATAATGAACACTTTACACCAATATTATCATTATTATTATTCACAACATCGATGCTAGACTAGGAACATCCAGGCCTGATGTCATCATGCTAGCATCAATATTACTTGAAAGCAAACCTGTGATAAAAACTAAACACTGAGCTAAAAGCAAAGTTTAAGATGTTACTGTCAGAAAAGCAACACCTCATTCATTGCCCTGTAAAAATCAACCCAGTTTCGAATATAAACATGAGAACAAACCTTTTTCTATCCCTCATAGCTCCTTCCTTAGCTTCTTTAAGTGCTGTCTCTAAAGATTTAACACGCTCCATTGTAGCTCTTAAACGTTTTTCAAGTTTTGGAAGTTCACATCTCAAATCAGCATTGTCACGAACAAGCTGTAAAATATTAAGTACCAGGTGAGCTTATAATTCAATACAACACATTATGTCAATTTCAAGAAGCATGTGTTTTTGTTGTTTGGTTACTTAACTTATTTAAGGCTTGTAAAAATGTAATGATCATCATTATAAATCTGGGCAACATATATATAGAATGGCACTACCTACCATAATATGACACTATGATGGATGCCGCTTGACATATTTTAAGAAAACTCCCATTGTTTGTTTTGACAATGTGTTCTCAGTAAAAGAGTGTTACCAGTGCAGCAGCCATCCCCCCCACCAACTTTCCCCGGGGAAAACTGGTCGGCAAATTCTTCCCCCTGGTCTAACTCAAACAACCTGTGATCTTCATTTTTAGTCAAGTGCTTGGCTATTGAACAATCACTATGACCCCCCTCCTTTTTTTTAGAAGATTTGACATGACTCATTATACAAATTTTCACTTACATGGAGACATCTATAGTTGTAAATGCTATGCTAAAAATGTTGCTCTACACTGTGAAATTATCTCAATGCAGAGGATTATCTTTCAGCATGGCACACCTTACAGGGCCAAAGTACCTCACTCTTTAGTATCGTCTTTACAATATCAGTGACAAGTATGGTCAAAAGATAAGTCACTTCCAGTGTTTGAGACCAGGGTTGGAATCCTTGGTCCTTCATATGTACAGCAAATCCTTTAAGTCACCATGAGTTCCTCTACATGATTTACAAACAAGTACATTTGTACTAATAAATGAAACACTTCAGTGATGACCCTGAACTATCTGTTTAGTTCTGATTTGTATACATAGGTCAGGTAAGTTACCTGTTTGTGGACTTTGGTAAGTTGCTCAAGGTTATTCTCCAGGAAAGATATTTTTTGTTTTTGGGCAGCGCTGCCTCCAATATCCTCATCCTCCTCTTCTTCTTTCTTGTTGGCAGACTGTAATGATAGAAATATACAAAGATAAACAAAAGTTCAAATGCCGGACTCTACCTGATGTCAATATCAATTAACATCAACATGATCAACAGACAGCTGAAGACTATCAACATGTGCTTTTAACAGGAGGTTTGACATGGTATGGGTTTTATATAGTTAATATATGGACTCACACAGCATCTGAGATATAACAAATTTTATCCTTGTACATCTTTTAGTGGATGCAATTTTCAAAACAATGCAATGAATGATATTTTCAGAAAATGGAAACATATCATAATACAAAAACTAACACAGCACAACCTAAAGCAATATGAGCTGTAACAGACTTTTTAAAATGGTCTTCATTTCATTACAAAAGAATGCATGTGTAAAGACATTCAAATAATAGACTTGTAAATATCTTGAGTTGTCTAGATAATGGAAACTTGAAATCTGACCTGTTTTCTGAGAGCCAAAAACTGTACAGACAATCCCTTTCATAAACCAGGCATAACTTATCTGCCTATAAACTACATTATCAAGTAAATACCATGTATCTGTATATTATGGACAACATTTGAAAATTAAGAGGAAAAATCAGACATATAAATATCCTAGTCATCTTCTTACCTTCTTCACTCTGTTCTGTAAATCCTGTACAAACAGTTTTCTGAGATTATGAAGAGTTTGTAGCTCCTTTGCCTGTAGGAAATAAATCTATAATGTAATCCATTTCAAAACAACATCTTCATCATGTAAAATCTCATTATATTTGCTTCACTTAATTTCAAAATAATTTTTGAAGTAAAAAGTGTAAGCATCGAGTTAAAATCCTAGTACATTACAGTTTTATCTTGTGTCAAATATTTTGATAACATTCTATCATTTCATGAAGATACAGTAACAGTGCATACCACAGTTTCTTCAAGCCCTTTGAGATCCTGTTTGGCTTGTTCTCTCCGGTCAATCTGCAAGGAGAGCTCCTGTAACTTTTGAGTTTGTCATAGTCAACTTGGATTTATCCAAAGCTTGTTTAAGTTTGTCTGAAAAGTAAAAGAAATAATAGTTTCAAACTTCTTGTAATTCTAGTTTCCAAAGCAAGTCTATTAGTTTCTTGTCAAGCTTGTTCTGAAAAGTACCTAAGAAATAGTAATATGGATGTTGTTTCAACAAAAAATTCTTTTGTCAGTGTTTATAATCTCTAGTTTATGAAATATGAGAGAATATCTATCACTCAGTGAGGATAAAACTCACATTTTGTCCAGATTATTTCTTGTACCCCATTAAAAAAAGAAAGTGACAAATTCTTAGGAACCTCCAACATTTAAATGTCAAAGTGAGATTATTTCTGGTATCACATTAAAAAAAGAAAGTGAGACCAATTGTTAAAATTAAAAAAAAAACAACAAATTAAATTAATTTTTTAAGTGTTTATAAAAAAGTCAAATATTTATGATAATATGGAGTACTGAATTTATATATATAATTCTTAGACACTAAAGTGAGACTAATTCTTGTCAAAGTGAGATTATTTCTTAGGTACTCCAACATTAAAAAAAGAAAGTGAGACTAATTCTTAGGCACTCCAACATTTAAATGTCAAAGTGAGACTAATTCTTAGGCACTTCAACATATAAACAAGAAAGTGAGACTAATTCTTAGGAACTCCAACATTTAAATGTCAAAGTGAGATTATTTCTTAGGTACTCCAACATTAAAAAAAGAAAGTGAGACTAATTCTTAGGGCAAAGTGAGACTATTTCCACTCCACATATAAACAAGAGTGAGACTAATTCTTAGTAAACAAGAAACTATTTCTTAGGGTACTCCAACATTAAAACAAGAAAGTGAGACTAATTCTTAGCACTATTTCAACATATAGGTGAGACTAATTCTTTCCAACATATAAACAAAGTGAGAAAGTACTCCAACATTAAAACAAGAAAGTGAGACTATTTCTTAGGCATTCCAACATATAAACAAGAAAGTGAGACTAATTCTTAGGCACTCCAACATTAAAACAAGAAAGTGAGACTAATTTCTTTCTTAAAACAAGAAAGTGAGACTATTTCTTAGGTATTCCAACATATAAACAAGAAAGTGAGACTAATTCTTAGGCACTCCAACATATAAACAAGAAAGTGAGACATTTAAATGTCAAAGTGAGACTATTTCTTAGGCACTCCAACATATAAACAAGAAAGTGAGACTAATTCTTAGGCACTTCAACATATAAACAAGAAAGTGAGACTAATTCTTAGGCACTCCAACATTTAAATGTCAAAGTGAGACTATTTCTTAGGCACTCCAACATATAAACAAGAAAGTGAGACTAATTCTTACTCTTTCAGTTGATCAATTAAAGTCTGTTTATCAGTTACTTCATCTCTAAGGGCAGACAACTGTTTCTGATGTTGTTCCCTATGTTCCTCCATTTGTTTTTCCAATCCTTCCTTCATCTCAGCCATTGATTGCACTTTATCTGATGCCTCTTTTTCTTTTTCTGACACAGATGACAAATGCATTTTCTCTGCAATTAAATAAAGATAAGAGTTCTTGAAAACGGTCAGATTAGCTGACGAAAAATACAACAATCCAATAAAAGCTATCTTCCGATATAAATATTTCATGTTTTCTGGTTCCAAGAAAGCCTGTATTTTTATTTTCTATCACATTTGTACCTGTATGACATTTTCTCATGGATTATTTTTCAAAATAACTTAGAAAATGGTCAAAAATACATTTAGGAATCTAGTGAATATTAATAATAATGACATTTAGAACATGAAAGTCATGACCAGATGTAACTTTTATAGATTAATTTAATAAAATTTAAAAATTGACAGAAATGGCAGTTATCACATTTTTATAAATTCAATGAAATCTTATTTTACATTGAATTTGGCACAAACAGTTTCAAATTTGCATCAAATAAGAATAGTTAGCAATATTTTTTTTTTGAGGAGGAGGGGGGGGGCCTAAAGTTCTTCAGCCAGCACAGCCCCTAATTGCATGCTTAAATGTTTTGAGCAACAAAATAGATCGTACTCTTTTTAAACCATGTCTGTTCCTACATCAGGAGTCAACATTAATGA
Source organism: Atrina japonica (assembly GCA_030159075.1). Lineage (NCBI taxonomy): Eukaryota > Metazoa > Mollusca > Bivalvia > Pterioida > Pinnidae > Atrina > Atrina japonica. The sequence goes on along the minus strand of BROG01000219.1, from coordinate 455,311 downwards.
AAATTTACACTTGTCCTATAGGACAAATAGTATTTAAATTTACTTGTCCAAATGCAAAAATTACTTGTCAGAAAGTTAAGTGTAACATTCAAAGATATCAATTTGTGTTTGAAAAAGGATAATCTTTATTGAATTAATTTTTGTCTTCAATAATTTCACTTGTCCTTTCGGACAATTGAAAAGTAACATCTACTTGTTCGTAAGCAAAGTGGACTTGTCCTGGACAACCGGACAAACATCAATATTGAACCCTGTACATATGACAATGATACAGTAATAGACTCCGTTTACTACAAAAATTTTAACCAGCCCGGTTTATTTCCAGTGTTTAATAGAATTTCACTTTTTTCACAATACAGCTGATAATTGTTTTGGAATTATTCTTCATTCACAAACACGAGGAGACACTATCTGAGAACCAGAATAACTTTTGATTTGGCCTAACCATGCTTTGGGTAAAATATATATCTAAAACAAAGTTTATATTTCAAACAGAAAAAGATTACGACAATTATATACAACACAATATGTTCCTCTTATCGTTGATATTAAAACAGAGGCATGGATACTTTCTTCATAACAATGAGGTTTATTGTGATATTAGTTTAACAATTGATCGCATCACTGATCTCAATATGATTTTTTATTTACAAATGTAGAAAGTTACTTACATCATGGCTTTGTCACCAGTTAGAATATTGTACGTATATATTACTGATAATATACAGTCAAAGAGATTATGATTAATCTCTGACTGAAGCATACCTTGCATTTTCAACATCTCAATCTGATCATTCAGAGAGTCCACATTTTCCTGGAGCTGTTTCTTCTTGGAGTCGATATCCTTGATTGTTTCATTCAGTGTATTCATCTTAGCTACATACTGCACAAAGATATTTCACATTAATTTTATTGATAATATAAGTTGCTGTTGTAAATAACATTGTTTACATTCAATTAGAAATTGTTCATGTGAATGGAGACATTTATCAGTCCAATTACAGGATCTTAATTTTCATCAGACTGAAAGATGAACACTATACAAACTTCTGGTCTATACAGTCACTCAAAACTTTAAAGCATCTGTCTATGACACTGAAAGAAATCTGTGAACTTCACTAAAGTGGACTACCTGTTGGGAAATCTATTTGCTGTTGTTTTGTTCTGGTCTAACACAGTCACTCAAAAACTGTTGTAAAATATATTTTTTTGTTCACTCAAGTGTTTTGTGAAATCTACCATATGTGCAGTTGTCAGTGTACTCATTTATAATTCATTAAAAGCATTTGTCAATTATAATTCATATCTTTCTGGGATGAATATTATATCCTAAATGTAAGCATTTCACATTGTATTGTAACACTTGTTACATCCGAGACACCAATTTTTGCACATTTTGGAGTTCTTGCATAATAAGTCTATATGTAAACAAAACAAATCCAAATTTTCTTATTATTTACATACTTTTTATCCATTTTGATTATTTAATTTGGCTGGCTTATCTATTTTGATTGTTAAATTTGGCTAGCACATCAAATGGCTGGATACTACTTTTATTACAATATTTGTTGTATTATAAACACTTACTTGTTGAATTGTAAGTTTACAGTCAGACAATTCTTTCTGTGCAGAGTCTAGTTTTTCCTTATTTTCATTCCCCACTATCTCTAACTGCTGGGACCTGTTTACTAAGGTTTTAATGTCACTTTTCATTTTAGTTATATGAATTCTAGCAACAGTATATTCTTCTTCCAGTTTGTCAGATGTACCAAGATTCAGCTAGAAAAAGAAAAAAAAATATCAAATATGTTACACTGGTGTACACATAAAATACTACCGTTCCTTTTTCTATAAGGCACAAAATCTAAATTTACCACAAAAGTCATCCATCCTTATTATCACCAAACCATATATCGGAGTTTGGGGCACCAGGGAATTTTAGTGGATCTGTAATGAAATACCAGTAGTCACTGGTAAATAAGATGCAAAATTGCTATCTCATGATTTGACATACTTTTGGAATCACCCAAATATGACAAAATTTTCACAAGTACCAGTAATTTATGATATTTTCTGAAACATTTTTTCAACTTGGATCATGTGTAGTTTGTTTACACAGAACAACTCCAGTTAAGTAACATAGCAGTATTTGTAAAGTTTCTTTGGGTACACCAAATTAAAGGTTAAATTTTCATAATGCCAAAATGACTCGACATATTTGCGATATAAATTTCACAGCTCATCATAACTTATTGAAATTATTTATAATTTTACTTTAAATGAAATACAAAATAAATGAGAGTTGATATTACATCTGTTTTTTGTATCCCTGATTAAATACAGTTTTTTAAACCACATTGTCAAATTGACACTTTCTCCACCCAATAAAACCAAGTGACCTAGTTCTTTTACTACCCTTTCCTTGACAGTGTTTGAACTGGCAAACAAAGACAAAATCTTTAACTCGTTCACCCTAAAGACACATTTGGACAGGTCTAAATCATTGATTTACAGAATAATCCATTGTTTTTCAGGGGTTGATAAGTTAATTACCTTGGAATCTGTTGCATTTCCTCCCACTATGTTGCTTATTTCTCCCATGTCTCTAAGGAGACTACTCATGATTTCAGCTGCTTTCTTCTTCTGATGAATGGAATTATCCTTGACCTTTTCAAACTCTGATTTTATGTTGTCCAATTCATTCTATTTGATAGGAGGAAAAAACTTTAAATCTTTAAAATTTTCAAAAAGTACAATATATCTTTAATTTAAAAGTATATCTTATTTTTAATTATGAAAAATTCGTCTATTAAAACTCGACACTCTAGTTGCCATCAATGTCACAAAGGGTTAAGGGTCAATACATGGCTGTAATCAGATCAACTCTAGATATAATTGATAAGATGTAATACATCAAGTTTGGTAAAAATTGGATAATAGAAACCTAATTTAATTGACAGAAACAAAATCGTTTCAGACAACAGACCAAAACAATATGGCCCCAAATCTTCAACCACCAAGGCAAGTATTTCAGTGACAATATAACAAAGCATTTGCTCAATTCTGCAGGTCATAAACTGAAGGTCATCTTGTAAGATATAAAAAGGTTACCAATCAGGTACCTGTATACTACAAATGTAAACATGTCAACAGTACGACTCATACCAGTTTAATCTGTAATTCTTCAGCAAGTGTTTCATTTTCTTGGTTTTTGTTTTCCACTTCCTGTGATTTCTGATCATAATTCATGGCTAACTCCTCAAGAGCTTGAAGGACTTCTTTCACCTTTATAAAGCAAAAGAGATTCATTGTATAAAAGTTTAAATCTTTGCTTGGACTTCAACTCTTTATGAAATTATTTGTGATTGATTCCAAAATGCAAATATCTAATATCATTTACTTGAAAAAATAATTGAAAATTAACTGATTTATTGTAGTTGAAGAGTAAAAAACAAAAACATACATTAAAAAACAATTGACAACAAATAAGCCATACTGAATAGATTTTGTGAACTGCAGAAAATTGTAAATTTTCAACAATATAGAATAGTTTCAAGTGTAATTTAAGTAAATTAAAGATTTGGAGAATTACACAAAAATTGGGAGAGTTTTGAGCTCTGTATCTACTTTACACTGAGGAGAATTACACCAAATATTGGGAGAGTTTGGAGCCCTGTATGTACCTTACACTGGGGAGAATCACACAAAAAATTGTGAGAGTTTGGAGCTCTGTATCTACCTTATGCTGGGGAGAATCACACAAAAAATTGGGAGAGTTTGGAGTGCTGTATCTACCTTACACTGGGGAGAAACACACAAAAAATTGGGAGAGTTTGGAGCTCTGTATCTACCTTACACTGGGGAGAATCACACAAAAAATTGGGAGAGTTTGGAGCTCTGTATCTATCTTACGTTGGTGGGAATCACACAAAAATTGGGAGAGTTTGGAGCTCTGTATCTACTCTATGCTGGGGAGAATTACATGAAAATTGGGAGAGTTTGGAGCTCTGTATCTACCTTACACTAGGGAGAAGTACAGAAGAATTGGAAGGCTTTTAAGCTCTGTAAGTCCCTTTCTTTACTTACCTCATCTTTAGCAGAATCATTATCTGCTTGTATTCTGTTCATATCTAGCTGTAGTTGCTCATTATCTCGCTTTCCCATGCTAATCAAGTCTTCCTGTTCCAACATTTGTTCTTTAATGCGTTCAATCATTTGAGACTGTTCATTTATTTCTTCATCCTAAGATATGAAGTTAAACAATTTAGTGACTACGACCACTACACTTAAATGTCTTTGGTACTGAGTCAAATACACAAAGGTAAGTCATAGACTAGTCTGTGTAATAATATTTGTTATATCTTATAAATATAATAATTATCACAATTACTGCCATGCTTTGAAGAGAAAAAAAAGCATCTTGCTATAGAAACCATAAATATTGATATTTACAGATGTCAGCAAAGCTTTGTACCTTTCTAACATACTGCCATCGTCACTACAATCCCCACTTACGTTCAAGTTATTAAGCTTGCATTAATTACCTTATCTGTACATAATTCTTAATTATATTCATTTTACATTTTCTGAATATCATTTTAACTAGTAACTCTATTCATAACACATGTATAACAATATCATCTTCTTTACCTTATTTTTACAAAGCATTTACCTGACCACTCATTTTAATTTATCACTCTGATCTTATCATACAGTTTATATGATTTATTAATGATTCTATATTATCTATATACAATTCTCACTTCAATGTCCTGTTACTATTACCTCATTGTCTTGTTTACCCCATCACTATTTTCACCTCAATGTCCTGTTTACCCCATCACTATTTTCACCTCAATGTCCTGTTTACATCATCTCTATTGTCACCTATTTGTATTGTTTACATCATCTCCATTTTCACCTCATTGTCCTGTTTACATCATCTCTATTGTCACCTGTTTGTATTGTTTACATCATCTCTATTGTCACCTGTTTGTATTGTTTACATCATCTCTATTGTCACCTGTTTGTATTGTTTACATCATCTCTATTGTCACCTGTTTGTATTGTTTACATCATCTCCATTTTCACCTCATTGTCCTGTTTACATCATCTCTATTGTCACCTGTTTGTATTGTTTACATCATCTCCATTTTCACTGCATTGTCCTGTTTACATCATCTCTATTTTCACCTGTTTGTATTGTTTACATCATTGTCTCTTTATTGTCACATCATCTCTATTGTTTTTGTATTGTTTACATTACCCTCATCCTATTTTTTTCACTGCATTGTCCTGTTTGTATTTGTTTACATCACACCTGTTTGTATTGTTTACATCATCTCTATTTTCACCTGTTTGTATTGTTTACATCATCTCTATTGTCACCTGTTTGTATTGTTTACCTCACCTCTATTTTCACCTGTTTGTATTGTTTATTTGTAAACAACTCACCTTATCATCTAGTTGCTGGTAGAATGTCACCTTTTCTTGCTCCCATGCTGCTTTGGAAGCTTCATCAATGATAGAACTGACCATGGCAGATTGCTGACTTGGTTTTTCTGATTCTTCTTGTAGAGAAGCTGTACTGGATTTCATGTCCACTTGTTCATCTGCAGTAACTGTTTGACCTGTACAAAAACATGAAATAAACATAAGACATCTACAAAATCAATTACTTCTTTATAAGCTATCACTGTCAGACCTGCTGCCAGACCTTTGGATCACGATTAAAATTTTTCACTTTTTAATATCGGCCTTTTTGTATTTTATAGAAATACATTTGTCAATTAAAAATGTTAGTTACTTTTTCTTTACTTAAAATTAAAATAGAAATGTGGTGATAATTATAGAGATAGGTATGTAACAATGTTTTACATTTAATTTCAATGTTTCTCCAATGCAATGTCATATAACAATGATCTTGATCCACAAGTCTCATCTCACGTTCTATACCAAGAGCATACCTCTTGTGAGGAAAAATATAACTGGGCCAAAGTAAGCAGTTTTCAATGTTAAAGAGGCCCTTAAGGCTCACCTGAAAAGAACTGTATATACATGTATGTGCTTATAAGGAGATTTTCCTTATAATCAATTAGTGAAATACAAAATTATTGTGCCCCCATTACAACTTACCACTTCTCCACATATTAAGTTCTGCTTCAAACTTGGCCAGAATTCCCTTCAGTTTAGCATTCTTTTCTTTTTCCTTTTCATATCGTTTCTTCCATTCTTCTGCTGTCAGTTCTTCATTGACCATTACAATATTCTTAATAGTCTTCGCTCTTAAGAAAAGAAAGCAAATGATGTAAACACCATCTGTAAACAGTCAAACCAGGTTCACATTTAATTGTAGATATTGACTTAACAATCATATAGACCATATTTGAATTAATTCTGATCAATGATTCATGTGGAGAAGATATTGTAAAGATGTGCCAAATTTTTCATTTTTTTCTGGAGTTTTATAGTTCAAGTTATTAAAGATTGTTTACTGACTCTTTGACCTACCTCTGTCCAAACAGCAATGTTGATTTAGTTTCCGACTCATTATATGAGGCTGGGGAACAACAAATAATGACAGTTGTCCTAGCATTACCTCCTAAACTTTCCTGTAGAATTCTAGTCAGTTTACTGTCTCTGTAAGGTACATGGCTTTTCTGTAAAAGAAAGGGTACAAGTTGAATGATTTGTCTATATCATCAGCTGTGGGGGAAGTTCCATAAAAATGGACCTGTGCTAGAGACTTATGCCAATGCTGTGAGGGTTCTTTTAAATGTTATACCTATCACGGCATGAGACCTACGTTTTAGGATTGAGGAATATTTGACAAAGGAACAGTCACTATCTATTACAGGCAGGAATCAGAACAAGGATCTTTGAACAGAAAAATATACTAACCACTGAATCACAGTGTGTGAGCAAAATTCAATCTATATTTGACTTTATTTGATTTTCTCTGTTTGCATCATGAAATATTCAATTCAAATTACATATTAAGACAATGAATGAACAGAAATTTGTAACTAAATTTTTTCCTCATTTTTCAAAAGAGTCAATAGTGAGTGTAATTTCTGACTAAATTTCTTACAAAGAAGTAAGTAGTTTGAAGCTGAAATAGACCATTTATCTATATATAAATCAATGTAGGCAGATATAAGTTATTGACCAGGGCTTATCATGTAGAGTCTCCTAAAAACAGTCATCAATGACAAGAAATCCAGTGTTTATTGATAAGATGGTAAAGTGGATAAATTACAGCGAGTCAAATGTGAGAAAAATCAGTGAGTCAAATGTGCGAAAAATAAGTGAGTCAAATATGAGAAAAATTGCAGAGAGTCAAATGTGAGAAAAATTGCAGTAAGTCAAATATGAGAAAAGTTACAGTGAGTTAAATGTGAGAAAAGTTACAGTGAATCAAAAGTGGAAACATTTCCAGGACATTTTGAAGTAAGATGCTGAAAAGAGATCATAATAAATCCTGACTTACATTTCCATCAGCTAGAGCAGATATTACATTGCCAAGAGCTGATAATGACTTGTTGATATTCTTGGCTTCATCCAGTACAGAACCTTCTGCTCCAGTCTTACTGACCTGTTAAATATTTAAATTTAATATTAAGGCTGTTTTAAGCCAGAATCCATAAAACTTTCTACTGAGGGTAAATATTTCATCATCTGAGTAAAAATACAGAAAATCTCAGATTCTTTTTACAATACAGTTTAACCAAGCAAAATCTATTACTTGCTTACATTGATGTAACATATGTCCTGAAACATGATGCCTCTATATACACATGTTCAGATTTTAAAATTGTATCATAATCCTTGCAATTTTAAGCCGCCAAGCTTACATCTGTACAATTTGTAACACTGATCTTATGGCAAGCTTAGCTTATAATGACATGCAAAATTATCTTATCATAACAGGCAAGCTTATCTTATTTATCTTATCTTGACAGGCAAGCTTACAGTATCTTATTATGACAGACAAGATTATCTTATCATATAACAACAGGCAATATTATCATCATGACAGGCAAGCTTATACTATCATGATAGGCAAGCCTATCTTATCTTATCATGACAGGCAACCTTACAGTATCTTATTATGACAGACAAGCTTATCTTATCATATAACAACAGGCAATATTATCATCATGACAGGCAAGCTTATACTATCATGATAGGCAAGCCTATCTTATCTTATCATGACAGGCAACCTTATCTTATCTTATCATGACAGGCAAGCTGATCTTATCTTGTCATGACTGGCAAGCTTATTTTATCAGAAAACTTTATTTGTAAATGTTGTCATTGTCATCTAATTCATATTGCTACAGGAGTTGTCCAACACTAATGTTGATAAATCAAAACTGAAACACTGAATGTAAAAACAAGCTTTATTATGATTTAATTATCTTCTATAATGTGTTTCTGTATTATTGGGATTGTTGTGGCATATCAATACACATTTGGTTTATTCTGATGTTTACAATTGTTGTTCTAGGTCCAAGAGCAAAATCCGAGCCATATACTATAAATGCTACATAGGTCCTTAAAACATTGTTTCTTTGATAATTGTAATTACCAAGTAATATTTTGTTTTATAAATAGAAGACAACATAAGTCTAAATCATATTATCATCTCTAATTAACACTTTGTTTTTGATTGATTGATGCTGCAATCAAAAGATAAGATGACAGAGACAAATGATAATTTACAGACCCCATTTACTATGAGCATCTAATGATCATTTTCTATGTGACATTTAATGGTCAGTTACCTTTTCACTGCCAGCCAAATCTACTAGGTATAGTTTTCCATTCAATTTCTTTTGGTTTTCTAAATTCTCCTGTTTGACATTGATAAGAAAGACACTATGACTTCTTGAGCTATGTTCATTCATATCTGCAAGAGAAAAGAAAAAAACATTTAGTCAACAATCACCAGTACTGACACAGAGAATATATTAGCATACTAAACATGTTGTACATACAATTTCAAATAATACAGGCAATTCAATATGATGGAAATATCTGGTTGTTTATGTTAGATAATTAATTTTACCAACAAAGACTTTATAAATCACTTATTTTACTTCTACTCAAATAATTAAAACAACAACATGCCTATGAAAACATCAATGTTTACCAAGTATGGCCGGCTACACCAGCTAATTTTTTTTTGTATGGACAGATTTTTATAATGTTATCAATCATCGGAACAACAGGTTTTCCAGACTTTTTTGTACCTCCTGCTAAGTCCAGAAAATCAATATTTTACTATACATATCTCAGTGTTTTCCTTTAAAGTCCATTTCAATACATCTTTCTGTCTTTATTGCCTATCTCACTATGGCTATCTTCTATATTTCTCAGTGATAGTTCTCTAAAGTAAACAAGACATGTAAAGATCTTTTTTTGAAGATTTGTTACACATACTTGTGACAGCAACATGTCGATTGGCCTTTCCTTCATCAATGGCTTCCATGACTTCTGCTGGACAAGACACAAATCTTTCTGTTGCTCCCTGAAAATAACAGTAATTGACCTCACTCAAATGTCTTTCTACCAATCAAATGACTAATTCTTGAGAATAAAGACATTTGTCACATTGTAATTACTTTGGATCCACAGACTTTTCTCAATTTGACTTAATCATTCTTTGTTTACATGGTGTTTCGTTGTACTGTGTGACATTACTACCAATGCTGCCTGACCTCTACTCTGTCTGCAGAGGTAAGTGTTATTGGTAGATTGCAATGGTAAGCATTGGTACTTATGACTTGCCAATGCTTAACAATGACATTACTCCTAATGCACCCAATGTTCAGCAATATAGTGTCCTCTAGCTTTTACTACTGAAAGGAAGAGTCTGACTGAAGTGCACCAAACAAAACACCACTTAATATTGGGTTAGCCCAGCATAAACTGTGTTTGACGTTAAGTAAACTTATCATAATCTAATACAGGTAGTACTAGTTTATCAACAAGAAAATTGCAAGAAAAAAGCAAATCACCACCCTTTCATAAACATATTTTGATATGATCAAACTGATTTGGGATAAATATAATAAATAAAAATAAATACCTTCACGTAAGTTGCTTTATTTTTATCTTCATGGACAGAAAGGTTTACTTTGGAAACTGTAAAACACAAGGATTAAATGAGACTGACTGTGAACAGTTGTACAAAATTTTGTAATGTATATGCTTCATTGTTCAGAGAATTATTTCACTTGTGCACATTATTCATAATTTAAATCCCATAGGAATTTCTTTACCTCCAACGATGATTGAAGAGTCCAGAAATTAACTGATGAATGTTCTAAATGTTATACAAAAAGACGCTGTTTGAATCCTTAAATCAAAGTACTGAAAGAAATGAAATGGGTTGTTTTTATTTAACAAAGAACCATGGTATTATTAAGCTGCAGGCAAACAGACCACAGATAATAGCCATCATCTAATGTTAACTAATATTTGATGACTATCATCTAATGTTAATATCTAATGATTATCATCTAATGTTAATATCTGATGACTATCATCTAATGTTAATATCTGATGACTATCATCTAATGTCAACTAATATCTGATGACTATCATATAATGTTAATATCTGATAACTATTATCTAATGTATAGTAATATCTGATGACTATTATCTAGTGTTACATAATATCTGATGCCTATCATCTAATGTTAATATCTGAGGCCTATCATCTAATGTTAATATCTGATGACTATCATCTACTGTTAACAAACTATCAGCTAATGTTAACAGACTATCATCTACTGTTAACAAACTATCAGTTAATGTTAATATCTGATGAGTATCATTTACTGTAAACAGACTATCAGCTACTGTTAACAGCCTATCAGCTAATGTTAACAGACCATCATCTATTGTTAACAGACTATCATCTACTGTTAACAGACTATCATCTTCTGTTAACAGAATATCATCTACTGTTAACAGACTATAATCTGTTAACAGACTATCAGCTAATGTTAACAGACTATCAGCTAATGTTAACATACTATCATCTACTGTTAACAGACTATCAGCTAATGTTAACAGACTATCATCTACTGTTAACAGAATATCATCTGTTAACAGACTATCAGCTAGTGTTAACAGACTATCAGCTAATGTTAACAGACTATCAGCTAATGTTAACAGACTATCATCTACTGTTCACAGACTATCAGCTAATGTTAACAGACTATCGGCTATATTAACAGACTATCAGCTAATGTTAACAGACTATCAGCTACTGTTAACAGACTATGAGCTAATGTTAACAGACTATCAGCTAATGTTAACAGACTATCATCTACTGTTAACTATAATCTGATATTATTACCCCCTGATGTTAACTACCACTTGATGATAATCATGATAATGCAGTCATACTTACTGTCTAGGAGATCTCGGATTTTATCCATATAAATTTCAAAATATGAAACCTGAAAATATATAAGAAAGTTTACAATTCTGAGAGTAGTTGTCATCAGTCTTAATTTTCCGTAAATTGGGATATTTTGGCCATTGTTTAATTTTGGCCAATTTGGCCACTACATTGAAATAGCTTATAAATCAAAACTTCGGACATAGAAGCTTTGCTTTTTGTTTAAGTCATCATTTAAAATCCATCTTTAACGGGCCAGTTATAAAAAAGCTTATCTTTTAGGTGTGATAAATGCTGTATAAGCACATGACGTGACAAGTTTTTCCAAACCTCATGGAAACGAGATTTGAAAATTGTGACAGTTGAAATTTGAGTTATCTCCCTTCGCAGTTGTAATATGAAGTAAGAAATGACTGTCGTCGCTATATAGGGAACAAAATATAGAAAAATAAGGGCAATCAAAGGAGCCGAAAACATCTGATCGTTTGAAGATCAGGCATTTCCAGCTGCTGTGAGGGGAATATTGAAAAGAGTTTTGCTAAGGCAGGTTAGACTGTTAACATAAATAGTCAAAATTTAATTGGCCAGAAAATAGCCCTTCATTTCATGACCAAATCGAGTGGCCAAAGTTCAGCCACGCCAAAATATCCCAATTTACCAATAGTTTAGACTTTTTTTGTGACCCTTAGTAAGCTCAAAAATCAGTTAAATCTATAAGAAATGTCTCCACTGATTTATCTCATCAACCCTGATGTCAAATAAAGACTCATCCAAATCAATAGACAGCATGGTTTACTGTCATAATATAGGGGTGAGCAAATAAATATTGCATGCTAAATTTTACCAGAATTTAATTCAAAATAATATACTCCCATATTTTAAAAGTGGTCTTTACCATTCTTTGAAATGGTTGAGTTCAATTGTGGCTACAGGGGTCAATGAATTAATTAAGTTAGAACACAGAATAGCTGTCAAATATAATACTGGTTTCATTAATAACTCAAACACATCAAAATGACAACCGAACAGACCAGGTTTTGGAGGGAGAATACCAAGATGTTTAAAATGTAAATTAGTTACATTTGACTGCTTTGGTTCATAAACCTAAAATAAAGGATACAGTAAATGTGATATAATTTGTTTATATATATACATATATATAGGGGTCCATAATAATGTACAGGTGTCACGAGTATGCAGTCCTTGAAAAAACTGATGACAGGTAACCTTATGTCATTTGCAACCAAAACCTCTGATGAATAACGATGTCATTTGCAACAAATATATCTGTCTTTCCGAGTCTTCCTCTCTACAAAAACTTCCATAACAAATGCTATAATTAATAACACAACACGTAATCTTACCTTAATATGGAACTCCAGATTTGCATCCATTTGGTAGATATAATTGAATATATCCTGTATGATACGCGGTATAATACCTTGTAGTTTGTCATCATCCAGTAAACCCTAAAATATAGTGTTCAATGTTTTAATACTTTTATGTTTGATTGGTTGTGAGGTGGATCCTCCAAACTTTGGTTGTGAGGTGGATCCTCCAAACTTTGGTTGTAGGGAGGATCCTCCAAACTTTAGTTGTGATGGGGATCTTTCAAACTTTGGTTGTGAGGGGGGATCCTCCAAACTTTGGTTGTGAGGGGGATCCTCCAAACTTTGGTTGTGAGGTGGATCCTCAAAACTTTGGTTGTGAGGTGGATCCTCCAAACTTTGGTTGTAGGGAGGATCCTCCAAACTTTGGTTGTGAGGGGGATCCTCCGAAGTTTGGTTGTGAGGGGGAATCTTCCAATTTTGGTTGTGAGGGGGATCCTCCGAACTTTGGTTGTGAGGGGGATCTTCCAAACTTTGGCTGTGAGGAAGATCCTCCAAACTTTGGTTGTGATGGAGAATCTTCCAAACTTTGGCTGTGAGAGGAATCTTCCAAACTTTGGTTTTGATGGGGGGGGATCCTACCAGTACTTTGATTGTGATGGGGAATCTTCCAAACTTTGGTTATGAGGGGATTCCTCCAAACTTTGGTTGTGAGAGGAATCTTCCAAACTTTGGTTGTGAGGAAGATCCTCCAAACTTTGGTTGTGATGGGGAATCCTCCAAACTTTGGTTGTGATGGGGGATCCTCCAAACTTTGGTTGTGAGGGGGATCATCCAAACTTTGGTTGTGATGGGGGATCCTCCAAACTTTGGTTGTGAGGGGGATCCTCCAAACTTTGGTTGTGATGGGGGATCCTACCGGTACTTTGATTGTGATGGGGAATCTTACAAACTTTGGTTATATTGGGATTATAAACAAATCCTTTGACTTTAACTAAATCATTAACTTATTAAAAATAATGCATTAATCTAGATACTTTGCACTCTACATTAGTGTAATATTAGCATTGTTACCTCCATGGTATGGGTTTTACCACTGGATGTCTGACCATAGGCAAAAATGGTTCCATTGTAACCACCAAGTACATCTGAAAAGAAAAATTAAGTACATTACATTATACATGTATACATGTACTGTTAAGTTTGTACAAGTATCCTGGCATCAAATACAAACATTTTACATACATGTTTTGTGTATGTGTGTTTGACTGTGTTATAGATATCAGACAAACAAATCATCAATGTAGGTTCTAGTTAACACAGATATCAGATATCAGGGATTTTCCTCACTCTTTTGAGAAAGGGACCCAGAGTCTTGTGAAATTGGAATTTTGGCAACATTTTATTGAAATTTGGAAACCTAGTAATACACAAAAGTATGTGAAAATATAAAAATCTCTTCAAATTCATTGTCATTTGACTTTACTTGGGAAATTTTGACTGCAAATTAGGAAATAATGCATTGTTTTTGCATTGAAAATTCGACCTTATTTCAGCCCCATATGATAGGGTGGAGAATCCCTTGATGTACATGTGTATCAGTTGTCTCTATGCTATAGATATCAGATATCAAATCACCAATGTGTCTTCTAGTTAACAAAGATATCGGATATACCGCTACATGTTATGTGTATCAGTTGTGTCTATGCTATAGATATCAGATATACATATCACCAATGTGTCTTCTAGTTAACAAAGATATCAGATATACATGTTATAATTGTGCATTATCAATCCCTTTGCTATAGATATCAGATATACACATCACCAATGTGTCTTCTAGTAAACAAAGATATCAGATATACATCTTATAAATGTGCATTATCCATCCCTTTGCTATAGATATCAGATATACACATCACCAATGTGTCTTCTAGTTAGCAAAGATATCAGATATACATGTAATAAATGTGCATCATCCATCTCTATGCTGTAGATATCAGATATACACCTTTAATATGTGCATGTGTGTAAAAACATTATAGAAAAAAAATATCAGATGAGATATCCGTCATTTCATGTGTGAGAGTGTGTGTGTGAAAGCACATGTGAGTGAGTCTGTATATGGGTATGTGTATCTGTGTGTATGTGTGAATGTGTGTATGTATCTGTCTATGTATGTGTGTATGCACATGTGTAGGTATTTGTGTGTGTGTGTGTGTGTGTGTGTGTGTGTGATGTAAATAACTAAACTTCTGATATAAATGTAGCAATAAGATATACACCAGCTTTCAGTGAGCACTGATTTAAATAGATATGCATGTAGTTACTGTCTCTGCCTTATACTAAGTGCTTTTGAACTTGAAGGGACATTACCTGTGATTACTTTGATTTTTTTTCTTCTTTACTTTTACAACTTGTACTTTATGTACATCAACAAATTACAGCTATGGTATACACAGGTACAAAAAATCTGATATTCCTTTATATTTTGTAAAAATAAGGTCAAGTCCAGTGCGGTATGCATATTATACAGATACATGTACAAATGTACATGTAGTAAGGTTAAATTAATCAATTGCAAGTGAATAATTGCCAAACTGGGTTTCTCGAGTAATTTTCACAAAATATATAGGAATTTAAGTATTTTCATGCTTGTGACTACTCATTTTGTTAATGTATATCAATCTACGTACATTGTAGTAAAAAAAAAAGAACTTTTTTTAAAAAAAAATAAAAAACACAGCTTATGCTCCTTTAAAGTGAGACCTTCACCTTTGACCTCAGCATTTCCTTACGCACACATGCATAAGGAAAATAAATCCCTAAAACAACACTAAATTATGTATAAGAATTGCAGAGGAACAATGTTATGTACAGTAAAACCTTCTATAGTGGCCACCCTATATAAGAATTACCTGTCTATAAAGACCAGTTTTGAAAAGTATCTTGACTGCATATTTCAAATAAATTTAACCTATGTATAAGGGTCACCTGTATATTAAGGCCAATATTTTCTGGTCCTTTGGGTGGCCCCTATATACAGATTTTACTGTTTAACACAAAGTTGAAACAGTATTTGATGTAGCGATTTTTTCATTGTACATAATCTTGATCTCAGATCTAAGCCCGTAAGGTCACACAAAGTTACCAATGTGAACATTTCGGGTTCAGTTATTACAATGTGAATATCTCAGGTTCAGTTATTCCAATGTGAACATCTCAGGTTCAGTTATTCCAATGTGAACATCTCGGGTTCAGTTATTCCAATGTGAACATCTCGGGTTCAGTTTTTCCAATGTGAACATCTCGGGTTCAGTTTTTCCAATGTGAACATCTCGGGTTAAGTTATTTCAATGTGAACATCCCGAGTTCAGTTATTCCAATGCGGACATCTCAGGTTCACTTATTCCACGCACAATGTACAAATCACATGTACATACCAGACAAGAACAAACAAATTAATAAACAAACTGGCATCCTGACAAAACAAAGCCTGTATACATTTTTGTGTACATGTAGTAATCCTGATGAAATTAAGGATAAGAAGAAAAAACTAATTGCAACTTAACAATTTCAGACAGAACCATATTCTAAGACATTGTGAACATCTTTTGGACATATTTTCCCTTCAATTACTGAATTAATTGGTCATAATGTCTGTCCAATTCTTGCACTTTTATATCCTCTGTCTATAACAGTCTGGACAACATTAGTAAACAATCAACAAAATACCAAGTTGAATCCATAAAATATTGGCACATGTATTTGTAAATATGTTTGTTAGCAGTAATATAAGAATGCATATTAAATGACTCATTCACAGACTGCAGTTTTGTGTTGCAATTAAGTGAATTGTGAACTGATACACAAACATGTGTTTTGACTAGATATAAAACTAAGAAGGAATACTGTCAAACTATTCAGGGCTGCTTTGACATTCCTGTTTATTTGATGTGCTGGATACGCTATCTCAGAAGAGCATTCCATAAAGCAATGTGTTTGCAATAGACAATTTTCACTCTGATTGCTTTGTACACACTGATACAGGTTCTCGTTTATGTTCCCCATAATTGAACAGGGTCTCTAAAGCAACCCATTCTTGTGAGTACTAGGATACACAATTAGGTCAATTCATTTTATTCTAGTAAATTAGTCTCTTACACTGCATTTATCTACTGTAAAAATCATTTATCTGTGTGGGTTAAAATTTTTGTGATTTTTTTCCTTCAAAGACAAATTTGATTTATGAAAATTTGCATTGATTTGGAGTTCTATGTCAGTGTATAAAAATTGTCTGCTTTCCTGAGCACTCAGACCAGAGCCAGGTAAATATTGATCCGTTTATTTCTTGGTTGGTGACTATACTATAACTTTTGACAATTCAAGTGATCGTGAAAGTTCATCATCAGACATATCTGTCTGAGAAAGCCGATCAATAAATATTAAATGGGGATATACATGATCCCTGATCCTTAATTTACGCTATTTGACAAAATTGCTGTGTGTAACACAAGATAATAGTACATGCCAACTATGAGGAATTCCAGGAATATTTCTACAAAAACATTTAGTGGTTCTGTTTGTTGATGTGCGAGTCCATCAAAGTCGTACAAGTGAACGCTGAAGATGATAAACATACCAATCTATGTATAAACTGATGTAGAAATGATGAGATACATATAATAATCATTATATCTAATATACAGAGAAAAAGTCTGAGGGTTTAAAGTGTACATGTAAATGCCAATATCTGACATATTTTATGAGTTGGCTATGATAAACATATAAAAAGGTATATAAACCCCAAGCTCTCCATCGTAAATATCTTACCTTCACACTTAGTGACTTATTTATGACATGTATGTGTGTATTTGATGATTTACAGGATACTTTTAAAAAATATAATAATTGTGAATTCTTATTCACATTTTCTGAACACATTTCTCAATTAAATGTACCCGTTTCATTTGTACTGAAAGTGAGTAGACTCTTTATCAGCTACAGATGAAATGTCTACAATTCTTGAATTGTGCGATGGATTTTTGCAAATGAAATGAGATTTCTTTAACATGCCACACCTCTGTCACAGGACCCCAGTTTCAAATCTCATACAACTGGCCCATGGTATTTACACCAATATCCAGTACCTGGTAAAGTACTAATTTATGTCTTACCGTAGGTATCAGACTCAGTAATCAACTGAACCAAAATGATTGGTTTACCAATAGTAAAGTCCAGGGCGGATGAAATAATGTGTAGCTATTAAATGACTATCTTACACATATCGACTATATCTTAGACCATGTGTACATGTAATGATCAATAACACGTATATATGTCTGTCATGTCTATGTTATTTATATATGTCCACTCTGAGCACAGATAGCCACTAGATACTATCTATTATTTATACACCTCCTGATAAGCATCAGAAAAATCCATTATGTTATTTCTCCTCAAGTGATCATTTTATGTGAAGAATACTGTATTTCAATATACACTGTAAACATAAATAAATACTAATGCAGATGTAAATAACGATCAAAGTTCAGTCAGTTTAAAATCAGATGTTTAGATAGAAGTTATTGAACATTAATATCTATCCATCTACAATGTACATATAACTATCTGTCCATCTGTCCTTCCGTCCGTCCATCCATCCATAAATCAAAACAATTTAATACATTTTTTGACATGAATCACTATACATGCACTGTATCGCTGGGCACAGTAAAATAATATATCATTCTCTTATGGATCAAAGAATTTTTCTTCTTTTTCATCAATAATTTCCTTGTCAACCCCTTAAGTATTGACAAGCTATATGGGATATGATTAGGGGTATATCAATATTGATATAACAGTACATATCGATATCTGATTGTATATCGATACTCAGATATCAGATACAAGTTATAAAATGTCGGGTTTCAGGATGACATCAAAATAAAGTCGGGATCAGGATCAGTGTGCATTCAATGAATTAACTTTTATTTGTTAATTTCTGACGGGGTGTTGATCTTCGAAACGGACAGTTGTCTGCTCTAAAATGCAAAGTATGGGCAGACTTTGATTATATGCATAATGCTGAAGATGTTTGCTGCTTTAGTACCGTGGTTGTTATACTTCAGGAGGCTAAACACACACATCCTTTTTATTTAACATCATGGGTATGAATTTGACAAACTAATTTTGTAAATCTTGACAACTTCAGGACTTATTGATATTTAATTTAAAAACTAAAAAGCAACAACTTGACAAGAGTCTGTTTCAACCCATATTGATACTCTTAGTCTTACAAATTTGGGAAAATAACAGAAATTGAATTTTTGCTTCTTACTCATGTCTATCAACTTAAGAGTTATGCTCATGGGTTCAAATAGATCCCTGTTCAGTAGTTTGTTCAAATCAAATTTGAAATCATTCGCTTTTGTTGTCTTTTCATTATCTCTACATGAAAATTCTGAAGGATATATAAAATCCAATATATCGTGTATGGTCAGTTACAAAATACATGTAGTATCGTATCGTATCGAAATTATTTCTGCAGTGCGGGTAAAACTCACAACGGACACACACTCATGCATGAACACACACATAATGGGAGTGTGCATGTTCATATATATTATACATGTACATGTGTACCTGTACATGTAGTGTCTCGGAGATATGCTGTCTTGATAAACTTCTACACATGTACATGTATATTGTACAGTTGTACATTTATATGATCCGGTATACATACATGTATATTTATCATCTAACACAGGTCATATATGACAATTAGTTCATCAAGTTTAAATATGCCACAAACCCAGGCCATGTGGTGTTCAGGTGTTAAAAGAAAGACAACTCACAATATGCTACAATAGTACATTGTATTCCATCTGTTGTACATGCATTTCTAATCCAATATTTCAACAGTTGAATGCTCACAATACTACAATGTACATTTCTATAGACATGTATTTCCGCACAGGGTTCTTTACATGCAATTTCAACTCTTATCAATAAAGTCTGAATATTAAATGAGAATATTTATTTCTGTCATAACAGCTAGAGAGCTACATGTAAGCTTGTTTTTATAGATCCACTAATATAATGGATCTATGAAGAACTGTACAATGTTACAAAATAAGGAAGAGAATGGTGTTGTGCAATGCTATATAAACTAAAAATCTTAATGAATATTTTTAAAGTAAGTATATTACAAAACAACTAAATACAAATAAATAACATCTAATTGATACAAGTACCCCAATAGGGAGTTGTAAGCAAACCCTTCAAAAGGAGGATTGGCAAGAAGATGATTTACAAGGCACACTACAGTATGTATATCCTGAATTATCTCACTATCAGAGAGACATTTTGTGTAATATATGTTTATATAAGACACATATATCTGGAATACAATGTACCTCATATTAGCTTCTTCTGAAACTCACAGAAGACATCAAACTTTCAAATCTAAGTCAGGCATGTGACTTAAAAAGATCAGATAGATACAATTTCTTTACTAACTCAAGTAAACTGTATGGCATTAATAAATTATAAGCACATGTAAGACTTAAATCAGAAATTGCATGTCACAGTAACTGTAAGCATAGCATCTTAAAGAACCTTGTACCTCCAGAACTTGGCATAAGCATTGGTCAAAACTGGAAGTACCGGTACTTCATTTATACAATGTAGCTTGTGACATTTATGTACAAGCTAGAAATTCTTGACTTAAAGCAATACAACTACCATATATAGAACTGCTATTTTAACAATCTTTAATTGTTATTGGAAACAAAATAAAATATGACTCATCATTGATCTGCTATTGATTGGTTTACTTCCAGGTGGGTCTAGACATGCATGTACATGTACTTGGTAAGTTTAGCATCACTTGCAGCAGCTGTTTCGCATCATCACTTTTATAACATTACTTTTTCTCATATATATATATATGTGTATGTATTAATCAAATCATTATCAAGAACAAGCAACAGCATCCATAATTCATATAAGTTATCATCTGTGACCTTCACATTTAATATGGTGACCCTAAAATACCTTTATGTATATTTTTACAAATATTTTCTTTCAAGGGACTTAAGTACCTGTGTACAGACCTTTGAATACCTATACGAACAATGTACATTGTATGTATTTCATGGCCATATTGACCAATAGTTATTATCAGTTGTGGATTAATATATATATATGATGTTTTAAGTAAATAACTTTCTAGTCAAAGGATATCTGGACCTTTCATTGATAGCTATTTCTAGACCTCTCATTGCAATTGATGGCTTATATTTAGACCCCTCATTGATACTGATAGCTTATCTCCAAACCTCTCATTGATAGTTTATTGAAAGCTTTTCTCTAGACCTATCATTGACTGCTTACATTGTATCTCTAGACCTCTCATTGATAACTTATCTCTAGACCTCTCATTGATAACTTATCTCTAGACCTCTCATTGATAGCTTATCTCTAGACCTCTCATTTAGTCATTGATAGCTTATCTCTACTCTCTAGACCTCTCTTGATAGCTTATCACTACTCTCTAGACATCTCATTGATAGCTTACCACTAGACCTCTCATTGATAGCTTATATTAAGACCTCTTATTGATAGCTTATCTTTCAACCTCTCATTGATAGCTTATCTCTAGACCTCATTGATAGCTTATCTATAGACCTAACAATCTCATTGATAGCTTATATAAGACCTCTCATTGGTAGCTTATCTCTTGACCTCTCATTGATAGGTAATCTTTCGACCTATCATTGATAGTTTATGTATTCTCTCTAGACCTCTCTTTAATACTAATAGCTTACATTTGTATATCTAGACCTCTCACTGATAGCTTACAAGTATCTCTAGACCTCTCAGTGATTGCTTATCTCTACTCTCTAGACCTCTCATTGACAGCTTATCTCTAGACCTCTCATTTATAGCTTATCTTTAAACCTCTCATTGACAGTTTATCTCTAGACCTCTAACTGATAGCTTATCCATTCCTATCATTGATAGCTTATCTCTACTCTCTAGACCTCTCATATTTATAGCTTATCTTTAGACCTCTTATTGATAGCTTATCTCCACTTTCTACATCTCTCATATTTATAGCTTATCTTTAGACCTCTCATTGATAGCTTATCAAGTATTGGTAGACCTGAGTGATCTCATTGATAGCTTATATATGACTATATATACACAGGCATAAAAATTCTTAAATTTCTATATATTTGGTAAAAATTGGTTGTGAAACCCAGTTTTGCAAATATTCACTTTCGATTGGATTCAACCTTACTATCAGGGGTCAAATTTAGCATTTCTGTCTCTTGGACTAGTTTAAAACAAATTCTACTAGTCACAGATTCTGCATTTATATTCTTAATGTGAACTTCCGAGAGCACAACAGATCAAATCAAAATCAAGATAGTGCCGAATTGTAAGGCAAAATAAAACATTTGGGAGCATTTTTGTCGTTCGGAGTAAACAAAACCGATTCTCATTACAAACTATGATATTCTCGATCATATGAGTGACAATGACATCGTCCTGATATTAAATGGTGCCATAGTATAGCAAAGTAAAAGGAGTAAAACACACGATATCACAGATTATTAAACAAAGGCTAAGGTTTTAATTCTGGCTTGTTTTGTTGTTGTAGAGTTTTAATACTCCAGAATATTTATGAATAAAAAAACTCTTCAAAATATGCTGTCAACATTCAAATTTATCTTCAAATTCTCAGAAAACAAATATACCAAATACAGGTGTGAAGTATACATAACTGGACTAGGTTTTGATTTTGATATATATCTTATTTTAATAATTTCAAATTCATTGTGGCCATTCCCAACACAAGGTCAATAACAATAATTACATGGTTACCCTTTTTTGCACTGTATTGCAATATTTATTTGATTATGGTAATATATTGCTATTGCAATATTGAAAAATGTGGCAATACCCATCCCTACAAATGAATCAACAAAATCTGGTGCAAATTGTCAAAATATTTAACATTGCAATGATGTGGCCTCTAAAGTTTTTTGTTATGTGAACTATAATATCATTGAATTTTGGGGTTAAGTTGAAATATTCTTACAAATATAGAATACACTTACCTGCTACAATTGGTTTTGCTGCAGCTTCGTAGACTTCCCGCTGTGTTATAGTTGGTTTAAGCACTTTGTCAAACACAAAAAGTTTACCCTAGGAGAAATGAAAATTGAAAACTGTAATGTACATGTAACATATACATGTATCCACAATGTATTAACAAGTACATGACCACATGTATTCAACTACATTCTGTTGTACATGTACATGTATATTCTTTTGTTGCACATGTGTTGAAGTTCGGTCGATATGCACAGACGTTTTTAAGTAATTTTAACATATTACTGAAGCATCACGTCATTCAGAAAGAGAGATAATTCTTTATACTTTTTTTTATGGAGTAATACAATCAAACATGTCTTAAAGGCCACCTGTTTTCAGCAGCCATTTGTCTTCAACAGCCAGTTTCTATTACTCCAATCAATTTCACCTAAACCAGAAGCCACCTGTCTAATGTGGCCAACAGCCAGTGATAATCAGGACAAAATGCTTGGTCACACTGTTTTCAGCAGCCATTTTTTTAGTATTATAGATCACATGATCTATTTTTAGAAAACCTATAAACAGGTTAGCTTGGCAACACTGTAATGTACATGATTTTGACATCTGATCATCTTAACATCGAACTGTCATGTATTGGTATATGAACATACATGTGTTGCTATAAACTGCATAATGGACACTAATTTTCTTGTGATTTTTGTCAACCTGGAACCAAAGGCCACCTGTCTTATGCAGCCACTTTTTTTATTTCCCATGAGTGGCTGCTGAAAACAGGTTTGACTATACATGTATGTAATGGTTTTCTAGTGGTACACTAAAAATGTATAAATATTTTTACTGCACAGTAAATGCTTCACTAAAATATGGTCTCTGAAGCAGGGTGGGGAAGGAAAGAATGTGATCTAAAAAGACAGGTGGGCTTCCACGAAAGTAGTCTCTCAAGACAGGTTCAACTGTAGATAAATTCATAAAATTTTCACAACTGTCAAAAGCTGTAAACCCCAACTTGAAGAAAACAAGATCTACAGGTAATCTGTTCCTAAAAATCAGGAATCAGACATAATTTTAACGTACTATGACGCTGTCCTGTGGAGTTTCTCACTAAGCTATTATTGCTTGATCTACAAGCAATTGAGTTATACTCAATTAAAATCATTAAGTCATTAAAAGAAAATTTCCCAGCATTTTATATTACTCTGAAACGAATGCAAATATACCAAAAATAAAACCAATACAACAGTGAAAAAATATGTACATCTTGTTTTCGACTGTGGCTGCCAGGTCCGATGGAAAAGTAGGTCAAATTCTAAGGTCAAGGTCATTAGGTCAAAAGTTAAGACAACAAATGAAAGTTTTTGTCACACGAAATCTACACTACATGAATCATGTTTTGGTTATTTTCAACATTGTATCATGGCAAAAATGCCTTGTCATGCTGGTTGTGGCAGAACACCAAGAGGCAATTGTAGATATTGGTTGTGGCGAACGAGTTGTCTGTAATGACAAGTATTGTGGCAAAAATATACATCCCAGACCGAGTAAACATGTTATATAATCGTAAACATGTTATATAATCGGCATTATCAGCAAGTCAGATGCATGGATGTTAAAATACCAATGTGAATTAAGATCAAATTTTAACTTTCATTAATCAAAACTTTTATCTCACAAGTTTTAAAAACAGAAACATTATTCCAGATCAGATTCACTTTGAATGATAAAATATTGTATATGAATTTGAAACTTGTACATGTATATGATGGCATTTTCATTCAATGTTAACAGCAACAGATAAAGCCCGCCACAATCATTCCACATTGATAAAAATGCACGTAAACCTACACACGTGAGATGCTAACATAAGTCGCTCTATGTTTGTCCCGAAGACAATACAGTAGCTTCATACAATTGTCACAGTTACAAATCTAAAAAATATATAAAAAATCACTGTCCATTCGTCACTCATCTCCATTTTGACAATAGTACTTCTGGACGTGTGTATTTATCTATGTGTATGCATAGATACATCTACATGTGTATCTGTATACATGTACAATGATTAAAATTTATCTTATCCATCGCTTTTTCCTACATGTAGTCTATTTATCATAAATGTATGCATGAAATCAAGAATGCCTTTTATTTCTTGAAATGAGAATAATTATCCATGGCAGGTATGTATGCAACCAGCAATATATAAATTAAAGCCAAATATCGCTGATTTAACAAATTTTCAACAAAGGGTGATCAATGTTGGAATATTATATGATCCCCCTATGACGGCAAATTATTTCCATCTAAATTACATGAATCTTATGTTGTTCTTTTTTTCAAAATGTTTACGAAAACTGATTGTCTAGTCAATGTATGTTTGCTCTAAAAAATAAACAAAATCAGTGTCATTTATATATATCATTGTTCAAACAATATGTGAAAATTTTTTTTTTCAGCCAAAAGTTTTAACCCTTACTTAATCAAAAAATCAGTTAATGTTGGTGTCACAATGACTATTCATGATAAATAGTGTGTGTGTGTGTGTGAGAGAGAGAGAGAGAGAGAGAGAGAGAGAGAGAGAGAGAGAGAGAGAGAGAGAGAGAGAGAGAGAGAGAGAGAGAGAGAGAGAGAGAGAGAGAGAGAGAGAGAGAGTGAGAGAGAGAGAGAGCGAGAGAGAGATTGAGAGAGAGAGAGCGAGAGGATGTGTGGGATGTTGGGAGAATGAGAGGACGAGTCGGATACGGGGGGGGGAGGCGAGAGAGAGCCCGAGGTGGATGGCAGGACGGAGAGGGTGAGACGGTTGAGGAGGATTGGAGTGTGACGAGAGATGGGTATAGAGAGGAGGTGGACGGGTAAAGATTGTGGAGGTGGACGAGCGCGAGGTGTGGAGAGGAGCAGGGGAGACCAGGCTGGGAGGAGGGGAGAAGTAGAGAGGAGTTGAGAGAGAGAGAGAGCGAGAGAGAGAGAAAGCTCTGACGGGGTCATGTACATATAAGATAATAGTGGTATCCGAATATGGGTTGGCTGGGTGTATGACGAATCTTTTATTATTTGAATTTTTACTTTGAAAAAAGAATATAATGCATAGAAATTGTACATTCTAATAAAGAAACCACGTAAAATTGATTCTTACATATTTTCTTTAGACATTATTTAGCTGGCCTTCCTTTTCAATTTCCAGATTCAATCACTGTCAGATTTTGATGAACTTATGTAAGAAAAGCCCATGGTGATCAGTTGGGGAAAAAAAACATTGTGCCAAAAAAACTGTCAAGTTAAGAATCTAGTTTTACGCAAGAAGCTTATTTTTGGTTGTTGTTTTTTCATTGGTTAATAATGTATCTAATTCTTGAACACACCCATGGTATCATTAACAACCGAAAAGAATGTGCAACATGTCAATCAAAGTGTAGGGCGGAACAATACTAGTAACAGACATGCAATGATTACTGTTGAATCTTTGTTTGGTACATGTACAAGTATTTTGAGATACATGTGCATAATTTATGTGCACCTCAATCGGTCAACTTATTTATATTGGCTACATATTTCGTCACTGTTTCTCTCTATTATCCTCCCGTTACTCAATATATTTGTGGGAATAAACATGTATGCAGGACAATTAATTCAATTGTGAATATTTTAATTAACTTGGATATGAGTTTTTAGGAAACATTACATCAGTGTTAATCTGGCCTTTGTCTTCCCGTAAGAGTCGGGATGTGTAGAGCTATGTTTTTTTACAATATAACAAGATCTACCTGAAGAAAGATCTATCTGCACATTTTAAGAATTTGAAATTGTGTTCATTACATATGCATTATTTTAGGTCTAGTACAATGTATTATATAGGTCAGTCCAGAAACCCAAGAATTTGATACACCGCAACACAAACTGTAAATCTTGCCACGACCACGACATGTACCGGTAGTGGAAAATGACAAAAACATGATGTGCGTACTGTATATATGTGAAAAATCAAAGCCCTATTCCTCAAGGATTAAAAGATAAAGCCAAGGTCAATGTTTTTAAAAAGTATGTCAAAGCCCAGCCCCATGGTCAGGGTCACTAGGTCAAAAGTCATGGTACCAAATGAAAGCTCTGGTCAAAAGGAATGTATTTGTAAAATATCAAAGTCACGTCCCTTGTGGTTAAAAAGTTATAGGCCACATTTAAGTTTTATCTACAGATGTCAATGATACCAACATCGCAGGGGTATGGCATTAGCTCTCCGGATTTTCGTCTTGGCGAGCTAAGAAATGAATATACATGTATCTACATACACTGATACATCACAAAAGTTACCCTGCCTCAATTCATATCCATACTGTAATGACTGCAATTGTCCAGTGCTTCTGTGTTAAGAGATATCATTTTAATTATGTTCACTTGATGCTTGCATTAAGGTGACCATTATATTTCTATGGGTGTCAGGTCAATTCGCCCTGATTCCAGTTTGCCCCTCGGTCATTTCGCCCAGATTCCATTTTGCCCTGATTCCAAACGTATCGACATGTATATACCATATATATGGCTTGATATTCATTTTTTTTTAATCAGCAAGTTGGTAAATATACTATATAACTGGTATTATTTTAAAATTATTACACGACAATTTTGTCTAAGTTTTCTGTAAAATAGTTTAATTCAACAATAATATCATCAATTTAAATTGATTGTGTTGACTATTTATGAGAACATTTGCATTGTGTTCACTTTCTAACGCAAGATCATAGTCTTTGCAAAATAAAAACTAAATGTATATATAATTTACCAAAATTGGCAGTGGATATTGCATAAAACCTAATAATTTGGGGTGCTTCTGCAGGTTCAGGTGCCGATCTCTCTCTCTCGATCTCTCTCTCCAAAATATGTCAATAAAATAATATCTAGCATAAACATGTGTCTATATCATCTGCATTGTAATACATTCATACATAGTTTGGGTCTCATGTAGATCTAATAAACAGTCCATGAAAACTGAGGAGAGTTAAAAAAAAGTTGACATATTGAATGTAAATAATTAAAAAGCAATCACCTTCATGTAAGGCAGCGCTCTACAATGCGACCAAATCACTCGCAAATGTGACCATTTTTTAGATTTTGGTGAGTGTTTAACCTCATTCAGTCGCCACATTGCGACCAGTTTTTTCCTCGAACCGGAAATCAAAAGTTTGTCCGTTTTCACTGTGAAATTACATTATAGAAATCATGGTCTGTTATGCGCTTAACAACAACCAATTTGGTTATTCAGTTTCGATATACTAGAGCGTCTAACGCACGTGGATTACGTATAAAAACACGTTGTATTGCTCTCATGTTTTCGACTTGAAATTTTCCTAACAGCACACGACATTTTTTTTCTCGGTCGAATTCAACAGAAGTATCATTAGACACTTCTGAGTTTAAACGATCTTGGTTAAAGGAATACTGGAACAGTGTTATGGCTAGTGTTCGACTAAGCCGAACTTTCTGCCCCAATTTCGATTTTAATTTAAGCGATTTTTAAGTGGTAAAATTGGCGCAGAAAGTTCGGCCTAGTGTTCGACAAGGAGGACAAGCAGACCACTGCCTAATTCCTTTGGGAATTCTATCGTAGCCGATTTATCGTGGGTCAACACAATAAAACGGCCGCGACAGAATCCCCAATGGGAATAACCACAGTTGGAACTGGAAATTTTATCTGGAAATTAAAATCGAGAGTCAAACACCCGATTGTTGGACAAACACCTATAAATTAAAGAACTGTATAGGTGTTTGTCTGACAATCTGGTCATGGGTGTTGGACTCTAGATTTTAACTTACAGACAAAATTTACAATTCTTGTGTGAAGTCTCTGTTTTGTAAATTCTGTCGAAAAGAAACTGGCGTTAAAAATTTAAAAAACAAGTTTAAGGTTGCCTCAATATTAGAACTACAAATATGAAAAATATAGGCATATAAACACTCCTGAATTTATAAAAAATACACAAAAAGGTCAACATGCAGTTAATAACCTTGTTTTAAATGGATTGAAACAATAAAATGTTACATAAACTTAGAACATTAATATTTTATTTCCTTTCTATATTTTCACCCAGTGGATATTTTAAGAACACATGCACACACACACACACACACACATATATATATTATATATATATATATTGGCGAGTAAAAGTTCCTGGCTGGCTAGTAAAATTTCTGGTTCACTGGCCAAATGAAGAGTGAATTTTTTTAGTGTTGTAGAGCCCTGATGTAAGGGAGTCTTGAACTCATGACAGGCTTTTACTTCATGTTACATGTACATCATACATGTATATGATAAATAAGGGTGAAACGACCCAGGAAGAAACGATTCAGGACGAACTGGAATCAACCCACATTCGTTCTATGTACTTTTAGTGGTAAGAAGTAGGAGCAGTATTTGCTTTCAATTATTACACTTGAACAACATTTTTGCAAACAATTGTTTGTGTGACCTAGTTGGTATCAGTTAAATATTCATTTCAACAGCTTTTACACTGTTTAAGATTAAATAACGGGAAATCATCTTCCTATATATGCTAAACTATCAGGTAAGCATACACAGAGTCTGTAGTAAAAATCTAATATACATGTAATATCATGCCTGTACCACAGACCAAAATTCATGATTAAAGAAAATTAAAATTAGTTCAGACTAGAGAAATAAATGGATCAATTGTAAATACCAATACTGACAGAACTGTAATTTGTAGAATAAATAAAATTGTTGCAGTAACATTAAATGCTTCAGCTGATCAGATGAAGAAATCAATAAAGCCAGACCAATTTACATGAGCAGACGACTAGGACAAAAAACAGTGTACCTGTCTAATGACAAATATACTTGTCTGAATGAAAACTACATCGACTACTAATAAAATAACATCATCCATCCCCTTTAAGACTAGGTTAGATACATTTGTATAAAATTATCTGTCACTAGAGTCAGTCATCCTGTCAATATAGCATGTGTATTAATAGGTCTATGCACATCAGCCTTTCAAGTTTCATGAATTATGTTAAGGAGGTGTGTCATCTGATCATTAACATATCAATGTCAATAAATCTAGAGTAAACAGTAAAAATGAAAAAGCAAAAAACAAAAGTAATGCAATCAGTATGAAATATTTATCAAATGTTTATAAAAAAAAGAAACCCATTTTATTTGAGATACCTACCCCACAATTTATTGAATCATCAGTTGGGAACTTGAGTACAAATTTGCTCCCTGCCTTCTCTTCAGACCCATTTAAAGGTCGAACGCGACAGACTACTTTAATGCCACACTCGTCGGCCATTGTGGCAAATCTAAGCTCAGGACAACTATCTAATAAATTTATATTCAATATATAAAAAGAGAGCTATTTAAATGCTCAATATCATAACATTTCGAGTTCATCTAATATTCTGTCAAGAGCAACCAATCGTCCTACACCATTCTGTGTGGTGATTCTAAGAATACTTTAAAGAATGATACAGAGGAAACTGTATGAAAAGACGAGAATGAAACAAAAGACGTTGTCGGTGCAGTTAAATTGTTAGTCTTCAACCGCTGATCACTTTGGTCCGGTGTTTCTTTCACACAGGTGTACGATCCTCTGCAATTCCAGCCATTTTTTGCATGGCATTATGGGGGAAATGACGTGAGGTTCTTTTCGGAAGACAAACATCTAATTAGAGAATGATCATTCAAGATGTCTTCCGAACAGACAATGCTGGCCTTCCCTTGCCAAATTAAATATACATACATATAAAAAGAGAATCAAACTAGGTTATTGAAAGCCCTGTTCTGTTATAAAGAGGTTCACTTTGTATACTTAAAAAATATATTGTGTACAAACATGTTATAAAGATATTGCAGACTAATTTCAATAAAGGGTTCATTCTACCCACCTTTCTCCTTTTTCATAAAAAATATATTTTCAGTGTTCCAAACAAGCAAAAATCTACATGCATCACGCAATTACAAAATACGGGGTAATAGTATCTACCATATGAAGAACTTTGGGGTAGTAATGGATGTTATTAAGTCGTATTTACTTAGAAATTATAATCAGTGAATTTCGGCAATGCTAATAACCTATGCACTTTTGTAGCAGAAACTTGAATTTTATAGATTTATTATGTAACATAAATTACGCTACTGCAATTCCAGACGACACTTTTTTTTACCCTTTGCATTTTCTTTGATTTGATCAACTCTTGTTCCGAATCATTCTTAAATAATTTATGTATTTACTATCTAAATTATTTTTATTTATTTTATACCGAACCGCGTTTTAAGTCTGTTGATTACGAGATTTGCGGTCGAGTTGTCGTTTCAATTCAACATGGTAGCCAAATTCTGCGATTCTAGTGGATCGAAAATATAAAAAAAATCAAAAATCTTAAATTTGATTGTTATGCACACTTATCCAATAAAATTTGTGATATTTGAATTGCATGTGTTAGATTACGATTCTGTTATTTTTACACGGATATAATCACAAATAGTGAAAATAAAGCTATAGAGTTCTTATTGGCTCTGTAGAATTATTCATTTAGCTATAGCATCTAGATCAAATTGACATTTTTCTCTGTTGTGTGATTCATATCCAAGTGTGAAGCGTTATTTGAACATTTTAACTCTTAGTTGAATGTTGTTGATAACATTCACATAAATAGTTCTAAAATCAGCTTAGATTGTAGGTATCTAAATAAGTATACTCTCTCTCTCTCTCTCTCTCTCTCTCTCTCTCTCTCTCTCTCTCTCTCTCTCTCTCTCTCATAAAAAGGCATATCTATGGTTGCTGATTTGTGCATATCGACTTTTAACCCGAAAACTTTTCGGCCGGCGAGGCGAAAAGTCGCTAATTAGCGAGTTTTCTTGGCGAAAGAACAGTCAAGATGGCGCAAATCAGCATTGGCGGATTCAAGGGGGAGTTGCGGGGTTGCCCAAAACGGTCCCATATCCTGAAGGCACGCACCGTCGGCGCTCGCATTTCGTAATAATAAAAATCCCCCACCCACATAAAAATCCTTGGTTCGCCCCTGAATCAACCACCAAACACATCCATGAAAATTTAAGACTAATTTGACATTTGTTAGTATCAGTTTCAGAGGTTGTACTTAATACTACGGTCCTTGCAGTATATAAGGCACCTTTCTGTACAATGAGGATACCATAGCAACCCGACCTGGCCTCACTTATGTTTCACAGTCTGTATACCAAAAAAATCCACAATTTCCAGTGTATGTGATAAGTAAGTAACATCCCACTGATATTGTTCTTTGAATTTGTGATCGGTGTGGTCGGAGAGCCTGTACGCTGTACTTCTATACATTGCGGCGAAAAAAACTAAGGCTAATGTTGTAGTGCATGTCTACACAGAGTTTAATATCCACAAGTTGTTAGGGTTTTAAATTGGCGTAAAAAGCAGAAGTTGCGGTCACTGCAACCTCATGGACATCTATAATAGGTGGATTCAGGCAGAGCCCAGCGGTCGTGCACATCCTTGTAAAGATTACGAACATGATGTATAAAACATAATATTTTAAGGACAGCCTAATAATTTTTTAATTGATTTTTTTTATTTTATTAGAGTTGTCCGATGACCGTATTGTTATTTTGAGTATTTTTTTCGTGACGTAAATTTTGTGCGAGCTTTAGCGCAAAAACGGCTTGTGAAGCTGTAATATTTACGGTGAAGTCTGTCGAATTTTTAAACAAAATCTCCCCTTTTTTTTGGTTCTCTCTTTGTACCTAACTATTCATTAGTTAGAGTAAATCTGTTTGGATTTTATGAAAGGCCAAAGACTGTAGTTCAGCAGATCGGTTTCAGATTTGACCTATTTTTGTGAGAAAAGGGTTAGCACTCATTGTGGTCTCCCCAAAAGACCAAAATTTTATACATTTTAACACGTTTACATCACCCAACGATCAGATGTCTTTTGTTTGAAAGATTGTGAATAAAATTGAAATCTGCCTTGAGCGGCGTTTCAAATGACATAGGGTACAGTTTAAGTTTTAACACCTGAAAAACAATTAACTCTTCTTTAAATCAATGACTTAGACCATTCCAAATGTTTCTTTATGGGTGAATGTGTTAAACAACTGACTTATGAACCCCAAAACGAATTGACTTTTTGTATACAAAGATACACCGAAAAAGTTGTTAGTAGTTTATCTCTGAGGAACATTGCGACGAAGTTTCAAAGTCATGGGGTGAAAGGTCGAAATTCCTTATCCTGAAACAAAACATGAAATGAATGTTTCTTCCAAGGTACTCCCTAGTAATCTACTTTGGTTCCAATTCATCACCCAAGATGGCTGCTAAAAGGGAACATATAGTGCAGTTTAAAAAAGGTCCTTATGATGGGAAATACATACAAAAATCTTTATCTAGAGAAGTTAATAGTGAACTATAACATAATTTGGTTAAATTCAAACATGCATAAATGTACATATAGTCGTTTGAACTGCATGTCATAGGAAGACGCCTTCGAAACACTCTGAATGCGTAGATGGCGGAGGGGTAAGGTGTGTGCATGGTAGACAGGACATTGATGCCGTATGTCAAGCGTTCGAACCCCAGCCGGGACATCACATGGTGAGTTTGACATTTCTGTATTTGTCCTTGATAAATGCCAACTGAAAACAGTTTGATGCTTATATTAACTTATTTCTTATGTTATCCGACTTTCCTTGAATTTCATTTCAGAGTATAGGAATTCTTGTACGTACGATTCCTGTAACATCAGTTGACAGTCTGAGATCATGAACAACAGTTTATTTCATAATTATTTATAGTGCATGGGCGGATCTAGAAAATTTTCAAAGGAGGTTTGAGACTGGTGATATAGCATTATACTTTTTTGATTAAAAAAAAAATCTGTCATGCAATGCATACCTTGCAAGAGGCAGATCGATGCGTTAAAATTGGAGGGGCTTAAAATCGGAATACTTTTGCCGAGTGGAGCGAAATATTCAGACTTTTTACAGAAAAATCGAAGGTTTTACACCTATTTTCTCAAACTTTATGGGACGAACTCTCCCTGCGTTCCCACCTGAATCCGTTCCAGGCCATTACACATAACTCAGTTTAGTATTGGATTAATTGTGCAGTAGTGGATTCAAGGGGGCGTGCCACCCCCCTTTGGACGCCAAAGTATAGATGTTGGTACAGTAAAAATAAACTCAAAAGCTAAGAAGTTAACAAAAATGTTTAAACAAATATGATTTTAATAAAAAGTTGGAAAATTAATAAAAATAAACTACCAAATTTTGATGCCTCGCTACTCTCGACAATATATATACTTATATACTCTTCCTTCCCTATAGTTTAAAATCCTGGATCCACCCTGGGCTCTGTCTGTATATTTTGGATTTTATGGCTAATGACTATGCATTGTTTTTGTTTGAAAGCGTTTTCCCTACATGCACATCGGTAAAGAAATTTTCGTTTTCATTTTCTCAGCATGTATAAATATGAAAATTTATTTGTAAACTTCCCCCAAATTTGGATTATATCTGGCCAATTATTTACATATTACATAAATGTACGCGACCAGAGAACCCTCCCGCTTTTCACATACAAATTTTGTTTATATATATTATCAACACGTCTGGAATCCAGAAAAAAAGCTTGCCAGAGTTCTTAAAAATCCCAACGTTTCTGGACTCCCTCACCGTGCTTTTGCATTTGTGTTTACTGAATCTCAATTTATTTTGGATAAATGATAGTCTGTCAATTTAATCCGACAATATTTGACCGGAATCAAAACGTGTCGCCAAGTGATAATTGACTCTCTGAGCTTAAAAAATCGAACATTTCTGGGAAGCATACCACAGAAAATGGTTATTTTTGTGTCTGAAAGTATCTCATCGGGCTTCCGAATTTTCTTTTGAGAAGGGTAATCAAAGTGATTTATTGCCGGATTGCTATGCGTGTTTCCGTGTCTTAGTGCAGAAAATGCGTCTAAGGGATTCCAAATTAAAATCAAAGTACTGAAAGTACTGATACGAGTTGATGGCAATCGTAAGTTTTAATGACGTATAATACACTCAGTATATTGAATACATTCTCTCTTTGAATGTCAATTCTATGATAAGAGGATGATGGTAAAAAATGATTGAAAAGTAACATTCTAAAGCAATTTTATAATATCTTAAAATTCATAAAGGACGTCGAACTGACCTTTAATAGCACATATTTCAACAAGTCTTGTAGACCTATATTTTTCAGCGAATTGTTACTATATTTTCGTCCCTTTAAAAAGCAAAAATTTACGAATAAATGTGTGATTTGGAGATTTCAATCTTGAAGTTGAGTTTATATTGCTGAAATGCACATACATGTGTAATATTGCGCCAATATAATGTGGTATTAACCCCATACTGCAAAATGTGTTTTGACGTGTTCCCAATAAACATCTTAGCACAACATAACTGTGTTGATGTTCCATCAACTCTTAAAGATATAAATCTGAAAGATATCGATAGCGATATCGCTGGTAATACCTGACCCTTAAGAAATATTGCCTCACAATTAATCAAAAACGTAGAAATGTCGTGCAGTGACTAGGGAGAGCGTGCACCCTAAAGTTGCCAATAAAATAGGTATATCGCTGGTAAAACCATGCATTATTTTTTCTGTAACAGTTGGAAAATTAAAAACAAAGTATTGGCGTCTCGCTCAGCTCGGCGAATTTATTTTCAATTTTCACCCCCTCGCTCTGCTTTTGATGAGGTATGCATTGCATAAACAGTTTTAAAAAGTCAAAACCTAACCAACTTATAAATTTTACTATGATCAGAGCGGATTTTGTCACTCATAATAGACATATATGATATCGGTTTCAGCAAACACTAATCTTGTAAAAACAATGCATTGGGAACTCGTCCAGAATTTTGTTTAATTCCATGTCATAGGCGTCGGAAGTAAATTGAAAGTGGGGGGCTAAACCAACTTAAAAAACACACACGCGCCAGAAACGTCTGGGGGCTTATCCCCAATTTTCAACACCTATGTCTATCTTTACAAAAAAAGTGGGGGGGGGGTAAAAGAAACCTCAACAGTGCTTATCTTTATCCCACCCCCAAATAGACAAATCGAAGAAGTAAGATTGGGTCAAGGAACCAAGGCTAGGTCAGAGCTAGGCTGTTGTCATGTGTGTATCATGTGACCAATATTGAGCGTCGTCACATGAGTAAACAAAATGGTGGTTGTAGACAGGATGTTGCTGCCTTTGGTGTTGACTGTATTGACGTACATTTGTGTCGCGTCCACACATACTAGAGATGTAATGTATATGTTGATAGATTAAATTTCAAAATATTTTTATTTTGAAGAGTTACATAGTTTCCCTGTGTATATCATAATGTGTAAACCTACTAGTAGTTGAAATATTTGAGGGGCGTTTGACTGTGGTCGTGTGGAAGGCCGTTTTCAATTTCAGTTTTGTGCATACATGCAGGATTTTATTCGCCCTGTTAACGATTCGCACCAGGATGATTCAAGTTATATTCACAAAAATGTGATTTTGTGTCTTTATATTATATGTTGCTTTGTTTATTGGGTGTGTTTATTTATTTTTTTCGTGTGTGAGGGGTGGGGGTGGGTTGTCGGTGAACTTTTTTTTTACTTTAATTTTTGTTATCATATGTTTATATTGGTGTTGTCAAATTGGTCAATTTCTATTAACCACTTAACCGATCAAGTACTTGGTTAGTCGATCACTTGTGTAATATTGCAGTTGCAGACCCAGATATTATTCAAAGACAAGTGGGAGGTGCAAGAAGATATTTATTTGCCTGAGGAAGTATATCCTTGTGTTACTGGTTTTCGACCTAATAGCAGTTTTCAATGCTTATGGTGTCCGATGCCATATTTTCCTGTCATTTAAGTACTGTAATGTCCTTTCCAGTGATTTAATGTTTCTACCGGTATATTAATTTGTCACAGGTTTCTTCTTGTTTTATGTTTCCAATAAATTTGCGATTTTCTCTTGTCATAAAAATGGCGGGACCTGTTTTCGACCTAAATAAACTTTGGCCCCAAATATGGACATGAGATGATTCTAAAATATGAAAATTTATGTTTTCAAAGATCATGGTTCTGGTAATTAAATAATAATAAAAATGTACATTTAATAGCTTGCAGTGTAAAAAATAGGAATCTAATAGCATTGGTGAATGTTTATGTGCCTAAATTGTGAGTATTGTTGATATCTTTGCCCTCTTGCTGTGGAATTCAAAAAAATACACATGAATTTTTAATTTTAGATTTAGTTTTAAAATTTAGATAAACTATAATTAGCTCAGATTATTTTTGGTTTCTTTAAATACAGATTACAACAAAAATTTTAAGTAGTTCATTGAAAAAAAAAAATGTGCCACTCGCTAATTTTGTATAAGAATCATGTTAAATTCATTGTGCTTGTTTGTAACAAGTATATCCAATAATCACATGAAAGCCATATGAACTGAAGATTCGGTGTCCAAGAATCAGACGATATAACTGTATTCCATGTAACCCTTCAGGCATGTTTGTAAATAAACATTCAAGTATAGCATGTTTATGACATTAAAAAACCTGGCAGAACAGGTATATTTAATAAAAATTTGTACATACGTCTTTGAAAGACACTTTAAAAATGTCCAAGTATATGAAGTGTGTAGATTTGTTGTTAGTTTAATTATAAAAACTGCAAAATGTGTCATAAAAAACATGTGCATGGTCGATGTGGGTGAAATATGAATGGGTCGAAAATAGGGGATGATCGAAAACAGGGCATCTGATGATATTATCTTTTATCCGGAAAATGTGTAATCTTAAAAGCTCTGTGTGTCATTCGGACAATATACATAATTAAGGAACTTTTTGTGTTATCTAAAATATCACATTGGTTGCTTTATTGATATTAAAATTAAATTGTTAAGCAGATGTAAGTCGATCAAGAGCCTATACTAGACAATTGGTGACCAGTGATAAGAGACTTCATGATTCAAAATGTGATGCTGTGGTGAGAGACTTTTAAAGTGTGATGCTGTGATGAGAGACTTCATGATTTAAAGTGTAATGCTGTGATGAGATTACTTCATGATTTAAAGTGTGATCCTGTGGTGAAAGACTTCATGATTTAAAGTGTGATGCTGTAGTGAGAGACTTCATGATTTAAAGCCTGATATTGTGATGAGAGACTTCATGATTTTGAGTGTGATGTTGTAACCACTTGTTCACAGAGGCCCAACATCATTTGCTTATGTCATTCTCTGATTTTGAAATTTTCACTTGACATATCAACAGATTGGTCAGAATTATATATCTATCTATCTATCTATCTATCTATCTATCTATCTATCTATCTATGTATCTACCTATCTATCTACCTATCTATCTATCTATATATATACCATAGCATCACACTTTAAATCATGAAGTCTCTCACCATAGCATCATATATATATATATATATATATATATATATATATATATATATATATATATATATATATATATATATATATATATATATATATATATATATATATATATCTTAAAACAAGTTTTTTGAAAAACAACGACCCTTAATTTATCTTAAGACTTTGTGTCAAAGTAATAGACTAATAATCATAGTTACTTTTTTATCTGTAATATTTTCTGTGTTTTTCAGGTACAGGACGGAACATTTTTCATTGACTATTTGGGTAATACATTTGTAAAAGATGGAAAGCCATTCCGTTATGTATCAGGGAGCATTCATTACAGCAGAATACCAAGTTATTATTGGGAGGACAGACTTATGAAGATGTATGTTGCAGGACTAAATGCAGTGCAGGTGTAAGTACAAGTACACAATAATGAGTGTATGGATATTGTTACAAAATCATCTCACTTTATCTTTGTTTTGATTGTAATTGTGAGTTTTAATCAATTTCATTTCAACTTCATTGATGATTTCATGAGCAAAGAGACGTTTGGTTTATCATTTCATAATTGAAAATAATAGTACAGTCAGATGTCACAATTATAAAATTTATCATTTTAAAAAAATGTTAAAATTTAAGAATCCTAAAATTGGTTACAAGAGTCCCTATCTCTGAGGTGAGTCAGAGAGAGAGAGAGAGAGAGAGAGAGAGAGAGAGAGAGAGAGAGAGAGAGAGAGAGAGAGAGAGAGACAGACAGACAGACAGACAGAGAGAGACAGACAGACAGACAGAGAGATGTATTCACATACACAAACTACCAGGCAGACAGTCATGTGTGATTTTACCTTTATTTCATTCAGTTACATCCCTTGGAACTATCATCAACCTGAGATAAATGTATTTGACTTTGAGGGAGAAAAGGATTTAGTGGGATTCCTGAACACAGCTAAGAAAATTGGTCTTTCTGTTATCCTCAGGGCTGGTCCATACATCTGTGGAGAATGGGATTTTGTGAGTGACTTATGTAAATTTGTAATTTTGAATACCGGTAATCATTGTATATGTTTGTTACAGTGTCACCCTCGGACTTACAGTTAGTGAATATGACTTCTTTGCTAACGACTGTGCATCGTATGTTTACTGTCAAATATCACAGTACAGTAAAATTCAAATATGGAGATTTTACAGCTATAGCGAAAATGATTTCTCATACAGATTCCTTAGTATTCTATACATAAATTCCGCATCTATAATGAACACGTTTATAACTAATTTATGTTTCTAACAAAGTAAATTCTGTCCCGCTTGACTTTAAATAAAATCAACTTTTATAATGAAGTTTTTTCATAAAATTCATGAATACTTTTTATGAATCACCTTCACCATACAACCTAAATGAGATACAAAATTTCTATTCGTTTTTGCTCACAGGGATTGCTGATTCAAAATGATAAACAATTTGAATGTTATTTGCATTTTTAT
Source organism: Atrina japonica (assembly GCA_030159075.1). Lineage (NCBI taxonomy): Eukaryota > Metazoa > Mollusca > Bivalvia > Pterioida > Pinnidae > Atrina > Atrina japonica. The sequence continues at coordinate 415,545 of BROG01000219.1, read as the reverse complement.
TTCCGTTTACTTGGTACATTAATTTTTAGAAGTTAGGAAATAATGATATCTCAGAAATCTGTAGTCAATAGTAAATAATTAGTCTACTTTAGACATATGTTAAAAGGATGTACAGTAAAACCTGCCATAACAGACACCTTAACTCAGCAGACACCCTCTGAATGGACAGTTTGCCTATGTCCCAATTTACATTGTTATATAAAATTACCATTGTATGATTTAAATAAACCGACACCTCCCTAACCTGGACAACAAACACAGTTGTTGGCCCCAATATACATAATACTGCTCAATGGCCGTAAGTGCCAAGCATAGGCCAAACTTTGAAGTCCTTCACTGGCATTTGGTGACGTCTCCATATGAGTGAAAGATCCTTGAGTGGGACGTTAAATGACAATACAACCAATCAACTGAAGAAATGACATTCAATACACAATTACATGATGTACATGTAATTACATAGACAGTGTCATATGTTTTTAAACAATGGTAGGAACAGGATTAAAAAAAAAGAGCTACAAAATATTTTTTAACTGATAAACTGATGTAAACAACATACACTCAGCAGAAAAATATTTCAAAATAGACCGAGAAAGAATAGGAAATTGGTACATAAGTTACAGGATAGAGATGGGTCATTAAAACCGGTACCGAGTACATTGATAAGGATAAACAAAAGACTTTATGGTTTTAATCATGTATGCATTTATAGAGCAGGTGAGCTGTTCAGACTCATGAGTATCTAGTGCTGTTAAATATAGAAGACATGTGATCTATAATGACAATGATCTGTTAAAATAGATTCTACTGTATAATATGTCCTGTACCAACACATTTATCTTTTCATAGGGTGGTATTCCTGCTTGGATACTGAAAGAAAATCCCAATACAGTTTTCAGAACAATGGACTCAAGTATGTCAACTCTTAAAACATTTATTAAGTCATCAGAGATTTATTTGTTATTTATAAAAATTAAAGTTTTTCACTATCAATTGAAAAAATTTCAAGGATGAATATTTTTCTGATTGTAAAACATATTTTGTTTTTTTACTATGAATTGTTTAAATTGTTAGTTTTCATATTTAATAATTTGAATCAAGACAGATGGACTTTTTAAACCTGCTGTAGAAAGTTTCTTCAGTAATTTAAAAGTTGCCCTGTCTTTTTCCTACTGGAAACTTAAAAAGCAATAATACATTTTGTAATGTCTGTGATGATGTACAAATACAGTAGAACTCTGATGAGTGGAACTTAAATCAGTCAAATGTTTCGAACTACACGTATTGACAAAGTCCCCCAAAATTTTGTTATTTAACTCTACTCACAAACGTATAATAATTCGAAACTTTATGAGTTAAATTTCTCGATGTTTAACCAATATTAATTATAAAACAACAAAAATTCCTACATATAATTTGAAGTCAAAATTTACATATGTACAAAATTGCCCCATGATAATTTTTCTCCTCATAACTAATTTTCTCCTCCTAACTACATGTACTTATGTCAAAGTGCTTATTTGACAGTTTGTAGATGGTTATATAACAGTCTTCATATGTTCTCATAGACTACTTGTGACATTTTAGTTTCTTGACAGTTCAGAGGTCATGGTTATATAACAGTCTTCAGATGTTCTCATAGACTACTTGTTACATTATAGTTTCTTGACAGTTCAGAGGTCATGGTTGAGTAAGTCTTCAGATGTTCTCATAGACTACTTGTGACATTATAGTTTCTTGACAATTCAGAGGTCATGTTTGAGTAAGTCTTCAGATGTTCTCATAGACTACTTGTGACAGTATAGTTTCTTGACAGTTCAGAGGTCATGGTTGAGTAAGTCTTCATATGTTCTCATAGACTACTTGTGACATTGTACTTTCTTGACAGTTCAGAGGTCATGGTTATGTAACAGTCTTCAGATGTTCTCATAGACTACTTGTGACATTATAGTTTCTTGACAGTTCAAAGGTCATGGTTGAGTAAGTCTTCAGATGTTCTCATAGACTACTTGTGACATTATAGTTTCTTGACAATTCAGAGGTCATGGTTATGTAACAGTCTTCAGAGCTTCTCACAGACTACTTATGTCAAAGTGCTTATTTGACAGTTATGAAGTCATGGTCCTGAGAATTCATTAGATGTTCTCTTTAGGATTGCTCATGATAAAATGTTTGTTTCACCACAGTGAGGTAACAGACCTAGAGCAGTGAATACTAACACTCAGTACTAAAGACAACACTATCAGCAGGTGACATGTAATTTGTTGAGTACCAAGTCACCAAATATATGAAGCACATTAAAAGAAAACTTCTCACTTTGTTTTCTAGATACTGTATGTTTAAAATACCCCAACATTTACAAAGAAACATGACTTAGTTTTAGAGATTCACACAGGTATCAACAAACAATCATTTATGGTCAACAATATTTGTTTTGTAGCTTACATCAAGTATGTGGATATTTGGTTTGATAAACTGTTACCCATGTTAAAACCACTGCTGTACATAAATGGTGGACCAATTTTGATGGTTCAGGTAATTATTGTTGGTATGAAAGATATTCAAAATACATACAGATGGTTTTGAAGATCTATAAAAGCTTCCAGAGAGAGAGAGAGAGATGGAGAGATATATTCACACACACCAACTACTTGTTGGTATGAAAGATATTCAAAATACATACAGATGGTTTTGAAGATCTATAAAAGCTTCCAGAGAGAGAGAGAGAGAGAGAGATGGAGAGATATATTCACACACACAAACTACCAGGCAGACATAGTCATGTGTGGTTTAACCTTTATTTCATTTAGTTACTTCCCTTGGAACTATTATTTGGAGAGAGATGTTTTTAACAGTTTGCAAGTTACACTAACACTTTTAGAGATAAAACAACCTTTTTACTAAAAGCAAAAACAAAAAACAGAAAAAAATCCACACCAACTTTTAAACAATTTTATCATTACCTTTATAATTATTTTACTATATTTCAACTTTCAATCAGAGACTGAGTGTTACCAAAGACTACAATGACAATCAAGCTGTACCAAGTTGCTTTTACACCAGTGTTCCTAGTTTTATTTAATATTTATCATCAACAGCTATGCTGTTGTCATCCATATGATTATCATCTGCATACAAGAGTATGTGTACATTTCTGAATATGTATAAAAATTTAAGTTGTCTTAATAAGTCTGCCAACAGTTTCAGTGTGTGTGCATGTGCATGTGTGTGAATGTGTGTGTGTGTGTGTGCATGTGTGTAGGTGTGTGTGTGTGTGCATGTGCTTGTGTGATTTAAATTGTGTCTGTGTCCATCCACACTTCATTCAACAACCAGTCCATGCACTTTTGCTTTATCTACCCTATCTCTGCTGTCTAACCTCTCCCTATCCCTGAGATTTACACATCACTCAGACTGAATCTAAAATCTATAAATGTACTTAACTTTGCTATGCATTTTTAGGTGGAAAATGAATATGGCAGTTACTTTGCTTGTGACAAAATTTATATGGAGCATTTGGTGAAGAAAGCAAAGGAACACCTGGGGAATAGTACTGTGTTGTTTACTACAGATGGTAGTAGTGATAATTACCTTAAATGTGGCACTGTAAACGGAGCCTATGCCACTGTAGATTTTGGCATTACAGGTAATCAAGGTTACGATTCAGACTTGATATTGAAAAGTATAGAATTTTCATAAACCATAGATAAAATGTATAGTGATGGGCCGATTATCACTGTCCATTGATTATCGGTCATTTAATAGACAACTACTTTACTAATCAATCAAGAAAATAATAATAGAAAATCGTCGACATCACCGAAATTTTGATTTTTCAGTTACTTATCCAGATTCAATCTGTGTGTTACTGTATCCAAACTTAAATGGCCAAATTAGCAACAACGTGCACAAATGCACCATTCATTCTTTCCTGGGAAAAATGAAATCTAGAGCCGGCCTGGCTCAGTCGGTAGTGCACTCGACATCTTGATTGTGAGGCCGATACATGATTGTAGGTCCAGTTAATTAGTTTAATCTGAGTTATGGTGTGAAAGCATCCATTATAATCGTGTGGTAATACTTTCTTGGCATTCTACTTGTTTTACATGTTTAATTATTCGCCTTATCAATCTGGTATCAACTTCATTTTTACCTGCTTATTTTAATGATTTATCATGCTGCCATTGAAAGCAATACACATTAGTCGACACCTCGATCACGATTTTCAAAAACCATTTGTTTTGACATTTCCGTGTTTTGAATTTGGATTATAGTTGCATAATTGCAACATGCCTAATTATCAATTGTCTGATTATTGACTGATACCAGATGAATGGTAGGCAAGCCATTGATGGGAGATGGCAGTACAGATTAAAGTCTATTTCTTGAATGTCGGACAAACAAGTCTGTGCATTACTGGTATTAAATTTTCAATTTGAAAACATATTTTTACTCTTGATATATTGTTTAACTTTATAACTTTAAAGTCTGACTACATACATTATATCAGCATGGTGAGAAAGACGCATAAATAATGGACAATGGACAGGTACTTATTAAGAAAAGAGTGTATAATGTCGGTTGTAATTAAACAAGCCAAGTGACAGCTTTGAGTATTCATCAGACGGACAATGTATGATACAAATGATTTTTATTTACAAAAATCCTAAACTTTTATGTAATTATAAAGTAAGATAACCGATGTTAATTGTAAATTATACTTTGAACATCGTTTCATTTTATACAAATACTGGCTTCTTGTATCTTGTTTGAAGCCTTAATTACCGATATCGGCAATTTTTTTGTGCGCATATTACATAGGGATAATCTTTTTTTCAAGATTTTCAGCCTCAAAAACCAGGTGCACACATTACATAGGTGCGCACATTACATGGGTTTTTACGGTATAATAGCTCGAAATCTATATTTTGTTTCAGATGTTGATTCTTGGTATCAGGGTCATGGCTTTTGAGTTGAGCTTTGTAGGTCAAAAGGAGCTGTGTATAACAATATAGCTCCATTTTTTCGTCCGATGACCCCTTTTTGCCTTTAGTAAACAGCTCAGCTGTAGTTACCATGTTTTAGCTCACCTGAGTCAAGTGAGCTATTGTAATCACTCCCCGTCCGGTGTCCGTAAACTTTTCATATTTTCAACTTCTTCTCTTCTCTGAAACCACTGAAGGGGTTTTTACGAAACTTGATAGGAAGCAAGTGCTCAAGGTCCTTTACAAAGTTTGTAGTTTTCAGCAAGATTGGCCCAAGGGTGGATCCAGGGCAGGGCAGAATAGATACATCTCTTCTCCAGAATCGCTGCATGAATTAAAAAACGGATTGTTTTTGAGTGATTTACATGGATTTATGATTCAAGTTTGTATATTTCATAAGAATCAGAATACTAATTTTTGACACGTTTTGAGGTGTTTTCAGCCTTTGTCATTTTCATTAATTTTTGCTTGATTTCCTCAATTATCTCCCCTTGCATTCACAATGATGCATTAAAGTGTTTTACTTGTATGTAGTTGAAGAAATGTTTTTGTGCAAGAATTTTGCCGAAATTTGATAGCTAGAATTTTTGATGAATTTCTTAAAACATAAATATTTATGTTTCCTGGCCAGATCAGCCTACATGTACATATTCTTCTTGGTCTTCTTTCCACATTTGTAGATGGTTCTCAGGTGAGCAATTGAGGCCCTCTTGGGCCTCTTGTATTATTATTAGTATAATTTACATATTTGTATATAAATACATATGTTATTATGTGTTCAGTTGTTGTAATACTAACTTTTGAACATACATTTTATTTAGGAAATCCAAAAGGCAGTTTTGCACCACAAAGAAAAATTGAGCCGTTTGGTCCATTAGTGAGTATTCAATTTTGATATTTTCAGAAATGATATGTATTCTAGTGATTTTTAACAGAATGTTCACATCAATTGATATACCATTGTTACATTTCTTAGCTTAACAATAGGTAATTGACATGAAAATGATGATATTTCAGAGGCAAACCCAAGTGTTAACCTTGAATAAACTCTTGTTATTCAGCACCTCTAAAATAGGGCTGTGTCAAGTTGACATCTGCAATGTTCTGTGTCTGTGATGAACATATCATCCATAATCTGGCTTTATCCAAAATTGATGATATTTATCCAAAAACAAAATCCTTCAACTATTTTTAGCTGAGAAAATCAATATGTAATAATTACCTTGCTTACAAATTTAGGACAGGTTTATGGTTAAATTTACATTTATCAAAACATCCAGACTGACTCTCAGCCAATCTTAAGTGTTTAGTTATCAAAGTTGGAGTCTTATTTCATGGTAGTATCTCTGAAATGGATAAGAATGAACTCAAGAAATCCGGACCATGGCCAAGTAAGCACTAGAGAAGACCTCAAAGTTTCTGGGGCTTAAATCCTGGTCATGACCATACCCTAGAAGTCTTTAAAACAGTTACTGTTTTCTAAATGTCTTTTAGACTAGTAGCCATTGTTCCAGCGCTCTCCAAATGTCTTTAAGACAAGTATCCATTGTTCCAGCACTCTCCAAATGTCTGTAAGACAAGTAGCCATTGTTCGAAAGTTCTTTTAATGTCTTTAAAACAAGAAGCCATTGTTCCAGCACTCTCCAAATGTCTGTAAGACAAGTAGCCATTGTTCGAAAGTTCTCTGAATGTCTTTAAGACAAGAAGCCATTGTTCCAGTGCTCTCTAAAGTCTTTAAGACAAGTAGCCATTGTTCAAAAGTTCTCTAAATGTCTTTAAAACAGGTAACCAATGCTCCAGTACACTCTAAATATCTTTAAGACAAGTAGCCATTGTTGGAAAGTTCTCTAAATGTCTTTAAAACAGGTATCCATTGTTCCAGCACTCTCTGAATGTCTTTAAGACAAGTAGCCATTGTTCGGAAGTTCTCTAAATTCTTCTCCATTGTTCCAGCACTCTTTAAATGTCTTTAAGACAAGTAGCCATTGTTCGGAAGTTCTCTAAATTCTTCTCCATTGTTCCAGCACTCTTTAAATGTCTTTAAGACAAGTAGCCATTGTTCCAGCACTCTCTAAATGTCTTTAAGACAAGTAGCCATTGTTCAAGCACTCTCTAAATGTCTTTAAGACATGTAGCCATTGTTCAAAAAGTCTCTAAATGTCTTTAAGACAAGAAGTCATTGTTCCAGCGCTCTTTTAATGTCTTTAAGACAAGTAGCCATTGTTTCAGCGCTCTCTAAATGTCTTTAAGACAAGAAGCCATTGTTCCAGCGCTCGCTAAATGTCTTTAAAACATGTAGCCATTGTACGAAAGTTCTCTAAATGTCTTTAAAACATGTAGCCATTGTTCGAAAGTTCTCTAAATGTTAAATGTCTTTAAAACAAGAAGCCATTATTCCAAAGTTCTCTAAATGTCTTTTAAATAAGTAGCCGTTGTTCCAAAGTTCTTTATATAAGAAATGAACATTGCCAGTGAATGATATTTCAGTGTGTGATTTTTATTTATAGATATCATGTTTTTATACCTATTTTGGTATCCATTGTATAAACGAGAATGTTAAATCTAGATTTTTCCGTCGGTTGGTAAATTCTGGAAAACAAGTAAATCTCATTGAAATATTGTGCAATGAGTTTTCATTATATGAAAGACTTATATTTGATATTGATAAAATATAAACTGTGAATGATTGCTGTACAGGAATGGTCTAACAATTGCAACAAATATGTGTTATATCTGACATCGATGTTAACACATAGACTAATGTTTTGACAAGTAACTGACAACTTTGATGTCCAATATTTGCTATTTGGTTCCAACAAAACTTATATCTGTACATGGGACATGCCTATCTATCACAAAATATGAAAATCATAGTATCTTACCAGGCATCAAATTTTGAACTTTTATATACATGTAATTGAGACCTTACTGGTCAGTGTAGGTTCGAGTCCTTCTAGAACCTAAGCAGATTTTCATGAGAAAGTTTGCCAGTTTACTTGGGGAAGGCCGATGGTCTCCTCCCGGGTACACTGTAACCGGTTTCTGTCCTCCACCAATAAAAACTTACCGCCACCTACAAAAAATGTTGAGTGTAGCATAAAACATTGTTCAAAATTCAAAAATCCACTTTCAAGAGAATATCTAAGTGGTGTATGTCTTGATGTGCATGAGTTATGTACCCTTAACCTGATGTCTATCTTAAAGTTCACGTCAAAACTACAACAAAGGCCTGATCCCATTTTTAAAACAATTTTACCATTTTATTAGGTCACCTGATTCAATCAGGTGACCATATCCTCTAGTTCTTTGTCTTCAATTGTCTCTTGTATGTATACAATTAAACATTTTTAACAAAATGGAAAACTACTTTGCCAATCATGTTCAAATGTTGCCATATGTTTTATTTGGCCAAGAGAAAAAAAATTATGAATTTAGTGATCCTAGTACCCCTGGGCCTTTTGGCCAAAGCAGAAAGTGCCAAAAAAGTAGCCCAAACATTAAAATCTTCTTCAGTATCCTGCACATGAAATCTAAAAACTGAATACAAGGCTAGAAAGATGATAAAGCCTTCTGTCACAATTATATACATAATGTCCTTGGTTAATGGGTGAGATGAAGGTTTGTTTACCTGAAGCAGTCATATTTTCCAGAGGGCCCAGCACGAGGGGAAATATGACTGCTAGGGTACACTAACCTTCATATAACCCTAAAACCAGGGACATAAATTGTTTACTTTACTAAGTTACTATATATAAGATATACAAGGAAGCTGTTAGGAATTATTTATGAATCCCAAATGAAAAGGGGCTAGAACTCATAGGTGCCCAAAAGATCACGAACCAATGATCAGAATATTCTCACTTTAATCATGTTTTACTCAAGTGACAGATAAGGCCTGTTATTCACTTATTCTCTTGTTATTCTCATAATCTTGATGTCTTTCAGATTTACACATTAAAATAAAAAAAAATAATCAGTAAGAAAACAACAGGTACCTTCCTAGAAACTTGTAAAAAATCTGGTTCAGGTTAATCAATAAATTGATTAAATACTGATTGACAGACTGAAAGATATATTTCATCTTCAGGTAAACTCTGAGTTTTACACTGGCTGGTTAGACCACTGGGGACATACACATTCTACCACAGATTTGGACAAAGTAGCATTTAGTCTAGACAAACTATTGGAATATGGAGCAAACATCAATATGTAAGTTAATTGTTTTGGATTAAGTTTTAATTTCATTAATAATTTGCAAACACACATTCCTGCCTGCACCCATACATGCTGACAGACACATAAACAAAGGCCCATTTCAATATCTGTATACAATCATATCAGTACTTTATACATCACAGTATACAGTCATATCAGTACTTTATACATCATAGTATACAGTCATATCAGTACTTTATACATCACAGTATACAGTCATATCAGTACTTTATACATCACAGTATACAGTCATATCAGTACTTTATACATCACAGTATACAGTCATATCAGTACTTTATACATCACAGTATACAGTCATATCAGTATATACATCACAGTATACAGTCATATCAGTACTTTTATACATACATCACAGTATACAGTCATATCAGTACTTTATACATCACAGTATACAGTCATATCAGTACTTTATACATCACAGTATACAGTCATATCAGTACTTTATACATCACAGTATACAGTCATATCAGTACTTTATACATCACAGTATACAGTCATATCAGTACTTTATACATCATAGTATACAGTCATATCAGTACTTTATACATCACAGTATACAGTCATATCAGTACTTTATACATACATCATAGTATACAGTCATATCAGTACTTTATACATCACAGTATACAGTCATATCAGTACTTTATACATCACAGTATACAGTCATATCAGTACTTTATACATCACAGTACAGTCATATCAGTACTTTATACATCACAGTATACAGTCATATCAGTACTTTATACATCACAGTACACAGTCAGTCATATCAGTACTTTATACATCACAGTATACAGTCATATCAGTACTTTTATACATCATAGTATACAGTCATATCAGTACTTTATACATCACAGTATACAGTCATATCAGTACTTTATACATCATAGTATACAGTCATATCAGTACTTTATACATCACAGTATACAGTCATATCAGTACTTTATACATCACAGTATACAATCATATCAGTACTTTATACATCACAGTATACAGTCATATCAGTACTTTATAACCAGTCATATCAGTACTTTATACATCACAGTATACAGTCATATCAGTACTTTATACATCACAGTATACAGTCATATCAGTACTTTATACATCATAGTATACAGTCATATCAGTACTTTATACATCATAGTATAGTCATATCAGTACTTTATACATCATAGTATATAGTCATATCAGTACTTTATACATCACAGTATACAGTCATATCAGTACTTTATAACCAGTCATATCAGTACTTTATACATCACAGTATACAGTCATATCAGTACTTTATACATCACAGTATACAGTCATATCAGTACTTTATACATCACAGTATACAGTCATATCAGTACTTTATGCATCACAGTATACAGTCATATCAGTACTTTATACATCACAGTATACAGTCATATCAGTACTTTATACATCATACTTTATACATCACAGTATACAGTCATATCAGTACTTTATACATCACAGTATACAGTCATATCAGTACTTTATACATCACAGTATACAATCATATCAGTACTTTATACATCACAATATACAGTCATATCAGTACTTTATACATCATAGTATACAGTCATATCAGTACTTTATAACCAGTCACATCAGTACTTTATACATCACAGTATACAATCAAATCAGTACTTTAAATATGACAGTGGAGAGTCACATCAGTACTTTATATATCACAGTACACTATCAAATCAGTACTTTGTACATGACAGTGCAGTCATATCAGTACTTTTTACATGACAGTACACAGTCATATCAGTACTTAATTTATGACACTACACAGTCATAAATATACTTTATACATGACACCACACAGTCATATCAGTACTTTATATATGGCAGTAGTGTCATATCAGTACTTTATATATGACAGTACACAGTCATATCAATACTTTATACATGACAGTACAGTCATATCAGTACTTTATACATCACAGTACACAATCAAATCAGTACTTTATATATGACAGTGCACAGACATATCAGTACTTAATATATGACAGTACAGTCATATCAGTACTTAATATATGACAGTACACAGTCAGTTTGGAAGTGAAAGTCATACCTCTGTAGTTGTCTACATTGGCATAATTCAAGTCAAAACTTATTTGTGGGAAGTAAACAATACAAATAAATAACCATTTCTTAATTTATAATGTGTCAAAATAGGAATATTGTTTGTGAATGGCATAGCATTAACCCTTTCAAACCTACAGACCATATTAGACTGGTATTAGACAATAAAAAAAGAGCATACCACTCAGATATTCAGGGGTGAAAGGTTAATAATTGATTCAATTCATGTTTGTCAGCCTTTTTCAAATGTTTATTTTATTATTTTTACAGGTATATGTTTGAGGGAGGAACCAATTTTGGATTCTGGAGTGGTAGGTTGATGTGCTGCCCGTAACCTGTTTAATTCAAACAGTGAGGATGTATCATGGAAGGTCCTTAGTTTGTTAGGGTCCTAATTTATATATTTGCCTTTAGTTTATATTTCGTTTAATCTTGCGATATCATGTATGTAAACATAAACAAATGTAAATCTAAACATCTGCATCCTTGCGACATACTATCTTTGAGAATGTGCTTCTGGCAGGTTAGTAATTTTTCTAGATACATGCTCCAAAAATGTCAATTTAGTTACCGTATTCAACCCATTAAACACCCATATCCCTGTAAGCGCCCCTCAACTTATTAAGCACCCATGTCCCTGTAAGTGTCCCTCTCCCTTTTTTACATATGATTGAAAACCTTTTCTAGTTGGTTGACAAGGAGATGTGGACCTGAAAACCGTAAGTAACAATTTATCTGTGGCACCCCAACAACAGAATTTTGTTGATAGGTATCCGTGGTAATAACAACAACAACTTTACCACCGTGCCTTATAAAAAATTAACTGTTTTACGTCAATTGGATTATTAATTGTTCCCATTAAGCATGCACCCCTTTTTCCTGATTTATTTTTAGTGCCCTGGGTGCTTAGTGGGTATATGGTACCCACTAAGGTATATGGTATTCTCCATTTGGTATAACGTCAGTAGCATGATAAATGGATCAATTCACTCACTACGAACTGTAAGCTCAATGACATAATCTTGACGGAATTAGGCTCCGGTTATACAGCACCTAACTATCGCCGAGTGGAATTTGTTTTGTGAATGGAAAAAATGAAATATCTTTCAAATTAAACTGATATTGAGGAAATAGCTGGTGAGGTTTTTAACTTGCTGATGAAATTTGACAGAAATTTTTTGATAAACATTTCAAATTGTTGAGACAGTTAGGACAATTAGTCAAAATTATCACTGATGGCTATTCAAATGAATGTTTGTAAATCAAAGTTCTAAATCAATTTCACACTTAGACAAACAGCAGACCTAAAATATAACAAAAACACTTTGTATGGTTTTTTAACATCGAGCAAATTTGAATTCCTCTCTCGTATTAAGAATTGCAGTTAGCAGGCCAAAACAAAATGAATCACCTTTCTGCTTACAAGCTGCTGAAATTATGGTGTATCTGTACTGTATGTTTGTTTTGAATTTGCCTTTAATGAACACATTTTATTTTGGATTAATTATTGATCAAAATCAATACAGAATGTAAAACTGCTCACTATTTAGAGACTGAAAAAGGAAGCTTCATCTTTTTGCTCAATTTGAAATTATTGATATATCTACCTCACCTGTGTTAATGAAAGATTATCTTAGATATAGAAATCAGTTTGAATCCCAGTGTTACAATAATAATCAACCAGTTCAATACTTTCATTCCATTTATTTTACCTAGGGGCTGACCCACCAGCTTTATTTTGTCCGACCAGTTATGATTATGATGCTCCGTTGACAGAAGCTGGAGATATCACTGACAAATATATAGTTCTCCGACAGGTCATTTCCAAGGTAGGTGTACATGTTTGTCTGCTATGCTGTTCTCACATAATGTACTAACTGAAGTCATTTACATGTACAATTATACACTTTGGGATTCTCTCTCTCTCTCTCTCTCTCTCTCTCTCTCTCTCTCTCTCTCTCTCTCTATATATATATATATATATATATATATATGTATGTTAACAAGGAACTGATAATCTATCATCAAGAAAGTGATATTCTATTATCAAGGAATTTATAATCTGTTATCAAGGAACTAATTGTAATAATAGAGAGAGAAAGTATAAGAAATTAAAATGATTTATATACTAAAATGTCATGTGACACCCGCAGTGGTTTCCAGTTAAATGCACTTAAGTTTACAATACATTTGTATTATATTTTTTCAGTACAATGATCTACCCAGAATGCCCATACCAGCATCAACAGTAAAAGAAGCCTATGGAAAGACTGGAATGAAATTTGTAAGTTCTTTAAACACAATCACTTGATTGATATCTTTTTCTAAAGAACGTTTATTTATTTCATAAATGTCAAGAATGTTTCACCAGCTTTAAGGAACTAGGACAAATTTATAAACTTGCTATCAACTACTAGTGTTTTGTATGTAGTTTGTCATGTGTTAAACCTTCAGAGGCAATCAAATGGTCACATCTCAATCAAAGGTCCTTCAGCTCTCAACTTTTATTCTGTAATGTTACTCTTTTAATGCAATTTGCTGTTCTAACTCTGTCTGTACTTTGTCAGATAACTATTTCTGTACCTATGTCAGATAACTCTGTCTGTACCTATGTCAGATAAGTTTGTCTATACCTATGTCAGATAACTATTTCTATACTTATGTCAGATAACTCTGCTTGTACCTATGTCAGATAACTATTTCTGTACATATGTCAGATAACTATTTCTGTACCTATGTCAGATAACTCTGTCTGTACCTATGTCAGATAACTATTTCTGTACTATGTCAGATAAGTTTGTCTATACCTATGTCAGATAACTATTTCTGTACCTATGTCAGATAACTCTGTCTGTACCTATGTCAGAAAATTATTTCTGTACCTATGTCAGATAACTATTTCTGAACCTATATCAGATATGTCTGTCTTTACCTTTGTCAGATAAGTCTGCCTGTACCTATGTCAGATAACTATTTCTGTACCTATGTCAGATAACTCTGTCTGTACCTATGTCGGAAAACTATTTCTGTACCTATGTTGGATAACTCTTTCTGTACCTATGTCAGATAACTATTACTGTATGTCAGATAAATCTGTCTATACCTATGTCAGATAACTATTTCTATACTTATGTCAGATAGGTCTGTCTGTACCTATGTCAGATAGGTCTGTCTGTATCTCTCTGAGATAACTCTGTCTGTACCTATGTCGGAAAACTATTTCTGTACCTATGTCGGATAACTCTTTCTGTACCTATGTCAGATAACTATTACTGTATGTCAGATAAATCTGTCTATACCTATGTCAGATAACTATTTCTATACTTATGTCAGATAGGCCTGTCTGTACCTATGTCAGATAGGTCTGTCTGTATCTCTGTTAGATAACTATTACTGTATGTCAGATAAATATATCTGTACCTATGTCAGATAGCTCTTTCTGTACCTATGTCAGATAACTCTTTCTGTACCAATGGCAGATAAGTCTTTCTGTCAGGTGGTCGCTAAAGCAGGTTTTACTGTATATTCCCTGTAGTAAAATGAATGTGAGAGTACAGTGTTGAAACAGATTATCAAGTTAACAAATCAGCTGGCAACACCATTGGAAAGAAATTAGATAAAGTTGAAATATAGATGGTTAAAACTAAATCAAAATGTTTGAAAAGGATGTCTAAATATGTATAATTTGGAAAATAAATGTTTATCAAAAATGTCTTTTGTCTGTTTGAGATTCTGTCTGCAGGTTTAATTCTATTGTTAAGATGTATTTTTATCATATTTTTTCATTTCTATTTCATTTTTTATCTAATTTTATAATTAGCTTGAGTACACAATACACGATTGCATTTCCAACAGAAATCCTCAAATCTCAAAGGTGACCCCAGTTTTTGTTGAAGAAATATATATTTTCATAAATTACTTCTAAGGATTTTTGATAATCTAGATTAAATTTGTTTTTTATTTATTTTAGAAACTGTACATAAATAGAATTGGTTGATTCCAGTTTTTGCAGTGCTCTGTATGATATTGAATATTCTGTTACATTTTAATTTGAAATAGTTTTGGATTGATGGTTCTGTGGTTGCCGAATGCAGACATTTGATTGATATGGTTTCTTTTGGCAGGTTACCACTATACAGGATGCTTTACCAGTCCTATGTCCCAAGGGACCAGTACAATCCAATTACCCTCTTACAATGGAAGCTCTTGGTCAGGTAAATTTACAGCTATCATAGTATAGTGTACTCTTCACATACTGCGAGTTCTGCATAAATATTTTTCAAACTTAAATCAAGTACAGTGAAACCTGTATATAGGGGCCACCCAAGGGACCAGAAAATATTGACCTTTATGTGCAGGTGACCCTTATAGACAGGTTCAATTTAGTTGAAGTATGCAGTCAAGGGACTTGAAAAAAACTGGCCTTTATAAACAGGTAATCCTTATATAGAGGTGGCCACTTTAGCGGGTTTTACTGTACATTATTAGCAATAATCATGAAAGATCATGACAACAGCTTGTTATATAGATTTAAAGCAGTCATTTATAACCAACAGACTCTGGCAATTATGTGTCATACGGGACAGAAGGGTTTTTAGTTAATTCTGGACTCAGTTACAGTACCATTGCCAAGACAAAGTCAAAATTTACTCCTCTATTTTTCAGTATCAAGGATTTGTACTATACAGACATGTGTTGAGAGGGGATACACCTAAAGACCCAATGACACTAGATCTGCGAGGGGTCAGGGACAGAGCTATGCTTATGCTGGACAAGGTAAGATATTCACAAGACTCTTTCAGGCTGCACAATAAGTTTCTAATGGGCATATGATGATTTTTTTAAGAAAATATTTGATTTCATTATAATAACTTTAATAGGATGATTAGAAAAGTTGCGGGACATGAGTCCGCAGTCAACACGCCAGAGTCAATTGTGTATCTTTGTTGTAATATGTAAACAACTACTGGAAATCATGTATGCTGCTCAGTGCCACAAATTCTGCTCAGGTCAGACATTGTAATTGTACCTTGACAACTCTCAGTAACAGTAAAAACCAGGAAATAATTTAGAAATTATGCAGCAGAATTTTTATACACTGGCCGTTATACTTCTCTTCATGTATTTTGGAAAATACCTAGTAATTTCAGCCATATGCTGGTTTAATCCTGCTAGAACCAAAATTGATTTTATTTGAAAGTTTGCCACTTTTTAAATTAGTGAATGCTGGTTGTTTTTTCTGGAGTCCATGCACATTTAAAAAAAATTAAGTTTTCTTCCAAGATTTTTTGTGAGTGGCAGAGCACAAAAAGTGAAAATTTTGGGCATAGCACACAGTGATTTTTTTTTATGTAAATGGGAAGAATATTAAATCTAAAAAAAAAATATAAGGATGGTGGAACAAAATAGAGTAGGGAAACAAGATGTGTTTGTGAAACACAAAAGCTCTTGGTCCCAACAAATTTTTGCAATGTCCTACATTTTTTTACCCACCCAAAGGGAGATCCCCCCACCCCCCCCCCTCATCCCTGGTAGTAGTATGATGGCCATGTGAATGTTAGTGAAGTGAGAGCAATCCTCAGATGAACTTATAGTCTAAGTTTGGTTACTGTATCACAATTATTGCACTCTATATGTAAGTGGGACAGAATTAGAGACAGACAAACAAACAGACAGATGGACGATCCAAACACTAGATGCCCCCCGTGGAACTTTCAGGCCGGGCACATAAAAATCAAACTTGGCACATAGTCTGGTATAATTATGCTATGGTGATTCCTGCATGTACATTGTGACCACAGCTGGTCTATGGGCCCATATGTGTCAGTGGCATTGTGACATCATTTGAAGATAAACATACAAAAAAGTAAGAAGTTTTATTTTACAAATAACCAAAGGGAGATCTTTTCAAAGCATTTAACGAGAAACAATATCTTCTTCACAGGTTCCTCAAGTTATTTTTGACAGAAGTAGTAGTATGATGGCCAACATTACTCTGAAAGTTAATCAGACGATTGATATTCTTGTGGAAAATATGGGTCACATCACTTTTGGTTCTGAAATAAACAACAATTCAAAGGTAAGTTTTATGACAATCTATCAAGAATCCATTTCTGGCTTAGAATTTATCATAATTGAAAAGTAAGTGGCTATATGTGTAAAGCATAAAAAAAATATCTGAAGTTGATATTAGTTTATTTGAAATATTTAAAAAAAAAAGTGATGTAAACTACTAGCTATTTAACAGATTAGTACATTTTGGGGATAAGTAAATATTGGTCAAAATGATCTTCACCTGACCTTTAGTCATTACTATCTTGACTATCCTTATTTATGTGTCTTATGTTCATTTTTCTTGTTAATGACCTCTTCACAAAAACAAGCTGTCAGATTTCATTGTGTTTTGTTTTGTATGGAATGCTCTTGGGAAAAGGATATGATTATTATAAAATGAAAATGCAATGGTGCTGTGCCAATAAGGCCTTTAACCCTTGCATCCCTGCAGACAACAATAGACCAGTCTAACATTAGAAAAAACCCATTTAGAAACTAGGGGTGGAAAGGTTAAAATGTATGCATGGAACCTAGATGGCAGTTAAGATTCTTTAGGACGCTTGGTAAATACTGTATACAGGATATTTTTGCTGCTGTTTAATTTTTACCATTCCGTGCTTAAATAAGAGAGCGAATTTTAAATGAAAGTGAAAATTTCAAGCTAAATAATTGAAGCAAGTTAAACATTCCATCCATTAGACATGATTTATTGCAAATTTATGATGGGTGAATATGTTTTCTGTCCTAAACGAGTGAAATCAAGCAGGGGCAATAATTTCTGGTCATACGGCACATCAAAAGATACTTTTGTAGTGTAAAATGCTGGTTTCATTGTTTTACGCTGATCGCTCTTACACAGTAACTAATGTACACGGTAACTAATATACACGGTAACTAATGTACACTGTAACTAATGTACACTGTAACTAATGTACACGGTAACTAATGTACACGGTAACTAATGTACATGGTAACTAATGTACACAGTAACTAATGTACACAGTAACTAATGTACACACTCACTGTGATATTTTTTTTATTTAGGGAATAATTAGTAATGTCACATTTGGAGGATCTGTTCTAAGTCCATGGACAATATATCCAATATCACTAGATAATGTCAATGTTGCAGATCTGGCCAGTGTCTCAAAGACTAGGTAAGACATATAACTAAATTATAATGTACAAGGTATGTAATATAAAAAGAGATGATTACAGTCAGCTAATGTTAGATACCAAGAGATGATTACAGTCAGTTAACATTAGATATCAACATATGACTACAGTCAGCTTTGTTAGATACCAACATATGATTACTGTCAGTTAATGTTAGTTACCAAAAGATGATTACAGTTTATGTTAGATACCAACAGATGATTGCAGTTAATGTTAGATACCAACAAATGATTACAGGCAGCTAATGTTGGAGATACCACCATATGATTACAGTCAGTTAATGTTAGATACCACCATATGATTACAGTCAGTTAATGTTGGATACCACCATATGATTACAGTCAGTTAATGTTGGATACCAACCGACATATTAATGATGTTTTAACCAAACAAGATAGTTAAACATGTTAAAGAATGTAAAATTGTTCAAACTGTCATACAGTCGAACCCGTCTTCAGAGACCACCCCAACTGCCACTGAAATATGGTCTCTGATGACAAGTGCCTGGTGGTAACGGTACAGTGGAACCCATCTTGAGAGACCATCCCATCTGCCACTGAAATGCGGTCTCTCAAGACAGGTTGCACAGTATGACATTTGTTTAATGTAAATTCTCTTATTTTGTTAACAAGGTTATATTACCAGTGTTTTATATGCCATCTTTTGTATCAACAGCAAAGCTGGTCCCATAACTAATGGCAACTTGTCAACACCATCATTTTATATCGGTGAAATGAACATCCCCAATACACCTGAAGATACGTACCTGGATATGTCAAACTGGCAAAAGGTAAGTATTTATATGTATTACCTATCATAACAATACATAAATGTATATGAAGTATTTAGTCAACATACATTTGAAATCTCCAATCTCTCAAACCAGATGGATTATAGAGGGAGGGGTTGATGTTAAAATCCAGGTCAAATACCAGAGTTAAATGTTAGCAAATTAAAACAAATAAAAATAACAAAATGTTCATAAATGATCATTTACCAGGTGCTTCAAATTACATGTACATATGGTACAGTTTTATACAGATGGTTTATTAACTAAAACATGATTGATTTTCATGTACAAAAATAAAGAAAAAGTTGTAAGGAATTAAGTAAGGATCATTGTGACAGAGTTTCAAAGTCATAGGGTCCATGGACACATACACCTTAGTAAATGGAAATTAGTAGTTTTTCATCAATTTTTATACATTTTTTACTTCTTCTCAAGACAGATAAAGCCCATCAGGTCTCTTGTTTTAATTATACACTTACTCAAGTGACAGTTCAAGCCCATTGGGTCTCTTGTCTTAATTATACATTTCACTTAAGTGACAGTTCAAGCCCATTGGGTCTCTTGTTTAATTTATACATTTCACTCAGGTGACAGTTAAAAACCCAATAGTTCTCTTGTCTTAATAATATATTTCACTCAGATGACAATTAAAGCCCATTGGGTCTCTTGTTTTAATTATACATGTCACTCAGATGACAGGTAGAGCCCATTGGGTCTCTTGATTTAATTATACATGTCACTCAGGAGACAGTTAAAGCCCATTGGGTTTCTTGATTTAATTATACATGTCACTCAGGAGACATTTAAAACCCATTGGGTTTCTTGATTTAATTATACATGTCACCCAGGTGACAGTTAAAGTCCACTGGGTCTCTTATTTTATCTAGTTTAAATGCTGTGGTTAAGAAGATTTGTCGAGGTCAGGTTTACTTCTATCGCTGATACATCAGATAAACCTGTATGGCCATTGCTACTTATCATTCCTAGCACATGCTTCAGATGTTAAATTGGTCATGTAGATTTTTGCAAAAATTACCTTGTTTTGCACTTATTTCTTTTCTGTGCTGGGGTTAAGAAGAAAGGTTGAGGTCAAAGGCCAAAGCCTCATAGTGACCTATTGTTGATGTGTTTTGTCTGTCATCCTCCATCAACCATCATATGTTCTTGATGGCAGTTGTGCACAGAAGTCAAATTATCAACAAAGTTATTAAATACTCCAGTTGAATCTCTGGAAATATCAAAAAATAGTTCGGAGTACATACTCAAGTTTTCATACACAGGGTTATTTTTCATATTTTATGAAAATATCATAAAATTTGACCCAATGTTTTGGTAAGAATGAGAAAATTAATGTGTGGCATAGCATACCACAGTTAGACAACTGAATTGTCAATATAATGATATACAGTAAAACCTGCTGTAGTGGCCACCTCTATATAAGGATTACTTGTTTATAAAGTCCCTTGACTGTATACTTCAGCTTAAATGAACCTGTGTATAAGGGTCACTTGCACATAGAGGTTTATAGTTTCTGGTCCCTTGGGTGGAGTACTGAGTAAATTTGATGACTTTGGGCCTTGATCTTAAATGTTCATGTAGGTTTCAGTAATTGAAATATTAATAATCTTTGTTCTTATTTCATTTCATTTACAGGGGCAAGCCTTTATAAATAACACTGCAAGTTACAACCTTGGCAGATATTGGCCTGGTATTGGCCCACAGGTTCGTCTATATGTGCCAAAACCATTCCTAACACCGAAACCAAAGACAAATTATGTAATAATGTTTGAACTAGAGAAAGCACCATGCGACTCGGATGCTAATTGTTACGTAAATTTTACAGACCAGCCTTTAATTAATGCGACAGCACACGGACCCACAAGGACCAGAAAAATTGGTGATAATTTCCCATACAATAGATTCCATTAACCAGATATTCAATATTGATACAGGAAAAGTTTCATACATTAAAATTCCAAAATGCATTAAAATGGAAGATTTTGCCTGAAGTCGGGAGAAAATCTGCTGTGGTTTTCTAGATCTATGTTATCATATGATCATGAGACTGACGATAACTACTTACAAAATTGTAAAGCTACAAAGATGATTATTATTTTTTGCTGTTGTTGTGATGATTGAATACAGTCAAACATTTTGCCTTCATACTTGAAGTAACTGCACATATTTAATTCTTTACAAACCATTTTCAAATAATTCCAGATTTTTTACTCTTCCTATATATAAGCAGCCTGTATTGAAAAGCTACATTCCAAAAAAGTGAAGAAAATAAGGACCAAATATGTTGTTAATGTATTCGACCTATAAAGGTCCCATGTCCCTATCAGTGCCCCTCCCTCTTTCTTTCATACGTTCAAGCATCATTTCTATCTAATCAACATGGAGAATCTGTAGCCCTCAAGCAACAGAATTATATTGATGTGTCCTTGGTAATAACAACAACAACTTTACCACTGTGCCTTTTAAAACTTAACTCAATTTGACTATTGATTGGTCCCATTAAGCACCCACCCCTTTTTCCTGATTTTTGTAGCACCCTGGGCACTTAATGGGTTGAATACAGCATCTCAATTTTCACTGTATTAATCTTCTCATTATACATAACCAGTCCATTGTACTAATTAAGACTACACACTGTCTATATTTGTCTAATAATTTTATAGCCACTGTGTTTGATACTTGTATAGCATAGCCTACATTTATTTCCCTTGAGGGAGATCAAAATATTTTGGTTGCCTTCAACAACTCACATGACATTCTATGAACAGCATTACAAGTTAGGCTGTTTTAAGAATTTGTAATCTGGCACTCCCTACTTGAATACATTATAAAAATCGGGATATTCACACCTCTTAACTAGAGAGCTGCGAGGATGTCTTCCAGATACACCAACCTTTGTCAAGATATGTTCCTGGGACACAAAAATCAGCCACTATTTAAGTGATATTTAGTTTTGTGATAAAAACATCATTTGCAGCAAACATATTGGATCAGTAGGACAGAATTTGTTCATGGAAAGAAAATATACTAAAATCTTACAACAGTGTGTTAAATGTTATTGAGAAATTGTAAGAAAGGTTTACCAAAATTGTTTTGGTGAAACTGACAACCAATTAAAAGTTGTTTCCCATAGCGAAATAAGTATTATTTTCCAAAAAAAAAAAAAAAAAAAAAATTAAGTATATTTTCTCACTTCTGCTGAAAATATGTATTTTCCCAATTAAAATGCAAGGGACACTTTTCATAAGAAATTTAAGTCAGTAAAATATTAAAGAAAAATTACAGTTTGAAATAATTTTTTTTTTCTTCCCGAGAATTTTTTAAGCTAGTGTATTTTTGAAGAATATGGCAAGTTCTATTACCTGTGCGCCAACAAATGTTTTGATACTTTTTGTTGGCCAGAACAACCATGTATGTAGCCACTGTTGATATACACAGTCATGCATACATGTATATTGAAAATGAAATTCACACACCTTTTATCCTCAGTATATCTTTCATAGTGTTAGTAAAATTTATATACTTTGGGGGGGGGGGGGGGGGAGGGGGGGGGGGGGGGGGGGGGGGGGGGGGGGGGGGGGGGGGGGGGGGAGGGGGGGGTGGGGGGGGGGGGGGGGGGGGGGGGGGTTGCACCAAAAGCATCTTGCCCCTACAACTTTAAGCTTTTAAAATCATTGATATATAAAGCTTTATATATCGCTGTTAGAATGTACATGAACACAGTTGATACGTGTACGACTTGAAATACATGTAGTGTGTGACAGCAGTGCTGTATAAATTAACTGTGTTGTATACTTAGGTACCTGATACAAAGTATGTATCTTCTGAAGTAGCACAAAAACACAATGATGTGAATTTTTAAAACATCAAACATTTGTTCTATTTAACACAAAAACACAATTACCTAACTTCACAGATGTGATGTGAATTTTTAAAACATCAAACATTTGTTCTATTTTACACAAAAACACAATTGTAACTTTTCACAGAATATACTCTCTCATTTATGACTACCTCTATGAACCATCACCCTTAAAACATAAAAAAACCCTCAAAAATTGGGGAAATACTGTAAAAAAATTTAAACGAAATATTATTTTGTTTAATCAGATACTGTGTTACATAATGCATTGTTGAAAAATATTTTTGATAAGCATTTAGCCTAAAGGTATGAGTTTATTTGATCTGTGAATATCTCTTTACATGTTATACATTGCCATAGGTGATATGCTAATGTTTTCTGACCTTTTCCTAATTAATTTAAACTTTTTTGGTATTGTGTTGTATAATTTACATGTAGTCATTGTATGTATCTGTAAATATTACATAATCATTGCCACCATATGACCAGAGATGCATAATTTACACTAAATGTATGATTTGGTTTGAATGCTGATATTACATGAACAGTAGATCTTGTGTTTTACAATTATCAGAAAAATATACATTGTACCTATCAGTTGGCTTCTAGTGCTTTTATCTTGGTTTTGATATTATACTACCATAGAATAATGTTGATAAATGTGGATGCAACTTAGAGTGGAAATAAATAAGCTAAACTAGTACATTGCCTGTGTTGGAGTTTTCTTTTTTTTTTTTCTAGTCACTGATATTTGCCTCATCAACTAAATCAATTTGATATGAAGAAATTCCTCCATCTTATTTACAGTAATAGTTCAGTTGATTATTCAGTGTTATGTTCAAACATTTCTTGACCTTAGAAACTCCAAAATGTTGTATTGTTGTATTTATGTATTTGTGTATCTTATTTCACAACACTCGACCAGAAGTGCTTAAAGTTAACACATGAACATGTGATTTGTAGTAAGAATCCTATAATATGATGTTCTTCTGTCTTGTGGAATCTTTGAACCTCACACAGAAGAATATGGCCGACTTTTCGAACATTTGGGTTTGACTATATCATTTGAACTATACAAGATATGACATTGATATATCACATGTAGATTCCCTACGATGAAGAATATACTATGAAGCTTTAAGATTCTGGCATTGCGACCTTGACCTTTGAATAATACAAGGTTTCCCAAAGCATATGCAATTCTTTTGATGAGCCCTTTCAGAATGTACCATATGCAATTTGACCCATTGTTTTAAAAGCACTTTCTGTGTATTATATCTTGGAAACAATACATGTATTGTAATTTGTTGTGGGCAACCTGTGTTGTCTTTTATTGTTTGTTGATGTTTACAGTTTACTCAACAATTTTTCAGTCACGTGGTAGTTGCCAGTTTTCATGGTCTGCAAACATTGTATATAGATGTAACTTAAACCAGGACCCAAATTTACGCAATACTCAAACTCAACTTTTATTTCATTATTTTGTCTATATAGGCCTACATGTAATCATTTGTAAAACTTATGGGTTTGACTTGAGTGATTAGGAAATACAGGTATATTATTATTTTAATCATTCATACTTCAATTTTTGCATCACACTTTTGATTTACCTGTAAAAAATGAATTAATCTGTTGAGTATGGTACTCAAAACTTGAGTTCATACTCAAACAATTTTTTAATATTTCTGAAGATTTCTTCAAATAAGCAATGATGTTGATAATCATTTACCTAATCGATATACGAACATGTCCAAGAATAAATCTTGTGTATTTTTGCCTTAAAATCATGAAAAATTAGTTGAGCTTGAGAACTGGGTTAATTTGGTAAGTTCTAGCCTATGATACAAAAAGTTTCCCACCAAACTTTAACTGATTCTATTCTATAATCAATACAGAAAACAAACCACCATTTGAGGATTAACATTACCCTTATAACTGATCAATTATCAATGAATTTGTACTGTACATACCCAATAATTAAATAATTAATCACTGCATCTTAATCTCCAGAGAGACTCAATCAATATCCCCATTTTTTTAAAGGTAAGGGCACCTGGAAGTTTAATAATCTACTATTAAAAGACAATCATTATCTTGATGGAGTTAAGAACACACAGTATGTTGTATAGTCATACAATCTAAGTTCAAGTTCAGTTTATTTCTCGTAAACCAAATTACATACCACAAATATTCAGAATGAATTGTATTCATGCATAAATGAAAAATGTCCAATAAGAATTCAATAACATATAAATGACATTACTTTGTAAATCAGGGAAACAAAACAAGGTATGTTAAACCTAATAATAATACTTGTAAAATATTTAATTTTCACCTTTTCAATCAATGGTATTTAACTATCCTTTAATCAAGTGTATAATTATTTAAAATCTTACTCCTTGACAGAGAAAATATGCTATCAAATTTGTTTGAAACAAGATTAATTCATAAAAAAAAATGGTAGTCCTTAAGTAATTTTTTTTAGTAAAATATGTTTTCATCTTTCATTTCTAGTCTTGATATGAATGTGTGGATGAACATGTTGATATTTGTGAAAAAGCTCATCTCATTTATTACCATATATTACAAAATTGTTTTGTAACACATGTTTGAAATTAAAAGTAATGAAAAAAATATATCCCCATTGTTTTTTAAATGAAATTAATATAAGATATATGATACATGTACATACATAACAGCAAAGACATAAATATCAAAAGCTGATAAAGAACGCAAATATTTACAAGATAGACAGAGAATTTACTTAAGTATCAAAAATTATTTAAAAATCTTTTGTATATTATCTTGAAGAAGCTGAGATTACCATTTCAGCAAATAAGTTCAGTTAGTGTTACAAAGAAGAAAGTTGTTCAGGCATTAATTTTTCTTTCTTCTTTGATGCAACACAAACAAGAAGTTTCAAATTCAGTCAGAAAAAATAAAATTTTAGTTTAGTTTAAACATATTTTTTATTTCAATAATAAATTTTTACTAAAAATGAATAAAAATTAAATAATAATATATTACATATAATCAAAATATATATATTAATAGCTTTATATATTGCTGATATAATTTACAGAAAATAAAATAATAATAATAAATAAAATAATAACAATAAAATACAAATGACAAAAAATGAAAAAATCAAATCAATACAAATCAAATTCAGTCAAATAAAATCAATAAAATAGAGTGAAATAATAAAATAAAATAATCTCAGAAGTAATTTACAGACTTTAAATCTCCTGGAAGTGATATAAGATTTGTAAGCAAAATGTTATTCAAAGACCAGCTGGCAATACCTCTACACTAGTCACTACAGAAGAATTCTAAATAGTTATCACGTTTTCATTTCATGTTGATTTATTTCATTTTGGTCACACCTCAAATTCCCTAATGAACGAAAAAATATGTTTTATTGTAACCCCCTCTGTTTACACAACTAATCTCCGAAATCATTTATTATCAAAGGAGCCTTTGTGTTCTATTTCCAGACGCCGTCGGGTCTCTTTGATGTAGTAAAGACTTAATTTAGAGTAGTCTCCCTTCCAACAATGCATTATGGGTATGGACGCGAATTTTGAATGGCTTCGTCGCGGGTGAAAACAGTTTTTATGCAATGGAAATCCAATGAAAAACAGAAAGATGTCACAATCACATATACGGTGAGTGTTTAAGTAAGTTGACATCATGTGAAAATGTCGATTGTATTTTCAGATGTGCAGAAAAACGATTTATTTTGATATTTGTAACATCGAAGTTCGAACATCCATGGGCACGGCCTCCGACGTTGACTCCGTGTCATTTCTTTATTAGGCCTAGTATCCTTTGTTTGGTATGACCAAGACCGACCTACTTGTATAAATTCTTGGTAGAAAAAAATTCTGCACAAGTTTAGTTAAGACGATGATCTTTGGACATTTTCCACCGATCCTAACAGATTCAGTTTCACTTTCAATGTGACAATATTATCAATTTTTACTATTGACGTATTTGTCAGTATTTCTTAGCACCTTAAGTAGAGCTACTAATAAAGTAACTGTCACACTAAGGAAGCTATTTACTTTTCTCTAGACCTACAAGAAACCACTTTTTTTCCCAAAGAAATTCTTCGAAGTCCAACTGTATTCAATTTCAATAAAATTCCACAACAAAGTTACATATCATAAATGCATTACCAATAGATCTAGGCCCTAATTATAACTTTTCGTTTCTTCGTTTGTTTTGTTATAAATTTTTATTTCAAGAAACAAAAAATAAAAGTCTTTTTCAGCGCTGAATTGTCCTGGAGTGTATCAAAATATGTAGGCTACAGTAGTTGGCCATTTATAAATTATGCTCCCAAAAGGAAGGTAACTGGTGAGCGACCAATTCTTGCAAGTTCCTATTTCACCAGCAAGTAAATTGCAAAATGTTACTGTTTCGAAGACAAGGCGATTTTCTGTTTGTTAAACAAACAGAATAAAAAAAAATCTTTGGAAAACTAGAAAATATCAGATGAAATAAAATGGTCGCTGACCAGTATATATACATGTACATATAAATGTACTGTATCCTTATAATTAATCTTCCATTTGTTTGATTTTGTTCCCTGAATTTGGTAGACATTGAAATTGAAAAAATTGCATGTTTAATGCTGGGAGTCTGGGCCTAATTTTGATCATATTTTCATTTATTGACATTCATAAATTGATCAATGGTTTTATTGCATGTTTATGTATTACATCACAGATCGATTCATTTCCTTTGTAATAAACAGAAACATTATGTTACACTCACAAAGAATAGCATATATCCTCTGAATCAATAAATGGATTGCAATGGAATTTCTACCAAAACCTCAAGTTTTTGTGAACATGTTTTATTAAAATTTGATAAAAGACAAATTTTCTTTTGGAGATCTTGAAAAAACCATGAATTTACTAAGATTATCTAGAATATATAGTGAAAATGATATATGAGACATACTTTTGGCCAACTATAGTATGTGAATTGCTGAAATGTATTACAGAACTAAAAGCGTCAAAAAATGACATTTTTCCTGTATAAACACTTTTAGCTTTATATTCAAAGTCACAAAAATGACATATATTTTTTCTATATAAACACTGTAAAATTGAGAGGCACAAAAACAACATGATTTTACTGTATAAACACTCAAAAGGAACAGTCATTATTAATATATTCAGGTTTACAGTACATCTCTTACTGATCAGTAATACCACACCTTTGTTACCCAGATGGAACATATCACCATCATTATTACCATGTTATATCACTTTTATGACAGGTAGCAATTAGCTAATATTATAGGATGTAGGTGTTATTACCTGTCTCAGCTGTGACATTTATTTGTCTACCAGGTGTTTATTGAGTATGACACATTACCTGTAATACTGTGTATACTGATCTGTTTCTTACAGGTCCAGGATCTTTACTACCACTACCAGTAATTTAGTGAATACCATCTTCCAATTTCATAAACTGAAGAATTAACCTTTATTAACTAAAAAAAAATGAAAAAGAAATAGCATAAAAAATGACCCAAATAGATGGCCTGCAGTAACCTTTGCTTAGATGGGTCAAATTACCTAACTTATAGTACTGATATTAACTAAACTCCACAAGAGATACATGTATAATATACTATAAGTGGGAGTATTTTTATTACTTGATTAAAATATTTATATGCGCCATAATGGCAAATGGTATGCAGGGATTTTCCTAGGCTGATTTTGGGTCCAGTTACAGCAACCATTCCCAATGGCTTGTATTTTCTAAAAATTATGAAAGAATTCCCAATTTTGAAATTCAAAATAAAAAAATAAAATATTTTCAACCAAGTCTCTCAAATTAAGTGTTTTTATTTTAGTAAAAATGTTGTATCTTCCCCCAATTTACGAATCCTGGACCCAGAATTATGGAGATAGGAAAACCCCTGGGTACATGTACATTATTTATAATTTAATTATATGAATACAGAAGTGTTTTTTTTATTATTATTATTATTATTACAATGTCGAATTTCAAAATTCAATCCTGGTTTAAGATACATCTGTGTACAATGTTTTGAGAAAAGCTCATTTATTTGACAGCTTGAAGAATCCCAGTTTGTTAAGTCCAATTTTCAGAAGATTTTACTCAGATAAATTCTGTTGGCCACTTACTGCCAATTTTAACTTGAATATATGTATATCTTGTCCATGCTTTTAAGCATAGTCAGTAATTTTTATTAATTTCAGATTGCAAATTGTTTATTAGTTTTCATTTTTTTTTCCTTAATATTATTTAAGGTTTCATCTTCTCATTTCATGTAGCAAGATA
Organism: Atrina japonica; assembly: GCA_030159075.1. Classification (NCBI taxonomy): domain Eukaryota; kingdom Metazoa; phylum Mollusca; class Bivalvia; order Pterioida; family Pinnidae; genus Atrina; species Atrina japonica. The sequence goes on along the minus strand of BROG01000219.1, from coordinate 386,003 downwards.
TGTACAAAAGTGTACATTGTAATTCCTTATAACAGTCGTACTTGTGTTTGACTGTAATTTGTTACATGTATATTTTCATGGTAGATGTAAGTACATGTTTACTTGGCTTTTTCTATGGTTATGTATACACTGTTAACTGTTCAAACTATAATTGTATTTTGTACATAATGTTATTTTCTTTGTAATTTTTTGTACCATTGTTTTTATACACTTAATGCTGCATGGCATTGGAAAAAAAAAATTAAATTATTATATAAATAACATGTAAACTACATGTACATTGAACAAAGCATTATTATTGTTGTTTGATAATTTCATAAAGTAGTTATCATTGTCTGCCTAACTGTTTATTGATTAATGTGGATATATAAATAATTTCTACCCTCTGAATCTTTCAAGTAATCTTAAAAATTGTAATTAAAGTACTTTCAAAGTATATTTTATAAACTATTTAACAAAACTAAATGTCTTAGGAAGGCTGACCTGTGTATCATGACTCAAAAGTATATCATGATAAATGAAAACCATGTCACCATGTATCACAGTATATCATGTATTGTTATAGGAATGTTCGGTGTAACACTGTAAATACTGTTTGAAACTCAGTAACAGTGAATGTGGGGCAACTAATAAGTAATTACATGACTTCCTTGTACATAAGTAATGAGTATATGTAACATATTTTGGGTAAAAAGAGATCATTTGATGATATACCATAATAGTGACACCAACAGACAGTGAAATACATATACATGTACTAATAAAGAAACCAACATAACTCCATAATAGTGACACCAACAGACAGTGAAATGCATATACATGTACTAATAAAGAAACCAACATAACTCCATATTTTATTTTTCCACAAAATTCTTTTAATATTTTTTCATATTGATACAAAAAAAAAATGTATATTGGCAGACATAAAAATAGTTATATCAATATATTGTAACACCAATGTTTATTAGTATTGTATATGTACTAGACCAAAATTTGAAGAAAAATGAACTAAATAACATAATATATGTAAATATTTTCCATCATTCAATTTATCTGAAGCCAGAAGGATGATTGTTACCATAGATACAGAAGATACACAATGGAAGACCAATCAAGAACTATTTGTTTTTCTTTCATGGGTAGCAGGGAGGCTTAAATATATTCGTTTCTGTAACTGTCAATAAACATTTATATCTTCACAAAATAATGAAACATTTTTTTATACATACTCCAATGTCAAATGTACTTGTACCATTTGAGATTCAGCATATTGTAAATTTGCAATTTAGTGCTGCAGTATTTCAAACCTAGACATATTTGTTGTTGTTGTTGTTGAAAAAAGTCACTCATGCTAGATCAAAGAATAAAAAGCAACAGGGAACTCCAACAACACTGTATCAAAATCACTTTTTGAGAAAATATACTATCCTTACTTTAGAAGATACATTGTTGTACACTGGTTGTATACTGTACAGATCTGCGAAGCTATATGCATTTAGTTTAATACAAAATTGTTACCTTAAATACTTTTTTTGGAAATCTTTTTTTTGCTGAATTAGTAAAACTACTAGTTTATTTAATTAAGAAGTAAATGTTAAGATTTCCTACATACGTGTATATATGTATTGTTTGTTATTTCTTTGTGGAATATATCTGGGTCAGTAACACTGATTGTTAAAACAACACCTATAGTTAATATACAGGTAACCCATAGAGAAGGTAATATCAAACAGTCATTGGTATTTCCCCTTCCTCTTCTCAAGTATTTGTAATGTATATTTTTGTTTCTACATTCTTTTTATATCAATTTTTTTCTGTGAAGGTGGTTAGTAGTTTGTAGTTTTAAGTTCTACTTGGACAATTAGCCAATATTTCTTCTTATTATAATTGTGTCAAAACCCGCAGAATAATTACATTAATTATGAAGTTTTTACAAAGGAAGGTGATAGGCACGTAAGTATCATTTAAATTAGTCTATTATTTAATGTGTGTACACAACAAAGAGTATTACTTCAGCTGGGGTATAAGAACTTTTGGACCAGCATGGTTTTGAAATTAATAAAAACATAAGACATTGTGGTCATACAAACATTTTCTTATATTGATATTGATACAATGAAACAAGTGGAGGAAAAAATGAAAAAGACCAAAAAGAAGAAAGTTGTCATATTGCCCTTGGGGTTAAATATTAAACCAGACAAAGTCCACAAGATTTTAAAGAAATATGACATTTTCATTGATGGCAGTAAGAGGTAAATATGTGTTGATATGTTTTTATATTGTGGGACTGTGATTGGAATTACACATTATATTTAGTGTGTTCTTTTGCATGTATGTAAATAGTAACCACAAAATATAATGACGTGCAGAGTAAATAGCAGAAATATATTTTGAAAAGTTAATAATTCAAAATATCCATTGAAACATGAGAAACAGGATTATAAAGCTTCTGTGATAAAATTAAATTTTCAGTTGATGTGATTTTTTCGTTTTCATATTTGAATTTAATTTTTAAAAAATGTCATTGTCAGTCTACACAGGTGTCTGATCTTTCATGTTCATTTCACTTTTGGCAGTTAAATCAAACTACAAAAATTCGGAGCATTATTACATGGAACTTGTGGAATGTTAATTTAATTCAAAGACACTTGTTTCACATTTGGCATTAAAAACAAATATAAAAAAAAATTGTGTTTATTGCAATTGATAGGACAAATTTTCAATCATAGAAACATAATTCCGACATGTGCCCGTGGGTATTTTATTTACCTGCTTCAGGTAATTATTTACAGATTACTTTCTATTTACTATTACATGTACATGTATCTTTAGATTTCAAGTTGTTGCAGAACACTGTCATTTTTGAAAGATTAAAAGTTGAAAGGGTTTAGACATTTTCCTTTGTCCTTGTATATATCTGAAACATACATGTACATATGCTAATCAGTGTCACAGTCTGAAATGGACAATGGAGCCTAACAGTTATTGCTATAAGCTACATTGTTTGACATCTTAAATAAAAAACTCTATTTTGTTGTGGAATGTAGGTTTATTTACATATTGTCTTAAGGATAATCTGAATCTTAGATAAGCTGTTAGTTGTATACTAGAGGAAACTTGCTATATTTGCCCATAAATGTTGAAACAAAAACAACTGAAAATGTACATGTACATGATTGTACTCTAAATATTTCGTTTTGGTATTTTTTTTTACATTAAGTTTTTACTCTATTGGTATTTAAAACATATTTTAAGATGTTAATAAGTATACCTTGTATGTTTAATATTGTTGCATTTGTCATGTATGATAAAATTTATTTATCTCAATTTGATTTATTACAACATGTATATATACAGTAAAACCTGCTATAGTGGCCACCTCTATATAAGGATTACCTGTTTATAAAGGCCAGTTTTTGAGGTCCCTTGACTACATATTTCAACTAAATTGAACCTGTACCTGGGTCACCTGTACATAAAGGTCAATATTTTCTGGTTCCTTGGGTGACCCCTATATACAGGTTTCACTGTAATTCTTTTTTTTTCATTCATAACAAACTAAGCACTAAACTATTGTTTTTGGAGTAGGACCTAAACTCATGGTAATTACAAATAAAATGAAAAATTGTTTGAAAATTAGAGAATAATTGGCCAACCTGGTTCAGAGGGTCAAGTGAGCTCCATGTATTTTGAATCCTATGGTCCATTGCCCATCCATTTACTTTTCCATTTAAACAAGTTGTCAAGAATCACTTGACAAATTTCAAACATACATTGTATTTGGCACAGTGTCTTCCCACTTGTACAACTTCCAGAAATTTCTTTAAAAAGTAGATTGTACAAGTGAGAATTGTGTATGTATATTTATAACACTATTTACAACATGTATACAACTAAAAAAGCTGGATAAGTAAAATTTGTATTTCCGGGGTATATTTATAAAATGTACAAAATTAATACTTAATATTAAAATATTACAAGCTAGATAATTAAATACATCACTGTAACATCATCAATTCAGAAACTATTTAAACTATTGAAGTTCAAATTCTTAAGAAAATAAAAACAAACTGAAAAATGGAAGCTTTTCCAAGACTAAAAAACATAAAACAACAAACAAGTATGAAAAACATTTGGCTAAGAATGCCCAAAGAGCTTGCCCTTCAAAAAAAATTAAATAGCTAAAAGGTAAATTTTGTTAGTCCCATTTAGTTACATATTCCAATGATGTAAACATACATTTGTACATGTATTTCAAGTAATTCAAATTTTTAGAAGGATCATAAAGCCCTATACTAAAAGTATGAAATTTATTATCCAGGGAGCAGGGAACCAGGGTCTGCAAAATAGTGACTATATTAATTATTATACTTGGTCTTAGAAAACCTTCTCTGCATCTATGAATTGAAAAGATATATGAGGAACGATTAGGAATTATCTATGGATCCCAAATGGGGCCAAAAGTTAATACAAAAAAATCATGAACCAGTGATCAGTCTATTCTCATTGTAATCATGTTCTATAGGTGACTGATAAGACCCACTGGGCCTCTTGTTGTTACAGTAATTTGATTTGTCAACTTAAAATAAATAAGTGAAAAAAACATTGTTTTGCAATTTATTATAGGACCAAAATTACCTATTAAAAAATTGAAAGTCTAATGAAATTCTGGATAATATCGATATGAAAACAATGACACTCATCCGTCTCAGTTTCAAAATAAATTCAAATAAACATAGTTATATTGCACTTAGGAACTCGGTTTCATTAAATTTGTGTATTTTGAAAAATATATATACATGTACATCAGAGACACAGAAATCATGCACAAAGGAAAACCATGCATCCTTAGAAATATTTTTCTCATGAACCAATGATCAGTTTTCATTCATATTGAGTGAGTTTACGAGCTATGTCTTATTTGAAATTCTGTCCCAGTTATTTTCTGATTATCTATCGTTTTATTTCCTTATTGTTTACCGTTAATACTTTTAAAATACATGCAACAGTAAAAAGCTTTGGTTGCATACAAAGTTATTTACAGTTTAATTTAGCTTGTGGATTTTCATTTTGGCTGGTGCAATTAAAATCCACAACCTAGAATTAACCTGTGGCAAAATTGGTGAATTTCCATGGCTAGGGTATGTTTTTATACAGATGGCTTTAATTATATCCAAACGGATATATATTGTACACAAATATATTGTTAAAGTTTCAAGGTCATGGGGTCTCAAGCACAGACTTATAAAACTTGAATTCCAAGAGTAACTGTAACAAAAGTGTACTTTTGCATTCTTACAAAATACTTCTTAAAAACAGAGACAGTTTAAAATAACTTTAAAAAAACAAAAAACAGGTACCCCTGGCCTAGGGAATATCCAGTAGCAAGTACGGATGGTACACCTGGCTTAGGTAAATTCACTAGCCCCAAAGTGGTATGACCAATCACCAAATTTGCTCATATTTACCAAATTGGTACCACTACCAGAATTTCCAGATTTGTAGTTTTAGTAAGTTCTGTATTTTTGTGTTTTTATATTCCTGTAAGTCAAAGCAACTATGATTATCTTAGCTTGAGTTGAGAAAAAAAACTGATTAGGTAAATCTGGTGTTCATTTGACATGTACACTTACAAAGTAAATACTATACATGTATGAAGTGTTACATTGTTATTAATTGTATGTTTTTATATACAAGGGATGTTTGTTTACATGTATGGTATTTTACAATTTTATGCATTGTATATTTTTATACTATGGATGTTTGTTATATACTTGGGATGTATGGTACTTAACAATGTTATACATTGTATATTTTTTATATAGGGATGTATACATGTGTTTTACAATGTTATAATGGAGTTCATTTTTTTCATTCCAGCTCCAGTGATGTATACACAGCAATTGACAATGAAGAAAATGACCTGACAAAGTTGTCTGGGAAAGAACACAAGAAAATGAAGAAACTCTCAAAGAAGCATGCATTTTTATTTATACCTGGATTTCGTAAAAGCAAGAAAACAACTAAAGAAAGAGGGGAAGTTTCTGCAGGTGAACCGCTAATTGCTAGTTCTGTGGATTTTAAGGATCCTAGTTTATCCATTGAGGGTTTAGTGAAGGACTCTGATTCTGGGAAGGACAGTGATTCTATTGGAAGTGTATCCTCACATGAGTCATTGGATTCCAAGGCTGATAATTTTTCACTTCAAAGTAGCAGTTCTAGTCTACAGGCCATAGCTGCTGAACAGCGTACTAGTAGTTTGGATAGTGGAATTGACTGTATGCCCTCAAGAAATTCCAGGAGCGATCTGACAAAATTTAACTTGATGATGAGGAAGGGCGATGTGATAGAAGAACAAACCAGAGGAAGGGCCCCGATTGCTTCTCCGGAGGATGATTCTTTACTTGAGGTTGTTAATTCACACAAGGACAGTGATAATTCTGGCTGTGCAAGTAACAGTTCTGTGGCCTCCTTTCACACACTGAGTGATTGTTCTTCATCTTGTAGCTGTGATTCTTGTGATTATTCTAGTGATTCAGAAGCAGAGGATTCAGTGAAACAGTCTCCTATACAGTATTCCTCAGATTCAGACTCTGATTTGGATTCATGTAGACAAACAAGGAAACGTGTTGATGATTCTACAGACTCAGATTCAGATACTGACGAGTGTTCAGGATTTTTTACACAGGATAAGTGCTTATTTCCCATTCCTCACAATAATTGGGGAAATGTATCATCAGATACAGCTGTACATAGTAATTCTGTAAATAGAACAAAAGTTGTGAAAAAGAAAGTGAAAACAAATGGTTTAGTGAAACAACTTCAGAAACTTAAAGTAAAGAGTGGACATCAACACCGTCTAGTCAGTCCATCGCCAGTGTGTAGTAGTGGTCAAGTAGGAAACAACACATCTACCCCAATCAAGAGATCCGAAGATATATCTAGTTTTTTTATGAACAGTGAAAGTGCTTTCCATATGTATCGTTCTGCGGAACCTCTATATATTAATCAAATACATGATGTGAAAGGAGACTTTGAAAGGAGAAGCCATTCTCATAGCAAACTTGATACAAATGTCAGTTTCTGTAAGGACTCAGTGCAAGATGTAAAATTGAAAAGAAGTGTCAGTGCATGTGAAAGGACTAGTCGCCCCAAACTCCGTAGTCCAAGGTTACAAGTTAGAGACAGAAGCTTAAACAGTGAATTATTACAAGACCAACGTGATGCAAGATTATTGGAACCATCGTTGCCGAAGGATAGTTCAAAGACATTAGCAGATGTTCAGCAATCCATTGAAAAGACTGCTTTCTGGATTAAAAATAATGGTTATGATTCAAAACCAGATGAGAATTCAACGAAATCTTTGTTAAAGAAGACAAAAGAAGTCAATGAAAGAGACTTGTGTAATGAAATTATTGGAGTTTACTTTGGTGAAGAAAGTGATAGTTCTTTGTCTTCCTCTTGTTTAGACAATTCTATAGAGCAGGAATCCACAACAAGTTCTGATGATCAAACGGTTCCCCCACGGACAATAGAAACAAACATTGATGACTTTTCCACAGCTGTTTATGTGCCCGCATCTTACCAGACAGCTCAGGCTAAAACCAGGAAAATCAGAAATGGTGAGTTCATATAAATTTTACTTTCCTCCTTAAAATGTACTTTTTAATTTTGGAGATAAGTATGTACAGTATATCATGTACTTGTATATGGTTAGACAGTTTTCTCAATAAAGTGGGAGAACGGTGTATACATGTACTCTTGTCAGTCGCCATATTGGTACATGTATATTTTACCATATTAAATACTGTGCAATTACAGGAATTTACATTCAGTTTCCCATGCAAAATATAAAGTCTTGATTAGTAATTTCCCCTCAAATTTAAGTGGCAACAAAAATGTTGAAAATAAAACATTCTATTCGTTTCATGGGTTATCCATATTGCGAGACTCTGAAAAAAAAATCCAATGAAATTGGTGAAAAAGAAAATTCTTCCAGGGCTACAAAAATGTTGTAGCCCTGAATAGTGCTAATTACACATGTGTACACTGTACAGTTGAAGATCAATAATGTGTACGTGTACACCAATGTAGAGGTATTATGTTAGGAGATGTAGAAGAAGTATATTTTGCATTTGACGGTTTGTGGTCTTTTATTTCATGACCACCTGTACAATATGTACACACACACACAATCAAACTTTCAAGAGAAAGTCACATGATCAATGTACCTTGATTTGTAAGACAATAGTAAAATCTGTTTTCATGTGGTTTCTAAAGTAATTACATGTGTTAATATTCAAGTTTTTCAACTGATATTTTTCAGCTGAAATGTTGGAGAAGTCAAAAACTGTGATTCAATCATCAACACGAAAGCTAACAGGAATGAAAACAGTTTGCAGACCATCTACAAATGTACGGGAAAAAACCAAAGCAAACGTCAGCTGTGACAAGCCTTCTGTTTTAGTAAGTAGTTGACTTGGTTTTATCATGTTTTTTGTAACATTTGAATTATTAACCACAGAGAATGATTTTTTTTTTAAATAGATTGAAATATATTTTATTAGAACAGTAACTTTATCTGGATAAGCCTGCATTATGTTGATTTGTCCTCTTGATGTAATCTGGCTTTTCAGTTGAAATGATAAATTTGTTATATACCCATCGATTATTAGCTAAAAACAGCACAACTTTTCTTTAGATTTAATTATACATTGTTCATTTATTGGACAAAACATTTCAAAGGAACTTTTTGTGGGAAAAGTTGTCCAAACAAGTAAAAAGAATGTACTTTGTACTCCATCATCAGATGTAGGGAGTACTAGTATCGATTTGGAAAACCACCATCATTATCATTGATATTGTTGCATTATGTACATGTATCACACACACAGCATGTAAAGATTTGACAACTGTATTTCATCAGCCCATATGATTGATGAGACATTTAACATCTGCATGTATACAAGAAAGTGATAACTGAAACCAATACTTATAAAACTAAAGATTCTGAATTACAAGTTGTCAATATTAAAGAACAATGATATGAACATCCTTCATTAAATCTTGTGATTAGCTGTAAAAAGACACCATTAGATAATGCTTTCTGTATAGTTTTGTATGTGTGTGTGTTTCCATATATATGTTTGTAATGATAAGTGTTCCTTCATTTTACAGTCCGAACAAGAAGTTGATACCATAACCAAACTACACACAATTTGTAATGGCCAGCGAGTTGTACAGTACCTAAATACTGCAGAGTCCCCAATGGTACACTTTCCTCGTAAGTATGATTAAGTTTTAAAGTTATATTTTCTTTGGCTTGAAAAACTTTGATATTTTTTAGCTATTACATATTTGTAACTAGCAGTGACCTGCTGACTATTCTTTCCTGAGGCCTTTGTAGATTAAATATCAAACACTGCATTTATATAGATATAGCAGCTTGGTTCACCTTTTTAGTATACAATGAAATCTGTCTTAAAAGACTGTCCCTTGTGCCACTGAAATGTGGTCTTCCAAGACAGTTGGTCTTTTAAGAGGTTTTATTTAAAAGATTATTTAACTGCATGGGTTTTAAATGTGGTCTCTCAAGACAGGTTTAGCTGTACTGTATATCTCTTCCCATTTTTTCCAACAAAAAAATTCCCTTTGAACTAGCAATGATGGTCTTAATGTTGGTGAAACGTCATTAAACAGTTCTATTAAAGTCTATGATTTGTCTTATGTTGGACACTATCAAACAAAGATGTATGCATAAATTCAGTGGAAATTTCATGTATAAATGAATTTGTGTAGGACAGATGCATGAAAAGAAAATATGAAAAATATTTACCTAGAGTAGATTGGAAATAAAAATACAAACTAACCCCCCCTCCTACCTTGGCTTATTTTCAAAAGTAGTTGTTTTACATTACCTTATTTTGGCATTAATAATTGATGGTTATGATGTATTTATTTACAAGTACATTGGTTTGCATTATCCTTTTAGAATGTTATTAGATGATAAGTATTTCAACATTATTAGGAAGGCTATTCTTACAAAAAGCCTTTTTATGTTTTTGATTTTCTTATATTGAAAGGCACAGAAATATTATGAGTTGTAAAATATTAACCACAATTTTGTTTTATTTATTACAGCCCCAAAACGTGCAAGTCGCATCAGTTGGCACCGCGAGTTGGAGCAAAGTAAACTTAACCATCATTCACCCCGAAATACTCCGACCAAACCAAAGTCAGCACTACGACAGGTACTGTATATTTTTAGTGCGGTTTTGACTATTGGATCATTATGACACATCATATGGATATTTGTAGCTTTCAGATTGCAGGTTTCACCCTGTTAATGCCAAGTTGCCATTGACTATATTTTTTTTCAAGATTGGCTAAAAAATTTCCGGCTAAAATTTATGGTCATGTTGGATGCATGATTTGTGAGCATCAAACTTTCAGAGAGAATGAATAGCACAATCACAGACAACGATGTTTGGTGATATACACACAGTGTGAAGACAGTCTTGATTGGTCACAACATCATAATTATTATCCCAAAAACATTTTCCCAAGCCCAGACCTGAGAATAATTTGCCTCATGTAAATACAGTTTGCAATTGTCATCAGTTTGTGACAGTGTAAGATAAAAAACCAGAATATTTGGTATCAATAATCATTGACCTGGCTATTCGAATTTGATTAGCTTAAAGAAAAAATAAGTTGGCAAATTTTTTGGCTCATGTTTTTTTATGCCCAGGATGAGCCCTTGATTGGATATTTAACTTTAAGACTAGATGGATAAACATTTATAGAATTTACTGATATGCGCATTGGATATTTCTTGAATTATCTCCAAGAGGAATAATTTTTTTCTTTTTAATTCAATGGAAAAGCTTCAGTTATCAGATTCATAAATTCTCAAATCATTTGTTATTGTAATGCAGTGGAACTGGAATGATATGTTGATGTTATTTATTTTGCAGAGACCACAAGACAGTCTTTTCCCCTATGTTGAAGACAAGCCCTCACCTATTGTTATTACTCGTGTTCGAAGGAGCAAGTCATTGAGCCGCAGATCCAGAGAATGGCCATGGTGATTGATAGCATCTTATACGTCAAAGATTCATTGGTTCATTTCCATTGCATGTACTGTTTATTCAGTGAACTTCCGGTTTAATTCGTGTAGAAATTTTACAGACTCGTGGAAATTCATCATACCAGCAATACTCAGAAGACTAATAAAAAGATTCAATAAAAATGGTGTACTTGTGTTATGATGAACATTTGAAATTTGTTGTGTGTCTATGTTTTGTTTGTCCTTTTTATGTTTATTTTTATCATATCTCAGTGCTGTTTTTCTTTACAATTATTTTTCATTTGTATGTACGTTATTTACAGATGTCAATCAAAACTTGGGCAGTGCAAATGTTGTCAATTTCGGTGAAGTTGATTAAATTTTTTTTTAAAGATGAGGTATCTTTTATATGCTGCTGTTATCTTAGGTCAATTAGATCAATTCAGATCTTTGTTCCATTTGAATGAAACAACAAACTGTATTCTCTCATTCTAGAACAGACTTTCGGGTTTTTGTGTTAGTGTAAAGTTTCCGTATATGTCTTGAAGGTTTGTAGAATTCCATTGACATAAATAACATCAATATTATTTAACTCACCTACCCCAAAAGACACATTTGGACTGGTCTAAGTCATTGATTTAGAGAAGAGTCTATTTTTGTTCAGGGGTTGATGAGTTAAAATTCTGTACTGTTAATTGAAGTAAATACACCATTTATAGTAAAATCTTTAAAATGCTGTTTTCAATCAAAATATACTGTTATTGGATTTAAAAATCAATAATTTTGTTTACGTTCTCTTCTGCATGTTAGAACATAGTGAATATATCAAATTTTTATTTATTTACATTTTTGATGTATGAACTTGCAAGTCTGTTCTGAATTTCATGTTTTATTTCTATTTTGTGAAAGGGATTTGATCATGGAAAAATGGTGTTCTTTCTGAAAGGAAAGGTCTCAGTTGAGAGAATTTCTAGTTTCGATAATTTCGCAGAAATTCTGTCAAAGATACTGGGACTTTTACTACAAGTGTACATATATCTATTGGTTACATAAAGCATACACAATGCCTTTTTTACTCGCCTGTCTCAAAATCCAGAAAACAACAATCAGGGTAAAGCACTTTTATGACTGTTTCATCACTTCTCTTTTATAAACCTTTTTCTTAAGAGGTGAACTTTTTTTTGAAGTTCTATTTATATGTGTAAGTTATCTGTACAATTTTTTAGATTTATCATGATTGATGAATTAAGAACTTCCTGCAATGGATGGAATGTGTTGTTGTTGAAGTTGCATGCTCTGGAACATCATTTTTCTTTGTAGAAATAAATAGCGAGGTTTATGCAGCATTTGTGGTCATATTCATTTTAAGAAAAGATGATATTGAAGTAGATAAATGAGAGGTTGATAAATGAGGTACTTCTCATTTTAGTCTATGAATGAGCGGAGGATATGTAAAATAGACTTCATTTTAAGAAAGGAGGATATTGTAGTTGATGAATGAGGAAGATATATAAGATACATTTTATTGTAAGAAAGGAGGATATTGTTGTAGTCAATTTATGAGATTTTTGAGAGGAGGATAAAGGTATTACTCATTTTAAGAAAGGAGGATATTGAAGTCATATGAATGAGAAATATTTGAGAGGATATATGAGGTACACCTCATTTTAAGAAAGGGTGATTTGAAGTCAATGATAAGTATTCGAGAGGAGGATATATGTGGTTATCCTCATTTCAAATAAGGAATATACAATATGAAAGTATTTTGTGGTAATAGAGAAATTTGACTTTGAATTAACTGTTGAGTTCATTTCTCTCTGGAGGAAAGTTATCTGTTTTCTTATGTGAAGTGTGTTGTGTTTTAGATGAGTGATACAAGGAAGTTGTATCGTTTGTGAGGTCTGTTAGCATCCATTATGTTGAGGATTTTCTTTTTGTATAATTGTAAAAATTTAGTAATATCAAATGTGTTTTAGTTCCTATGTTTTAGATTTAAGTAGTTGTAGCCTTTTTGATCCCTTGTTTTTATGGTCACATTGATGATGGTGCTTTAATGGAAACAATCAAATCATTTTACAATATAACCAGAAGATTTCATGTTTACATTTAACAGGTATTTTTTTTTATAAAACCACATATCATTTTTATGTAACTTATATCCTCAGTGAAAAAAATCCAAATACTCTGCTCAAATGATTATCAATAAAAAATATAATTATGTTTTAAATAAGGACTGTGTTTTAACATTCTTGTATGCAGTGCATTGTATTTTGATGTACTCTATGGGATGTTGTGTAATGAAATACTTTTAATCCTTTGTTTTTGTGCAATACCATGTGTATTAATAACTGCAATTTGTTTCAGGGTCTTTTTAATTGATCAATATTTCTCATTTGAGATGTGATGTTTCTGTATCCCCATGTTATTTATTATCCTGACTTTATACAGACTGATCTCTGATGATAGTATTACATGTAAACTTGCCAACTTATAACCTCTGTCTTTTCTCTTCTAGCTCTGTCTGTGGATCCTAGTCTTATTTGTATAAACAAAATCAAAACTGTAAATAAATTATAAAACTGAAACATTTTATCTTGTATTAGTTTTTTTATCACTATTCTATTTTGTGTGGTTGTTGCAACTTAATGATTTCCACGAAAAACATGATATTCAGTTCATTGAACTATGGTGAAATAAATGACATCACCTGATTAAGTTTGGGATGTCACGGTGCTACTAGTGCCTTCTTGATTATAGACACAAAGGAGTAAAAAAGAATATCTGTTTGGAATCTTATTGGTCAGTGCAGGTTTGATCCCCAGTGGAACATGAGCTGATTTTGTGATGCCAATTGACTTGCAGAAGGCCAGCGGTCTCTTCTCAGATTAACAGTAATTGAGTTCTCTTTTGAAGTGTTAAAAAATTTGGCTGTCACCATATAACTGAAAGACTATTGAGTGTGGCGTACAATTATTTAAAATTTAACAAACAAACAAAAAATGGAATCTTAGATATATGTATGTGCTGAAATTGATCAGATGTGTTCACTTAAATTTTTGGACAGCTAAATGTACCAGATCCAGATCAGTTTCCAACCGGAATGCTCTGATTTAAAGCTTCTATAAACTGGAAATTACACAAAGACCTCTTATTTTCAATTTCTGACAGTGATTCACAATTTGACCATGCCACATTTAGGTGTTTATATCTTGAGAGTTTTAAGTCATTTGGTTTGGTTTCATCCAATTTTTCCAAGTTTCAATTTCAATGTGACTCAATAGTATTAGGACTTTTTACATGTCACTAAATGGAAATAACTACAAACTGTTTTGTGATGTGAAAGTCTTTACTTTGATATAAAACTTAAATAAAACATCACAGTTATTCAACTGACTTGGAACAAAAATATTTTTGGACTTGGTTTTCCACAATTTAGCTTCAAGTGGCCATTATGAAAATCAATTTGGAAAAACTCATTTCCTATAATTTAAAATAAAAAGATTCACTTGGTGTATGCACTAGAGTTTTGTAGGGAATTACTCAATATTATTATGTTGCAGGGTTAAGTTTCTTTATTCTCTTTTATCAGTAGATACAATGGTATTGAAAAGAACATACACTATTTGCCGTATTTGTTGTGTTCAGAATACGTGGTTATTCCAAGTGGTGAAGACGCTTTTAAACGCGATAATATTACTAAAGGCCATCAAAACGTGTCATTAAGAAAACTATTTTGGGCGTGCGATAACGAGTTATGTTTAAACTATCTAATTTTTGCGAGTTCATTTCCTAGTTATCACAATGTTTAAAGTTGGTTATCACGAAATTGACATCTGTTTTGTCAACATAACAACTTAGGCGATGTAGCTAAAACAAGACAACGAAATAGGAGCTTCTTTTACATTGTTAGTTTGGTGTCCTTTTTTAGAAAAAAACGGACGCAAATATATTGACACAAACTTCTTTTTAGACCCAATGTGTTCAAATTTCATGAATTTTCGAATAATTCCTCTGTTTAAAGTATTGAACAATTTGTGTATTTTTATTTCTATTATATTTAAGAAATTCGCATAGATATATATTTACATATATAATCACTATTTTAGATTTCATAAATTTGTACATCTTGTAAACGCATTTTGTTGTAAACTTAAGTCAAATATTGTACATGTTATCCTCGATATGTAACTTGTCATAAAATTCAGACAGTGTAGAATGTTGTGATAAGGACTTTTAAGTAAATTGGACGTCATAAAAAGCTTAAATTTAACCACTTATCCATTAGTTACAGGGATCATTATATGCTTCCGTATAACTATCCTGTGCGATCTATTTCATCATCGACATATGTGAAAAAGTTGGGACGATTTCATAAAAATACCTCGAGGTTGGGGCAATGGGGCAAAATATTGGGGTTTTTTTTGGGGGGGGGATATGGTAATGTGGCGAACCAGTTGTTCAATTGAGCGATAGGGTAAATGATTTAGGGCGAAATGGTATGGGGCAGTTTGACTTTGGGGTGAGTAAACTCTCTTTAATATGCATAATGGACATTACTTGAACATGGCAAGTAAAATAAATTCAGGAATTAATTAATAGTTAATATATTATAGTTGTCCAAATTGTAAGGTCGAAGGTCGCAATTCTATCAAAAGGTTAGAAATCCCAAACATCTAAAAAAAATATGACATTTTATTTGTGTATATATAATTGCCTTTTGTATATACATATACATTATAAAGTTATAAAAATTATTTGGACATTATTTTAGTTTCATGTTCCAAGGTTAGTGGATCAAAGGTCAAAAGTCACAGCCCCAGCTATTGACTAAAATTGTCAATTTAACTTATAAAGAAAACGATTTACTTTTTGTACGTAAATAGGGTGTGCATGTATAACAAAACTTGTTATGAATTTAATATTATATTGGTCTAAATATGGTCACAAGTCAAAGGACGAGTCAAACAAAAGATTTGTTATATTGGTCTAAATATGGTCACAAGTCAAAGGACGAGTCAAACAAAAGATTTGTAATGAATTTAATATTATATTGGTCTAAATATGGTCACAAGTCAAAGGACGAGTCAAACAAAAGAGTTATAAACTCGAAAGCTGTTGCGCTGTTCTTGCTTTGTGTGTGTGTGTGTGGGGGTGGGGTGGGGGTGTTGAGGATGGGGTCATAATGCACGCTGAAAGCACTTACGGTAACATGTTAATTTTTCATAAGATAGTTGGTCGATAATGTCTTTCAAACAAAACACGATATTTTCATGTCATAAGAAAGTTTATAATGAAAGTTTGATTTATGTTTAAAACGTTCGAATCGCACACGTAGGATGAAAATCAAAAGGGGTTGGGGCCAAAATTTTTTTATGAAAATGTTTTCCGCGGTTTAAATTTGATTTCATATGCCATTTGATCGTGAAATAAACATACATAATGTGTATAATTACATTTGAAACTATTTGCTTACATGTTGTTAATATTTCTTTTGCTTGTGTGTGAAAAGGTGCCCCGGTTCTTACGCCTATGAATTGTTTTGTATTTTATTGTATTGAGATACCATTTTCTCATCATTATTGACACAGTCTTCCGAGATTTCGAAATAGCGCATGCCATTTTATTTCAGCACTTAGCTTTTGATTCACGCTGTAACTAGTCTGTTTACATGTATTAATGTATAAGATTACTCGTAAACATTATTCCCAGTGACGTCAATAATGTTTCAAAATAGTAATTTTGAGCTTAGGGGTTTAACGTGTGGAAACAAAGAAATAGTTCTCCGATTGTTTCCCGTGATTAGTTCTCCCCGAATTATGATTTTATTCTTGGTCATCAAATAATCATATTTTCCGGGGACAAAAACCCACAATGCATCGTAACAAAGTGACCGGAATGTTTTTAACAAATTCATATCTGTTTGTGACTTTCCGCTTAGCCCCCACTTTTTTGCAAAGAAGGACATAGGTGTGAAAATTGGAGCTTAGCCCCCAGACGTTTCTGGCGTGTGTGTGTGTTTTAAGTTGGTTTAGCCCCCCCCCCCCCCCCCCTCCACACACACTTTGAATTTGCTTCCGACGACAATGTGTAGGTTTAGCTGAACTGAACCAAAGGCTCAAATGAGTTTTTCTGAGTGTCTTTTGTCCGTCGTCTGTCTGTTTAACATTTTCGATTTCTTCTGCAAAACCACAAACTGACGGATTTTGATGAAACTTTTTAGGAAGCAGGTAGCCTACACAAGGTCCTCTACCAAATCTGTGCATTTCCACCCGATCGGCACATGGATGGGTCCAGAGTGGGCAAAATAGACCCGAAGGTGTTCCCCTCTTTAAAATCTTCTCCAAAACTGCTGCATTGATTAAAAAACTGATTGCATCTGAGTAATCTACATAGGTGTATGATTCAAGTTTGTTAATTTCATATAAAAAATAAATTTTTGAAGCTTTGTAGACTTTGATATTTAATTAATTTTTGTATGATTTTCTCTCCCACCCCCTTTTAGCTCACCTGAACCGAACGCGCAAGTGAGCTATTGTGATCACTTCCCGTCCGTCAGCGTCCGTCCGTAAAATTTTAAGATTTTCGACTTCTTCTCTGAAACTACTGAAGGGATTTTGACGAAACTCGACAGGAAGCAAGTGCTCAAGGTACTTTACCAAGTTTGTAGTTTTCAGGGCGAGGCAGAATAGATCCCAAAAGGTACCCCTCTTTAAAAATCTTCTTCTCCAGAACCACTGCATGAACGAAAAAAAAAAACGGATTGTTTCCGAGTGATCTACATGGATGTATGATTCAAGTTTGTATTTTTCATAAAAATCGGAATATTAATTTTTGACACGTTTTTGAGGCCTTTTCAGCCTTTGTCATTTTCATTCATTTTTGTATGATTTCCTCAATTATCTACCTTTGCATTCACTTTAATGCATTAATTTAATGTGTTTTACCTGTAGTTAAGTGAAGGAATGTTTTTGTGCAAGAATTTTGCTGAAATTTAATTTCTAGAATTTTTAATGATTTGTTTGAGACTGCATAAAAAAAAAAAAAAGATGGGGGGGGGGGTTGCATTTTTCACACTATCAGCTTTTGTTTCAAAACTACTGAAGGAATTTGGACGAAACTTTACAGGAAGCAAGTACTCAAGGTCCTTTACCAAGTTTGTAGTTTTCATTTATGCTGATAAGCCGGGTGGCTTAAAGCTAATAAACAGCCAGATTGGCCCAGGGGTGGATCCAGGGCGTGGCAGAATATGTCCCAAAAGGTACCCTCTTCAAAAATCTTCTTCTCCAGAACCACTACATGAATTGAAAAAGCAGACTGTTTCTGAGTGATCTACATGGATGTATAATACAAGTTTGTATTTTTCATAGAAATTGGAATACTAATCTTTTATGAGGTCTTTTCAGCCTTTGTCATTTTCATTAATTTTTGCATGATTTTCGCAATTATCCCCCTTCCATTCACACTGATGCATTAAAGTGTTTACTTGTATAAAGTGGAAGATATGTTTTTGTACAAGAATTTTGACGAAATTTGATAGCTAGAATTTTTGATGAATTTCTTAAAACAGCAAAATTTATGTTTCTTGGCCAGATCAGTCTACATGTATATATTATTCTTGGTCTTCTTTCCACATTTGTAGGTGGATCTCAGGTGAGCAATTGAGCCTTGTTTCATTATGATGCAGTTATTTTATGCGTTTTAACTGTCATTAGGTAGATAAATGCTTTATTGAAACAATATTGCTGAAATATTATTTTTTTTATTTTTTAATGATTTTTTAAAAATTGAAAGCTTTTTCACACTGCCAGGTTATTCTTCAACAGAAAGACATTATCGCATCTTTAATCTAGATTCTTTTATTTTTGTTTGACATTTAATTTTTCACCTTGAAGTTGTCACCACCTTTTGGTGTCACAAATTGTGACATGTGCTCTGGACTGATACCAATGCAGTGATGGTTTTGTTACGTGCCACGCCTGCAGTGACACGCCGTTTTTTCAAAAGTAACATCCGAAAGACCTGTAACTTCGCTTGTTAAGCGCTTGACAAAGAAGCAGTTATTGCTGTAGTAGCTATTGCTGTTTCACACCTGGAAGAATGGGCCCGGGCCCTTCTCCCCTGATATAAAATGGTCCCAACATAGAGTCCCCTAGGAAGAATCAACCTGGTCCCAACCCCCCTAGGAAAAGGCGCCCAGTATAGAATTCTCCCTAAAATGACTGCACGATTCCCCCCGTTTTCGCAGGTTTAGCTATCTTTCCGTTTCTAGTTCTATTACTAGAAATATATCAATGTATATAAGCTAAAGACTAACAGATCAACTTTAATTTTTGGTTAAAAAAATTTAAATGATGAAATCTAGTATTAAAATTTATGATATACACTCAAATCTTTGTCGAATTATTTCATATACACATTAAGCTGAGAATAAGTAAATATTTTTGAAAACATATCAAAATATCATAATCATTATTGTACTCCTATTCATGAACATTATACCAATGTCCTGTTTAGTCGACTTAATACCCTCACCGACCCCCTAAATAAACTGATATTGATAGATATCAATCATTAATGTACAAATTTAAAGTCTGTTGATGCAGCGCGGATACCTCAAATCTTCAACGTCTACAAAAATAAATATTTTACTTTTTGAAACGTTCTAGAATATCAGGACATTTTCATATCAGGCTGCATTATGTCAAAAAGTTTTTAAAAGCACAAATATTTTCTATTTTCAAATCCGGAAATAACTGGGGGAATTCTACCCCAGGGCGATTTTTCCGCCCAGGGGGGACTCTAGTTCTGTACTGACTTTGTGAATGGGGAAATAAAGGTAAGACTTTCTTTTGCATCCTTCACTCAAATATTTCCCAAAACTAAAAATAACATCCAATGATTAATTTTGGATATATTTCACTGATGTCATTCAAGGAATTTATACTTTTGAATGTCCGCATTTTTATTATTTTTGGGTAATATTTGAGTAGGGGGTTCAAAAGGAAGTCTTTCCAAAATAAAATGCTGGGGTGGATATGCCCGGATAGCTCGGTTGGTAAGAGCGTACTGCTAGTGTAAGGAATGTCCTAGGTTCAATTGCCGGTCTGGCCGCATATTTTCCCTCGCCTACAACATTTGGCGCCCAACTAAATAACTAACGATGGTGTGTTGAGGGTCTCGTTGATTTCTAAAATAAAAAATCTTGTTAAGGGGGAAGAGTGTAGCGTTGCAAGGGGGGTCGGTCCGGACAGTTCGGTTTGTAAGAGCGTCCGGCTTGTGTTGGGAAGGTCTTAAGTTCGATTTCCGGTCTGGCCACACATTTTCCCTCGCCAACTACAGGTCTGGAGACATGCGATTAACATCCCGGGGCGACGATACTCTTCCCGCAGATTTTGAAAGAAAATATGCTACATACACGGTTTAAAGTATTTTAAATACTTTTTTTGGGAATGTCACCCTGACCCATGAAAACATACATGTAGGTACAGTGACTTGTGAAGGGTTGACTTTTTAACCCGTTAAACTTGACTTTAAACTGAGGTGGGTCATTGAAAATTGTGTTCATAGCTATAGAGCCTACTGCTGTTGGTATATGACTGACGTCGCTGGGAGCTACGACCAGAGTGACCTTTATGATAATTTACTTTCAGATGTTCAATAACTCGGGACCTTTGTTTTGAAACAACGATGTAGACAATGACTTGAACATACACAAAAGCATTCTGGATGTTTGACCCATCTAGTCCTGATTATGCACGAGGTATAGACGACTTGAAAAGTAAAGCACTCGCCGTGGGCATTACGTGATACTGGTCGTTCAAACAATCCACACGTACAATTAAGAATGCGGAGAATTGCGGGCTGGCAATTCCGTAAATCGAATTGCAGGCTGAGAATTGCGGGCTGGCAGTTCCGTAATCGAATTTACAGGCTGAGAATTCTCGTAGCGAGTGTTACACTTGGTCTGACTCCGGTTTAAATATTATCCCGTGAAATGTGCGGCACCGATACTCTCCCGTAGACGGGGACTGACATAATGTCAGTACTCTTCCGTAATATCAATAGAAAAATACTCTTGTTTGGACACAACTGACTCAGAGGTTAAAATATCATCTTGAACTTATATGGAATAATGTACGACCTTTAAACCCGATAACTTGACTTTACACAGGGGGGGTCATTGTTGTTTTCATATACTCTAGTTGACATGTGACTTCTCTCTGATGTCGCTTGGGTATACAACCCTGAATGACCTTTATAATAATGGAAAAACTACAAGTTCAGTAAATCAGGGTCTTTGTTTTGAAACAAAGATGGGAAACATGACTTGACACATACACAAAAACATTCAGGACTTTTGACCCATCGAATCCTGATAATGCACGTGGTATAGAAAACCACTCGCCGTGGGTAGTGCGCTATACGGGTCGTTAATAGTAATTGATACATATCAAAGTTCGTGAACTCAACAAAAACTATAAAAGCGATGGTTACCAACTTAGTGTAGCAGCATTTTAACATCTAACAGCACTGTACTAACATGGCACATAAGCATGTTGACGATGACATATCAATGATTTCAATATTTTATTTTTGCAAGATTTGTTCTGTTTTAAAATGTTCAAATATATGACAACAGTTATCTTGATACATGTGTCTATTGTATTGTTTTTATTATTTCAGGTTTTTCTATTGTAGAAATGCAATCAAGCGACGAATATTTCAAACTTGAAATTAATTCTTGTGTGTGTGTGTGTGTGTTTATAAATGCAAAGTAAAGCTTGTTTTAATATTTTCAGTGAATTAAAATATCATCATTTTCACTGTCGACCATGAATGTTAGATGACAACAATTAATACAATATAGAAGGCCGTCAAAACGTGCAGTTTGGAGCAGTTAAAGCGTATATAGAGGGGAGTATTATTTTCTTTCTCATAGAATTATTTATCGTATCAAAATGGGCGCATCTCCACATAGGTTTCAAACAGTTGCCGCTCGGAAAAAGTAGCAAGATGACAACGGGAAGACCTCCACTTAAGTGCGAAATCCGTGTAGTCGTGCTTTTTGCGGGAGTAGTTGCTTAGGCGGGGAATTGGTATTAAGGCTGTACCGTCCACTGGGTACTTCACTGTAATTCTTGTGAACACTTCTGCGTGAATCTTAGTTGGACAGTGGTGGTTTTGTTGTGCTTTTCATTTCACTTGTCCTTTTCTTTTTTCAGTTCTTATTTCTAAGGGAAATGTAAGTAAACACGCATCTCCCACTCAGGTTTCAAAGAAGTTTTGCCGGCTCGGGAAAAAAGAGTAGCAAGGATGACATGGGAATGAACCCTCCACTAAGGGCGAAATCCGTGTAGTCGTGTTCCTTGCGGGAGTAGAGTTGCTTAGGCTGGGGAATTGGTATTATGGCTGTACCGTCCACCGGGTACTTCACTGTAATTCTTGTGAACATTTCTGCATGAATCTTGGTTGACAGTGGTGGCTTTGTTGTGCATTTCATTCACACTTGGTCCTTTCTTTTTTTCAGTTTTATTTCTAAGGGAATGGAAGTAGACACGCATCTCCACACAGGTTTCAAACAGTTGACGCTCGGAAAAAAAGTAGCAAGATGAGTATGGGGGAAGAGACCTCCATCCTAAGGGGCGAAATCCGTGTAGTCGTGCTCCTTGCCGGGAGTAGTTACTTAGCCGGGGAATTGGTATTATGGCTTTACCGTCCACTGGGTACTTCACTGTAATTCTTTTGAATCTTGGTTGACAGTGTTGGTTTTGTTGTGCATTTCATTCACTTGTCCTTTCTCAATTATTTATTAGTTTCTTCTTATTATTATTTTTCTGAAATATGTTTTCGTAATTTTTAAAGTTTTAAATTTGTTTGTACTTTGACTGATATTTTAATCTACCATTTTCGTTCTCGCTAAATTAAAATATTTTGATATACATGTACAGGCAAATATAAATGTTTGTAATATGCATGATGTTCCTCGTCACTTCCTTATGCATGTGTTGCTATTTTTGATGCACTGGATGAGTGTTTAAGGACTAATTTATACATTAATACTTGTTGTCATTATCAAAATTTTTGATTGCATAAACCCCGGCGGTAATTCAAACTTTAGAACACGACACACAAGAGGAATTTATTCCACATGGGTATCAGTTGTAACACGAAACAATGAATAGCGAAATATTAAATAAATTAAAACATAAATAAATAAAAGTAAAAAAGTTTTGCAATTTGGATAATTGAAATTTAAATTTTTTAACCCAAGGATCTTTCACTTATATGGAAATGTCACAAATTATAGGTGAAGTGCTACAATTTTTGTCCTGTGGTATAGACAGGTGCCATTCAAGTGATGGTTCTTTTCCGTGCTACGCCTTCCACACGAGTGTGAAGCTAGCCCGCAATTCGATTTACGAAACTCTTAGCCTGCAATTCGACCTATGGGTGTGTTCGAAATAGGTTCTTGAGTGAACTATATTCTATATGAATTATGTATTACTTCACCAAACTTTCCT
Organism: Atrina japonica; assembly: GCA_030159075.1. Classification (NCBI taxonomy): domain Eukaryota; kingdom Metazoa; phylum Mollusca; class Bivalvia; order Pterioida; family Pinnidae; genus Atrina; species Atrina japonica. The sequence goes on along the minus strand of BROG01000219.1, from coordinate 362,414 downwards.
CAAATTTGCAGGCCCGTCGCAATAGAATGCATCTTGTGGAATCACAGAGAGAAAAGGACAATTTTTTACTAGTAGCACAAATGTGAAGATCACAAAGCGGGAGGTACCTAATTTCGAGACTCTTTGTCATAGTTTTCTAAGGGTAATTATTTATTGTCCCACTCAAGAATTTTTCACTCATATGGAGCTGTCACCAAATACCGGTGAAGGGCTTCAAATTTTGACCTATGCTGATACTGTCACAACGCATAAATACGACAGGAACTGAACCAGCCAAACAAATACTGGTAAACTCATCTTGTTCCATTCTCCGCAAACAGAGTCATTCGGATGCATGTTTAGAAAATAAACCCCCGAGGTGTTCCGATCAAAATTCCCGTTTCTTTTGTTTGAATTCAAAATGAAAAAAAATCTTTTATAATAAATTTTCTGTAACGGTCTCGGTACACCCCCCCCCCCCCATTTGTTATATCAGCGATATAAAAAGTTAGCTATGAACAGATATATTTTGTATATAAAAATGAGAGTTTCAAATATTCCTTTAAACGAAAAGCTTATCCTTATTCTTCCCTGGATCTGTGTCCACAGATTCCTCAAAAACGGGAAGACTTTCAGACTTCAAACTTACACCGATGATAAATCACCGACCAAAGATGTGCATGAAATTTAGTCAAGGTCATTGGGTCAAAGGTCAAGGTAACAGAGATCAAAACGTGGAATTTTATGTAACGCGATAACTGTGACAGACTTAACACAGGAACATAAAACTTGTGTCATTAGTCAACATGACATTTCCCAGAACATGTAATACATTTCCCGACGTATATTGGGTCAAAAGTCAAGGTCACAGAGGATCAAAACGGGAAATTTATGTTTAAACGCGATAACTGGTGACTTGACCAGACATACCACAGGAAGATGAAACTTTTGTCAATTAGTCACCCAGTCTTTATCTAGATATGTATACTTTTTCAAGGTCAAAGGTCAAGGTTAAAGAAACCAAAACGTGAAATTTTATGTACCGCAATAACTGGTGACATACTTAACACAGGAATATGAAACTTCTATCAGTTTGTCTCGTAGACTTTCTCTAGAACTGTATTACTTTTCAAGGTCACAGAGGCCAAAACGTGAAAAGATATGTTAAGCAATATCTGGTGACAGACTTTACAAAGGAACATGAAACTTCTGTCACTTAGTCTCCTAGACTTTCTCTAGAAGTGTATACTTTTTCAAGGTCAAGGTCACAGACCAAAAAGTGGAATTTTATGTTCCGCAATAACTGGTGACAGACTTAACATAGGCACATGAAACTTCTATCAGTTAGTGTCCTACCATTTCTTTAAAACTGTCATCTTTTTCAAGGTCATAAGGTCAAAGGTCAAGGTCAGAGACCAAAAAGTGAAATTTTATGTTCCGCGATAACTGGTGATAAGACTTAACACAGGAACACGTAACTTCCTGTCAGATAGTCTCCTGTTCTTTCTATAGAATGTGGGTACCTTTTTCAAGGTCATAGGATCAAAGGTCAAGGTCACAGAGACCAAAATGTGAAATTTTATGTTCCGCAATATCTGGTGACAGACTTTACAAAGGAACATGAAACTTCTGTCAGTTAGTCTCCTAGACTTTCTCTAGAAGTGTATACTTTTTAAGGTCAAGGTCACAGACCAAAAAGTGGAAATTTATGTTCCACAATAACTGGTGACAGACTTAACACAGGAACATTAAACTGTCAGTTAGTGTCCTAAAATTTCTTTAAAACTGTCATCTGTTTTCAAGGTTATATGGTCAAAGGTCTCAGGTAAGGACAAATTTTATGTTTCCACAATATCTGGTAACAGACTTTACAATGGAACATGATAAACTTCTGTGCCACCTAGTCTCCTAGACTTTCTCTATAATTGTATACTTTTTTCAAGGTCAAGGGTCAAAAGACCAAAAAAGTAGAATTTTTATGTTTCCGCAATTAACTCCAAACACCCCCCACGCCCCAGTGGACAGACTTAACATAGGCACATGAAACTTCTATCAGTAGTGTCCTAACCATTTCTTTAAAACTGTCATCTTTTTTTTCAAGGTCATAAGGTCAAAGGTCAAGGTCAGAGACCAAAAAGTGAAATTTTATGTTCCGCGATAACTGGTGATAGACTTAACACAGGAACATGAAACTTCTGTCAGATAGTCTCCTGTTCTTTCTATAGAATTGTGTACCTTTTCAAGGTCATAGGATCAAAGGTCAAGGTCACAGAGACCAAAATGTGAAATTTTATGTTCCGCAATATCTGGTGACAGACTTTACAAAGGAACATGAAACTTCTGTCAGTTAGTCTCCTAGACTTTCTCTAGAAGTGTATACTCTTTAAGGTCAAGGTCACAGACCAAAAAGTGGAAATTTATGTTCCACAATAACTGGTGACAGACTTAACACAGGAACATTAAACTGTCAGTTAGTGTCCTAAAATTTCTTTAAAACTGTCATCTTTTTCAAGGTTATAAGGTCAAAGGTCAAGGTCAAATTTTATGTTCCACAATATCTGGTAACAGACTTTACAATGGAACATGAAACTTCTGTCACCTAGTCTCCTAGACTTTCTCTATAATTGTATACTTTTTCAAGGTCAAGGTCAAAGACCAAAAAGTAGAATTTTATGTTCCGCAATAACTGGTGACAGATCATTAACAACGGAGGAACATTAAACTTCTATCAGTTAGTGTCCTACAATTTCTTTAAAAGTGTCATCTTTTTCAAGGTCATAGATTCAAAGGTCAAGGTTACAGAGACCAAAACGTGAAATTGAAATTTTATGTTCCGTGATAACTAGTGACAGACTTAACAGAGGAACACGAAACTTCTGTCAGTTAGTGTCCTAGACTTTCTCTAGAACTGTATACTGTTTCAAGGTCATAGAGTCAAAGGTAAAGGTCACAGGGACCAAAATTAAAATTAAATTTTATGTTCCGCAATAACTGGTGACAGACTTAACACAGGCACATGAAACTTTTGTCAGTTAGTCTCTTTGACTTTCTCAAGAAGTGTATACTTTTCAAGGTCATTGGGTAAAAGGTCATGGGGTCACAATTGGTCAAAACGTGAAATCATATGTAATGGGATATAACTGGTGACAGACTTAACAGAGGAACATAAAACTTTAAGTCAGTTAATCTCCCTGACCTTGCGTGAAACATAGATCAAGGACAAAAGACTAATTACATATACTTATCTTCGACAAGACTGTCTTTACATGACAATGGAAAGCCCGTGTCTTTGTCTTGACAAAGTCTAGTTATATATTTTGTTTTTCACGGATAATTTTAACATGTTTAATGGGTGATGCAATTTTATTATCTCGAATAAATACATAAATGTATTATTCAATATAAAATTAGTTCGATGTCTCGACATAATCATGATCTCGCTTTCTCGATACACATTGTATTTTTGACGTAATTTCACGTAATAAAAATATGTGTAAAAAATACACTATAGGAATCGTGCTCTTTACCGAACTAGTCACTTTTCTTTAAAATATGCGGAATAACTTGAGTCCCTTGCATGACTTCCATCCTAACAAGGTTAAGCCTGTGTACCAAGGTTTACATGATTTTCTTTCAGAATGGCAGTAAGTACTTGAATTGCAGGCTGGAAAATTAAACGGGCTAGCAGTTCCCATAAATTGAATTGCAGAGTGATAATTGTTGAGCCCGGCAGTAGGACATTTGAGCGCCAGAATATTAACCTTTTACCCTGGATTTTCGATAGGACATTTGAGGGAAATTTACCTGTGAAAGTTTTTATATGAATTTAGAAAATGTTTTTAAATAGTAAGTATAAATAAGTATTTAAATAAACATAATTTATTTGAAATTACACCCGAGTAATTTGACCGGTTCTGGCTAATTCAAGGTAGTGTAGTCCCGAGTTGATATCTACTTACCAATCAAATCTACAATAATTCATTGGCTATGCAAATTTTCTTTGTTCTTTTTCTTATATTTATAAAGTGAAAATGTCCCTTGAAATCCTACTTTTACCTCCCCGTGTGTGAGCAGGGGGTAACGAATTATATCTGTCCTAACGTAAAAGAAGCTATCTTTGTTATTATGATTAGGTTTTTTCGACTCAAATGTCCTTAAATTTCAGCATTTAAATGTTTCCTATACTTTGGTGTTTTTAAACGACTATTTTTTCGCTCAAATATCTTGCCACAATGCGCTCAAATGCCCATTGCCGTGTGAGCCCAGCCTCACACAATGGCAGAAGTTTGTTGGATTAGATTCCTAGGCCAGGAGTATTCCTATTGGTCACACAACGTTGTTCTAGAAAAATACTCAGCGGATGGGTGGCTTTTTATTAGTACCCGACTTGTGTAAAACAATTAATATAGTTATTGCATTATTGAATTTATTGGTCTATTAAATATAAATAAATACTTTCAATATTAAACTGTCAAACTAAGTTCACTGTTTACCTCATGTATTTTTTTTTTCTTTCTACGTCAGTACCGTTTTTTTTTTATTAAATTAATAATGCGATGGTAAGCAGGGGATAGACCCAAGAATCATTGGTGGATCCAGAAAATATACAACGGTGACCGTGGCATTCATTGTTCGCAAAAATAATATAAATACAAAATAAATAAAATAATTACACACACACGCGCGCGCGCGCACGCACGAACGCGCACACACAAGGGAGAATTTGTTAGTATTTCCATCATTATGGAATAAAATTAGGAACTTGGCGTCTTGAGGCTAGAGAATTTCTGTCAATTTGATCATCAACCTCGTATATACGCATGCATCGTTAGACATATTTAAAAATCATTTACTCCCTCCGTCAGCCCCACTGTCCTGAACCTACCCACATAGACAGTGCAGCATATATTAACATACATTCCCCATTCCTTTGTTTGTTTAAATTTTGTTATACACCACGCACGACATTTTTAAAGTCATATGGTGGTGGTCAACTTTAGTGATGAAGGATAGAACTCGGTTACAATATACCTATAGGCTGATTTTTGTGAGAGATGTCGGTTTACTTGTGGAAGGCCGATAGTGTCTCAACGGGTACGTTTGTAACCCCCCCCGGGGTCGAATCTCTAATAAATAATTGTTTAATCAAATACAAAGAATATAATCGTATGCTTAACTGTATTTACGATTAGAACATGAAGAAATTATAGGAATGTTACGGTTTTAGATTAGAGTTAGATAGTCACATTATTTTAATTTTTAAAGTAATTTCGAATATCCCATGGTTTTCGGAATATTATGGTAGAATGGATGACGGCTTAGATTGTCTCAAGAACTAACTCCCTCCCATACTTCCGGTACTAGCACGACATAAAAATGAGAGAAAAAAAATATTAAGTCTTCGTGCGCACAAGATAATTTTTTTCCAAATGTCCCTTCCATACTTCCGTTGATAGGTGTGTTTTAGGGAAAAATAAATTATTAGTCCGCACTCAAGAAAACACACATGCATGCCATATAGTGATTGTCTGTTTAGATGATTCTGTGTCAGATAGGATGCCGAAATTGGACCTTCTAGTATTCCGACAGTAGTAATCCTGAAATCTATCACTTATAACAGCAAAATAAAATAATTATATCAGATACCAAAGTATAAATCATCGGAATGTTCAGGCAGGATACTGAATGTTTTTATCTCGGCATTTATCGAATTGATTCCTAACACTTTACCGCCTTCCGGGCATCTTTGTAAATTATCCGAGAATCGGAAAATATTCATTATGGGTACTTTATGTTTTGACCCCCAAAACTAATCCGATACCTCTCCACCCTGTTGAGGGTAATGTATTGTATTGAGTTTTCTGTATATCGGTGTTTTTACTAAAATCTCTTGATAATGATCTAGATCTATCGTATTTAGTTAAAAACATTAATTGCACTGTTTCGAGTGTTCCCATAGAGATACGAGAGTGTGTCTGTTTATCTTGAAAAAAAAGATCGCTTTAGTAGAACAGATAAGAAAATAATTTTTAAATAAAATAATCTCTGTTTAAAGGTATATATTTGTACTCCTGCCTTGACGTTTGAACGAATCCAAATGTTGAATTGGTGTTTTTTTAAACCACGACTCGTGTTTTGACGTAAATTTGAGAAGTTGTCTACTTTTTCCACCCTCCCGACTACCGCGAGGATATTGCAAGAATACATCCATAATTCTGTTCATGTCTTTCACTTTGAAAGTAACGATGAAAATGTAATTTGTTAAACATATATCATCACGAATCTCTTTATTAGCTGATGATAGGTAAAACGCAAAGTAATTCTCCTGAACACATGCCGACTTTCGACTGACTGCCAACAGTGCTCAAGCTTGTGACAGTGACAGGTTTAAATAGAAAAAAAAGTGTTGACTATGAGCATCTTGAAATGTGATACCAGCTTGTTCCATGATTGTAATTTTAATATAACAATAAAATGACGTCATACTACGTCTTGTTTTGTGATGTAATGTACTACGTTTTACCAAAATCATGTAGGTCAAAACAGTATTTTTTCATAATCGTTCATTTATCAAATAAAAAGTAAATATTTTGATCATCATTAGAAGAATGAAAATAATTTACTTCAATCAAATCGTAATTTTGATAGCACATTTCCCTTGAAAAAGTCCTGGCGTACATAATACATAATACATGCACTTTCCAATAAAAATCACGTGCTGTATTTTAATAGTAACAATAAAACATATAAAAATCGGCCGACTTTAAGATAGTCTGAGTGCGTAAAGGACCGAGATCCCCCTGACCGAATTACGAAGTACATTTGATATGGCGAAAGAGTTTATCTGAAAGGTCATTGCATACGGAAATACAACTTGATTTTTTAAGGTGCGGGAAAACTTTTAAAAAAGTCTAATAAAACAAAACAAAACAAATTTCGAAAAGAAGATCTTTTACAACGTTTCACGAGTTCGATAATGTATTTGAACACACATTTTTAAAAAAAAATGTTCGGCAGGTTTTCGCGTTTATTTTACAAAGCGAAAAGGTGACGTTTGGACCCGTGTGAAGCTAGCCCGCAATTCGATTAACGAAACTGCCAGCCCGCAATTCTCAGCTTGCAAATCAACCTCTGGGTGTGTTCGAAATATGTTTGTGAGTAAAGTAGATTCTAATACTGTATGAAGATGTATTACTTCAGCAGTCTTCTCTCAATTTGCAGATCCGTCGGAATGGAATGCATATTGGGGGATCACAGAAAATGATTTAAAGAAAGTTTATTATTTACTTAAATATTGCAGACGACATGGGTACCTACCCTTTTGTGAGTTTTGCGATTCATGCTAATTTCAAAGGTTCGCCAGGGCTGTACTACAATATTTCCCACTATGGACTCACTATGAAGGTATAGCCCAGTACGTAAACGTAAATTAAAGATTTAGTTCAAATCCCCATGACCCATAGAACACTATTAGAAAGGGTGCCGAAGTAAGGTAACCCCGCCTTTTGTGATATTTACGATTTGTGCTAATTTCAAAGGTCCGCCAAGGCTATCATGAATATTCCCCACTATGGACTACCTATAAAGGGTTAAGCCAGTATGTAAACGTAAATTAAAGATATAGTCCAAATCCCCTAGACCAGTAGAACACTATGAGAAAGGATCCCGAAATAAAGTCCCCCCTTAGTGATATTTACGATTTGTGTCAATTTCATAAGTCCGCCCAGGTTATACTGGAATATTTCCCACTTTTGTCTAACAAACAAATGTTAGCTCAGTATATAAACGTAAAATTAAGATATAGGCCAAAATCCCATAACCAGTAGAACCCTACTTTTACGATATTTGCGATTTAGGTTAATTTTAAAAGTCCGGCCTGGCTATACTAGAATATTTTCCAGTTTGGGTTAACTTTGAAAATGTTAGCCCAGTATATAAAAGTAAAGTCGAGATATAGTTCATATCCCCTAGACCTGAAGAACACTTTGAGAAAGAGTCCCAAAATGAGGTACCCTCCCCTTTACGAAATTAAATTTTTTTTTGGCAAATTTCAAAGGTCTGCCCGGGCTATACTAGAATATTTCCCACTATGGGCTAACTATGAATGTGTAGCCAAGTATATAAACGTAAAATTTAGAGATAGTCCAAGCCCCCTAGATCAGTAGAACATTATGACAAAGAGTCCCAAAATGAGACCCCCTTTTACGATATTTGCAATTTATTTCAAAGGTCCGTCCTGGCTATACTAAAATATTCCCACTATGGGCTATCTATGAAAGCTTAGTACGTAAAATTAAGATATAGTCCAATTTTCAAAGGCCCGCCTAGGCTATACTAGAATATTTCCCACTATGGGCTAACTTTGAGGTGTTAACCCATTATAAATGTGTAAAATCAAGATATAGTCCAAATCCCCTTGACCCGTAGAACACTATGAGAAAAAGTCCCGACATGAGGTACCCTCCCCTTCTCTGGGTCACATTGTATCGTTAAACATAACTAGAATCTTGCCGTCTGCAATAAGTTAATAATAAACTACTTTTCTGAGATATACAATATGCATTGCGTTCCGACGGGCCTACAGATTGAGGAAAGATTGATGTAATACATCATATTTGAATCTAGTTTACTCAAGAACATATTTCGAACACATCCAGGGCCTGACACCTTAAAACTTGAGAATTTACACAAGTCTGAGAATATTCTCAACTTGGCCGCTTGTTCAGCCAATCAGATTTCATGATTAGTCAAAATTGAGTAAAATTTTTAGACTGAAGTAATTCTTAAGTTTTATGGTGCCAGGGCCAGATGTCGAATTGCGGGCTGGCAGTTCCGTAAATCGAACTGCAGGCTGAGAATTGCAGACTGACAGCTCCGTAAATCGAATTGCAAGATGAGAATTGCAGGCTGGCAGTTCCGTAAATCGAACTGCAGGCTGAGAATTGCAGGCTGGCAGTTCCGTAAATCGAACTGCAGGCTGAGTATTGAAGGCTGGCAGTTCCGTAAATCGAATTGCAGGCTGGCAGTTCCGTAAATCGAACTGCAGGCTGAGTATTGAAGGCTGGCAGTTCCGTAAATCGAATTGCAGGCTGAGAATTACAGGCTGGCAGTTCCGTAAATCGAACTGCAGGCTGGCAGTTCCGTAAATCGAATTACACGCTGAGAATTCCGGGCTAGCGTTACACTGATCTGACTCAAAGGCTAATATCATCCCGTGAAGTGTGACACCGATACTCTCCCGAAGACGGGACTGACTCTCTAGGAAAAATACTCTTCTTGGACACACTGACTCAGAGGTTAACTCTTCCACCCCTGGAAACTTTAGTGGTATGCTCTTTTTATTGTATAAGACCAGTCTATTACGGTGTGTAGGGTTGAAAGGGTTAAAATATCATCATGAACTTTGGCAAATACAAATGCACGACAGTGGCGTAGCTAGGTCCAGAAAAGTGGGGGGAGGGGCACAATCATTCAAAATATTGAAAATGGATTACAGGGGCGGATTCAGGAATTTAACTTTGGGCTGTGTGATAAAAGAAATTACGTCGAAAAGTGGGGGCAAAAGTATGCTTGTGCCCCCTCCCCCGTTTCAAAAGCGAGGGGCACGTGCACCCGCTGACCACTTGTCCTACGCCCTTGCACGACCTTTTAACCCGTTAAACTTGATTTTACACAGGGGCAGGTTATTGACATTTGTAGTATCTATATACTCATGTTGACACGTGACTTCTCTCTGACCCCTTTATGATAATGGAAAACAAGTTCAATAAATCAGGGTCTTTTGAATCCTCATTATGCACGAGATATAGAAGACGACTCGCCGTGGGCACTGCGCGATACTGGTCGTTAGTAGCAATTCATGTATGTACTCCAAATCATATCAGAGTTCGTGAACTCTTCAAAAACTATAAAAGCGATGGTTACCAGCTTACTAGCCGCATATTAACATCTAACAGCACTACTAACAAGGCACATAAGCATGTTTGACGATGATATATAATCGATTTCAATCTTTTTTATATTTTCCAAGATTTGTTCTCTTTTAATATGTTGAATTATGTGAAAACGATTCTCTTGATACATGTTTCTAGTATATATCTTTTTATTTCAGGTTTCCTATTGTAGAAAAAGCAATCAAGCGACGCATATCTGTTTCCAATCATTTCAAACATGAAATTAATTTTTGTGTGTGTTTATAATTGCAAAGCAATCTTGTTTTAATCTTGTCAGTGAATTAAAATCAGATCATTTTTCAGTGTTAACGATGAATGTTAGTTGACAACATTTAGTTCAATATACAAGGGCGTTTTAAGCAGTTAAAGCGTATATAGAGGGGAGTATCATTTGTTATACAGAAATGGGCGCATCTCTGGTTTCAAACGGTTGCCGCTCGAATAAAAGTAGCACGATGACGATCTTCTTGCGGGAGTAGGTGCTTAGGCGGGGAATTGGCATTATGGCTGTACCGTCCACTGGGTACTTCACTGTAATTCTTGTGAACTTTGCGTGAATCTTGGTTGACAATGGATGGTGGTTTTGTTGTACATTTCATTTATTTGACAGTTATTAATCGATATTTCAGTTTTTTATTTTCAGATTTGGAATGGACGCATCTCCACACAGGTATCAAACAGTTGCCGCTCGGAAAAAAAGTAGCAAGATGACATGGGGAAGACCTCCACCTAAGGGCGAAATCCGTGTAGTCGTGCTCCTTGCGGGAGTAGTTGCTTAGGCGGGGAATTGGTATTATGGCTGTACCGTCCACTGGGTACTTCACTGTAATTCTTGTGAACTTTGCGTGAATCTTGGTTGACAAATGGATGTGGTTTTGTTGTACATTTCATTTATTTGACAGTTATTAATCGATATTTCAGTTTTTTATTTTCAGATTTGGAATGGACGCATCTCCACATAGGTATCAAACAGTTGCCGCTCGAAAAAAAAGTAGCAAGATGACATGGGGAAGACCTCCACCTAAGGGCGAAATCCGTGTAGTCGTGCTCCTTGAGGGAGTAGTTGCTTAGGCGGGGAATTGGTATTATGGCTATACCGTCCACTGGGTACTTCTCTGTAATTCTTGTGAACATTTCTGCGTGAATCTTGGTTGACAATGTGGTTTTCTTGTACATTTCATTTATTTGACAGTTATTAATCATTATTTCAGTTCTTATATTTTAAGGTTTGGAATGGACGCATCTCCACACAGGTATCAAACAGTTGCCGCTGGAAAAAAGGTAGTAGCAAAGATGACATGGGGAATGACCTCCACCTAAACGGGCGAAATCCGTGTATTTGTAGTCGTGCTCCTTGTGGTGAGTTAGTTGCTTAGGCGGGGAATTTGGTATTATGGCTGTACCGTCCACTGAGTACTTCTCTGTAATTCTTGTGAACATTTCTGCGTGAATCTTGGTTGACAATGATGGTTTTGTCCTACATTTCATTTCTTTGACAGTTATTAATCATTATTTCAGTTCTTATATTTTAAGGTTTGGAATGGACGCATCTCCACATAGGTATCAAACAGTTGCCGCTAGGATAAAAAAGTAGCAAGATGACATGGGGAAGACCTCCACCTAAGGGCGAAATCCGTGTAGTCGTGCTCCTTGCGGGAGTAGTTGCTTAGGCGGGGAATTGGTATTATGGCTGTACCGTCCACTGGGTACTTCTCTGTAATTCTTGTGAACTTTGCGTGAATCTTGGTTGACAATGTTTGTTTTGTTCTACATTTCATTTTTTGACAGTTATCATTATTTCAGTTCTTACATTTTAAGGTTTGGAATGGACGCATCTCCACACAGCTATCAAACAGTTGCCGCTCGGAAAAAAGTAGCAAGATGACATGGGGAAGACCTCCACTTAAGGGCGAAATCCGTCGTAGTCGTGCTCCTTGCGGGATTAGTTGCTTAGGCGGGGAATTGGTATTATGGCTGTACCGTCCACTGGGTACTTTTCTGTAATTCTTGTGAACATTTCTGCGTGAATCTTGGTTGACAATGGTGGTTTTGTTTTACATTTAATTTATTTGTTAGTTATTAATCATTATTTCGGTTCTTATATTTTAAGATTTGGAATGGACGCATCTCCACACAGGTATCAAACAGTTGCCGCTCGGAAAAAAATAGCAAGATGACATGGGGAAGACCTCCACCTAAGAGCGAAATCCGTGTAGTCGTGCTCCTTGCGGGAGTAGTATAAAAACGTTGATTAGGCGAGGGGGGAATTGGTATTATGGCTGTACCGTCCACTGGGTACTTCACTGTAATTCTTGTGAACATTTCTGCGTGAATCTTGGTTGACAATGTTTGTTTTGTTGTACATTTCATTTTTTGACAGTTATCATTATTTCATTTCTTATATTTTCTGGTTTGGAATGGACGCATCTCCACACAGGTATCAAACAGTTGCCGCTCGGAAAAAAGTAGCAAGATGACATGGGGAAGACCTCCACCTAAGGGCGAAATCCGTGTAGTCGTGCTCCTTGCGGGAGTAGTTGCTTAGGCGGGGAATTGGTATTATGGCTGTATGTACCGTCCACTGGGTACTTCTCTCTGTAATTCCTGCGTGAATCGTGGTTTGACAAATGGTGGTTTTGTCGTTACATTTCATTTATGGGGGAGGGGGGGGGTGACAGGTTATTAATCATCATTTCAGTTGTTATATTTTCAGGTTTGGAATGGACGCATCTCCACATAGGTATCAAACAGTTGCCGCTCGGAAAAAAGTAGCAAGATGACAAGGGGAAGACCTCCACCTAAGGGCGAAATCCGTGTAGTCGTGCTCCTTGCGGGAGGAGTAGTTGCTTAGGCGGGGGAATTGGTATTATGTTCTGTACCGTCCACTGGGTACTTCTCTGTAATTCCTGTGAACATTTCTGCGTGAATCTTGGTTGACAATGGTGGTTTTGTCGTACATTTCATTTATTTGACAGTTATTAATCGATATTTCAGTTTTTATTTTCAGATTTGGAATGGACGCATCTCCACATAGGTATCAAACAGTTGCCGCTCGGAAAAAAGTAGCAAAATGACATGGGGAAGACCTCCACCTAAGGGCGAAATCGGTGTAGTCGTGCACCTTGCGGAAGTAGTTGCTTAGGCGGGGAATCTGGTTATTATGGCTGTACGGTACACGTCCCTGGGTACTTCTCTGTAATTCCTGTGAACATTTCTGCGTGAATCTTGGTTGGCAATGGTGGTTTTGTTGTACATTTCATTTATTTGGCAGTTATTAATCATTATTTCAGTTGTTATATTTTCAGGTTTGAAATGGACGCATCTCCACATAGGTATCAAACAGTTGCCGCTCGGAAAAAAGTAGCAAGATGACAAGGGGAAGACCTCCACCTAAGGGCGAAATACGTGTAGTCGTGCTCCTTGCGGGAGTAGTTGCTTAGGCGGGGAATTAGTATTATGGCTGTACCGTCCACTGGGTACTTCTCTGTAATTCTTGTGAACATTTCTGCGTGAATCTTAGTTGACAATGGTGGTTTTGTCGTACATTTCATTTATTTGACAGTTATTAATCGATATTTTAGTTTTTTATTTTCAGATTTGGAATGGACGCATCTCCACATAGGTATCAAACAGTTGCCGCGCCTGAAAAAAAAAAGTAGCAAAGATGAACATGGGGAAAAGACCTCCCACCTAAGGGCGAAATCGTGTAGTCGGTGCACCTTGCGGAAGTAGTTGCTTAGGCGGGGAATTGGTATTATGGCTGTACCGTCCACTGGTACTATCTCTGTAATTCTGGTGAACATTTCTGCGTGAATCTTAGTTGACAATGGTGGTTTTGTTGTACATTTCATTTATTTGACAGTTATTAATCATTATTTCAGTTTTTACATTTTAAGGTTAGGAATGGACGAATCTCCACACAGGTATAAAACAGTTCCTGCTCCGGAAGTAGTTGCTTATCCGGAAAATTGGTATTATGGCTGTGCCGTTCACTGGGTACTTGGCTGTAATTCTTGTGAATATTTCCGCGTGAATCTTGGTTGACAATGGTTGTTTTAATGTACATTTCATTTATTTGACAGTTATTAATCCTTATTTCAGTTGTTGTATTTTAAGGTGAGGAATGGACGCATCTCTACACAGGTATCAAACAGTTGTCGCTCGGAAAAAGTAACAAAATTGCATGGGGAAAATCCCAAACTGTTGCCGCTCGGGAAAAAGTAGCAAGATGACATGGGGAATCCCTCCGCTTGAGGGCCGAAATCCGTTTAGTAGTTTCTTAGGCGGGGACATGGTAATACTGGACACTTCTCTGTAAATCTTGTGAACATTACTGGGCAAATCTTGGTTGGCAGTTTTGGTTTTGTTGTACATTTTATTCAATTGCCCGTTCTCAATTATTGTTTTTCGTATTATCTTTTCGTAATTTTTAGTGTTATCTCTGTTTATACATTGACTGACATTGTTTTTACCATTTCTCGTTCTTGCTAACAAAATGTTTTGATCTTTCTTTTTCTGACAGACAATTTTAATTTTTATGCATGTGTTGTAACTTTTTATGCACTGGGATGGTGTTAGCATATTTTTTATTTTTCATAATGAATACTTGTTGTCATTATCCAAATTTTGAATTGCATCCACCCGGCGGTAATTTCAAAATTTAGAACACGACACAATGGAATTTATTCCACATGGTTCTTTGTAACACGTGACAATAAAAATAATGTAAAAAAGTTTTGCAAATTTGGAATTTGCATAATTAAAAATTTAATTTTTGCTTGTTAATTTAATACCCCAGAATCTTTCACATATATGGAGATGTCACCCGTTATAGGTGAAGTGCTACAATTTTTGGCCTGTGCTCCAATGCAGTGATGGCTCTTTTCCGTGCACGCCTTCCACACGAGTGTGAAGCTAGCCCACAATTCGATTCACGAAACTGCCAGCCAGCAATTTTTATCTTTATATATTTTTATTTATTTTTATCTCTGGGTGTGTACGAAATAAGTTCTTGGGTGAACTAGATTCTAATACGAAGATGTATTACTTCATCAAACTTTCCTCATTTGGCAGGCTTGTCGCAATGGAATGCATCTTGTGGAATCACAGAGAGAAAAGGACAATTTATTACTTGTAGCACAAATCGTAAATATCACAAAGGGGGTGTCCTCATTTCCAGACTCCTTCCCATAATGTTCTATGGGTCTAGGGGATTTGGGCTGTACCTTAATTTTACGTTTATATATTGAGCTTACTTTTCATAGTTAGCTTATAGTTGGAAATATTCTGGTATAGCCTGAGCGGAGGTACGAAATTGGCACTTATCGTAAATATCACAAAGTGACGATATCTCATATCGGGACCCTTTCTAATTGTGTTCTACGGGTCAAATGGATTTGGAATATATCTTAATTTTACGTTATGAGAAAGAGTTTCGAAATGAGCCCCCTCTTATATACGATATTTGCGATTTATCCCGACCTGGCTCAGTCGGTAGCGCGCTCGACTCTTGATCGTGAGTTTGAGTCCAGCCGGCGACAGGGTGGTTTCCAGTCTTTCGGATGAGACAGTAAAAACAGAGGTCCCGTGTCGCAGTAGGTGTCGGCATGTTAAAGAACCCTCACTGTTCAATGGCCGTAAGTGTCGAGCATAGGCCAAAATTTGAAGCCCTTCACCAGCATTTGGCGACGTCTCCATATGAGTGAAAGATTCTTGAGTTGGACGTTAAACAACAATAAACAAACAAACAAAGCGATATATGGTAATTTCAAAGGTCCGCCCAGGCTATACTAGAATATTTCCCACTATGGGCTAACTATGAAGGATAAGCCCGGTATATAAACACAAAAGTAAAACGGAGATCAAATACCCTAGACCCGTTTAACACTGTCAGAAAGAGTCCCGAAATGATGCACCCCCTCTGTTATATTTACGATTTATGCTTATTTCAATGGTTCACCCAGGCTATATGAAATGTGAACCCGGTAAACAAACGTAAAATTAAGTCTAAATCACATAGACCCCTAGAACACTGTGAAAAAGAGTCCCGAATTGAGCCGCCTGTTTTTTACGATATTTGCGGTTTATGCTAATTTAAAAGGTCCGCCCGGGCTATACAAGAATATTTCCCACTTTGGGATCTCTATGAAAGGTTAGCCCGGTATATAAACGTAAATTTAAGATATAGTCCAAATCCGCTAGACCCGTAGAACATTTTGAGTAAGAGAACCAAAAAGAGATACCCTCCCTCTTTTACGATATCCGGGGTTTATGCTAATGTTTGCCCAGGCTATACTAGAATATCCCCCCGCTATGGGCTTACTATGAATGGTTAGCCCAGTGTGTATATGTAAAATCAAGATATCGTCCAAATCCCCTAGATTCGTAGAACACTATGAGAAAGAGTCCCAAAATGAGCCACCCCTTCACTATATTTGCGATTTATGCTAATTTCAAAGGTCCGCTCACGCTATACTAGAATATTTCCCTCTATGGGCTCACAATGAAAGGTTAACTGAGTATATACACGTAAAATTAAGATATAGTCCAAAGCCCCTAGACCCGTAGAACATTATGGGGAAGAGTCCCGAAATGAAGTACCGCACCCTTTTGTCATATTTATGATTTGTGCTAATTTCAAAGGTCCGCTCAGGCTATACTAGAATATTTCCCACTATGGACTATGAAAGGTTAGTTCAATACATAATTGGAAAATTAAGATAGTCCAAATCCTCTAGACCCGTAGAACACTGAGAAAGTCTCGAAATGAGGTACTCCCCTTTTGTGATATCTGTGCTTATTTCAAAGGTCCGCTCAGGCTATACTAGAATATTTCCGACTATGGGCCAACAATGAGGAATTGGACCTGTATATAGACGTAAAATTAAGATGTAGTTCAAATCCCCTACACTCGTAGAACACTGAGAAAGGGTCCAGAGATGAGTTACACCCCATGGTCCAAATCCCCTAGACCTAAAATATTATGACAAGAGTCCCGAAAGGAGGTCCCACCTGCGATTTATGCTCATTTAAAGGTTGGCCCAGGCTATACTGGAATGTTCCCCACTATGGGCTTACTTTGGAAGTAGCCCAGTATATAAACGTAAAATTAAAGTGTAGTTCAAATCCATGGAACTCCTAGAACATTTACCGCTATGGACTGATTATGAAAGGTTTTCTCAGTATATAATCGTAAAATCAAGATATGGTCCAAAACCCCTAGACCCGTAAAACACTATGAGAAAGAGTCCAGATTACAGGAAGCCCCCTTTTGTGATATTTACGATTTGTGCTAATTTCAAAGGTCCGCCGAGGCAATACTAGAATATTTTCCAGTCTGGGCTAACTATATCTGCGGAAGGCCGATGGTCTATTCCTGGGTACATTGTAACCGAGTTCTCTCCCCAACCAATAAAAACTGCCCACCATCATACAATTGAGAGATAGGGTTCTTATGTTCTCCTGATAAATACGACAAAACAATTGAGAGATAGGGTTCTTATGTTCTCCTGATAAATACGACAAAACAATTGAGAGATAGGGTTCTTATGTTCTCCTGGTAAATACATGTGCGACAAAACAACTGAGAGATAGGGGTCTTATGTTCTCCTGATAAATACGACAAAACAACTGAGAGATAGGGGTCTTATGTTCTCCTGGTAAATACGACAAAACAATTGAGAGATAGGGTTCTTATGTTCTCCTGGTAAATACATGTGCGACAAAACAACTGAGAGATAGGGTTCTTATGTTTTCCTGATAAATACGACAAAACAACTGAGAGATAGGGTTCTTATGTTCTCCTGATAAATACGACAAAACAATTGAGAGATAGGGTTCTTATGTTCTCCTGGTAAATACGACAAAACAACTGAGAGATAGGGGTCTTATGTTCTCCTGATAAATACGACAAAACAACTGAGAGATAGGGGTCTTATGTTCTCCTGGTAAATACTTCAAAACAACTGAGAGATAGGGTTCTTATGTTCTCCTGGTAAATACGACAAAACAACTGAGAGATAGGGTTCTTATGTTCTCCTGGTAAATACGACAAAACAACTGAGAGATAGGGTTCTTATGTTCTCCTGATAAATACGACAAAACAACTGAGAGATAGGGTTCTTATGTTCTCCTGGTAAATACGACAAAACAACTGAGTGATAGGTTTTTATGTTCTCCTGGTAAATACGACAAAACAATTGAGAGATAGGGTTCTTATGTTCTCCTGGTAAATACATGTACGACAAAACAACTGAGAGATAGGCTTCTTATGTTCTCCTGGTAAATACGACAAAACAACTGAGAGATAGGGTTCTTATGTTCTCCTGGTAAATACGACAAAACAACTGAGAGATAGGGTTCTTATGTTTTCCTGGTAAATACGACAAAACAATTGAGAGGTAGGGTTCTTATGTTCTCCTGGTAAATACGACAAAACAATTGAGAGATAGGGTTCTTATGTTCTCCTGGTAAATACATGTACGACAAACAATTGAGAGATAGGGTTCTTATGTTTTCCTGGTAAATACGACAAAACAATTGAGAGATAGGGTTCTTATGTTCTCCTGGTAAATACATGTACGACAAAACAATTGAGAGATAGGGTTCTTATGTTTTCCTGGTAAATACGACAAAACAATTGAGAGATAGGGTTCTTATGTTCTCCTGGTAAATACATGTACGACAAACAATTGAGAGATAGGGTTCTTATGTTTTCCTGGTAAATACATGTACGACAAAACAATTGAGAGATAGGGTTCTTATGTTTTCCTGGTAAATACGACAAAACAATTGAGAGATAGGGTTCTTATGTTCTCCTGGTAAATACATGTACGACAAACAATTGAGAGATAGGGTTCTTATGTTTTCCTGGTAAATACATGTACGACAAAACAACTGAGAGATAGGGTTCTTATGTTCTCCTGGTAAATACGACAAAACAATTGAGAGATAGGGTTCTTATGTTCTCCTGGTAAATACGACAAAACAATTGAGAGATAGGGTTCTTATTTCTCCTGGTAAATACGACAAAACAATTGAGAGATAGGGTTCTTATGTTTTCCTGGTAAATACGACAAAACAATTGAGAGGCAGTGTTAAATAAAAAGTGTGAACATGATAGTACGCAACAGAAGTAAATACTATACTACTCGCAACATATCTCGATTTCGCGTGCCATCCCATACGAGTTATCTCTCATAGGAAGGTGGAACATAAGTATGATGTAATGGAGATAGGAAGTGTTCACATGTTCCAACACCAGTACCAAATCCCTATTACATTCAGAAAATTTTCACTTTTTATATTTCAAATTTTCAATGTAATATTGTGTGCACATGTAATTTTGAAGTAGCTTGATTGAGTTCGAATACTGTTGTGATATCATGTTCCCACTTTTAGATTTACCAGGGGTTTTGGCAAAAAGTGGGAACATGATGTGATATTTGATGAAATCATTTCTTTTTTATCATTTGTTGCCTGTTCTTTTCATATTATTATAGTGATATTATCATCTCCATTATATATGTTTTTATTTTATAACCAGTATCGAGCAGTCACATTTGTATTTCGGATATGACTTTTATGTGACAAATTTACTCAATACTCAACTTTTATTTCATTATTTTGACTAAAAAATATTTACAAAACTTTTGGATTTTAGTGATTAGGAAACATATTATGATTTTTTATTATTTACATATAAATTTTTGCGTCACACTTATGATTTTTCTGTAAAAAACCCGAATAAATATGTTGATTGACCAGACGGTCAAAGGCTAAATAAACAATAAACAATAAACGGTACTCAAAATTTGAATACGTACTCAAACATTGTTTTGATATTTCTTAAGTTTTCTTCAAATGAGCAATAAGTTTGGTCATTATTTACAATTGTATGCCATCGATGTACAAACATGTCCAGTTACAGAATAAACTTAGCATGTTTTTACCTTTAGATTGTGAAAAGTTAGTTGAGTTTGAATACTGAGTAAATTGGGTGACTTCGAGCCCAGCTCAATCTATACGATTCGGTTAATTTAATGAAAACTAATAATTATAATTTAGCAATTAGTTCAGAACATATTGTGACTACTAATACATATATACTTGCGCAGATCGAATAGATCATGGCTATGTATCCTTAGCATTTGATTTGTGTCGCCTGATCAGTTGTTTAATTTACCATGCATGACATGAATAATTCAATAGGTCGCATTTCGATTTTGCAAAGGTTTACATAATAGATGAAATACACATGTACCCCTCTTTGATTTTAAATGTGCTTAATTTATTTGTTGTTGTTTTATTAGTCTCAAGTGACCTATTCTAATCGCTATTTGTCCGTCGTCGCCACTCGTGTGTCCGTAAGATATTTTTCATTTTCGACTTCTTCTCTGAAACCACTGAAGGGATTTTGACGAAACTTTACAGGTGGCAACTAGCAAGTAATGAAGGCCCTTTACCAAGTTTGTAGTTTTCAGCCAGATCGGCCCAGGGGTGGATCCAGGGTGGGGCAAAATATCCTCAGGGGGTACACCTAGATGGATGTTTGATTTAAGTTTGTATTTTTCATAGAAATAGGAATATTAATTTTCAACTCGTTTTTGAGGTCTTTTCAGACTTTGTCATTATTCATTCATGTTTGCCTGATTTCCTCGATTTTCTCCCCTTGTATTCACTTTGAAGCATTCATTTAATGCGTTTTACTTGTTAATTAGGTGTAGAAATATTTTTGTGCAAGAATTTTGCCAAAATTATATTCTAGAATTTCTTTAGTCTGAAAAAAGGAGGAGGGAAATTTATTTCACATAGTCAGCTTGTTCTTGGAAACCTCTGAAGGGATTTTGGTCAAACGTCTTTTTATTTTGTTTGTTTGTTGTGGTTGTTTATTTTATTTATTATTATTATTATTATTATTATTATTTGTCATATCAGCCGACAGTTCAATGCTTTTGGGAGTTAATAATGTTTTATTTGTATCTCACACCGTACTAAACAATTTTTCAGTTATAACTATGGTGGCAGCCAGTTTTTTTTATGGAGGAGGAGAGAACCCGGTTACAATGTACCCGGGGAGAGACCACCGGCCTTCCGCAAGTAAACTCGGGCAAACTTTCAAACAAAATCAACTCAGGTTCCAGAAGGTCTCTAACCTGCGCCGTCTAGAAGTGAGAGACGATATAGTTTAAAGCGCGACGCTGTGACCACTTGTTCACGGGGGATTTTATTTATGTGTCCACGTACACTTGTTTTGTTGTATATTTTGAGTTTGTGTAAATACAGAGTTTACAACATAATACACTATAGCAATTTCCATTTACGTGTACACTGTGTACACAAAATACTGTCAAGACGCACTCCACATTGATCGGAATACGATGGTATGCTAAAACTTATCATAAAGAGATGACGTATTTAGAGATACACGTGTTCTTTCCCTAAGAATGCTGTGTTGCAATATTTGAACATATAATTCTAAACTTAATTGTTTGTATACAGACCAAAGTACGAATATGAGGTATATAATCTTAAGAACTGGACAATATCTACAGTCTGAATTTAAACTTAAGTCATTTGCAAGCACACTGGCAAACTTTCTCATAAAATTAGCTTAGTTCTAGTGGGACTCGATCCCACACTAACACTAGAAATGTTGACGTTAAGGACAAAAAAAAAACAAAACAAAAACGCACACAAACTGGACTAAATGGCGAAACTCCACTAGCTTAAGCTAGTAGGAACACCATATAAGTAACCGTACTACAGATATACGGACATAATTTCAGATTACTTTGGTAATACTAGAGAGTCATTTTGTTCCTCTACTTACGTCTCCGCGGTCGAGTCGTTAGAGCATTTCGCCATGAAGTCTCTCACTTCTGTTCAGCGCAGGTTCGAGCTCAGATGTTTAAAAATAATAATAAAGCGTCTGAAAACGACCCCTGTACATGTTGTTTCATATGATAATGACATGGCTTATAAAAAACCCTAGAACATGTTTTTTCATATGGTAATGATATAATGTCTTATAAACAACCCCAGTACATGTTCTTAAACGTAATAATGGTACAACATCTTACAAACAAGCCCAGTAGATGTTCTTTCATGGTGTAACGTCTTACAAACAAGCCCAGTAGATGTTCTTTCATGATGTAACGTCTTACAAACAAGCCCAGTAGATGTTCTTTCATGATGTAACGCCTTACAAACAAGCCCAGTAGATGTTCTTTCATGATGTAACGTCTTACAAACAAGCCCAGTAGATGTTCTTTCATGGGGTAACGTCTTACAAACAAGCCCAGTAGATGTTCTTTCATGGTGTAACGTCTTACAAACAAGCCCAGTAGATGTTCTTTCATGGTGTAACATCTTACAAACAAGCCCAGTAGATGTTCTTTCATGGTGTAACATCTTACAGATGTAACATCTTACAAACAAACCCAGTAGATGTTCTTTCATGATGTAACATCTTACAAACAAGCCCAGTAGATGTTCTTTCATGATGTAACATCTTACAAACAAGCCCAGTAGATGTTCTTCAACAAAATATTGATATAATGTCTTAAAACAACCCCAGTAGATGTTATTTAACATAATAATGATATAATGTCTCACAAACAACTCAAAAAGATGTTCTTATAATATAGTGTCTTACAAACGACCCCAGTAGATGTTGTTTGACATTACAATGACATAATGTCTTACAAACGACCCTAGTAGATGTTGTTTGACATTACAATGACAAAATGTCTTACAAACAACCCCAGTAGATGTTGTTTGACATTACAATGACATAATGTCTTACAAACGACCCCAGTAGGTATTCTTTAACGTAATAATGATATACACGTAATGTCTTACAAACGACCCCAGTTGATGTTCTTAACATAATTATAATATAATGTCTTACAAACGTCACAAAAGAAATAAAATAAAAATTGTATCAATTATGATATATTGTAACCATTATTATTATAGTTTTTATTTTGTTTTGTCCTGTACTCATTTCCGATTTATTACAAATTAAATATAAGTAGAGGGCAGAAACGTCCCCTGTCGGCCCTACATGTTCTTTAACATAACAATGATATAATGTCTTAAAACAATCCCAGTTCGTTTGTTTATTGTTGTTTAACGTCCCACTTATGAATCTTTCACTCATATGGAGACGTCATCAAATGCCGAAGAAGGGCTTCAAAGTTTTGGTCTATGCTCGGCACTTATGGCCATTGAGCAGTGAGGGTTCTTTAACGTGCCGACACCTACTGTGACACGGAACCTCAGTTCTTACTGTCTCATCCAAGAAAGACAGGAAACTTACCTGTCGCCGGCTGGACTCGAACTCACGATCTCACGACCAAGAGTCGAGCGCCCTACCGACTGAGCCAGGCCGGCTAAAAAAAAAAGCAAAAAAAAAAAAAAAAAAAACAACAACAAAAAAACACGAGATGTTCTTTCACATAATAATCATACTAACACAATGTTTGGCTTCGAGTTGCAAAATGCATCTCAGTATAATTCATTTAGCCTATGTAAGAGTAGTGAAGACCCTACTTACATTTTATATGAAACTGAACGTTATAATTTATCAGAAAGATTACAACGCTGGATAATGGTCAATTGATCATGAACATTAAATATTTATATTGACCCTATATCCACAAATACGAAGTCAAGAGAAGACAAACTCACATTATAAGTACATGTATCTTTGGATACTTTCTCATCGATTCTACTGGATTTATTATCCTAAGTATTTGTTAAAAGGAAAAATTAATATTTATCAAAGCGCGGTATTATGATAATATACCGAGACCCGTTTTCTTTAGAAAAACGATAAAATATATGATTTTTTTCTCTCGCCTATGACTGTGTTGCCTCTTGACCTCACAGCACTCTACAAACCCAAATTTCCATTGATACAATGATTTTGGTGACAGTTAACTGGTTGAAGAATTGATGCATCTGTCGCCGTATTTTGCAAACTTCGTGCTGCACAGAATTTTTCCCATTAGTCATGGGGAATGTTATATTCCATGTTTTTCAACAGATAAAAAAGTAATCCTTCAGCATTAGCTGTGTATGCCCCCAAAATTATTCTGATTTTCCCCCTACCTTTACTTCTTGTACTTGATGTACAATAACAAATAAAAGCTATACACAGACATAAAAATTTTATATTCCAATTTATTTTGTGAAAATAAGGTCAGATCCGGTGTGGTATTTATCATCGTCGTAGAACCGCGGTCCGGAATCGCTGTAGGAAAGAGCATAGCGATTCCGGACGGTGGTTTTACGACGATGGGTATCCATATACATATAGAAAGGTTGAGTTAATAAAGAGCCAAACATGGCCATTGGTTTCTTAAGCAATTTTCACAAAATATACAGGAATTTTAGAATTTATGAACTTTTTTGAACAAAACACAGCTAATGCCCCTTTAAGTATGTGTAGGGTCTACAATGTAATTATGTCCTTACTTTTCCTCCAGTCCCCGGCTTATGTCTGCTGCATATATCCGCGTCATTTTAGGAGTCAATCATTCTATCGAAAAAAACAATAACTTTTGAAGGATAGAGAGGTCATTATTGTGTGCCTTGAAACTTTAAAATAGCTTTACATGACTTGAAAAACTAAAATAATGTCCCATGTAATGTACATCGCCCCCTAACATTTGTATCTTGTAAAAGTGAAAAATGCAGTGGGACCATATTCGTGAATCCCCTAACATTTGATTGGTTTCTGCAGAATTCAGGCGCGGATCCAGGATTTTTTAAAGAGGGTACGCAACTTATTAGTTTTTTCTTTTTGGTGGAGGGGGGGGGGGCATCATGTGCGTGAAACAAATTGTGCGTTCTATATGCAGTGGCGTAGGAAGCAAATCAAAAGTGTAGGGAGCATTTCTTAAAATATTTTACAATAACCATATACAATAGTGGAGGATCTAATTAAAGGGCCTTTTAAAGGGGTTGGGTTTGAGGCTAGTGACATTAAATATATATTTTTTAAAAACTGTTTATATGCAATGCATACCTCATCAATAGCAGAGTGAGTAGTTAATATTGGAGTAGTGATAATTTGAAATAAATTTGCCGAGCGAAATGAGACGTGAAAATTTTTGGAAATTTGCTTTTAATTTTTCGACTTTTTATAGAAAAATTAAAGGTTTTACACACATTTTATCAATTTTAGGAGTCACTCTCTCCCTCATCAATGCACATATTTCAAAGTGATGAGTTAATTGTGAAGCAACATTTCATTAAGGATCGGGTTTTACGCATCTCTCAGAATTATGTTTTAATTTCGAATCCTTTTTTTGCATCCAGACGCGAAAATACCCATAGCATTCCACTTACAAACAACATTGATTATCCTTTGTTAAGAATCAAGTATGATCAGCAAAAAATGGTTACTTAAAATCGTTACAGAATTTTGCCCTAGTATCCTCCAGACATTCAGTTATGACCTCTTTATTGATAAAATTACCGTTGATAGATTAATTCGGAAAGTCCGAAGAGGTAGTCTCTAGCTTCCTGACAAAACCAAAATCACTATTTCCAGGGAATGCTTCCCGGAAATGTTCCATTGTTAAAGCCTAGAGAATTAACTGTCACATTGCGACTCATTTTTATTTCGGCCAAATATTACACTAAATTGACATCAGTATCATTTATCCAAAATGAATTTCAGCAAACACAAATGCGTGGGCATGGTTAGGGAGTTCAGATTTTTTTTTATTTTTAAAAGCCTCTGGGTAGCCTTTTTTGTGGATTCCAGACGTGTTGATAATGTATGAAATATTGGTATGTGAATATGTGTGGGGGAGGAGGCACCCCTATGTATATGTAATGCATAAATAGGATCTAATTGATATAACTTACATTTTGATACAATGCAAATTTTGCCAAGTTAACAAATAAATTTTCATATTCATACATGCTGCGAAAACGAAAATTTCTTTATCGATATGTAGGGCAAAAACTTTAGAGAGAAATTAAAACAAAACAAAGCATAGTCATAAGCCCTAAAATCCAAAATATATAGAAAACCCGGGATGGATCCAGGATTTCAAGCTAGGTAGAAGGAATGGTATACAAATGCTTTAGCGTAGAGAGGCGCGAAATTTTGGTGATTTATTTTTATCAATTTTCAATTTATTGTTTAAAAAGATATAGGTTTTAAAAATCGTCCTTAACTTCTGGGCCTTTGAGTTGATTGTTACTGTACAAACATCTGGGCGTCCAAAGGGGGTCGCGTACCGGTTACGTCATCAGTCTTGTGGAAAGTGGGATATTCAATTCTCCCAAATGTATTACTTATAAAATTTTAAAAGATCTCAAATTTGAAAATTATTTAGATACACTAGATAAAAAAGATAGGATTCTCTTTTGTAAATTTAGAACAGGAAATCACAAACTGCCTATTGAAACGGGCGATGGCAGGGGATAGAAAGAAATGATAGAAATTGTACACTTTGTAACTTAAATGATTTAGGTGATGAATCTCATTATATTTTTAAGTGTTCATCATTATCTATATCTAGAGCTAGTTTTTAACCCGCCATCTGAGAATTAATTGTATTATTATAAAACTAAAGGAATTATTCCAATCACAGGATATTGCAACTGTAATAACTGTCAGTCCTCCACAAATACTTCGGAAATGATATGCTTTATTTGAACTTTGAACATTTACTTATGGTTGTATTGTACATCAGCGTCGGAAGCAAATTGAAAGTAGGTGGGGGGGTGGGGGCTAAACCAACTTAAAACACATACACACGCTAGAACGTCTGGGGCTAAGCCCCAATTTTTAATACCTATGTCTATCTTTGCAAAAAAACTGGGGGGAAATGTTCTTTCAGGGCTTATAACATAGAAATATTATTAGTCAAAAACAATCAATGTGATATAACAGGGCACTGACGTCGTTATTTTTGTGTCTGGCACTGGATATTGTTTTTTCGGGCTTCAGGGGCAAATTTCAGAATAATTTCTGATGAATGGGTGCGTGCCTTCTACGGATTCTTTTCTCACAGTTAATTTAAATATTTGAAAGAAGCATGGCATGCATTGTATAACGATTTTAAATAGTGTTAGCCGGCCAGCCTCGAAATAAAATTCTGGACCATTTCAGCGAGTTAAAAATCCTAATAAAGTTATATATATATATATATATAAATATATATATATATATATATATATATATATATATATATATATATATATATACAACACTGTCGGAAGCAAATTGAAAGTAGGGGGGGGGGCTAAACCAACTTAAAACACACACACGCCAGAAACATCTAGGCGCTAAGCTTTAATTTTCAACACCTATTTCTATCTTTGCCAAATAAATGGGGGAGGCTAAGCCCCCTCGGTTCCGACGCCTATGTATATATATATATATATATATATATAATATATATATATATCTATATATATATATATATATATATATATATATATATATATATATATATATATATATATCCTGTTGCTCATCCGCCGCTTTCCTTTCTATCCATCATTTTATCTAACTACGATTTTCTATTTCATTTTATTTATTTTCTCAAGGAATAGTGATAACGTATCTCCTGTACATGTGTTTTGAGAGAATCTGCTAGATTTTCTCGATATCCATTTGAAGCGGTTGTTCAATGCACATATCAATTAGTTTTTAAACCGAGAACACGATTTGCTAATGGCACAGTACGTTAGAATAGCATAAAACATTGGCGAGTTTATAGGATATCTCAACTGGAGTTAGCGCCGACTAGCCCTATGTTTCATTCATTCAGCTTCGAGCGGAGTAATTTTCATCCACTGTTGCTGTTACAAGCTGTTAGGTGCGGATGAAGACTGTTTACCTTATTCTACACTGCGGTCAACTTTCACGCATTGATCTCGCTTGCCATAGAAAAAGGCATGTTCGTTCGAGGAATCAATATCGCAGTTTGTGAATCAAAATGTTGCATTTCGCTACTGTGTATATGCACATATTAGCGAATTAATATGATATAAACATTGTGTATTTATAGTACAGTTTTAGAGTGGATTGTCTTAATATACTCTTTGGATCGAGCGTTTTAATTGAGAGGTTTTAGATGTTGATTATATACAAGTGACAAACACCTGTCTTTTTATTCGTACGTGCTTTTACGGGGGTAATGAAGACTCCACGTGGAGATTAGGGTATGGTCTCAAAATGCCCGTGCGGAGAGGACATGTCGCTCCACCCAACATTTTTATTGATACCATTATCCGAAAATTTGATGACCAAAGTAAGTTTGTTTTTATTTCTGAATGTCGTTGTACAGCATATGATTGCATTGTTGATATCTGGCTGTGAAATTATATTACTTTTACCATTCAAAACTCTTATCTACAAATTGTATTGTTGTATTTAATTATTCATGTGACTTTACAGACGATAGCGTTCTCTGCATTTACGACACCCCATCACATTTCGCATGAAATAAATGTCCTTTATATATCTAGATCTATTGTTTAATATTTTGAAGCAGACATAAAAAAAAAAAACAAAAAAAAAACGGAACTGTCAATGCATAATAAGTCAATAATACCAGACGACTTTAAAGTGTGATTCTGACAACGAAGATTTATTAGATACGCCCAGATTTCCATATCCCATAGTCAGATAGCCTACCCTTTCATTAGTATACAATACAGCAGTCGACAATCGTGTACAGCGCTATGTATTTGTAATCACTTATATATGTTTAATCATTATATAACATTATGGAATATACCAGTGGTTTGTAGTCTGAATTGATTTTTACCAGATACTCTCACGAGATGGTCTGTACATACAATAAACAAATACAGTCTCAGTAATTTTGTTTCCCCATTTTTATGTCAAATTAATGGCTTTTGATGTTGTATCCCTCATAAAAATTAATCACAGATCAAAGATTCCGAGAAAAAGATTGTTTATGAAATGAAATGTACAAATATATTGCAGTTTATATAAATACCAGTCTGTAGTTTTAGCAAAAGTATAACTTACTGAAGTATTAAACAACACATGTGCAATTAATCTAGTGTTACATGCATTTTATAGATCCAAGGAGAGAAAAACTTTTTTGTATTAATATACAAATGAGCTATTAAATGACATAGTTGTTTCAACATGTTGACTTATATTTAGATTTTTGGCTGATCATATATGCAAACAACATACCAGACATATAGAACAGTTATCACTTTTCACAACTATATAATTTTACCTATATAATAACTGTTTTATACAACAAAGGTACACGTACTGTTGGTAAACCAAGAACAGTAAATCTGTGTTCCCAATCAGTGTTGTCTATGCATATGTGAAATATTTCCTGAAATTTTGAAATTGAAAGCTGTTCTTTTCCACGTCTATTGCACAATAAGTGATTATTGCAATGATAGCTTGATCTGAATTTTTTATATTTTTGTTGTGTAAAAAAGACAGGCATAGAATTAGTCATATACACCTACATATGTATATTCGTACTTCATATGTTTTCATCTAAAAGACATATTTTCAAAAGTAAATATACATGTATCAAGTTTTTGTTGGCTTTGCTCAAGGTATTTGCAACTCACTTTGCAAAACAGTAAAGAAAAAAAATCAGTTTTAAAAAATAGTTGCATATTGATGTACACACCCATATAATTACAACAAAAACAAAAATATATTTTCACACCATCAGGATAAACGATTTGATTGAAATTCTGGACAAAGACTATCTTAGACTCAGTATGCTAGTAAAGAAGAAAGGCGATTTTATCTTGAGAAAGATAAATAATTTAGCCAAAGTGAAAATTATCAAGGGAAGGCTTCTCAACTGCCAGTTTTAAATAATATACCACACTGAACAAAAAATCTAGCTTTATAGATAGCGCCAGTAACATTTCACAAAATATAGATTTCGAAACCAAATTTACCTTTCTTTCATTATTCATGAGCTGATTGAAGCTTGTTGTATTTGCTTTTTCTCTAAATTGACAACTGATACTTTGTATATATGCAAACAAATACATTGAGTTACAATAATAGAAATATCATGTGTAGTACAAAGTGTTTACAAGTTACAAAAATGTATATATATAAACAGTGTAAATGTAAAGATTGGATGTGAAATAGATTGGACAGTGGATTTGATTTCAAGTTTAATTTCATTTGAAATTGTTCAGTATTGTTTTAGATTGGTTTTCTGTATTATACTAATACATGTACATGTACATTTTTTTTGCCCAATGGCAGAATTTTTACATTTTCCCCCAATATTAGGCCAGAATATTCCCAATTTGATTTATCTTTGTGAGAAAAGGAGTGTCTTCTGTTATTAATTTAGAAGATGAAAAATAAAGTAATAATAATAAAGACAAATGTAGTTGAATTTTAATCAGGAAAAAAGATACAAAGCCAGCTTTGTAAAATCAAAAAAATTAAATACTAAAATATCAGAGAAATTATCTTCAGATATATTTCTTTTGCATTTAGATTTTTTCCAATTTATGGTAAATTTGGCAAATTTCCCATTTGGAATTGTAATGGCTCCTGTTTCTGGAGAAATTAAAAACCTGTATTAACCCATGACATATTACTGTTGTACATGCAAATAGCCACAGTACATTGACCTAAACAATATGATGCAAAGTATTTTCTGATTTAATGTGAAAGCTCAGTTGTATAGAGGACTTTTTATATGTCTGTAATAAATCATGAACAAGAAAAAAATTGAAAGGTTACCATTTATTGCCAATATGGTCAGGTTGACCCCTTTACAGGCTGAGCTGTCTTTCTTTTTGTACATGATGTCGATGGGTAGATTTTTCCACTGTGCCCATGCAGCAATTACCTCAATGATAAGATGTTTTTTTGAGTATTTTCAGTACATAAATTGCTTTGGTTAATTTAGAATCTGGATCAAATGGTGTCACATTACAAATGATCATAAAATGTAAAATCATGTCACACACATTAGAAAGGATTTGTTTAGGTGCTGCATTTACAAATTACATGCATGACCATATTGTAATATAAGTTTTCAATACATGTATATCGAATTGAAGTAACATTATCCAGATACAGACTCATTACTGAAGACCAAATTAATTCATTGACCCCAAGTTATTTGATTAGTTAAGCAAGGGTTTTCCTGGTTGTTTTTGGAACTTCCCAGGGATTAATATCAGGAACATGCAGGTCCCATAAAAGGCCCCATTCACAATGCCAAATCTGCTATATTTCCCCCCAATTTTGAACAAAAATTTCTCAATTATGTTCAATTCAAATTTGGTATGAAACCAAAATTAGGAGAATTTACTGTAAACTCTACTTCCTAGTTTTCAGATGAAAAGCATGTTGTCAGTTAAATAAAGAAGTTAAAGGAATCACAAGTTGTGTCTATATTCTTTATTGTAAAATGGCCATAGTTATTGTTTCCCAATTTGACCCACTGTGATGTTAAATTCCCAATTGGAAGGGTACAGGACCTTGTCCCATAAAGGGTCTATTAACCCCTGCTTCCATCCTCTTTTGTGGTACTTTAAACCAACATCTTTTGGAATCGTCCGGTAAATTTTAAGACTTTCACTTACTGCTGATTATGTGGAAATGTTTCCTAGATTACCTTTCCGAGTCTATCCACATGTACAGTGTAACTTTTTCTTCCAATGAAAACGAGCTACATGTACCAGAACATAAAAAATTGAATATAACAAAAACAAAATGTTAACAGACTTGGTGTCTTGTTAGTTCATGTATAAAAAAAGATCTTAGTACCACACATAGTAATGTATAAAACTTAACGGACTCAAACATAGTAATGTATAAAACTTAACGGACTCAAACATAGTAATGTATAAAACTTAACGGACTCAAACATAGTAATGTATAAAACTTAACGGACTCAAACATAGTAATGTATAAAACTTAACGGACTCAAACATAGTAATGTATAAAACTTAACAGACTCAAACATAGTAATGTATAAAACTTAACGGACTCAAACATAGTAATGTATAAAACTTAACGGACTCAAACATAGTAATGTATAAAACTTAACGGATTCAAACATAGGCTTTTAGAAAGCAGAATGTTCCTTCTGACTCTCTCTGGGATGACATGATGGAGTATATTGTAAATCAACCTCTGATCACAAAAAGATGTAAACTAACAGGTGCTTGTTAAAAAAAATACACATTTGATTTAAATCTTATGAACATTTTTTTAATTTTGTATCTCTATATAATGTATGTAAAACTAAAAAAAAAACCATCATTTATTTTGTGGTTTTTTAAAATTACATCCCACAATGCACTGATTGATGGGAAAGAATTGTAATAGAGCACTTGTAAACTCTACATACCGGTACATTGAATGTACATGGTTTAACAAAGTACAATGTAGTCGTGTTCACACCCATCAAGTGATAACTGTTGATCAAATATAATTTTACATGAACATAAAAATTTGACCTATTTTTCAGACATCAATTAAATGTATCAGAGAAGCCAGGCCTTTTTCCTGTAGTATCCACAGAGACCAAGTTCAGCCTCATTCCCAAGGCAAAACAAGTTTTTCTAAATTTGATACCAAAAAAAAAGTGCAGATCATGATTGTTATGAAAAATTAATCAATGCTGGAGTAAATGTTTTAAAATGAGATTCAGTTACATTTATATTTACATGACTGCAAATTATTTTTCTCAATTACTGCATTGCCAAAGGCATTTTCTCAAAACTGGCAGAAAAAGGCCCACAATTTGAGTGACGACCACTTTTAAGTCAGCCTTAACACACCATAATTTTAATGAAGATTAAGATTTTTGTAATTACTCTAATGAAGAAAGTATATGTGTGTATTCTATTAATAGGAAATTCAATACAAAATTATTTTCAGAAGTCTGAAATGGTTTTATGATGGTGAGCTGTTATACTTTTGTCTTTGTACCAGCATGTACTACTGTTTCTGTTTGGTATTTCGGTAACAACATTATTAGCCTTTTCCTTCACATGTGAAACTTGATACCCCAATAACAGGGATAAAACTTTGCAAATTTCAATTTTATTTTATACCAGATCTACAAAATTTATTTTCAATTTCATGTAGATGTGTCGCACATATCATGATTTTTTCTTGAACATTTTGGAAAAAGTAGGCTATTCAAACTATAAATTGGGAATATAGCCAGAGTTTGGATATTATAAATTGAATGATGAACAATTCTGCTAATTCTTTTTTAATCTTATACATGTAGATAGAAGTTCCTCGGTACATGCATAGTTTATCAGAAATGCAAGCTTGAAGGGTAGTTCACAGGAGTGAAAATTAAATCTTGTAGTTTTCCTTATGCTTTTTGCACATATGGTTTTAATCACTGGCCTCTGATGATAAACTTTATGAATTCTTACTGCAGGCAGCATCAAGTTATGTGTGATCCTGTGGTCCCTGTATCAAATTATTATTCTTACTTTTGTTTATATCTTGGTTAAAACTGTTCAGCTGTGCTAACTGTGTTGACTTCTCAGCTCTGTAAATGTGATGTGATATACGTTTACTGGGTTATAGCTACTGGGTTATAGCTACTGGGTTGTAACTACTGGGTTATAGCTACTGGGTTGTAACTACTGGGTTATAGCTACTGGGTTATAGCTACTGGTTTATAGCTACTGGGTTATAACTCCTGGGTTGTAACTACTGGGTTAAAGCTACTGGGTTATAACTACTGGGTTGTAACTACTGGGTTATAGCTACTGGGTTGTAACTACTGGGTTATAGCTACTGGGTTATAACTACTGGGTTATAACTACTGGGTTGTAACTACTGGGTTATAGCTACTGGGTTATAACTACTGGGTTGTAACTACTAGGTTATAGCTACTGGGTTATAACTACTAGGTTGTAGCTACTGGGTTATAGCTACTGGGTTGTAACTACTGGGTTATAGCTACTGGGTTATAACTACTGGGTTTTAACTACTGGGTTATAACTACTGGGTTATAAGTACTGGGTTATAGCTACTGGGTTATAGCTACTGGGTTATAACTACTGGGTTGTAACTACTGGGTTATAGCTACTGGGTTGTAACTACCGGGTTGTAACTACTGGGTTATAGCTACTGGGTTATAACTACTGGGTTATAACTACTGGGTTGTAACTACTGGGTTATAGCTACTGGGTTGTAACTACTGGGTTTTAACTACTGGGTTGTAACTACCGGGTTATAACTACTGGGTTGTAACTACGGGATTATTACTACTGGGTTATAAATACTGGGTTATAGCTACTGGGTTATAACTACTGGGTTATAACTACTGGGTTATAACTACTGGGTTATAGCTACTGGGTTGTAACTACTGGGTTATAACTACTGGGTTGTAACTACTGGGTTATAATTATCGGGTTGTAACTACGGGATTATTACTACTGGGTTATAAATACTGGGTTATAGCTACTGGGTTATAACTACTGGGTTATAACTACTGGGTTGTAATTATGTTATACTTGTACGTGTATGTCAAACTATTGGTCTATTGCTGTAATACTAGTATTCATTTATACTGGCTTTAGAATCATATAGTTCACACCCAATTCCCTTATAACGCCAAACCCACATAACGCCACGAAGAACAGATTTCCTCCCATATAATTCCCCCGTAACAATGCCAAAACCTGCATACCCCCATCTGCTGCCGATTCTCCGCTACAAATTGTGATTGGTCATTTATACATTTAATACCTTGACTGTATCGCCAGACCAGGTGAAAAAACGAGTGTGAGTAAAACTGTTAGCCACAACGTTCGCTTTTTTACTTCATACTACGACTGCAAAGGGAGATAACTCAAACATCGATTGTCATGAACTGGTATCCAGTTGTATGAACAAAGTGTAGTAGTCGGACGGGTACAACTTATGTGTGTCACAAATTTCAAATCTCGCTTCTGTGAAAGTTGGAAAAAATTGACACATTGTGTGTTTACACAGCAATTATCACACTTCTTGAGTGCCCAAATTACCGAAACTTAAACAATAGACGATATATCCGAACTTACAGTAGTGAGTTTTAAACAGGATATGATATACAGCAGGGATTAAAGATAGTAAACCTCGATATATTCCCAAGTATGTTATAAATAATATGTTATAAAAAATGTTATACATTTGTAAAGCCAAAAAGATGGCAGTATATTGGGGGTGGGGGTCGAACTCTATATATGGGTGGATCTAAATTTAGCGATTTGAATGAAACGTTGTTTAAGTGGTTTCAGCAGGTGAGATCCAGAATAGTTCCAGTAGTGGTACAAGTTAGATGATTTTCATACACAATAAAATGTGAAACATTGTTCGTATTTGTCATATCATGTTGCGCAATCTGGCCTAATTCTCACAGTCCCATGGTCGGCCAGAATAGACTGTTATATTGTATAATATGGAATATATATATATATCATCCAATTTCAACATAAAGAGATTCATATATAGATATATATATATATATATATATATATATATATATATATATATATATATATATATATATGAATCTCTTTTATAAATATGAGTATATATATATATATATAATATATATATATATATATATATGAATCTCTTTATGTCGAAATTGGATGAGTCAAAATTGCAGATATGAAAGTCTGATCCCGATATTTATAAATATAATATATCAATTTAAAATTTCTGTTGTCTCGAATTCCGGCTGTATCGATGAGAGTTTCGAGAAAAATTTTCTGAAATAATGTATTTGTTGCACAACATATGAAAAGCAGTGTTTCTTGACTTGGAGAAAAGATTAATGGTTCAAATTTCAAACACATAGGGAAAATAATCTTTAAATGACAATAAATGCAGTGTTTAATGACAAGATTAATGGATCAATTCAAAAATAAATGTTTGAAGTCGGTTATGGGTATTAGTGTATTCTGTGTGAGTGTGTACAAATGTAGGTCTAATACGGTCAATTGGTAATTAGTTGACAAACACAAGGAGTCTAGATTAAAAAAATAACTATCTCTATTTGGTACATCACATGTAAAATAACATGTATCTCTATTTGGTACATCACAAGTAACATTACATGTATCTCTATCTGGTACAACACAAGTAACATAACATGTACATGTATCTCTATCTGGTACAACACAAGTGACATTACATGTACAAGTATCTCTATCTGGTACATCACAAGTAACATAACATGTATCTCTATCTGGTACATCACAAGTAACATAACATGTATCCCTATCTGGTACAACACAAGTAACATAACATGTACATGTATCTCTATCTGGTACAACACAAGTAACATAACATGTATCCCTATCTGGTACAACACAAATAACATTACATGTACATGTATCTCTATCTGGTACATCACAAGTAACATAACATGTATCTCTATCTGGTACATCACAAGTAACATTACATGTACATGTATCTCTATCTGGTACAACACAAGTAACATTACATGTATCTCTATCTGGTACATCACAAGTAACATAACATGTATCTCTATCTGGTACATCACAAGTAACATAACATGTATCTCTATGTGGTACATCACAAGTAACATAACATGTATCTCTATCTGGTACATCACAAGTAACATAACATGTACATGTATCTCTATCTGGTACATCACAAGTAACATAACATGTATCCCTATCTGGTACATCACAAGTAACATAACATGTATCCCTATCTGGTACATCACAAGTAACATAACATTACATGTATCTCTATCTGGTACAACACAAGTAACATAACATTACATGTATCTCTATCTGGTACATCACAAGTAACATAACATGTATCTCTATCTGGTACATCACAAGTAACATTACATGTACATGTATCTCTATCTGGTACAACACAAGTAACATAACATGTATCTCTATCTGGTACATCACAAGTAACATAATGTGTACATGTATCTCTATCTGGTACAACACAAGTAACATTACATGTACATGTATCCCTATCTGGTACATCACAAGTAACATAACATGTACATGTATCTCTATCTGGTACATCACAAGTAACATAACATGTATCCCTATCTGTACAACACAAGTAACATAACATGTATCCCTATCTGGTACAACACAATTAACATTACATGTCAGGGCTCAACATTAACTTTAAAAAGAACTAGACCAGTCGGACCAGTACCAGAAAATTTTACTAGACCTGACCTCAACATCACTAGACCTGACCTCGGTTACATCATATCTATCGATATCTCTCTTCCAGAGTTTCATATCCTACTTAATTAGGGTACGCTACATCTAAAGATTTTAATGAAAACACTATATTTTAATTTTTAAAAAGTGGTAAAATATAGCTCACATATTAATTTCATAAATTGCCCGACGAACTCGATGACGGGCAGAAGACTTGTCCATATCTATGTCTCATTTTTAGCTATTGCTGCACCATTAAATGCTATTTACTTGATTTTTTAAACAATATAAAAAAAAACAAATAAGAACAGAAAGAAATTAATGAATTATTTCATGATTGAAATAATTCCATATAATCTCTAGAGTACTCAAGCCTACTAACTCTTATAAGTAGGACTGGAATACAAGTATATTTTGTTACAGTATAAAACATACATGTCATTTCTGAGTGGTGCAAGTAAATTATCCTCAATTTGTACACTGTATTCATGCTGATTGTTCCACTGATTTATAATTTTATCAAGAACAAAATAAAACCTGAATAGACAGTTAGCTTGAATGCTTTGACAATTTATTTATAGAAGTCAAGAAACAAGTATGTATGTAAGTTTGAAATTTTCTTTTAGGCCTAATTATTGTTAAATAAATTCCGATTTCTGTTCTGCCCTTTGATTTCCTTGATACGCCCTCATCTCTAGTTATGCCTCCACTACTATAAAGAAGCCGTCGTCAGTCACTCAGTGTAATCAGATATCGATAGTTATCGTAAGTTGTTCTGCTTTATTAGAGATATCGTGACTAAATTCAAACAAAACTATCCAAAAAGAAATGTACCATTCTATAAGCCCGGTTAAATTAAAATATGCCTAGGCTAGGCTAGTGAAGCTGCACGCACTTGTGATTTTATGACCGAAGCTTTCAGTTTCACTTTCAATCTGAATTTTTGCGGGTCCATAGAATTACCGAAAACACGCCAATTACCGGCATGACGGGACATGTAACTGGATTGAAGCTCCTTTTCATCGTAATGATAATTTTGTGGAATAATTTACTTTTAAAATGTTAATAATATAGGTTTTACATTAAATTAAAAGATATTTTGTCGGTATTGTCCTCGTATTTACCGATCCAGCTTTTCATATTTAAGCCATATCAGTACTAGTGTGATATTGAACCCGACGTAACTACTCGTACAATTTGTAGCAAAATTCCTTGAACACTGTTTACCTTCTCACATTGAAATAGTTTATTCTTCTTAGTTGTACATAAATAATCTAAAAATGACGAAAACATAATCTGATGTGTCATTCCAGTGGCTTTAAGCGTCATCCTGGTAATATTACCATTTTCCGGTTATTTTATATACCAATCTCTCACCAGAGGGCGTATTACAATATATGGCGACAAAATTGACGAAATGAAAGTAAGTCTATACGGCACGTATCTATTATCACAATCACCGGTAATGTAAATAAATGTCCCACTATCGGTAAATAAATTACAAAAAGAAGAAAATGGTTTTTCACAACAATTTTTTTAATAATAGATCTTCAGTCTATTTGAAGTGATATTTTTAACCCGACCAGTCGGGCAACTTTGACACAAATTAACTAGACCGGACCAATATTTTACTAGTCAGGGTCGGTCGGACGTGCCTTAGTGTTGAGCCCTGCATGTACATGTATCTCTATCTGGAACATCACAAGTCACGTAACATGTATCCCTATCTGGTACAACACAAGTAACATTATATGTACATGTATCTCTATTTGGTACAACACAAGTAACATAACGTGTACATGTATCTCTATCTGGTACATCACAAGTAACATAACATGTATCTCTATCTGGTACATCACAAGTAACATAACATGTATCTCTATCTGGTACATCACAAGTAACATAACATGTATCTCTATCTGGTACATCACAAGTAACATAAAATGTATCTCTATCTGGTACATCACAAGTAACATAACATGTATCTCTATCTGGTATATCACAAGTAACATTACATGTACATGTATCTCTATCTGGTACATCACAAGTAACATAACATGTATCTCTATCTGGTACATCACAAGTAACATAACATGTACATGTATCTCTATCTGGTACATCACAAGTACATTTGTAACATAACATGTATCTCTATCTGGTACATCACAAGTAACATAACATGTACATGTATCTCTATCTGGTACATCACAAGTAACATAACATGTATCTCTATCTGGTACATCACAAGTAACATAACATGTATCTCTATCTGGTACATCACAAGTAACATAACATGTATCTCTATCTGGTACATCACAAGTAACATAACATGTATCTCTATCTGGTACAACACAAGTAACATAACATGTATCCCTATCTGGTACATCACAAGTAACATACCGTGTACATGTATCTCTATCTGGTACAACACAAGTAACATAACGTGTACATGTATCTCTATCTGGTACATCACAAGTAACATAACGTGTACATGTATCTCTATCTGATACATCACAAGTAACATAACGTGTACATGTATCTCTATCTGATACATCACAAGTAACATAACATGTACATGTATCTCTATCTGATACAACACAAGTAACATAACATGTACATGTATCTCTATCTGGTACATCACAAGTAACATAACATGTACATGTATCTCTATCTGGTACATCACAAGTAACATACCGTGTACATGTATCTCTATCTGGTATAACACAAGTAACATAAAGTGTACATGTATCTCTATCTGGTACATCACAAGTAACATAACATGTACATGTA
The DNA here is from genome assembly GCA_030159075.1 of Atrina japonica. Taxonomy (NCBI): domain Eukaryota; kingdom Metazoa; phylum Mollusca; class Bivalvia; order Pterioida; family Pinnidae; genus Atrina; species Atrina japonica. Next base: position 322,485 of record BROG01000219.1, on the reverse strand, counting down.
TCTCTATCTGGTACATCACAAGTAACATAACGTGTACATGTATCTCTATCTGGTACATCACAAGTAACATAACATGTACATGTATCTCTATCTGGTACAAAACATCAACTGGTATGTAGTTACCTTTCTCCTACAACATGCACTAATTTTTATGCTCATGTACTTGTGCATTTTCTTATTGTATGTCTGATTTTGTAATTCTCAAAGACTTATCCCAGAAAATCCTACTTTTATCATTCTCTAGATCTGTTTTGAGCCAGGGGCAATAGGTGTATACAAGTATTGTCAGCATACTGCCATAGATTTGGGGTTAAAGTAATTATAGGTTGTAAAAAACTTAGAGACGAAGTAATGCTTTGCATGAAATTACATGTCAGAAAAGTTTTGCAGATCTGAAATGCTTAATTTAGTAAACATGAATTTGCATTGGCTGTAATGTGTATATAATACAGCTGTGTATCACTTACAAGGCCCAGTCCTCTGATCTACTTACCAAGACCATATAAGTACATGTAACTATACTAGTCATAATTATACAAATCTTGTAGTAAAAATGACATCTTTGTTTGAGAATCACTTTGTCGGACAGCCTGAAATATACCCAACATTTCTGTCTAGATAATTATTATTACTATACAAGACCAATAAGATAAAATATAAATTACAGGAACAATTAAGTAAGTTTTTAAATGTTAGTCAGATATTGATGTCACTAGATGTTTTATATCTACATGGTCATTTAATTGATAATATGATGTGCAGCATTCTGTGTCAAAATAGTGTACAATGTATAGGTTGAAAATATAGTATTACAGGGTCTTATTCAATACAAAGCTGAAATATTTAGGGTGGATTTATCTTAAATCATATCAATTCTAAGAGAACAAAAGAGAAAAGCAAAAGGGGCGATATTTCGGGTGTATAATATATTCTGACACAAAATTTGGTGGTATGATGGATTCCTAACGAATGTTGATGTATACAACTGCTGTGATGCCCGATAATGATTGGTATGCGACAAAGTATTATTGCTGATAGTGATATGAAATTGCTTAATAACTCTACAGTAGTTATTGGACATAAATAAAAGCTGATAATTGGTGATAAGATGCTGTTATATAAAAATATCAATACCTGATTTAATGTACACCCAGTTAACTACACTTGACCATATCATACATGTTATGTCCAATTTTTTATTCCGTCAAGTTTTATTATTTGTTTAATTTAATTCCTGTTTTAGTAATCGATCAATTTAGAGTACTTAAATTGATTAGTATTAACTTATTTCAATCAAAGAAAACAAGAAACCTCCCTGAGGGGTTGTATGAGTAATGAGAGGACTCCCCTTCTAAGAGGTGAGTATAACACATACAATGTATGAAGTATACCGTAGTAAAATTCCCATTGGTAAAAAAAGGAGTTGCTAAATTTAAAATTACTGCAGAATTGATCATGTTGTTGTATTCAAGGTATATTTATAAAATTCTTCCATGTATGCAGTTAACTGTATCTGTGTTTGATATATTCACGTTCCTTTGTGTATAACTTTTATGGAAAGATTCAAAAAGTATCCATGTATGGGCAGTTGTTCCTATCTGTGTTTGATATATTAGAAGAATGGGTATATTTATAAGATTCTTCCATGTATGCAGTTAACTATCTGTGTTTGATAAACAACTAAATGTACAAACGTTCCTTTGTGTATAACTTTATATGGAAACACACAAAAAGTATAATGTTAAGAGATTGGGTAGGTTGTTCCTTTATCTGTAACTCTATACTGAGGCACACAAAAAGTATAATGTTAGAAGAATGGGTAGGTGGTTCCTTGACTTTAACTCTATACTGAAGCACACAAAAAGTATAATGTTAGAAGAATGGTTAGGTGGTTCCTTGACTTTAACTCTATATTGAAGCACACAAAAAGTATAATGTTAGAAGAATGGGTAGGTGGTTCCTTGACTTTAACTCTATACTGAAGCACACAAAAAGTATAATGTTAGAAGAATGGGTAGGTGGTTCCTTGACTTTAACTCTATACTGAGGCACACAAAAAGTATAATGTTAGAAGAATGGGTAGGTGGTTCCTTGACTTTAACTCTATACTGAGGCACACAAAAAGTATAATGTTAGAAGAATGGGTAGGTGGTTCCTTGACTTTAACTCTATATAGAAGCACACAAAAAGTATAATGTTAGGAGAATGGGTAGGTGGTTCCTTGACTTTAACTCTATATAGAAGCACACAAAAAGTATAATGTTAGGAGAATGGGTAGGTGGTTCCTTGACTTTAACTCTATACTGAGGCTCACAAAAATTATAATGTTAGGAGAATGGGTAGGTGGTTCCTTGACTTTAACTCTATATTGAAGCACACAAAAAGTATAATGTTAGAAGAATGGGTAGGTGGTTCCTTGACTTTAACTCTATATAGAAGCACACAAGAAGTATAATGTTAGGAGAATTGGTAGATGATTCCTTTGTCTATAACTATAATGAAGCATGCAAAAAGTATAATGTTAAGAAAATGGGTAGGTGGTTCCAATGTCAGTAGCGGTGCCTACAAAAGTAGTACAAAATAGTCTTGCCTTTCATTGTTATTTTCTGTTGTTGTTATTATTTTCTCTTCTGGATCACAATTAGTTGGAACTTGAGTTATTTGGAAGACAACATTAAGAAATGAGTAATTTAGAAAAAAGCGTATTATACTATAAAAGTACAAGAATTCAAACCAGATGGCATAAAAGGGACTAAAACATCCAACTAAGCTATAATTTATTACACAATTTTAAATCACAATTTTTATCACTTCTTTTTGTCTCATGCAGATCATGTTGTTTGTTACCATTAGATTATTTTCATAAACTTGCAGACCTTATCTCTGTCACCGTGTGTAGATTCTTAGCACAGGTCAAAACGTGTGACACTTTCCATAAACATGTAGTTGATGTTTTCTCCTTGTAAGTGAACAAATTTTTGTTGGACATAAAATAGCAATGAAACAAATATGGTTACAGCAGCAATTGGGAATGACTTGAAAATATTGAAGTGAATAAGAGGAATCTAACTGATATTGTTATGCTGTGAATAAGAAAAATCTAACTGATATTGTTATGCAATTGAATAAGAAGAATCTAACTAATATTGTTATGCTAGTGAAGCATCAGCAAATGGTAAATCCTCAGTGACTACATGTTGTTTATCTTCACATATCAGTACATGTAGGTCAGAAATGGTGTGAAATCTTTCTTGTAGATGATTGATGTACAAAGATGAAGTTCCATTTTCCTCTGAGTATGTATAACCAAAGTTCAGGCCATTCCAATAAGTAAATGTAGTTTTAGAGATTTCCAAGGTTAAAGGAAAATGTGTACTTCATCAGACGGTTACTAATTGTAGTTTTTCATTTAGTAATCAATCAAATGGAATTTGTGTGTTAGTCACTGGTGTTCACATTTACATACAGTAAAACCTGCTTTAGTGACCACCTGTGTATAAAGACCACTTGGTCACAAAGACCATTTTTTCTGTCTTGACAAGTACCATTTGTGTACAAATCAACCTATATATGAAGACCACATCCCCCATAAAGACCTGTTTTCTTGTATCCCTAAGGAAGTCGTTATATACAAGTTTCACTGTACCATGTAGCAAGATAAATTTTTTTATGTTCGCATAAACTTATGTTATGGTAATTACTCGGTGAGTTAGACCTATGGATATCAGCATTTAACAATAATATACGTTAACTTAAACAATGTCATTAAGGGAGATAGCAAGATTCTGGTTCTCTGAGAGGTGAAGCTGCAGGAAGTAGGTCTGGTCGATGGAAAACCGAAATCTTACTAACAACAGAGGCTCGAAGTTGTGACAATATATCCCTTATTAGGCATATGTTCTACTTCCATTTTGGGTTATTTTGTGTTTACATATTAAGAAAACAATTATTTACACAATGGGGGTTGATAAGGGATACATACATAAGGGGTCTGACACTTTACCAAGCAGAAAGATTGTCTTTGTTGGTATATAACTAAGACTTAAGATGGTCTTTGTTGACAGGTATCTAAGACGTAAGATGATCTTTGTTGACAGGTATTTTCATACTAAAGCTGATCTTTGTTGACTGTTGCCTTACCTTAGATGGTTTTGTTGACAAGTACCTAGTACATTTAGGTTTGTTTGTTTGTTTATTGTTGTTTAACGTCCCACTCAAGAATATTTCACTCATATGGAGATGTCACCAAATGCCGGTGAAGGGCTTCAAATTTTGGCCTATGCTCGGCACTTACCGCTATTGAGCAGTGAGGGTTCTTTAAAGTGCTGACACCTACTGTGACACGGGACCTCCAGTTTTTACTGTCTCATCCGAAAGACAGGAAACCAACCTGTCGCCGGCGGGATTCAAACTCATGACCTCACGATCCAGAGTCGAGCGCGCTAACGACTGAGCCAGGCCGGCTCTACATTTAGGTAAACTTGTCTTTGTTGACAGGTATTTAGTATTTTTTGCCTTTGTTGACAGGTATCTAAAACTTGAGATAATATTGGTACATTAGCTGGCATTTGTTTACAGGTAGCTTTATTTCATAGAGTTTGCTACATTTTTTCATTTCATAATGTGACTGAAGAATGTAAAAAAAAACTGTAAGATTATTGTATGATGGCTGTTAAACTAGTGGAATGAAAATGATGGATGAAAATTTTACATGCAGATTTTATGTAATACATTGTATTTTATCTTGTATACATCCAACATATCTGCTGGTGGGTAAAAGAACAAATGCAAGCTATCAACTGTATAAACTTGTCAAATGTAACTTGTTGTAACTATTATTTTTTTTTTTTTTTTTTTTTTTTTTTTTTTTTTTTTTTTTTTTTTTTTTTTTTTTTTATTTTAACATGTAGTTTGAATTGGCCATCACAAATTAACTTCTGGTATTTTAATGTAGATTATCAAGTGTCAGGGAATTGGATGTAAGTACTTGTATTCATGTAATGAAGAATTATTATACTAAATGATAATGACCGTGTTTCCGACATAAATTCAAGGTCGTCGAGTGATTGACCTAGAGGTTAAGGTTATTGAGTAATTGAGCTAGAGGTTAAGGTCATCAAGTGATTGACCTAGAAATTAAGGTCATTGAGTGATTGACCCAGAGGTTAAGGTCATCATGTGATTGACCTACAGGTTAAGGTCATTGAGTGATTGACTTAAAGGTCACTTACTACAATTACATCAGAGAATTACCATATTGCAACACAGTATTTATTTCATGCCTGAAAAACGATTAAGTTTACAGTTTTCGGTCATGATAGATGTAAGTAACTTCATGTTCAGTGATGTTTTTAATTGTATTAAAATTGGTTTAGAGTTTATTAGATAATTTAAAAGAAAAACTAGTCCTTTAGAGCTCCTATTTCTGTAACAGGTTGACTATATTCATCGTTCCTCCAAGATAAATTTTGGCACATGTTTACAAATACAACCAGTGTAGATCAAATCGTAACAGGTGTGAAAGGTCAGTTTTTGACAGACAATATTGCAGCTTAGTAATTCATAAAATCAAGGCAGAGTGTTTTACCTGCTGTCTTGTATTTTTTGAAACAGTTTGGTTGTTTTTTTTTATTTGATAGAACCAGGATGTATCAGTTTATGTTGATAGCACTATGCATGTACACATATACAGTCTACATGTTAAAGTTCAGTGATCTAGAATATCAGACAGGTTAATCTTTTGAATGCTATTGAAGACTAATAAAAATAAACATGATCCATAGAAGTGTCCAAAATCTAACAATGCTATGAACAACTAGAGTTTGTGTAAATATCAACTTGGTAGTGGTCATTAAATGTATGTCTGGATATACTTATACGATAGACAGAATGGGGAAAAGATAGACAGAATGGGGAAAAGATATCAAACTGTAATGGACATATAAAGTAGTCACCTGCATGTACATGTATGGTGTGTTTCAATATTAAAACGTAATTGACTTTTCGGCAGACTTTTCCGTTATAACGTCACAACTAAATTGCCTGTCTAACATATGTTTGATTATGACATAACAATTGATGACATCAAATAGTGTAAACGGAGAGGTACATTTTAGAATTTGGCAATCGGGTGAACTGAAATATGTGCTTTTAAGTTCATGTAGTTTTCTATGGTGTGTTTCAATATGAACTGTTAAGTAGTTATCTATCGGTATGCCATTTTTCTCATTTATAACTTAGGCCATCATTATAAATCATTTTTTGATGTACTCTGTACCATGCTAGATGTCATACATGTAAGTAATCTGCTGAAAAGATGCATTTTGATTTTCCTTTTACATTTTGAGGTATGTTATAACTCTTGGAATGTCTCATTAATTTGAATTAACATGGCAAAGGAAAATGAATTTTCTGGCTTCCAGATATGTTTTTGACCTTTTTGTGGATTCTGCCTTGCAATTTAGTCACCATTTTCTCTGTAGTGAGACACCTACATTGTATTGTACATGACCCCTTACTTTGAAAAATTATTGGATCCACCTTTGTATTAGATTCTGGTAGTTCAAGTTATCTTTTAACTCAGTATAAAAAGCTAGCCATAAATATAAGAAACATACTCAGTATTTCTTTAAATGTTTACAGAATGCAAGATAGTGAGGAAAATTCACCAAGAAGTTTGGATTGGAGAGATCTCTTATAAACAGTTGTGGTTGATTTATGTCCGTAAATGAACTGAAACAGAACAAACAAACTGTTGAGAAAAGCTGCCAAGAATGTTGATTAGTTATTGTTCCGCATTACTTCAAGGTGTTGTCAGATTATCAATATTATCGCTGTTTAAATTTTCTTTCTCTATTAACATAATTTCAATACATGAAGCACACAAAGTTAGGAAGTAGAGTTACATGTCTGTCACTCTGACATCTTACTTAAAAATATTGAGAATTGTTGCTTGTCCATTTGTCTGATGGGACAAAGTATTTGAAATTTAGAATTGCTCAAACAGACCAGGTTCACTGTTTTATTATAAAGTAGGTAATCCATTCCCTTAGAAAGGATTTCATTGAAATTCCCTGGTGAATTTAATGACACCATAGATGACAATATTACTAAAGGTAATATGACATTCAACTCTTGGGGCCTCTGTTGCCGAGTGGTTATAGAGCATCTCACTTTGCACCATGAAGTCTGTCCCTTCTGATCAGCACAGGTACAAGCGTTGCTGGAACCTAAGCTGGTTTTTGTGAGAAAGTTTGGCAGTATACATTGTAACCGGGTCCTCTCCTCCACCATTAAAAATTTACTGTCACAGTAAAACTGAATAATTGAGTGTTGTGTGAGCACCCCCCCCCCCCAAATATTATACTTAAATACTTAAGGGAGATAAGAGAATTGCTTGAGGCAAATAATGTTCCAGATGGTAAGCAAATAAATCTAGAAACCTCCCTTAGCTACAGTTACAAATAAATCTAGAAACCTCCCTTAGCTACAGTTACAAATAAATCTACAAACCTCCCTTAGCTACAGTTACAAATAAATCTACAAACCTCCCTTAGCTACAGTTACAAATAAATCTACAAACCTCCCTTAGCTACAGTTACAAATAAATCTACAAACCTCCCTTAGCTACAGTTACAAATAAATCTACAAACCTCCCTTAGCTACAGTTACAAATAAATCTACAAATCTCCCTTAGCTACAGTTACAAATAAATCTAGAAACCTCCCTTAGCTACAGTTACAAATAAATCTACAAACCTCCCTTAGCTACAGTTACAAATAAATCTAGAAACCTCCCTTAGCTACAGTTAGACATGGAGGTGCAACAGAGTCATCGCTAGTAACGCTAGTAATGAATTCCTTTCACTAAGGCTATAGAAATACAATACTAAAAAATCTCAGTTGTAACTTTCTTCAGCACACCCACACAAACACACACTTTTCTAGCTAATTTGAGATGAAATTTTCAAAGTGAGTTGTGAGTGACAGTCACCTTGACCTTTGATCTGACCCCTTTGAAACTTCACATAAATATTGTGCATATTTCCTATAAATTTCTCGTATTTTTGGTAATATCAAAGTCTTATATTTTAAGAGATACCGTTTTAAGTTTTGAAAATTTCAAAAGTCTCTGTGACCTTAAAACTTTTTTTTCAACTCATATCAATGAACAACTTTCTCATGCATATGTCAGTCATATAACTTAAAAATTGATTTATTCCTAATTTTCAGCCTCTAGCTAAGTTTGAGCAAATTTGAAACCAGTATGGTACAACTAGAGACTTAGGTCTTGCTGAAAATCAAAACAAATTTGTACTAGATGTAGTGCTTATGGAGGGGTTTGTTGTACAAAATTGAAAATGGAAAAATGAAAAAGGTATATAACTCAGAAAATAAATGGGATTTGTGAAAATTTTCAAGAAGAGGAAGAATGATGATAATAATACTCAGAATTACTATTGGGTAATCCAAACTCAGGAATTGAAAATTTTGTCTGTAAGTTAAAATCAAGAGTCATAAAAGCTGAACGTTAGACAAACAGCCATTTTTGTCCGATGTTCAGGTGTTTGAGTCTTGATATTAATTTACAGATAAAATTTCCAATTCCTGCGATCCGACCATACTTTGATAACAATAATAATAATAATAGAAATAAGTAGAGTAAATAACCACTGACCTTAATAGATTTTAAATTTTGTTACCAAAGCCATCATAAATGTATATAGGCCTAAAGTGAAACTTGTATATAACGACCTCCTTTGGGACACAAGAAAACCTTTATAGGGAGGTAGTCTTTATATAGAGGTTGATTTGTACACAAATGGTACTATTGGGGGGCAGCCAAAAAAAAACCCCAGTTTTTGTGACCAGGTGGTCTTTATACACAGGAAGTCGCTAAAGCAGTTTTATGTATACAAAAATGCCCTCTTCATCTTTTGCTCACTTCTTACATAATCAATTACCAGTACTTTGTTTAATTTCATCAACTCATAGCTAACTATTCAAGCATTATAGGATTAATTGCTCTGTGTGCTGGTTGATGAACCTTTGTGTTCCCATGGTTTGATTGCTGTTTGATTGATGAAGCACAAAGTATTTATATCAGCGATATATAAAGCTTAACAGGGATGGGACACTCAGGAGTCACTCAATAGAAATAGCATAGGTATCTGATGCATTGGCAAACATATTAGACACCCTGACTAAAACTTTATAATCACGCTCTGACAGTCAACCAAGATGAAAATGCTGATTTACAGGAGTGAATTAAACAGCTTAGGTGATCATGTTGACAAGATATAATATTTGTGTAGATGAGCTCAGTAGATGTACAATCTATGTTTAATCTTCTACAAGTGATTGCCCACAATATCATCTTTATAAGATGTAGCCAGGTTCAACTCATAGCTGAGTAGATGTACAATCTATGTCTAATCTTCTACAAGTGATGGCCCACAGTATCATCTTTATAAGTTGTAGCTAGGTTCAACTCATTACGAAGTAGATGTATGATCTGTGTCTAATGACTAAAGTGATGGCCCACAATATCATCAAGTTGTAGCCAAGCTCAAATCATTACTAAGTAGATGTGAGATCTGTGTAATCTTCTACAAGTGATGGCCCACAATATCATCTTTATAAGATGTAGCCAGGTATGAAGCCAGGCTCATATCATTACTAAGTAAATGTATGATCTGTGTCTAAAGTGATGGCCCATAATGTCATCTTTATAATTTGTAGCCAAGCTAATATCATTACTAAGTAAATGTATGTCTGATCTGTGTCTAAAGTGATGGAACACAGTGTCATCTTTATAAGTTGTAGCCAGGTTCAACTCATTACGAAGTAGATGTATGATCTGTGTCTAAAGTGATGGCCCACAATATCATCAAGTTGTAGCCAAGCTCAAATCATTACTAAGTAGATGTGAGATCTGTGTCTAAAGTGATGGCCCACAATATCATCTTTAGACATGTATGTTGTATGAAGCCAGGCTCATATCATTACTAAGTAAATGTATGATCTGTGTCTAAAGTGATGGCCCATAATGTCATCTTTATAATTTGTAGCCAGGTTCAACTCATTACTAAGTAGATGTGTATGGTCTGTGTCTAAAGTGATGGCCCACAATGTCATCTTTATAAGTTGTAGCCAGGTTCAACTCATTACGAAGTAGATGTGAGATCTGTGTCTAAAGTGATGGCCCACAATGTCATCTTTATAAGTAGATGTGAGATCTGTGTCTAAAGTGATGGCCCATAATGTCATCTTTATAATTTGTAGCCAAGCTAATATCATTACTAAGTAAATGTATGATCTGTGTCTAAAGTGATGGCCCATAATGTCATCTTTATAAGTTGTAGCCAGGTTCAACTCATTACGAAGTAGATGTGAGATCTGTGTCTAAAGTGATGGCCCATAATGTCATCTTTATAAGTTGTAGCCAGGTTCAACTCATTACGAAGTAGATGTGAGATCTGTGTCTAAAGTGATGGCCCACAATGTCATCTTTAGACATGTATGTTGTACATTGTATGTAGCCAGGCTCAAATCATACTTGAGAAGATGTTAAGTATGTCTTACAGCATGCTACATGTAGTTACCTTATCTAATGAGCTTGTAAGTGGTAAAGTTAGAATGAATTCGGTATACATGTATACAATGCAATTATAGAAATATTTGTGAAGAACTAAGAATCACAAATGATTAATACTTGGTAAAAATTATGTTATTCTTTTTAAATATTATTGAGTTCATTAAAAAGTTTTCATGCATTGAAATAAAACTTGTTAAATGATATAAAGTTGACTCTGTGTTGTATAGGCGATTGATAATTTGATGTGAATAATTAAGTTTTGTCAATATTAGTCCCGTTTTACTTTAAGATGTCATACAGCTGCTGTAGTGAATAGGATTTCCCAGATTCGACTGTGAACGCAATACTTAAAATCAATATAAACATTCAGAGAAATTTAAAAGGAAATGCCTTTATCTGGAGAGTGTAGGATTTAAATATCAAATTTAAATATATTTACGGTTGTAAGTAAACATTTTGTTTGTTGAGGATATGACTACAAATGGTTACAGAAGGGGTGAACTTGTGGGTGTTTTATATGTACACTCTAATGTCAGTTTTAGTTAATAAAAACGATCTACAGTACTTTATTATATTGATATCAAAAGTGAAAAGGATTAAAAAACAAAAACAAACAAAAAGTCAACCAAAATATTAAAAAAAAAATACAATAAATACAATACTATTAGACAAAGATTAATTATGCTCTTCATATCTAAAATATGAAAACAAAGATCTGGATGGTCTAGAAAGTATTTAGAAGTTTACTGTTTTTTCGTCTATATTTATGTATGTATGCGCTCTCAGGGAGCATAGACTTATTAGTGAAATTTTGAATTAATTTGATTAGTTTTGTCGTATATAAAGCATGACAAGATGGAGGAATTTTAGCGCTGCTCTTGAATACCGCTAAAATAAGTACGCTAAAATAAGTACACGTACAGGAGTCTAATGTAAACACCTGGCAAATTACTGTAGCAATATGTAAAAAATTCTTAGAGAGAGCACTGATTCAATATTGATTTAATAAAGGTCTAGGATCTAAGGCTGTTTATACTGACATGGTAACAACACTAGGAAAGGATTCACCTTGATATGCTAACATAAAAAGGTGGGTGGCAGAATTTGAGCATGTCAGACAGAGCCTTCAGGATGACTCCTGTCTTGCAAGGCCTGTCAGTGTGGCAACTCCTGAAATAGCTACACTAAAGTCCATGGTATTGTTATGGATGACATATTATGCATCACTTCTGTAGTCCAACATGGAATGTGCATGGTTTTGTTAGATCACCTGAACTGAAGGTTCAAGTGAGCTTTTCTGATCGCCTTTTGTCTGTTATCTGTCTGTTAACTTTTCACATTTTCGACTTCTTCTCCAAAACCGCTGAAGGGATGTTGATGAAGCTTTGTAGGAAGAAAGTACTCAAAGTTCTTTACTAAGTTTGTACATTTTTACCAGATTGGACCAGGGATGGATCCATGGTGGGGCAAAAGATGCCCTAGGGGTACTCCTCTTTAAACAGCTTCTTCTCCAGAACTGCTGCATGGATTAAAAAAAAATAATGCATCAGACTGATCTACATAGATGTATGATTCAAGTTTGTTAATTTCGTAGAAATCGAAAAATATCATCTTGATGGTTTTTTGATGTCTTTTTAGACTTTGTAATTTTCATTTCTTATTTTTTTTCCTTTGATTTTCTCCCCATTTATTGATTATGATGCATTCATTTTATGTGTTTTACCTGTAGTTAGGTAGATAAATGCTTTCCTGAAGGAATTTTGCTGCAATTTTTTTCACACTCAGCTTCTTCTTCAAAACCGCTGAAAGGATTTTGATGAAACTTTATAGGAAGCAAGTACTCAAGGTCCTCTACCAAGTTTGTTCATTTCAAGCAGATCGGCCTAGGGGAGGATCCAGCGTTGGGCAAAAGTGGTTCCAGAGGGTACCCCTTTTTAAAAATCCTCTCCAGAACTGCTGCATGGATTGAAAAACTAATTGATCTGAGTGATCTACATAGATGTACATGTATGATTCAAGTTGTTAATTTGGTAGAAGACAGAAAATAGATTTTTGACACATTTTGGACATCTTTTTAGCTCACGTGAGCCAAAGGCTCAAATGAGCTATTGTGATCACTCCCAGTCCATCATTCGTTGTGTGGCATCTGTCCATAAACATTTCATATTTTTCATCTTCTTCTCTAAAACCACTGCTGGAATTTTGACAAAACTTTACAGGAAGCAAATACTCAAGGTCCTTTACAAAGTTCATAGTTTTCAGCCATATGGGCCCAAGGGTGGATCTGGGGTGGGACAAAATAGGTCCCATAAGATATCCCTCTTTAAAAATCTTCTTCTTCAATTGAAAAACGGATTGTTTCTGAGTAATCTACATGATGTATGATTCAGGTTTGTATTTTTCACAGAAATCAGAATATTACTTTTTGACAAATTTTTTAGGTCTTTTCAGACTTTGTCATTTTCATTCATTTTTGCATGATTTCCTCAATTATCTCCCTTTGCATTTACTTTGATGCATCCATTTAATGTGTTTTACTTGTTATTAGGTGAAGAAATGTTTTTGTACAAGAAAATTATCGAAACTTAACTTCTAGAATTTTTTATGAATTTTTTAAAACTGCAAAAAGAGGAGGATGGGGGTGGGTGGTTGCATTTTTCACACTATCAGCTGTTGTTTCAAAACCACTGAAGTTTTCTTTTGGGTAGTTTTGCTTTAAAATGGTTTTGCACAATTCACAGCATAAGGTATGTAGTTGTTAAGCCAAGACATAAATGACCTAGCAGACATTTATTTATTTTGTCTCTAACATTTAGATAAATCTTGCATCATCATTATCATCACAATATCATTTTGGAATCAATACTGCTCCACTTCTGTATCTCAGAGGAACTGATTTGATATGACCATATTTAACATAAATTAACTGCGATCCTAACACGCTTGCTTCTGCAATAAGTGTAAGCTGAAGGCCTATTGTTGAAGTATTTGTTTTGAGCTATATTGGTTATAATTTAACACACGTCTGACGATTACTTTGCTCCAAGTCAGTTTGCAACATACAGTCATATTGTGATTTATTTGTGTGGTTATATTAATAACATGTCATAAATCAGCCATTGAGAGAGTGATACTTAATATCAATAGTAGTTATATGTGTTTATACTATATACCTATAGTAGTTATGTGTGTTTATACTATATACCTATAGTAGTTATGTGTGTTTATACTTTATACCTATAGTAGTTATATGTGTTTATACTTTATACCTATAGTAGTTATATGTGTTTATACTTTATACCTATAGTAGTTATATGTGTTTATACTTTATACCTATAGTAGTTATATGTGTTTATACTTTATACCTATAGTAGTTATGTGTGTTTATACTTTATACATATAGTAGTTATATGTGTTTATACTTTATACCTATAGTAGTTATATGTGTTTATACTTTATACCTATAGTAGTTATATGTGTTTATACCTATACCTATAGTAGTTATATGTGTTTATACTTTATACCTATAGTAGTTATATGTGTTTATACTTTATACCTATAGTAGTTATATGTGTTTATACTTTATACCTATAGTAGTTATATGTGTTTATACTTTATACCTATAGTAGTTATATGTGTTTATACTTTATACCTATAGTAGTTATATGTGTTTATACTTTATACCTATAGTAGTTATATGTGTTTATACTTTATACCTATAGTAGTTATATGTGTTTATACTTTATACCTATAGTAGTTATATGTGTTTATACTTTATACCTATAGTAGTTATGTGTTTATACTTTATACCTATAGTAGTTATAAGTGTGTTTATACTTTATACCTATAGTAGTTATATGTGTTTATACTTTATACCTATAGTAGTTATATGTGTTTATACTTTATACCTATAGTAGTTATGTGTGTTTATACTTTATACCTATAGTAGTTATATGTGTTTATACTTTATACCTATAGTAGTTATGTGTGTTTATACTTTATACCTATAGTAGTTATGTGTGTTTATACTTTATACCTATAGTAGTTATGTGTGTTTATACTTTATACCTATAGTAGTTATGTGTGTTTATACTTGAGTCATAGTTACATATGTATATTTGTATGTAGTATACAAAATCTATGTGATAATTAAGAAATGCCTCAAGTTTAGATCACTTTGTCAGAATGGATGTCTAGTTTCATCCATGTAAATCTAAGTCAAAACTATAATGATCTGAATCTATGTAAATGATGTGCATTGTTTTGAGTCACTGGCAGGAGACCAATTCTTGCCGAGTACCAGTTCTTGCCAATGTGGGTGGTTGTTAGGAAGTGCCACATGGTCGGCAATTCAATAGATAATTTTAGTCACTTCTGAGTGGAGTACCACATCTGTTGATTGAGGGTCTCTGTGGTCGAGTGGAGTGGTTAGAGATCATGCTTTAAACCATGAAGTCTCTCACTTCTGATAAGCCCAGGTTTGAGCCCTTTTGGAATCTAAGCCAAGTTTGCCAGTTTACTTGTGGAAGGTCAGTGGTCTCTTCCCAGGTACCTTGTAAATGGGTTCTCTCCTCCACCATTAAAAACAGGCTTCCACCATATAACTGAAAAATTGAAAAATTCTGTTGATTGAGTTCAATAATTTGAACTGATGTGAGTTTTGTAACATTAGTTAATTAATTTGATAGCAATAAATAAGTGATTATTAAGTTGACATTTTTGATGATAGACACACCATATAAGGGAGTGGCTATTATTGCATGGTGTCTGTAAAGGTTGTCTCAATATTATCCTGTGTAAATTGAATGTTAAAATGTCGGTCACACAATATTTATAGTTCACCTGAGCTTTTCCAATCACCTATTCAGTGTTGTGCCACATCTGTCCATTGGTTAATTAAATTTTCACATTTACAACTTCTTCTCCAAAGCCAAAAGTGATATTCCATTGTATTTGTAAGAAACCAGTACAGTTCAGGTTAGCAGTGTAGCCCATAGGCCTCTTGTTAAAACGTAGGACAGTTGTGATTGATGTAATGGTAAATCTATAATGATCAATGAAAGTCCAAATTGTAGTGTCTTGAGCAGCTTCTTACCTCATTCTGCCGCCTTTTTATTTTTACCTCAATGAAAAAAAAAAATGATTGCTTACAATGTATTTCTATCCATGTCTGAAAATAGAGACTTGTGAAAGACTTTTAAAAAATTAAAGAAATTTTGAACGTTTGAGAGAAACATGAATGATTTGAAGCCTTTAACATTGTACATGTACTTGCTCTACTTAAACAATGTACATGGTGTGCGGTAATGAATGGTTTGTTTCTTAAGGTGAATATCGTTTAAGGCTTTTGTCATATCATGCTATTAGACCAGCTTTTTAACCACTTTAGATTACTTGGAAAATCAATCTTGAAACACGGGAATAATTGTAACTGTTCTAGCCTATAAATTATGTTGACCTTTCTACTAGACAGTTGTTTAGAGTGATGCATGTGAAAAGTATGTGAGTCCAATTTCTGGTTGTATACAAATCGTGTTGGTAAGGCACCTTGACACAGCCGGAAAAAAACTGTTTTAGATTGTTGTAATTAAATCTCCCAGAGGTCCTTGATGAACCTGTACTTAAAATTTGAGGCATCTTGAATTAATTAGTTACATGTTTCTGTGTCTTAAAACTGATAAGTATATATGTAGGTCATTGTAGGAACTGTTTGATGAGCTAACCAAGGGTTGAAAGGGCATTATATGTCCTAAGATATTTTAGAATTTGTCTTTTTCTTGATTTCTTTTCCTTTTTTTGGGGGGTAGGTGGGGGATTTTTCTTTTTCTTATCTGTCTCTAACTTTAAGCTTCCTATTAATGTTTCATTTAAATAAGACAGAATGTCTGTAGATGGCAAAATGACAAGGTTAGTTATCATCTGTATTTTCAAAAGAAAATAAATGAAAACTTTTAATGTGATGTGATTAATTTCAGGAAAAATAGAATGCTTACAATTTTCAAGCTCAATTATAAATTCAAGCATCTTTTTATATCTATTGTAGTGTATTTGTGTTTAGAATTGGAATAGTGTTAAGCAAAATAGTATCCAGTTGACTATTGACAAGGAATTTAGGCAAAATAGTATCCAGTTGACTATTGACAAGGAATTTAGGCAAAGTAGTATCCAGTTGACCATTGACAAGGAATTTAGGCAAAGTAGAAGTAGTATCCAGTTGACTATTGACAAGGAATTTAGGCAAAGTAGTATCCAGTTGACCATTGACAAGTATTCCACATATAATATGTATTCCACGGATAATATGTATTCCACGGATAATAAGTATCTCACATATAATAAGTATTCCACATATAATAAGTATCTCCCATATATGATAATAAGTATTCCACATATAATAAGTATTCCACATATAATAAGTATTCCACATATAATATGTATTCCACGGATAATATGTATTCCACGGATAATAAGTATCTCACATATAATAAGTATTCCACATATAAGTATTCCCCATAAAATAAGTATCTCCCATATAATAAGTATTCCCCATATAATAGGTATTTCCCATAGGTATTTCTCATAGGTATTCCCCATATAATAAGTATTCCCCATATAATAAGTATCTCCCATATAATAAGTATTCCCCACATATATTACATGTAAGTATTCCCTATATAATAAGTATCTCCCATATAATAAGTATTCCCCACATATATTACATGTAAGTATTCCCCATATAATAAGTATCTCCCATATAATAAGTATTCCCCACATATATTACATGTAAGTATTCCCCATATAATAAGTATCTCCCATATAATAAGTATTCCCCACATATATTACATGTAAGTATTCCCCATATAATAAGTATTCCCATATATAATAAGTATTCCCCATATAATAAGTATCTCCCATATAATAAGTATTCCCCATATAATAAGTATCTCCCATATAATAAGTATTCCCCATATAATAAGTATCTCCCATATAATAAGTATTCCCCACATATATTACATGTAAGTATTCCCTATATAATAAGTATCTCCCATATAATAAGTATTCCCCACATATATTACATGTAAGTATTCCCCATATAATAAGTATCTCCCATATAATAAGTATTCCCCATATAATAAGTATCTCCCATATAATAAGTATTCCCCACATATATTACATGTAAGTATTCCCTATATAATAAGTATTTGGATACCAAAATTGGCCATATAATCCCTCATGACACAGACAAAAATTTTTGAAATGGAGATTTTAAGTTATTGTTGCCATAAAATAATCACTTGAAATGGTTGGATTAATACATGTTTATATGTAGGGAGTGTGTGGGATTGTGTATAAGGAGTGTTGGGAAGGGGCTGATGATGTGTTATTTGATGGGGTACTAATTGGCTATTAAAGCCTTGAAGTATAACACTGGTTTCCTTTTCATGTCACGAATTATTTAAAATGCTGAAATTAAAGTGTTTATGGTACCAGTGTATTATTGAATCTTGCATAATCCAAAACTAGGTTTGACAGGATGTTTGGTTAGCCATGCAAACAGGTGTTAATTAGGAATTACCAGATTGGTGACACTGTAATATACAGGTAAAATGACTAGCATTTCTTTCAATGTATGTACTCCCCATATGATTGAAAGATTCTTGAGTGGGACATTAAACAACAATAAACAAACAATAAACAAATAATAAACAAACAATAAACAAAATCTTATGAATAACCACCTGCACAGGTAAATAATAACCATCTGTACAGGTAAATAATAATGAGCGAAATATGTTAAATATTCCCATTTAAAATGATGGAAAAAAAATGATAAAAAAAATTTCAGTACAAAAATGTAAAATTTTACTAGGGCCATAGGATACATATTACAGTACAGATTTTGGTATCTTGATACTTATTTGATATTACTTATATAATATGATGTTACATGGCTGTTTAGGATGCCTTGTCTGATACATGGAAGAGGGATACATATAATATGGCAAATTTTGATATCCAGATACTTATTATGGTCATAATATGTATCCCCTCATTTACATGATCTGCTCTGTAGAGGGGAATATGTGGCTATTTAGAATGCTTTATGTGATATATAGAGGGGGATATGTGGCTATTTAGAATGCTTTATGTGATATATAGAGGGGGATATGTGGCTATTTAGAATGCTTTATGTGATATATAGAGGGGGATACATATCAGTATTATTATGGTCATAGAATGTGTATCCCCTAGCATCTCAACTACACATTACATGGCTGTTGTGGATGCCTTATCTGATACATGGAGGGGAATACATATTACATGGCTGTTTTGGATGCCTTATCTGATACATGGAAAGGGATACATATTACATGGCTGTTTGTATGCCCCATCTGATAATGTAGAGGGGTCTTGAGTGGGACATTACTTTGCTGTTTTGGATGCCTTATCTGATACATGGAACAATAAATACATATTACATGGCTGTTTTGGATGCCTTATCTAATACATGGAGGGGGATACATATTACATGGCTGTTTTGGATGCCTTATCTGATACATGGAGGGGGATACATATTACATGGCTGTTAGGATGCCTTATCTGATAATGTAGAGGGGTACATATATTACATGGCTGTTTTGGATGCCTTATCTGATACATGGAGGGGGATACATATTACATGGCTGTTTTGGATGCCTTATCTGATACATGGAGGGGGATACATATTACATGGCTGTTTTGGATGCCTTATCTAATACATGGAGGGGGGATACATATTACATGGCTGTTTTGGATGCCTTATCTGATACATAGAGGGGGATACATATTACATGGCTGTTTTGGATGCCTTATCAGATACATGGAAAGGGATACATATTACATGTACTTTGCTGTTTTGGATGCCTTATCTTATATGTGGAGGGGGATACATATTACATGGCTGTTTTGGATGCCTTATCTGATACGTGGAGGGAGGGATACTTTTTACATGGCTGTTTTGGATGCCTTATCCTATATGTAGTGGGGGGGATACATATTACATGGCTGTTTTGGATGCCTTATCCTTTATGTAGTGGGGGATACATATTACATGGCTGTTTTGGATGCCTTATCTAATACATGGAGGGGGATACATATTACATGGCTGTTTTGGATGCCTTATCCTATATGTAGTGGGGGGGGGGGTACACATTACATGGCTGTTTTGGATGCCTTATCTGATAATGTAGAGGGGTACATATTACTTTGCTTTATGTAGATACATGGGGGATACATATTACATGGCTGCTGCCTTATCTAATTGGATGCCTTGATCATGGAGGGGGGATAATACATGGGCTGGAGGGGGATACATATTACATGTACTTTGCTGTTTTGGATGCCTTATTCTATATGATACCTACATGGCTGTTTTGGATGCCTTATCTGATATGTGGAGGGAGGGATACTTTTTACATGGCTGTTTTGGATGCCTTATCTGATACATGGAAAGGGATACATATTACATGGCTGTTAAGATGCCTTATCTGCCTTATCTAATACATGGAGGGGTAGATGGCTGTTTTACCTTATCTATACGTGGATGTACTTTTTGCATGGCTGTTTTGGATGCCTTATAGTGGGGGGGGGGATTATTATGTGGATGTAGTGGGGGATACATTTTTACATGGCTGTTTTGGATGATGGAGGGGGGATACATATTATCCTATATGTAGTGAGGGGGGATACATATTACATGGATGCTATATGTTGGGATACAATATTCTGCTGTTTTTGGGATCTGATACGTGGAGGGAGGGATACTTTTTACATGGCTGTTTTGGATGCCTTATCTGATACATGGAGGGGGGTACTATTACATGGCTGTTTTATGCCTTATCTGGGGGGGATACATGGCTGTTAATTAGATAATGTAGAGGGCTGTACTTTGCTGTTCTGATGCCTTATCCTATATGTGGAGGGGAGATATACATATTATCCTATAATGAGTGGGGGGGGGATGTTTCTGATGGATGCCTTATCCTATACTTTTGGATGGCTGGGATGCCTTATCCATATGTAGATGGCATGTTACATGGCTGTTTCTGATGCCTTATCCTATATCTAATACATGGCTGTACTGATGCCTTATCCTATAGTGGAGATACATATTTTGTTTCTGATTGCCACTTACAGTACATGGAGTGGCATATTTGGGATATCACTTAAGTTGGCGGGGTGAAGTAACCTTTTGATTATCATACAGATGATTCTACTCATTTTTATGTTATGAAAAGCTGCATGGTAAAAATTAACAGTTTATTCCTCACTGGATCCTCTCTTACATGTATGTATGGTGACAAGTAGGAATGATTACTCTAGCCAGTGTAGTTTTATTGAATGTAGGACAGAAAGTCACAGGACAAAAAGTCACAGACAAAAAGTCACGGACTAAAAGTCACAGGACAAAAAGTCACAGTTTAAATGTTGAATTATGACAATACATATAGGACAGAAAGTCACAGGACAAAAAGTCACAATCTAAATATTGCCTTTTAAATAATACATATAGGAAAAAAATCACAGTTTAAATAGTGCATTTTATAAAGGACACGCTGTCAAAAAGTCACTTAATAAAATGAAAGCAAGACATTTCCTTCAATTTTACTTTTTGTCGTACACCTCCTACACCAACATACATATGAAGCAAAAATATAAGTTGTGACTTTTTGTCCTGTGACTTTTTGTCCACCAGGGTAAAAAAAATAGATTGTGACTTTTTGTCCTGTGACTTTTTGTCCTAGATGATTTGTGACTTTTTGTCCTGTGACTTTCTGTCTGGATACCAGTTTTATTGTTATGCTTTAACCTAGAATTTAAACTCATCCTGGTCAAGACAGGGTTCACAAGACTCCACATCAGCAGGTTATATGGTATTTACAATACACATGTGTGTATAGATGATGCACTGTGTTCTCTGACTGGTTGTTGTTTAAACAGCAGGTGTCAGATACCTACACTGGTGTTGAGGTATGAAAATGATGTAATTGTTGATTGTGTGACTTGTTATGTACTTGTAAATACGTAACAGCTGCCTAAGTAATAGAAGTTCATCAGTTTAAAAAATTTGATTAGCATACAGTGCCAAACAACAAATATGTAAACAAGAGAATGTTTTTTAATCACATATTGATGTAAATGATACAGTGATGTTTGTATAATTGACTTTGATTTTCTTCTGGCAAAGATGGTGGTGTAAACATGTAATAACTATGTAGTAAAATTACAAACACTTCTAACAGATGTACAGAATTGATTGCAAACCTAACGTACATTGTAGGTATATAAATCATCAACGATGTTTGATTGTAATACATTGCCACATTAACACTATCACATTATCTTATTGACATTGGGTATGGTATCAAATAATAAATCAGGTATAATGTTGCATGATAATGATGTTATTTATAGATTCAATATTGTTATTAATAGGCTTCATATCAATGGAGGGAACAAGATAACATAAGGAATACATGACACAATTTGATATACTTACATAATGTCACCTTGAAACTTGTCATATATCTACATAATGTCACCTTGAAATTTGTCATATACCTACATAATGTCCCCTTGAAACTTGTCATATATCTACATAATGTCACCTTGAAACTTGTCAAGTACCTACATAATGTCACCTTGAAACTTGTCAAGTACCTACATAATGTCCCCTTGAAACTTGTCATATATCTACATAATGTCACCTTGAAACTTGTCAAGTACCTACATAATGTCACCTTGAAACTTGTCAAGTACCTACATAATGTCTCCTTGAAACTTTTGTCATATACCTACATAATGTCACCTTGAAACTTTTGTTATATATCTACATAATGTCACCATGAAACTTTTTTCATATACCTACATAATGTCACCTTGAAACTTTTGTCATATATCTAGATAATGTCACCTTGAAACTTTTGTCATATATCTACATAATGTCACCTTGAAACTTTTGTCATATACCTACATAATGTCACCTTGAAATTTGTCATATACTTACATGATGTCACCTTAAAATTGGCATATACTTACATAATGTCACCTTGAAACATGTCATGTACCTGCATAATGTCTCCTTGAAACTTTTGTCTTATATGTGGGCTACATTATGCCAGCTTGAAACTTTTGTCATATACCTACATAATGTCACCTTGAAACTTGTCATATATCTACATAATGTGTCCTTGAAACTTTTGCAATATTGTCAGCTTTTGTACATATCGTAATGTCACCTTGAAACTTTTGCAATATTGTCAGCTTTTGTACATATCGTAATGTCACCTTGAAACTTTTGCAATATTGTCAGCTTTTGTACATATCGTAATGTCACCTTGAACTTGAATTGTCAGCTTTTGTACATATCGTAATGTCACCTTGAATCTTTTGCAATATTGTCAGCTTTTGTACATATCGTAATGTCACCTTGAATCTTTTGCAATATTGTCAGCTTTTGTACATATCGTAATGTCACCTTGAATCTTTTGTAATATTGTCAGCTTTTGTAGATATCGTAATGTCACCTTGAATCTTTTCCTACAAACTTTGGACTATTTCATTATATTATTTTAGAAAGTTCCATTCCACTTTGACAAATTAATTTTAAGAATTTGTAAACAAAATGGAAAATGTCTATGATAAAATAGATGAGGAAGGATGGATGAATTTATATGCAACTTGGGTCTACAATGATCCTTTAAGTATATATATATTGACAGAAATGAAACAGAAAAGTAAATATGATGAATCCATATTATATTTTCTTTTGGTGTTTTAGTATCAAGTAATTTTGGATTGTGTAAGTGATTTCATTAATTGCTACCAATAATTTATATATTGAGACTATGATCACATGTATATAAATTTTGCATTGTGTATTACATGTATGTATTTAATTTGAATTTTGATTTTTAGTAGTCGACTTAAATATTTTATTTATCACAGATATCAATGGCCCCTGTTCTCATAAGCAATGGAAAATGTCAGTTGCACAATTGATCTGATTTTTCAGGTGATTGTTTTAAGGGTCTTTGGGTTTTTTTGTTACTGTGAAGTTTTACTTTGACTTGTGATGCAGTTTTATACTGATGTTAGATAGTGGTGTAAATAGTCTAATATATTGTCAACAGCATTGAATTGAAGTGCTGGCCAAGTAGAAGAATGCTTTCACATCCAATCTCTAGTGTTATACTTATCTAAACTGTGGACATCTTGACTGTCACTTACAGCCTTTTACTTTTTTCTTAACTTTGGATACAGTTTTCAATTTTGCATCCACCTGTGAAACAAATCAAGTCAAAACTCCCAAAAGTTTCAGAGGAAATTAGGAAAAAATGAATTATGAAAGTTTGACGAGATAAGTCTGTCAAAAAGGTCGTACCCGGTAAGTAGCAGATATGACCCAAATTACTGTACAATTAATTTGGTCATATCTACATGTACATCTAATTAAGCTTTTACCTGAAATATTTTTTGAATCTATCATCGCTATTTATTATCTTTTTTGATCTAGGTATTGATTATAAATATATGTGCAAGTTACTGTTACAATATCTATGTTAGTCTGATTGAAAAATAGTTTTTTTCTTCTACTGAAAAGTTTGAATATTGCTGTTATGACCTTTTATTTCCACAGCATTATTATGACTGACAAATGCTGCAACTTGGCATATGTATACATACCTTGTATGAAATGAAACTGCTTCACAAAATATATGGAATAAAGTAAAGATATTTTGAAATTTATTGACATTGTAATTTGTTCAACCATTTTTACTACATGTATACATGTATATACAAACTTTTGGAAAGAAACTAAAGGGTGAAAAATAAAAGAAAGAAATGTATTACTTAAAAAAAGAAAAATATTGGACCACTAGTGTAAGAATAAGATAAAGTACTGATGGGCTCTTCAAAATACATCATACTAGACACTTGTAGCGTTTATGTGTTGAAAGTTTTCCACAGTGAGTAGTTAAAGTCATATTAAAAATGATCTTAAATGTTGATGTGCTCACCATAGTCTACAGACATAATGGTCATTCAGTTACACAGGGAACTCTCAGAGCAGGATTCTCTGCAGAAATCATTACATCGGCAGCCAGTAATGTCTTCACAGATTTTCCCAAAGTGACTGTTTGTGGTTTTCTCAGACACAAATACATAAAAAGTTTTATTTATTGAGAAGTAGAAATCTAACTTGTATGTGGGGAAACTGATTTATTATTTAATTATCATATGAAAGGGAAAATATGGAAATAGAATGAAGGGAAACATAGATCATCATCTTTTAAATGAATTGATATGAGTATTAAATGTTAGAATATTTTATTTTATGATATATAGTGCAGATGCACTCTCAACAGTAGTTTAGTTGACTTATTTTGTGTGAACCGTTAGATTATGGGCTTGAATCCAGGGCATACAAACCATATACTTAGAAACAGAATTTACCTTCAGTAATCCCCCTTCTATAGAAAGTAGTATTCCAATATGATTGACTCAGTTAATACACACAGTATCTTATGTGTGTATGTGTATTAGAATTGTGTGCTCACATACATGTAGTAGCTATTGCATTTCCGCATACATGTATTGTTATGAGGTCAGAATTACTTTAAAATATGCCAGCAAAAATCAAGAACACAGTAGTTTAAATTTATAAATTTTATAAACAATAACAAAATAAAAAATAAATCTATGACAGTTTACAGTAATTAAAGTCACAACTCACTGTTCAATTCCAGTTCAGAGATCCACATGAATACACAATAAATTGCAGTCTGAATGTAATATTAAAAGGATCCACTTGAATACACAATAAATTCCAATTTGTATGTAATATTGATGTGCACTAATCTGACATAAATCCCAATATAAAAAATATGGTCTGCTCTCCTATAACTTGGTCTCAAAAATAGTCTCAGCTGTTCTAAACTCAATCAAAACTTGTTCTAAACTTGTTCTTCACTTATTATAAACTTGATATGCCTGAAGACCTGACCATCTCTTTATATATATATATATATATATATATATACTCTAAAACAGTTCTAGAAATCACTAGATAGGAACAATCAAGAAAATGGTCTTTTTACAAGATTCAGGAAAGTCCCTATGGCTAAATATAGTAACAAGATGACAGAGTAAGAATGTCCTTGAACATATATATATATATATATATATATATATATATATATATATATATATATATTACTCTTCTTATTCATATGAACCAAATGGCTATGTAAGAGGTATTGTGGGTAATTTATCGGGCACCTGTAAAGTTAATTGATCCTATTATCAATGTCTTCGCCTTTTATCAAATTACAGCAATATTTTTCTGTTTTTTTTATATGTGTAACTTCTTTCAATTGGAAAAAAATGTACATGTTATAAGAGAATAGTAATTGGCAGACTCCATTACTGTTAAAATTGTAGATTAAAATCTAGTACATACCAAAGATAAATCTTGGCAAATTAACGGGAGATCTTTTTCTTTTGATGGCAAAACATTTTATTACACCTGTGATGTTGTAAATGTATATGCAGTATTATGTACATGTAAGTTTGAAAGCTGGGACATAGTTGGGTCATCTATCTAGATGAAACTGAAGAAATATGTGTGTCACCAGTAGATGTAGCATGTTCTTATATAAAAAGGTCTCCATCAATGTAATTGCTCCCATTTTCCCTGATATGCTGTACAAAGAAACTGTTGTAATGAGATCACTCATTTGTAAGTTGATCAAATAGTAAAGGGATGTAAACAACACTGAACACACAAAATCTGCAGGTAGACAATTCCTTTCATAACCTTGGATAGGATTGATTCACCAAAAATGCCCCAGATGAATTCTGTGGACTTACGATTCTTTTATCATAAACTGAGTTGCATCTCTTTGCCATTCAATAAACTACCAAGTTCCTGTAAATTGTATTTTCATTGATCCACCATGACACATATATGAAAGGTCACTAATATTTGAACCCATAGCAGTTTATAAATATTATCACTTTGTTTGCTATGTATTTCTTATAGAATAGAATTCTCACTGTTAAACTGAGAATGTTTCCAAGTTTCTTTGCTTATTTGGATGTAATTTTCTAATTTGTAATTTAAAACATTTGACAAAACAAAAAGTAAAAATGTCAATATCTATTAACTTTTGGCAAAAAGATATATCAGAAAACAGGAGACATTCTCATGTATGATTTAAATGAAATTGATTTACATAGAACATAGTGAGACATTCACATTTATGATACATGTATGTGTGATAAGTTAACTTTTAAGCATAGACATTCTCATTTATTATGTGTTATAAATAACATATAATGTAGAAATATACATGGTGAGACATGCTATAAATATACATAGTGAGACATGCTATAAATAGACCTAGTGAGACATGCTATAAATATGCATAGTGAGACATGTTATAAATGTACATAGTGAGACATGCTATAAATAGACCTAGTGAGACATGTTATAAATATACATGGTGAGACATGCTATAAATATGCATAGGGAGACATGTTATAAATATACATAGTGAGACATTCACCTTTATGATCTTCACAGCAACATCTTGGATCTAAGTATAAGTGACTTCTCTAATCTAGGTCAGTACAGTGATACTTTTGACCTAAGTATAGTTACTTTTCTGATCTAGGTCAATACAGTAAAACTTTGACCTAAGTATAGCGACTTTTATGATCTTGGTCAGTACAGTGACACTTTGACCTAAGTATAGTGACTTTTCTAATCTAGGTCGGTACAGAGACACTTTGACCTAAGTATAGCGACTTTTATGATCTTGGTCAGTACAGTGACACTTTGACCTAAGTATAGTGACTTTTCTAATCTAGGTCGGTACAGAGACACTTTGACCTAAGTATAGTGACTTTTCTGATCTAGGTCAGTACAGTGACACATTTGACCTAAGTATAGTGACTTTTCTAATCTAGGTCGGTACAAAGACACTTTGACCTAAGTATAGTGACTTTTCTGATCTAGGTCAGTACAGTGACACATTTGACCTCATTACATTAACACTTTGACCTAAGTCGGAGCAGTGACATCATTTTGTGGTAGTCAAACTGTCCACATGGGAAAGTGTATCAGTTTACCATGAGAACATTTGTCTTTCCTTCTATTGTTAATTTCTTTTGTACTACTAAAACTTGAATGGAGCATAATAAAGCATTAGTAAGATTGATTGATTTAGGTACATTTAATCCTTATAGTTGATAGTAAATAACATCATCATCTTGTAGGAATATGTAACTGATATGGATGTTATATGCATGTACTTTCATTAATATACATCATGTTTGTTCGAGATATGATGTATTTTTGTTATAATGTCCTAAATTTTTATCATCAGTCCATCATAAGTATTAAAATTCTGTAGGGACTATAGTTATGGTACTATTCTAAGTAATTGTCAAGAGTCTGTGCTCACCAATGCATCAGACAACTGAGGAGATTTATATGTCCTTTCATGTTTATCTAATTATCACATCTGGCAAATAACTGCCATCAAATTTTAGTGGTCTAGTAGAACTCTGTTCTTGAATTGTTTTGTGATTGTAAGTTTTATGTTAGTTCTAATGATCAGATAACATATTAGTAGTAAAACTTGGTATGATTAGGATAAAAGCATTTCAACTCTACAAATCAATGTTTTATGCTCTGAGCTGTTTGTTTTCATTTCTTTTTTTCTTCTGCCATATTCTTGCTTACTGATATGTGGGGACACTTTTGCATTACAATATGTTTGTTTGTTTATTGTATTTTAACGTCCTACAATGTACTCTAGAATCTTCCACTCATATGGAGACGTCACCAAATGCCAGTGAGGGGCTTCAAATTTTGGCCTATGCTCGGCACATATGGCCATTGAGCAGTGAGGGTTCTTAGTGTGCCGACACCTACTGTGACATGGGAACTCGGTTTCTACTATCTCATCCGGAGGACAGGAAACCGACCTGCTGTCCAGTCGACTGGACTCGAACTTATGATCAAGAGTCAAGCGCGCTACCGACTGAGCCAGGCCAGCTCTGTATTACAATATTCTTGCTTACTGATGTGTGGGGACACTTTCGTATTACTATATTCTTGCTTACTGATGTGTGGGGACACTTTTGTATTACAATATTCTTGCATACTGATGTGTGGGGACACTTTTATATTACTATATTCTTGCTTACTGATGTGTGGGGACACTTTTGTATTACTATATTGTTGCTTACTGATGTGTGGGGACACTTTTGTATTACTGCATTCTTGCTTACTGATGTTTGGGGACACTTTTGTATTCTTGCTTACTGATGTGTGGGATCACTTTTGTATTACAATATTCTTGCGTACTGATGTGTTGGGACACTTTTGTGTTACTATATTCTTGCTTACTGATGAGTGGGGACACTTTGCATAGCCATATCTTGCTTACTGATGTGTGGGGACACTTTTACTAATCAAGAAACAGGGTGAAATAGAACTTTTGGGGCTCAGCTGATGTGAATTCTTAATATTAACAGCAAAATGTTGAATTATAAGCTAATTACTGAAAACGAAAGTTTATGTAAAATTAAAGGTTGTACCTTAGTTGCTGACAATGAGCACCTTTATATGATTACAAAAGTACTGGTAGTTTGATAGATTGAAAAACTGCAGTACTGACTGACACATACCTAGCTACCTGTATTTTAGGTTCTACAAACTGCAGTACTGACTGACACATACCTAGCTACCTGTATTTTAGGTTCTACAAACTGCAGTACTGACTGACACATACCTAGCTACCTGTATTTTAGGTTCTACAAACTGCAGTACTGACTGACACATACCTAGCTACCTGTATTTTAGGTTCTACAAACTGCAGTACTGACTGACACATACCTAGCTACCTGTATTTTTAGGTTCTACAAATGCTAGCAGTACTGACTGACACATACCTAGCTACCTGTATTTTGGATTCTACAAACTGCAGTACTGACTGACACATACCTAGCTACCTGTATTTTGGATTCTACAAACTGCAGTACTGACTGACACATACCTAGCTACCTGTATTTTAGGTTCTACAAACTGCAGTACTGACTGACACATACCTAGCTACCTGTATTTTAGGTTCTACAAACTGCAGTACTGACTGACACATACCTAGCTACCTGTATTTTGGATTCTACAAACTGCAGTACTGACTGACACATACCTAGCTACCTGTATTTTAGGTTCTACAAACTGCAGTACTGACTGACACATACCTAGCTACCTGTATTTTGAATTCTACAAACTGCAGTCCTGACTAACACATACATGTACGTAGCTACCTGCATTTGGGATTCGAAAAACAGCAGTACTGACTGACACATACATATACCTAGCTACCTGTATTTGGGATTCTAAAAACTGCAGTACTAACTGACACATACCTAGGTACCTGTATTTAGGATTTTACAAACTGCACTCTTCACTTACCTAGCTACCTGTGTCTGGGATTCTAGAAACTGCAGTACTGACTGACAGATATTTAGCTACCTGTATTTGGGACTCTAAAAACTGCAGTACTGACTGACACATACCTTGGTACCTGTATTTGGGATTCTAGAAACAATATTACATTTATATTATTTTCAATATATTATGTTATATCTTTTTATGTATGTAAAAATTAGTCTCTATAATCATGGCCTTATTAATTACACACACCAATGTTTAGGGCCAGAATTTTCTTTTGATCCAAGAGAAATGCTTTCTCTCATCACATTTTTTATTGTGCCTGGTTATGCGTATGATTAATACTTCTGATCTGTATTATGCCAGATTCTGACAGGCTCGTAATAAGTTGCTTGTATATATCTCAGCCTTTTCTATAACATTTCTATGCTTGTCAATTTTGTTTGCTGAGATGAATTAGACACGGGCAGTAACTTTCATCACATTTAATTGACAATAATTTGAGAAAGCAATTTCTGCCAAGATGGATGGTCCATTGGGGGATAAAATTTTTCTGGAAATGAAAAAGTAGAGGGAGAGATTTACAGAAATAAATGTATTGTGTTAGGCTTGGAACACTAAGTATAAGTTTGAAACATTTAATCAATGGTATTTGGTTTGCAGACTAATATATGCATTGACTGTCCTTTTCTTTAATTTTGGGATTTTGAAGGTTTTCAGTGTTCTGTGGTCGGCAGTGCAGACAAAATTAATTAAGAAAGGATGAATAGTATGGAAATACATTTATCAGGATGTATCCTCATGAATATTGAGAAAATTTTGGTAATCTTAATTGGAAAACAATATTGAGGAATTTTAATTTTCCATAGATTGTGATATGTTAATTGTACTGTGATATACATTTAATCTTATTTATTTTATTTCTGTGATTCTGTTTCAAGTTGTACAATTACCAGATTCCAGGAAGGCTGTAAATAGCTCGGTGCCTAAAGCATTCACTACATAAGTTGGAGGTCCCAAGTTCAATTACAAGTCTGGATGTATATCTGGTTTAAAGCTGTTATATGCAGGTAGTGACTGTTCTTTTGCCAAGCTGATTTGGTGAGAAAGTTTGTCAGTTACTTACTGAAGGTCGGTGGTCTCTCCTCAGTTACATTGTGATGGGGTTGTCTCCTCCACTATTAAATACTGTCTGCCACCATATACAGTGGAACCTGTCATGTGATGCCACTCATTTTGCTCCTGAAATGTGGTCCCTAAAGACAGGTGTTTTATTGAAAGAGATTTTATTTAAAGGAGTATTCAACCCAGTGGTTTTCAAAATGTGGTCTTACATGACAGGTGGTCTTTCATGAGAGTGGTCTCTCAAAACAGGTTGTACTGTAACTGAAAAAAATTGTTGAGTGAAGCGTAAAACTCTACTTAAATATGATGACATTGATTCCAAAGTTTAGTACCTTAAGCATAAACTCGGAAAAAGTCCAAATTTGGACAAGAATGGTACCTAATACCCTGGATGTTGGTTTAGTAATATATACAGCTGTTTTACTAACAGTGCTTTCCCCGAACAACTTCCACAACAGTTGTTTCTCAAGATAAGAACCACCAATGTATGGTCATCATTTTGTATTAGAAGTAAACAGGCTTAGATCAATTTCATACTCTTTAACAAGATTGAGTACCAGGGTAAAATTGAGCAATTCTGTCTCACTAGTCAGTTGGATAAGTTGGAAAAAATTTTTACTAGTCTTACGACAAATTCACTAGTCCCAAAGTGGTACAATGAATAGCCAATTTGGCATATATTTACGAAAAAGTTACCCATCTTTGTACCTTCTAATGCGTCAATGCAACTGTGATTATTTTAATTTCAGCGGAGAAAAAAAATTAGGGGCTGATTAGGTAATTCTGATGTTCACTGTACATACACACTTTCATTAATCATTATCAATGTCTATACTGTAATGCTTATACAGATTTTTTACTGGACAACCAGACTAGTTGAAGCACTTCCTTGACCAATGTAAAAGTTACTAGTCTCAGACTGGCACACTACTGCTACATTGTAATTATGACCCCCTGCTGAGTACATTATAATTCCACTATACACAATTTTGACAAAGTTAGAATGCTGGAAAAATCAGAGATTTCGGTATAAACAATAATAGATTCTATAATAAATTTGACACTCACAGTTCATACCAAAGAATTCACGAGAGAACTTAAGTACACGATATAGTTATGATGGTACACCTTGTTATAGATAATTATAAAGTTGGTGTTAAAGAGGACACATTATCAAAAGTATGCTATAAGTGAGAAGATCTCTGACAAATCATATTGTTATATAATCAGCAGAACTATGTGCTTTAAATATCACAAAAATGATTTAGGTGAGAGAGGTTTAGCTTCCATTAAGAAATGCATAACTTGCTTTATAACTTGTAAAAAGTGTGAAGATTTTCAATGATTTTAATAGCTCTGATAATCAAATCATCATGCTATTTTAGATTGTTTCTACTCTAAGTGTCGATAAGGCCAGCGTAAAATGTATGTGTGTTTCTTTTTATCTGACTGATCTCATTTTCAGGGAAAAAAAATTGGAATCAATCCTGACTTTTTTTTTGGAGAAGGTTTTCATTGAGTCTTTGAAATATTTAATAGGCCCTTTAATTGTTACTGTGGTCCTGTGACTTTGAGTGGCAAAATGATACAGATACCTGCAAAAACATAGATGTCCTTATAGTACTGATTGTTTCTTGACATCATTTTCTGGGAATCTGTATCGTTTTGCCACTCAAAGTTACAGGACTGCAGTTATTGTACAGTTAAAGGGGCTATTTCAATGGAACTTTCAGATGTAGTCTTAAAGGGGCATTAACTGTGTTTACATCCCCTCCACCAAAAAAATATTTATATTTTTCTTCTACTTGTACTTCTTGTACAAATAAGAGCTATACACAGGCACAAAAACACTGAAAGGGACATTACCAAAAAACAATATTTCTATTTTTTCTACGTTCACTACTTGTACTTGGTGCATAATAACAAATAAATGCTTTACATAGACATAAGAAAATCTTATATTCCTCTATATTTTGTGAAAATAAGGTCTGGTCCAGTGTAATATACAAATAGTAAGGTTGAATTTAGCAATTGCAAATGAACAATTGCCAATCTGGGATTCTCAAGCAATTTTCACAAAATTTTTTATGCCTCTGTAATTTTGTTTGGAAAAAAAAGAGCTAATGCCCCTTGAATGTTTAATTGTGAGTATTACTTGCT
Source organism: Atrina japonica (assembly GCA_030159075.1). NCBI lineage: Eukaryota > Metazoa > Mollusca > Bivalvia > Pterioida > Pinnidae > Atrina > Atrina japonica. The sequence goes on along the minus strand of BROG01000219.1, from coordinate 289,094 downwards.
GATTACAGATGCAGATTACATAACAGGTTATAAATTTCAAGTTTGGCCATTTTCGGAAAGAAAAAAACAATTTTTCAAATTATGTTTTTCCTGCCTATGTACCCTATGTAATTTTGGGCATGTAATAGGAAACTGACATATACATTTGTACCTTATGTTGGTCTAAATACAGGTAGCTTTCTCGCAGATACTGAAGAAGCTGATAACTTCTAACAATAAATTGGAAAATTGTTACATTACATTTGTATAAAATTATTTTATAAACATGATGTATCTCGATCTGGGGAAACCACTCTATCTGACATGTGGTCTCTCAAGACATGTGGTCTGTCCAAAGAGGTATGAAATTAAAACTGTAATTTATTTATAGTGGTTTGGTGAATGCCATTCAAATTAGTTGGTCTTTCAAAACAGTGCTTTCTCGAAATATATTTTATTAATTGGATGATGCTTAATTAGAATGAAACAAATTAAAGCAAGGTTCAATAAACAGACATTAGCCATTCATTATCAATGTATTTTAAGTAAAAACAGATATCAACTGATATTCATTTATGCTATTTCAGCCAAATTTGATCTACTTTGTCATTATAATTGTTATCAATGTTTGGTCAGTTGAAATGGATAACAGGGCAATCACTCAAGACTCTTTTTGTGGAACAGTTACATGTACAATGCAGCCCAGTTTCAGTAGTTTAAGGACTCAGAAACAAGTTATGTAAAGTAACAAGATGGGGTAGCTAAACTTTTTGAGTACGGGTAAATAAAATCAGCATTTTTTTTTCTGTTTGTTTATTGTTGTTTAACATCCCACTCAAGAATCTTTCACTCGTACAGAGATGTCACCAAATGCCTGTGATGGGCTTCAAATTTTGGCCTTTGCTCGGCAGTGAGGGTTGTTTAATGTGCCGACGCCTACTTTGACATGGGACTTCAGTTTTTACTGTCTCATCCGAAGGACAGGAAACCGATTTGCCACCAGCTGGACTTGAACTCACAACCAAGATTCGAGTATGCTACCGAATGAGCCAGGTCGGCTCCAGTTTTTTGTGAATAGAAGAGAAAGTCGTGTTGACACAAATTACTTAAACTACAGAAATGTATGGAAGCAGAGCAAGGCAAAATATTTTACCTTGAACACCCCAAGTTTTGAAAAACAGACAGCATTGTGTTGGTTTTTGAAAGAACCCGGACCTGTCTCTTTAAGGACTAGACTCATCTAAATCAGGTAGATCCATGCCTATAAAATTGCAATGATTTTTGTCTGAATCACCCCTGGCCTGTTATGATAAAAGAGACTTATTGTGTGTCAACGTTTGTTATTTTCCCTTGGATATACTATACAGGTTATATTTTTTAGTCCCTAAATGAAAATGTAAACACAAGCAACAAATGTTCTAATTATAATTTTCTATATGATAATTGTGTAAGAATGTTTTTCCGTTATCTCCCATCCTATATATGTATTAATACATATCCCTAGAAAAATCCTCATTCGATGTAAAAATATTTCATCTGTTAAAATGATTAAAACATCAAGCAGAAGGTATGAGTTTTATAGCTTTTGTTCCCCCTCCCTGTTGAGAAATTAATTGTCGGTGGCTTTATTCAAAAGTGTTAAATTATCTGTTTCACACTTTTTTGGTGTGTGTGATTTGCCAAAAAGTCTTGGTTAGTATTTATGTCTCTATTTATACTACATGTTTACAACTGGTGTTTAGGCTAGGAAGCAGACAAGCCCACCCATTTTGTTATTTTAGCACTTGCATTACCACTTTGATTCAAAGTTTTTGTAGTACTAAAAGGTCAATCAGTGAAGGAAACTAATGCTTGAGCAGACATTATTCTGCAATGTGTAATTTGCAATATTGATTTTTGCAGATTTCCTTTGATTCAAATGAGTCCTTTTTTGTTAATGATAGAATTTCAGAACATTGTAGCAAAATTTCTTCATATCACTCATGACAATGTATTCATGGACTTTTGATCTAACCAGCTCCTAAAGACAGCTTAAGCTTTTGATGTTGTCCACTTGTAAACTCTACATATGTGACCCTTCTTCTTTTGTACTCTAATTATGTGACCCTTCCACTTTTGTACTCTACTTATGTGACCATTCCACTTTTGTACTCTACTGATGTGACGCTTCCACTTTTGTACTCTACTGATGTGACCCTTCCACTTTTGTACTCTACTATTGTGACCCTTCCACTTTTGTACTCTACTATTGTGACCCTTCCACTTTTGTACTCTACTGATGTGACCCTTTCACTTTTGTACTCTACTATTGTGACACTTCCACTTTTGTACTCTACTGATGTGACCCTTCCACTTTTGTACTCTACTATTGTGACCCTTCCACTTTTGTACTCTACTATTGTGACCCTTCCACTTTTGTACTCTACTGATGTGACCCTTCCACTTTTGTTCTCTACTGATTTGACCTTTCCACTTTTGTACTCTACTGATGTGACCCATCCACTTTTATACTCTACTAATGTGACCCTTCCACTTTTGTACTCTACTGATGTGACACTTCCTCTTTTGTACTCTACTATTGTGACCCTTCCACTTTTGTACTCTACTGATTTGACCTTTCCACTTTTGTACTCTACTATTGTGACACTTCCACTTTTGTACTTTACTGATGTTACACTTCAATTTTTGTACTCTCCAGATGTGACCCTTCAACTTCTACTATTGGAAGTACATGATGTCAATATCAGGATATGTCAATTTCATCCTGATATCAATATCAGGATATGTCAATATCATCATATTTCCTCACAATTAATCCAACACTTAAAATGATGTACAATGACCAGGGAGGGATTAAGGCAGTCCCATCACTGTGAGAGTGTGCCTCATAAACTTTATAAAATAGATGTAAAACCTTTAATTTTTCTGAAAGTCGGAAAATTAATATCAGATTTCAATGTTGTAAATTTTGAATTTACCAGGTGTTGTGACATTTTTTTATTCCATGGCTGAATGATTACTGGTACGGGACCAGTAGCTGGTTAGTGTATGATTTCGGGTATATACATGTAGAACACGATTTTGTGAATTCTTTTATATCAATAATCAGCAGTTAGACATTTTTCTCAAACAGGAGGAAACCAAATATTTTCCTGGTACATAATAAAGATGAAATTGCACCATAGCCGGATACTGGTCCTTGACCAGTAGAGCACTTCACTTTTGCGGAAGGCCAATGGTCTTTTCCGAAACTATGTCAATAAATTAAAATCTAGTATATATACTTATATCTGTATCATTTTTATTATATATAAGACACATATGTTATAGGCCTATAATAAAAAGGATACAGACACATGTAGATCTATACATACTAGATTTTATCTTATTGACATACATGTACATGTAGTTTCGGCCTCATGTGGTCTCTTCCTGGGTACATTGTAACAGGTTCACTCCTCCACCATAAGGCTAAAAAATTGTTTACTGCTATTATCTAGACCATTAGATGTAATCATTCCTATCCAATATTGAAAGATACGTCATATTCTTCAACACACATGTGCAAAATTTTACAAGATTCCATTGTGTATAGTATATAAGTCGGGCCAATTACTTTAAAAAAAATGTTGAATTAGCATAGAAAGCTATGGGGAAAATGACATTACGCTAGTAACTTTGTCTGTAGTCATGAGACATAAACAATAAAGTTTATGATTTTACAAAGCGAAAACGAAAACTTGGAACTTGACTATCAAGTGTCAAGAATTCCACTCTGTATCATAAAGACAAATCCATCTCTAAGGTGATAATACTTAGTGATGAGTGGTTCACACAGGTTATGATAAACTAGATGCAAATGATGCAGTGTTCTATTAGATTTCATTAAGATATAACAAAAAATGTCTAGAATACACTTGATAAAGTTACTGAATCACTGGCTCCCTAGCCTCTAGACTTGTGTATAATCATTACATGTCACAGAGTATTTGTTTATAAACCCTTTCTGTTGATAAGGATTCAGTTTTTAGAGATATTATCGTCCAAGATAAATTGGCACATGTTTACAAACACAAACAGTCTATTTTAAATCACAGAAGGGGTGACAGGCTAGTATTCAGCACAAAAATATGAGCTACAGTAATGCATGAAATCAAAGCAAGGTAAAATGTTTTACCTGTACATCCCTGTGTTTGGAATATAGACAGTATTGTTTTTTTTTTTTGACAGAGTCTAGATGTGCTACTTGGCCGGATAGACCTATAGTTGTGTGTGTGTTGAGCTTGTAATGGTTACTGCTGCTACATCAAATAGTGCTCCCAATATTGGAGTGAGAGATACACCATTCCATAAGTGTAGAGTCCAAACATGACTTTAGGGGTGAATGAGTCAAGATTATGATTGTTTTCTGGTCAATAGGTTAACAAGATATTAGTCATGGAGTTAGATCTTTTGGTTGAGATTTACACCAGAGATTTCATGACAGATGTAGCATGTTAAAGAATTCGCACTGCAAAGACATAGGGGTATAGCATAAGTCACAAGTTGTGTCATTTTATATATCTGTGAACAAATTCTGGACAAATAAATTTGCCACTTGATGACTTGGAATCTCTTACGGATGGATACTAGTAAAGTCTGACTAAAATAAGTGATACATCCATCTTTTGTCAAAAACCAAAATACAGTTAGTTCTCCAATTATCACCACTCAATTTATCACCATTCTAGCAATAAGGCCACATTTTTCAGGAATGTTTTTCTTGCTATAGAAAATTCTTTTTATATTGCCAAAATCATTGTCACCATCTGCCACTCAATTTTTAGAACAAATGTCCATTTCAAAATTTCTGTTAGGTGTTTGTGGTCAATGAAGCAGCTAATTGGTCATTTTAGATCAGGATATAAAGCTGGGCAGCAGAAGTAAGACCAGGTAATTGGAGAATCAAGATACAGGTAATTACTTAACATAAACTGTTGTCCTGATAACTCTTTTGATACTCAAAAATGTTAATTCTATTTCCCCAATATGAAGGAATTCAGTTCATTGCCAAAGTCAATATACAGCCATAATTTAAAAGGTTGTAGTTTATGAAAAATTTACTTAATAGGTTTTTTTATTTTGTAAAAATGGTATGTTGGTAAGTGATGGAACTTGAAAACAGTTGTTTTTTAACGTGATTTAGCTGTTTTGGTTAGTTCAAGGTCACATGTAGTTTAAGGTAACATATGGGTTTTGGAACTTAGATCATTATTTGGCAGTCAGTTTTTTGTCCTTCTTGGGAATCAAAATCAAACATGACTAAATTATATCTATAAGTCAAGAATGATTTATATATGGCATTAAACAATTGGTCAGAATGTAAGGACTTTTATCCTGAAAAAGGATAATTTGATTAATAGGAAAACTCATCACAAACTGATTTCTGGTGTAAGGAGGATCATGTTGTAGGCAACTAAACAAGTGATATCTCTCTATTGAACAACATTCTTTGTTCATATATGTACAGTTTTGCTAATATCTCACAAAATCAATTATCTCTAACTAAAGGATGAAGCTAAAAGTACTAATACACTTGTGTATAATCATACAAGTTGAGATCTATTTACAACATGAAATCTGATTATTTACATCCGAGTTATTTATCTGTGCATCTTAAATAACTTTTGATGCAGAATTTTCAGTTTGGCTTTCACTGTGACAGAACTACATGTATAATGCAAAAATATAAAAAAAAAAACCCCAAAAAACCAAAAAAAAATGACAGCTTTCCTGATGATGCAGAACTTGATGTTGTTCAAGAGGTTAAGAATATGTTAAAGAAACATGTTACCTGCTAAGAGAAGCTGGGATACACACAGTTACTTAATTAGTAGATTAGGCTGTTAAAGTTACCTGTAGCTCTAGCTGTTTTCTACTCCTTTGTTAAACACCATATAGAATAAAAAAACATGGCTGCTTAGGGTCTGACAGCTTCTGTATTTTTTGGATTTTAGAATAATTTTCTGACTAAGTAATACATGCTGATTTTCAGAACAAAGAATGCCACTTTGAATTAGTGGTTTAAAGTGATAAGTAAAATGTTCAATGGTTTCTGTTTCATTACAAGCACATATTATCATATCAAATGTCTGGTTTTGAGAGAAATATCAAAGATTAGATAGCAAGTCAACATAATTACATAATTTTGAAAAATGTTGAGATTTTCTGATAATGTTTTATGATGATGACAAAGAATATGAATCTATGGCACTCTCTTGGCTTGTGATTTAATTGGCTATGAAATAATTGTCACTTCAGGTATGACTAATTTCTGATTGTTGATATATGATGTTAGGTAGGACAAATTACTAATGTATGTATGGTGCTAGGTAGGACTAATTACTGATGGTTTATGTATGGTGCTAGGTAGGACTAATTACTGATGATTTATGTATGGTGTTAGGTAGGACTAGTGTCTGACAGTATATGTATAGTGTTAGGCAGGACTAATAATTGATGGTACTAAGTATATGGCACTAGGTAGGACTAATTACTGATAATTTATGTATGGTGTTAGGTAGGACTAATTACTGATGGTTTATGTATGGTGCCAGGTAGGACTAATTACTGATAATTTATGTATAGTGTTAGGTAGGACTAATTACTGATAATTTATGTATAGTGTTAGGTAGGACTAATTACTGATGGTTTATGTATGGTGCCAGGTAGGACTAATTACTGATGGTTTATGTATGGTGTTAGGTAGGACTAATAACTAATGGCAATAAATGTATGGAATTATGTAGGTCTTGTTTCTGATGGTATATGTATGGTGTTAGGTAGGACTAATTACTGTTGGTAGATGTATGGTGCTAGGTAGGACTAATTACTGATGGTATATGTATGGTGTTAGATAGAACTAATTACTGTTGGTATATGTATGGTGATATAAGTATGCCTGATTGCTGATGGTATATGTATGGTGTTAGGTAGAACTAATTACTAATGGTATATGTATGCTGTTAGGTAGAACTAATTACTGTTGGTATATGTATGGTGTTAGGTAGGACTAATTACTATTGGTATATGTATGGTGCTAGGTAGGACTTATTACTGATGGTATATGTATGGTGCTAGGTAGGACTTATTACTGATGGTATATGTATGGTGTTAGGTAGAACTAATTACTGTTGGTATATGTATGGTGTTAGGTAGAACTAATTACTGTTGGTATATGTGTGGTGCTAGGTAGGACTAATTACTGTTGGTATATGTATGGTGTTAGGTAGAACTAATTACTGTTGGTATATGTATGGTGTTAGGTAGGACTAATTACTGATGGTATATGTATGGTGTTAGGAAGAACTAATTACTAATGGTATATATATGGTGTTAGGTAGGACTAATTACTGATGGTATATGTATGGTGTTAGGTAGGACTAATTACTGATGGTATATGTATGGTGTTAGGTAGGACTAATTACTGATGGTATATATATGGTGTTAGGTAGGACTAATTACTGATGGTATATATATGGTGTTAGGTAGACCTAATTACTGTTGGTATATGTATGGTGATAAGTGTGTCTGAATGCTGATGGTATTGGCAATGTATGGAGATCACACATTTTTTGAACTCTCTGTCTTTACAATACGTAATAGTTTCTATATGTTATACTTATTGGCAAATATTGGTACACAACAAATATTAGTCCTGCACAGCATGTGGTGTACATATATTTTATATGTTTGTACATATGCTAGCCCCACTTTTTATCACTAAATATAGATCAGGATTATTGATTTTAATTTTTTTTACAAGTTTCCATAAATATTAGTAACAATCTAGGTAAACATTCATAGCTTTCTGTGAACTTGATGACCTTTTAAAACAAACTTATAATCCCTTGCTGCATATTTTTGTAACAAAGTTTGTTTACAAATTCCAATATATTATATCTATGTTACAAATTCATCAAAACACACTTTTTCTGAAGATTGTATAATTGCCAGTTTGTGAAAGCCTGACAAGCACCTTTTTGCAGACTTTTCTGTTATTACATGTACATGACAATTAAACGACTCATCAAACATGTTTTATTAAGATACCATTTATATATATATATATATATATATATATATATATATATATATATATATATATTTATATATATATTTTACTTGTAAGTAGGTAGAGAAATGCTTTCTTAAAATAATTTTGCTGTTTGATTATTTGAATTTTTTAAGACTTCAAAAATGAAAGGTAGGGGATGGGGGGTGTTAGCTTTTCATACTGTCAACATTTTCTTCAAAGACGTTGCAGGGAATTAAGTGAAATTTTACAGGAAGGATGTATCCTAGGTCCCCTACCATAATTTTGTTGTTATGGCCAGATCAGCCCAGGGTTAGATCCAGGGTGGGGCAAATAGGCCTCTGGAGGTATCCCTCTTTGAAAATCTTCTCCAAAACTGCTACATGAATTGAAAAAGTGATTGCATCTGAGTGATCTTTATATGATTCAAGTTTGTTAATTTCGTAGAAATTGGAAAATAAAATTTTGACACATTTTTTATGACTTTTTAGACATTTTCAATTTTGTTCATTTTTATTTTATTTCTTTGATTTCCTCCCCATTTATTCATCATGATGCATTCATTTTATGTGATTTAACTGTAATTAGCTAGAGAAACGCTTTCTCAAAAAAAAATGCTGAAATTGTGGGATTTTTTCACACTTTCTGTGGAAGCCAGAACCTAGGGTCCCCTACCAAGTTTGTTTTTTTCTGGGGCCAGATCAACTCTTATGTGGATCCAGAGTGGGACAAAATAGGTCTCAGGGGATACCCATCTTTGAAAATTGTCTTCTCCAGAACTACTGCACAGATTGAAAAAATAATTACCTGTGAGTGCTTTACATGTATGTATGATTTAATAAATTAGAAAATAAATTTTTTATGTGGATTTTACGTTTTTCTTGACTTTGACATTATCATTCATTTTTAAGACTCCTCCACTCCCAAGGAGTGTTATAATGATTTGTAAATTGAGATTCCAATATTTGTAACATACCAACACAGTTCAGGTGAGCAATGTGGCCTATGGGCCTCTTGTTTAGTTGATACTTAAGTGAAAAGCTTGACTTTTAATATGGAGCTTGGCTTCTGATTTGGAGCTGTGTCAGACCTGATCAGTGTTTATGAAAGTCATATGAAGTTCTCAAACATTTGCCTTTGCTGATTGTGTCTGGGAAGTTAACAGACACAGGGTCTGTATCTTTACAAAGTGCCAAAGCAATCACAACAGAGATTAAATTTGTAAACAATGAATTACCAAAAATATAATCTAACAAAATTGACCATTTGTTGTGGAATTATTTCTTATAATCTATGTCAGATTAACTGTGTGTACTAGTTTTGGATGATTAAAAATAAAAATCAATCGTTTTGTTCTGGATAATCACACTCAAATTATCCCTACACAAATTTTGCATTGGTAGTGGCAGCCATCTGTTGAATTGGGAAAGTATCTGTGTCTGTTGAAGTTGGAAACTATCTGTGTCTGTTGAAGCTGGAAAGCAGAAGTGAAAGAAAATGGACCATTAATTGCTCAAAATGAATATAAAATAAAATCATCCAAGAGTCATGTTTTTGGAGAATATTCTCCAGTTATGATATATATTTACCTGTTATGATATATTTACCCATTGTGATATATTCATCTGTTATGATATACTCACCTATTCTATTTTATTTGTTGTGATATATTCACCTGTTCTATTTTCACTTGTTGCGATATATTCAACCGGTATGATAAATTCAACTGTTCTATTTTCACCTGTTGTGATATATTCAACCATTATGATAAATTCAACTGTCTTATTTTCACCTGTTGTGATATATTCAACTTTTCTATTTTCACCGGATGTGATATATTCATCTGTTCTATTTTCACCCGTTGTGATATATTCAACTGTTATGATATATTTACCTGTTCTATTTTCACCTGTTGTGATATATTTGCCTGTTCTATTTTCACTTGTTATGATTCAGCTGTTATGATATATTCAGCTGTTATATTTTCACTTGTTGTATTACCTATTATGGTATATTCACCTGTTTTAGGCTAAAAGGGGCCTTCCTAGGGTGAGTAGTTAGAGCATCACACTTTAAAGCATCAAGTTTCTCATCTCTTATCAGTGTAGGTTTGAGTCCCACTGGATCCTAAGCTGATTTTGTGAGAAAGTTTGCCGATTTACTTGTGGAAGATTGGTGGCCTCTTCCCGGGTACATTGTAACCAGGTTCCCTCCACCACCATCACCACTAAAAACTGGCCACCACCATATAACTGAAAAGTTGTTAAGTGTGAAGTAAAAGAGCATTCAAATTCTTATTCAAATATAGGCTAATAAATATGAAAACTTTATATCAGATATTTATAACAGCAATATAATTGTGAGTGGAGAATGTGGAAAGAAAGGGAATGATGCTGAGGTTTTGTTGAATGTTTATCTGATAATATACAGAACAGACTAAATAGAATTATGATTGAATTACATGCGTCTTCATTATATGGGTATTATTGTAGGAGACATGATTGTGAGATAATGAGATGCTATATGGGTTATTTGTTGACTTCAGATCTCTGGAACAGACAGTCACTGATTAAGCTTGACCTAATCATATTTTCTATACACTAATACTCACAATGCAATGGATTTAATCTTAAAGGACATACACAGTGTGGAATTGAATAGTCAGTATTGCATTACTTAATGATAACACTAGTCTGTCTGTAGAGGTTAGATTTTAGCTATAGTCAGTGGCTTGTTGGTCTGTCTGTAGAGGTTAGATTTTAGCTATAGTCAGTGGCTTGTTGGTCTGTCTGTCTGTAGAGGTTAGATTTTAGCTATAGTCAGTGGCTTGTTGGTCTGTCTGTAGAGGTTAGATTTTAGCTATAGTCAGTGGCTTGTTGGTCTGTCTGTAGAGGTTAGATTTTAGCTATAGTCAGTGGCTTGTTGGTCTGTCTGTAGAGGTTAGATTTTAGCTTTAGTCAGTGGCTTGTTGGTCTGTCTGTAGAGGTTAGATTTTAGCTATAGTCAGTGGGTTGTTGGTCTGTCTGTAGAGGTTAGATTTTAGCTATAGTCAGTGGCTTGTTGGTCTGTCTGTAGAGGTTAGATTTTAGCTATAGTCAGTGGCTTGTTGGTCTGTCTGTAGAGGTTAGATTTTAGCTATAGTCAGTGGCTTGTTGGTCTGTCTGTAGAGGTTAGATTTTAGCTATAGTCAGTGGATTGTTGGTCTGTCTGTAGAGGTTAGATTTTAGCTATAGTCAGTGGCTTGTTGGTCTGTCTGTAGAGGTTAGATTTTAGCTATAGTCAGTGGCTTGTTGGTCTGTCTGTAGAGGTTAGATTTTAGCTTTAGTCAGTGGCTTGTTGGTCTGTCTGTAGAGGTTAGATTTTAGCTATAGTCAGTGGCTTGTTAGTCTGTCTGTAGAGGTAAGATTTTAGCTATAGTTAGAGGTATGTTGGTTGATCTGTACAGGTAAGATTTTAGCTATAGCTAGAGATATGTTGGTATAATATGTTGGTCTATCTGTACAGGTACATCTGAGTTTTCTTTTCTTTGATAGGTAATTTGTATTTGTACTTAGAATGTTCTTTGAAAAAGGTCTCAGGTTTTATTCCTGGAGGGACTTATATTAGATAATAGTTAGAAACAGGTAGTGACTAGTGACGCAGGAGAATTGCCACAAATTGTGACTTGTGTCATGGACTGATGTCAAGGTGGGGTTCTTATTTGTACCGCAGCTTTTGTAGAGACAACATGATGTCACATTATTGTTTTATGGTAAAATGTTCCTTTAGATTTGAACTTTCTTACTTAGTTTTTCCAATCATATATACTGTACATATCTAGGAAAGAAAGTTCAAATCCATGTAGATATTTTTTAGCACAGAGCAGACATTATTTCAACAGTCTGTGATAAAGATTTTAATCCATACCTGTGAGAATTTTGTTTATGTTTTACCTCCTGACAAGAATATTTCATTTATATTATGACAGGGTTTGCACAGACCTTGAAAAGTGCTTGAATATAGAGTTAGTCCCTGAAAAGTGCTTAAAACAAAAATACCCTTGAAAAGTGCTTGAATTTAGTGCAAAATGCTTGATTTATTTCATCAGAGTGCTTGAATTCTAGTTCTTGCATGTTTATTCTTCACTAAAGAAAGACTTAAATAAAGAAAAATTAGCTTGTTTTGGCAGACGCTTCACCTTGTATGATACAGTTTGAGTAAAGTTTTTTTGCGATGCTGTACTGCTGTATCTCTTTATCATTTAGTGGAACTCGAAGCTGTATTTCGGGGCAGTTCACAAATGAATTATGAAAGAATTAAATATCAGTGTTTCTTTTTTACTTTGTTTTGGCTTGCAAGGCCTTGACATCTTAAACATACCTATAGGAAGTGCTTGGAAAATTTGTTTCCTGCCTGCATAAACGATGTAAGATGTTTGCGGTCTATGCAGTGAGGGTTCTATAACATGCCATACAACCATGCCCTTGGACCATTTCAAATCTCATCAGAGAGACCTGTTGCCTTTACTTTAACATTCATTACCTTTGTAAATATGAAATATGACCTGTTACTGGGAATTAAATCTAAAGCTACTGATGAGTGTGGAATAGTTTACTTTTCAGCAGTAAGATGACTCTTTAACTAGACCCAATACAGAATACTGTAGGTACTTCAGAGCCTTGGAGGAGAGGTAAACATTTTACTGAAAAATTGGGCAAAAGCCATACATCATAAATATGTTCTTGCCTTTTCACCCTTCTTGGCATATGAGCAAGAAATATCATAGAAATGATAATTTGATTGGTATTTTCTTTTTCAAACTCCAGTTTAGGTCTGGTGTGTTAGTAATATATTTATCTGGCATCCTGCTTGCAATTTAGACTAAAAGACTTAGGATGGTGGAGAACTGATTATTTACGGTAACCATGTATACAACTTAAATGTCAGAAATCTCATTATTTGATATTGGCAGTATGCCCATATTTCAAGCAGTGGAGTTGGAGTACATATAAATATGTAGGGGAAAGAGCCATTAAGCAAAGTTGATACAGGAGTCCATATAAATGGGGAGAGGAGAACCATTAAGCAAAGTGGGTAAAAGCATCCGTATAAATGAGGAGGGGAGAGAGCCATGAAACAAAGTGGGTACAGAAGTCCATATTAATGGGGAGAGGAGAGAAAGCCATAAAAAAGTGGGTACAGGAGTTCATATTAATGGGGAGAGGAGAAAGCCATAAACAAAGTGGGTACAGGAGTTCATATTAATGGGGAGAGGACAAAGCCATTAAGCAAAGTGGGTACAGGAGTTCATATTAATGGGGAGAGGACAAAGCCATTAAGCAAAGTGGGTACAGGAGTCCATATTAATGGGGAGAGGAGAGTGCTATTAAACAAAGTGGGAACAGAAGTCCATATTAATGGGGAGAGGAGAAAGCCATAAACAAAGTGGGTACAGGAGTTCATATTAATGGGGAGAGGAGAAAGCCATAAACAAAGTCGGTACAGGAGTTCATATTAATGGGGAGAGGAGAAAGCCATAAACAAAGTGGGTACAGGAGTTCATATTAATGGGGAGAGGAGAAAGCCATAAACAAAGTGGGTACAGGAGTTCATATTAATGGGGAGAGGAGAAAGCCATAAACAAAGTCGGTACAGAAGCCCATATTAATGGGGATAGGAGAGTGCTATTAAACAAAGTGGGTACAGGAGTCCATATAAATGGGGAGAGGAGAGAAAGCCATAAACAAAGTGGGTACAGGAGTCCATATTAATGGGGAGAGGAGAGTAAGCCATAAACAAAGTGGGTACAGGAGTCCATATTAATGGGGAGAGGAGAGAAAGCCATAAACAAAGTGGGTACAGGAGTTCATATTAATGGGGAGAGGAGAGAAAGCCATAAACAAAGTGGGTACAGAAGTCCATATTAATGGGGAGAGGAGAGTGCTATTAAACAAATTGGGTACAGGAGTTCATATTAATGGGGAGAGGAGAGAAAGCCATAAACAAAGTGGGTACAGAAGTCCATATTAATGGGGAGAGGAGAGAAAGCCATAAACAAAGTGGGTACAGGAGTTCATATTAATGGGGAGAGGAGAGAAAGCCATAAACAAAGTGGGTACAGAAGTCCATATTAATGGGGAGAGGAGAAAGCCATAAACAAATTGGGTACAGGAGTCCATATTAATGGGGAGAGGAGAAAGCCATAAACAAAGTGGGTACAGGAGTCCATATTAATGGGGAGAGGAGAGAAAGCCATAAACAAAGTGGGTACAGGAGTCCATATTAATGGGGAGAGGAGAGAAAGCCATAAACAAAGTGGGTACAGGAGTCCATATTAATGGGGAGAGGAGAGAAAGCCATAAACAAAGTGGGTACAGGAGTTCATATGAATGGGGAGAGGAGAAAGCCATAAACAAAGTGGGTACAGGAGTTCATATTAATGGGGAGAGGAGAGAAAGCCATAAACAAAGTGGGTACAGGAGTTCATATTAATGGGGAGAGGAGAGTGGCTTATTTACTACATTTGGCGAGTTAGTCATTTTGTATTTGAAACAGGAAAATGATAGTAAATGTAATTATAACAAAATTGTGTCAACAAGTCCTGACTGTGACTTTGCCAAATGATTGGCATAAGATGTGAAAGTTATAGGTTTTAGCTCACCTGAGCCAGGGGCTCAAGTGACCCATAATGAATACCCCACGTCCAAAAACTTTCTGCATTATAAACATCTTCACTGAAACTATGAAAGGAAGCAATTACTCTAGGTATTCTAAGAAATTTTATTTTTTTTGCCACTATGGGTGGGACCAAATAGGTACTAGAGGGTACTCTCTTTAAAAATCTTCTCCCCAAGAACCACTGCATGAATTAAAATGCTGTTTGCATCAGAGTGATCTACAAGAATGATAATATCTTTCCAGACTTTTTCACATTTTTAGTATTTCTTTGATTTCTATCTGATATTTCAAAACACTAGAGTTTATTTTGCTAAGTGACTGAATAATGGTGTATTATAAAGGCTGTTAATGTTTTCTGTGGTACATTTTATTATGTGGGGTACTTTTCTGTTATTAGGAATAAGTGAAGGCTGTTACTGTTTTCTGTGGTACATTTTATTATATTATGTGATTTTCCTGTTATTAGGAATAGGTGAAGGCTGTTACTGTTTTCTGTGGTACATTTTATTATGTGGGGTAATTTTTCATGTTATTAGGAATAGGTAAAGGCTGTTACTCTTTTCTGTGGTACATTTATTGTGTGGGGTACTTTTCTGTTATTAGGTGAAGGCTGTTACTCTTTTCTGTGGTACATTTTATTATGTTATGTACTTTTTCTGTTATTAGGTGAAGGCTGTTACTCCTTTCTGTGGTACATTTTATTATGTTATGTACTTTTTCTGTTATCAGGTGAAGGCTGTTACTCCTTTCTGTGGTACATTTTATTATGTTATGTACTTTTCCTGTTATAAGCATAAGGCTGTAACTGTATATGGTACATCATAACCAGCCTTCTCCACCATTATAAAGTCTAAATTGTATACACTTTTTATTACTTCTGTGCTAGTCCTTGCAAATCATTGAAACATCTGATATGATCTTCTGCCCATAGAAACATTTCTGATTGCTTCACAACCATTTAAATAGAAGCTTTAAAAACAAGGGTATTTCATTAGTGATGTAAAGAGAGGAGGTATTGAAAATTGACAATGTCTTTGAGAGGCTTATTGCTTTTTCTATAGCTTTTGCAGTAATTGTTTGGCATTTGTGGCCTTTAATAAACTCTGATAATGGTTGTTCTTCCTGTTCAGACTTGTGTGGGCTACTTAATGGACTATTTGAGGAAAGAAAATTGTATATATGTCTTACTGATGTATTAAACGTTGACATGCAGGACCCATCTCCACTGGTCATTAAAATTAGACTAGTAAAGAACTACACTTTATTTGTACTGTTCATTCTCCTATACATGTATTTGTAAGCATGTTTTCCCCTAGTTTTTGGCAGTTGTTTTGTAAAATCTTATTTGTGTATTTATGGTCTGTTCTCCCTTCACTGAAAGTGCGGTTTAGTAATTTGTTTTTGCTAAAACTACATAAGTTATATTTTTAAAATGCTCATTGTTATTTCGAAGAAAATTTATAATGCGTAGTTTTAGTTATATGTATTTTTCCATATATATTGCAAAATGAAAATCTAGTCATGGTGGTTCAGAGTTTAGACTGTTCACCTCAATTTATGGTGGTTCAGTGGTGTTCTTACAGTGGTTCATTTCATAGTGTGTTCCCTGTTATGGCAGTGGTTCATTTGTTAGTGTTCCACTGTTCTGACAGTGGTTCCTTTGTTGCAGTGTTCTCTATTCTGACACTGGTTAATTTGTTGCAGTGTTCCCTGTTATGGCAGTGGTTCATTTGTTAGTGTTCCACTATTCTGACACTGGTTAATTTGTTGCAGTGCTCTCTGTTCTGACACTGGTTCATTTGTTGCAGTGCTCCCTGTTCTGACACTGGTTAATTTGTTGCAGCGTTCCCTGTTCTGACAGTGATTCACTTGTTAGTGTTCCACTGTTCTGACAGTGGTTCATTTGTTGCAGTGTTCCTGTTCTAACAGTGGTTTATTTGTTAGTGTGTTCCCTGTTCTGACAGTGGTTCATTGTTCCCTGTTTTGACAGTGGTTCATTTCTTAGTGTGTCATTGTTCTGACAGTGGTATATTTGTTGCAGTGCTCCCTGTTCTGATAATGATTCATTTGTTAGTGTTCCCTGTTCTGACAGTAATATACATTTGTATTGTTCCCTGTTCTGACAGTGATTCATTTGTTAGTGTTCTCTGTTCTGACAGTGATTCATTTGTTAGTGTTCCCTGTTCTGAGAGTAATTTATTGTTCCCTGTTCTGACAGTGATTCATTTGTTAGTGTTCCTTGTTTTAACAGTGATACATTTGTTAGTGTTCACTCTCTGACAGTGATTCATTGTTCCCTGTTTTGACAGTGGTTCATTTGTAAGTGTTCTCTGTTCTGACAGTGATTCATTTGTTAGTGTTCCCTGTTCTGACAGTAATTCATTGTTCTCTGTTCTGACAGTGATTCATTTGTTAGTGTTCCTTGTTCTGACAGTGGTTTATATGTTAGTGTGTTCACTGTTGATGGTTCATTTGTTGGAGTTCTCTTTCTTACAATTAATTCATTTGTGCCTATTAGTTATGAAGGTTCAATGTTAATATGCAAACAAACAATTTTTAAGAGAAATGTACAATGAACAAAGGCCAATTCAATATCACCATTCTAAGAGGTTTTTGAGGGTTTTGAATTATTTGAACTTGAGTCAGTGCTATACGGTACACTGTCTTTAGAAGAGAACAAATATATAGAATGGTCTGGATAAGATATATATTAATGTAATTATCAGGTTATCAAGTTCAGCACAGAGAAGACCATGTTAACCATCTGTATAGTTTGAGTGACACTATGTAAACACTACTGTTCTTAGCTCAGACAAGGTGAGTGTCTAAAACCTCAGGGTCTAAATGACAAAAGTAGTTAATTAAAAGGCCATAGATCACTGTTAAGCATGCTGAATTACTCTTGAAAGCTGGAGAAAATGAAAGAACCACATCAATTTAATCATACTAATGTCTGGTAATGTGGTGTATATATCTCAAGTATGATCACATCCAGCAGTGCAGTGCAATAATTTGATTTCTCAAGGAACTGTGTTTTAAACAATAGAATATGTACAATGTAACAATGGAGAGTATGGGATTTTCATCTTCAACTGATAAAGTTTTCATTAATGTGAATGATCAAAACAGTGAGAAAAAATCTAGTTAATTCATGACAATGTCTAGTTACTATGGCAACAGAAATTGATTGGACTCCCTTGTACATACATGTACTTAACAGCGTGGTTGTGACTTCTTGATTTTATTTTGTTTTTAGGAAAACATGAGAAGTAAATGAATTTATCTTCCATAGGACAACTGTTGTAGTTAACTGTGTAGCATGGTAGCTGGTATCTAAATATTTGTAAATACTGATAGTTTTGTTATCTTCTTCATTTTTAAAGATCTTTAGAGGAAGGAGGGGTGTAGCAAACATAGTTTTGTTATCTTCTTCATGTTTAAAGATCTTTAGAGGAAGGAGGGGTGTAGCAAACATAGTTTTGTTATCTTCTTCATTTTTAAAGATCTTTAGATGAAGGAGGGGTGTAGCAAACATAGTTTTGTTATCTTCTTCATTTTTAAAGATCTTTAGAGGAAGGAGGGGGTGTAGCAAACATAGTTTTGTTATCTTCTTCATTTTTAAAGATCTTTAGAGGACGGAGGGGTGTAGCAAACATAGTTTTGTTATCTTCTTCATTTTTAAAGATCTTTAGAGGACGGAGGGGTGTAGCAAACATAGTTTTGTTATCTTCTTCATTTTTAAAGATCTTTAGATGAAGGAGGGGTGTAGCAAACATAGTTTTGTTATCTTCTTCATTTTTAAAGATCTTTAGAGGAAGGAGGGGTGTAGCAAACATAGTTTTGTTATCTTCTTCATTTTTAAAGATCTTTAGAGGACGGAGGGGTGTAGCAAACATAGTTTTGTTATCTTCTTCATTTTTAAAGATCTTTAGAGGACGGAGGGGTGTAGCAAACATAGTTTTGTTATCTTCTTCATTTTTAAAGATCTTTAGAGGAAGGAGGGGTGTAGCAAACATAGGACATATATTAGATTCTGTAAAATCTGAGAAATTTTAATTTTTTTGATAAATCAAATTTATTGATATTAAATTTCATCTAAATAAAAATAATATTTTCTCTTTCAAATTTTGTAAGCCTTCTCATCATGTCTGCAATAAAATTGATATTAGACCAGATACCTGTAATTTATCATCATTTTTGTTATAACGTTATAAAGCTGCTTGTACATTGAATTAAAGAATAATCTCATGTATTCTGAGATACATGTATCTGACAAGTGAACTACTAGATATCTACTAAATAGATATGTTCACTTGACACTGTTTTGTAGTTTTATCCAATCAGTGTTTTTTTTTCTCTTTCATTCAATAAGACAAACAGGCATTCATAACAAAAGGAAACACAGCCACAGTCACAGTGAAATATAAGTTATGTAGGATGTAAAGAAACCGGTTACTAGGAGTATCTCATGTCAATTTCATCATGGTTTTAATTGTATTGATAAGTGAAAATAATGAAATAAAAAAAGGAAATTAAAACAACAGTGACAATTTCTGATTCTACAGTATTTAAATGAGTAAACAGTATGATATGGAGTTTGTAATTTGCACACACATCTCTATGTATAAAGTTATATGAGAATTCTCTGTTCAAAATATTGAAAATTAATGAATAGCTCCTTAAAATGCAAGTAGAAATGTGAGACTCTGATAAACAACAATAACAGACCAGACATTTCATATTCTGTAGATTTCACTCATCTTCAACCTCATCTTGTTCTTTCTCTGTTGCTTAGTAATAAAAATACCTACCCCAAGAAAAAAAGTAAAGTGTTTTATTTGAACACCAATCATTATATGTTTATTTAATTTTTCATGAATACATAAATACTCAGTTTATTGGAATTTGCATTTCCATCTATTTTGAAATTATTTCCCGCTGATTTTTCATGTCTTGCTGTATAGATAATATACAATTTATTTTGGCTATCCCAAGTTTCACAAATCAGATTTTGCAATTATATGACTCTAGCATTTCTAGATATTCAAACGTGTTGTCGAATTTTGTTAGAGTACAGAACTTGACAGATTCCCATCGGAATAATTTGTGTTATTTTTTTCCCTGTGTATCCACTAATTATCTGGCATATAAATGTGACAGACAGTGACACTTATTGGATATCGGATAAACCAGGAATTGTTCACCAATGGAACCAATTTGATCAGAGCAGGAATGAATTGTACATCATTTATTGTCACTGTAGAATGTTGTTAAAGGCGGCATTTGAGTGTATTTTGTACAGTAAAGGTATACAACATGTTCCCATTAACAAGAAACATATTATACAGACTAACTGTGAAATAGTTTACCTTGATATGTATTGATTTAAGTATCCTTTTATGTAAATACTACTACTAATAATAATGGTACTGTATAAGGTATGTTAATGGCAAAGAGGCATCTAAGACAGGGATGTTAAGAACTGCTCTACAATGTACTGTGTGAAGAGTTGGACAAGTTTTGATGAATCTTTAATGATTGGTGTGTTCCCTTTTATCTACTACCACATCCCTTCTACACAAACACACACACGTACAAACATACACAGAGACACAAATGTACACACAGACACAAACTTATACATACAGATACATAAACATACAGATACAAAAAACACACAGATACAAAAACATACACAGACACACATACACATACACACAGATACATAAACATACACAGAGATATACAAACACATACATGTACTCACAGATATAAACACATACATGTACACACAGATACACAAACATATACACACATATAATCTCTGATCCAATCTCTGTTCAGACATCAGTTTGTTTGTATCTTCCACTCTCTGTTAAGACCTTAGTTTCTATCTTCCACTCTCTGTTTAGACATCAGTTTGTATCTTCCACTCTCTGTTAAGACATCAGTTTGTTTGTGTCTTCCACTCTCTGTTACGACATCAGTTTGTATCTTCCGCTCTCTGTTTAGACACCAGTTTGTATCTTCCACTCTCTGTTAAGACATCAGTTTGTTTGTATCTTCAACTCTCTGTTCAGACATAAGTTTGTTTGTATCTTCCACTGTCTGTTCAGACATCAGTTTGTTTGTGTCTTCCACTCTCTGTTACGACATCAGTTTGTATCTTCTGCTCTCTGTTTCGACACCAGTTTGTATCTTCCACTGTCTGTTCAGACATTAGTTTGTTTGTATCTTCCATTCTCTGTTTAGACTCTAGTTTATATCTTCCACTCTCTTTTCAGACATCAGTTTGTTTTTATCTTCCACTGTCTGTTTAGATACCAGTTTGTTTGTTCTTCCTTTCTCTGGTTAGACATCAGTCTGTATCTTCCACTTTCCGTTTAGACATCAGTTTGTATCTTCCACTCTCCGTTTAGACATCAGTTTGTATCTTCCACTATCTGTCAAGACATCAGTTTGTATCTTCCACTCTCAGTTAAGACAAGTTTGTATCCTCCACTTTCTGTCCAGACATCAGTTTCTTTGTATCTTCCACTCTCTGTTAAGACATCAGTTTGTATCTTCCACTGTCTGTTTAGACACCAGTTTGTTTGCATCTTCCACTCTCTGTTAAGACACCAGTTTGTATCTTCCACTCTCTGTTTAAATATCAGTTTGTATCTTCCACTCTCTGTTTAGACATCAGTTTGTTTGTATATTCCACTCTCTTTTAAGACATCAATTTGTATATCCCACTCTCTGTTAAGACACCAGTTTATATCGTCCACTCTCTGTTCAGGCATCAGTTTTTTGTATCTTCCACTGTCTATTAGACACCAGTTTGTTTGTATCTTTCACTCTCTGTTTAGACATCAGTTTGCATCTTCTTTTTTCTGTTTAGACACCAGTTTGTATACTTTCCACTCTCTGTTCAGGCATCAGTTTGTTTGTATCTTCCACTGTCTGTTTAGACATCAGTTTGTATCTTCCACTGTCTGTTTAGACATCAGTTTGTATCTTCTACTCTCTGTTTAGACAGCAGTTTGCATCTTCCTTTTTCTGTTTAGACACCAGTTTGTATACTTTCCACTCTCTGTTCAGGCATCAGTTTGTTTGTATCTTCCACTGTCTGTTTAGACATCAGTTTGTATCTTCCACTCTCTGTTTAAACACCAGTTTGTATCTTCCACTCTGTTTAGACATCAGTTTGTGTTTTCCACTCTGTTTAGACATCAGTTTGTATCTTCCACTCTCTGTTTAAATACCAGTTTGTATCTTCCACTCTGTTTAGACATCAGTTTGTGTTTTCCACTCTGTTTAGATACCAGTTTGTATTGTACACTCTCTGTTTAGACATCAGTTTGTGTTTTCCACTCTTTTTAGACACTAGTTTGTATCTTCCACTCTCTGTTTAGACATCAGTTTGTGTTTTCCACTCTCTGTTTAGACACCAGTTTGTATTGTCCACTCTCTGTTTAGACATCAGTTTGTGTTTTCCACTCTCTGTTTAAATATCAGTTTGTATCTTCCATTCTCTGTTTAGACATCAGTTTGTTTTCCACTGTCTGTTCAGACATCAGTTTGTATCTTCCACTCTCTGTTCAGACATCAGTTTGTGTTTTCCACTCTCTGTTTAGACACCGGTTTGTATCTTCCACTCTCTGTTTAGACATCAGTTTGTGTTTTCCTCTCTCTGTTCAGACATCAGTTTGTATCTTCCACTCTCTGTTTAGACATCAGTTTGTGTTTTCCACTCTCTGTTTAGACACCAGTTTGTATCTTCCACTCTCTGTTTAGACATCAGTTTGTGTTTTCCTCTCTCTGTTCAGACATCAGTTTGTATCTTCCACTCTCTGTTGTCCTGTCAACTGATCCTTTTCCTGCTTCAGTAACCATGTAAACATAATCTTATAATGCAGGTATGTGTGTCACTGTACTTTGAATTATAAAATAATGATTATTATAGTCCATACTGTGATGATTTATGATCACTATCAACAGAAACGTGTATGTTCAGAAAAACATAACCATCTGTGGCATATTATAAACTTGAGATCTTATTTTGTTATGTGGTGATAAGATGAACATATTGAGATGAAGGTCACAGTTTGTTAGATTTATCTGATAGTTATTACCGTGGGTTGTTGTTCATGGTCTGACAATAGATAATACACCACCAAAATAACTATGGTCTTCCCACCTGCTTTCAGTGATTCATTCACCAATCATCAGGTGTATATATTAAGGTCAAAAGGTCATTATTGCCGAAAATTTTGGCTATTACCTGATGAATTCAGCTTGACTGTATTAATTAAAAACAGTGTACATCTGTAGAATGTCTATAACTTGAAACTGATCTTCAACTTTGAGTGTTTCAGGTCTTATTGCTCCCATCCTTCCTTGTTATTGTTGTATTGTTGTTTAAGGTCCCACCCAAGAATTCTGGCTACATTGTAACCAGGATCTTCCTCCTCCATTAAAACTGGCCACTACCATATAACTGAACAACTTGTTGAGTGTGGTGTAAAACCTTATTTGAAATCAGATCAAATCAAACCTGAACCGTACAAAGTGTCAATATATATTCGCACTTATTACAGCTAAAACTGTTGATTACTTCCAGATATCTTATGACAACATATGTATACCTACACAAAAATCTAAATTGGGGTCATTAGAGGTCTATATATATGTGTGTATACTTTAAACAGGTCATAAGAATTCAATTTAGAACAGTTACACTGTATTACGTGTGAAAAGAAAAACCACTGACCCTCTGCAACTGGCCAATATTCTCATAGAATTAGTTAAGGTTTCAGAAGGTTAAAATATTTGCTGATTAGAGGAGAAAACTTCATGGTTTAAAGTGTGATACTGTAACCACTGGACCATGGAAGGCTGCTAATTTGATCTATACATGAAAAAATACAAAATGGAATGTGTCTTATGTAAAGGCCTATATCACTTTGTAGATCTTCAATTTTTCAGTCATTTATATTTCAGTCATATGTAGATATAAAAGTTTTTTATTTGTTTTGCTAGTATCTGAGGCAGTTTGATTCTTCTGTATATGTGTTAATGGTCTAGGATTCTCTACACATTCTGTATTTGTTTGTTTGTTGTTGTTTAACATCCCACTCAAGAATATTTCACTCATATGGAGACGTCACCAAATGCCAGTGATGGGCTTCAAATTTTGGCCTATGCTCGGCACTTACGGCCATTGAGCGGTGAGGGTTCTTTAATGTGCTGACACCTACTGTGACACAGGACCTCCAGTTTTTACTGTCTCATCCGAAAGACAGGAACCCAACCTGTCGCCGGCGGGACTCGAACTCACAACCTCACGATCCAGAGTTGAGTGCGATACCGACTGAGTCAGGCCGGCACATTATGTACTATACATATGTAGACCTATTGATCCCTATATGTTTCACATCTTTAGAAGCTCTAGGATTCTCTACACATTATGTACTATACATATGTAGACCTATTGATCCCTATATGTTTCACATCTTTAGAAGCTCTAGGATTCTCTACACATTATGTACTATACATATGTAGACCTATTGATCCCTATATGTTTCAAATACTTCAGTAGAAGCTTTACAACTTTAATATTTTACCATTATAGAGGATATAGAACTAGATATTTGGAACACAAGACATTTAAAGCTGTTAAGTTTGCCACCCTCAGCAGGAATCCTTCAATGAACAGCCATAGATGCCATGGGATCTTTTAGAAGTTAAACTGTCTCATTGTCATTATATTTGTGGACAACCTTCACTTAAAGTCATTTGGTACTGAGACATGGCTGTTTAATGACACCATTGAATAGTCTTTGCATTTCATGCTATTATCGATTGCAGTTTCTAAGAAAGAAAAGGTTGTTTTTTTTGGTTACATAACTTAATACCATCTGACTCCTAGCTAATACTGTCTGAAAAATCACAATTTAAAACGGAATCTTTTCATTTGTTCTTGATTCGGTAATTGCTTCCAGCACTCTTCATTACTTGGCTAATGACATAGCTTCATGCGTAGAACTGTATCAGGAGTTTTCCAAAGTGATGTGATGCTAATTTGAGATAAAATATCACTTAGATATTTTCTTTTGGTCACAGGAAACACTGTAATAATTGTTTTGTTACTTGAGGACATGAGGGTCAGTATAATCGTTGATTTTGTTATTAGAATTGGCAATAGCTTTGTTTCTTGTCTTTTTGTTTCACCATGACTCTTTAATTCATATGGAGATATCACCAGCTTTAAATGAGGTGCTATAAATCTTGACTTGTGCTATGGACTGACGCCAATGCAGTGATGATTCTGTAATGTGTCATGACACAGCATCTTTCATTTTCATCTGTTTGTTTTGGCATTTACTGAACAAACTATTAAATTTTAATAAGTCTTAAGTATAAATGGCTACTATGAATGAAACCAAAGACCCTCTGCTTGTGATACAGGGCTATAGTAGACAAACCAAGTCATTGTTAGCATACAGAATTTAGAGATGTACCAGTAAATGTGTATGTAACTTTACTCTATTAGACTAACTGTAGGTCACAGTTAACAGTAAATTTAGATATATACCAGAACATGTGTATGTTAGTAACTTATATCTTTTATACAAATTTGGTCACTGTTAACAGTAAATCTGGAGATATACCAATACATGTGTTTGTAACTGTTCTCTAATAGACAAACTAGGTCACTGTTAACAGAAAATTAAAAACTGTACTCTGTTAGATAAAATAGGTCACTGTTAACAGTAAACTTAAGAGATTTGCCAGTACATGTGTATGTAACTATATTCTATTAGACAAACTAGGTTGCTATTAACAGTAAATTAAGAGATGTGAGTTACTCTATTAGATAAACTAGGTCACTGTTAGCAGTAAATTTAGAGATGTACAGGTCATTACATGACAATATGATTGTATGATAATTTTTAACTGTAGTGTTAGTTTTTTATTGCAAAAAGATTTATAGGCAAATACTGGTGTATAATTACTGAAAATATTGAATGCAGTTTTAGAAAGTAGAGAGTAGAAGTACATATTATGGTTACTGGTACTATCATCATGTTAAGTTTTTCCAGAAATATCTTGGATCATCATCTGTGAATTTTAAAGTACGATTTACTGTAGATTCTGCATTTTGTACCTGTACACATGGTTAATATACATTAGGTCATCCACACTACCAGTGTAATCTATGTCAGTGACCTTGACAAAAATGTACATTTCAAGGTAAGCTGGTTATGAATCGTACTTATCAGTTCCCTATGGTATAAAGTTATTACTATCCTTTTTTTTTTTTAACTTCAAGGGAATTGTTTCTACTCAGCTGTACACAATACTAGGATGACATTGTAATTAATATCTGTGTGTATGATAAGAAATTAGTCCAATGAAAGGTGGGTGGGGAGCTATAGGAATTGTTTGTGTCCAGCAGTCCCCCAGTTAAGGTTTTGGTACAAGTTTTGTAATTGTTCACTTTTGACTTACCTGTTAGTACAGGTAGAACACATGTATTGATTCACCAGTACTCTGAATGTTTGGTTTGATTGTTTATGAATTGTTTTAATGCCTTGAGTATTTATTTCACTAAGTGTAGATTCCACCATCTATAAATGAAGTAGCTTACCATGTATTTGGTCTGTGCTTGTTTCGTGTAATGAAGGTTCTCTAATACGTCATGCCTGTTGATTATGAGTCTATCCAAACTACAAGATACCAGCCTCTCTATAACTACAAAGTACCAGCCTCTTTACGACTTCAAGGTATCAGCCTCTTTATGACTACAAGGCACCAGTCTCTTTATGGCTACAAGGCACCAGCCTCTTTATGACTACAAGGCACCAGTCTCTTTATGGCTACAAGGTACCAGCCTCTTTATGACTACAAGGCACCAGTCTCTTTATGGCTACAAGGTACCAGCCTCTTTATGACTACAAGGCACCAGCCTCTTTATGACTACAAGGCACCAGCCTCTTTATGACTACAAGGCACCAGTCTCTTTATGACTACAAGGCACCAGTCTCTTTATGACTACAAGGCACCAGTCTCTTTATGACTACAAGGCACTAGCCTCTTTATGACTACAAGGCACCAGTCTCTTTATGACTACAAGGCACCAGCCGCTTTATGACTACAAGGCACTAGCCTCTTTATGACTACAAGGCACCAGTCTCTTTATGACTACAAGGCACCAGCCGCTTTATGACTACAATAGTTGACATCAGACATATCTTTGATTGTTCAGAATGTTTTGTTACACTGTTTGTTACATAGTCATTTCCTGGTATCTCTATGTGGAACTAACAGAAGTCCTCTTATCTATGATACATGTAGATCTCAAGGTAAAAATTATAATACTATCTAATGGTGGCATGTACAACAGAGTGGAAAAATGTTTATTAGATTTGCTGTTACCATGATTTTCAACTGAAGTCCAGATGTCACTTATAACTATGCATGTTTTATTTGACAATGCCATAACCGGTAGCCATTATCATTTTTAGTTAACAGCATTGTCTGTTAGAGATGTAAAAGTCTAGACATATTACTTCCCTATCATTGTGATTACAGGCACTCACCACCTGTCTTCCATATCACATACAGCAATACCAAAAAGAAGAACAATTTTTTAGGGAAGTTTATGACTGGTCATATTTAATAACTGTATGGATAATGTCCCACACGATGATATTTTTATGATATTGACAAAAACCACTTTCCAATGTTGCTGGGACAAATAGTAGCAGAAGTACAACATATTTTAACCTAAGCTATGTGTCAAGTCCAATACATTGGTGATATTTAAATATGTCTTATCATGGAATGGAGTCATTTAAAAAGCTGTGACATCACTTCCTGTCCTGAGCATTAAGTTGTAATCACTCTCTGTTTACAGAAAAAATAATTATGTCAAACTTATAGCCTCTTGCTTGACCTTTCATTAGCCAGTAAGTCTTTGTGACTCAAATCTGACATTTAAAGAACATGTACTTATATTTCTAAACGTATGGCAGATTGTGACATAATAATGTAAACAGTGGGACTGAATTATAGTCTACAACAATTATAAAAATGTATCTTGCTGGACATAATAAAAATGTGACAAAATTATATTTTAAAATAAGTATAAAAATGTACTCTAAACCAGTTACATGAAAATGTGAATGTACATCACTCAGTCACTGGTAAGACCCATGGGCCTCTTGCTAAAAAGAAATTGTAATTGTTCACCAAACATTTGGGATAAAGGTGACAGTCACAGGTCATTGGGATGTACCACTCACAGGTCATTGGGATGTGTAAGTCACATGTCATTTGGATTTGCCAGTCACAGGTCATTGGGATGTGTAAGTCACAGGTCATTCAGATGTACCAGTCAATGGTCATTTGGATGTGCCAGTCACAGGTCATTTGGATGTACCAGTCATTGGTCATTTGGTTGTGCCAGTCACAGGTCATTTGGATGTACCAGTCACAAATCACTGGAATGTGCCAGTCACAGGTCATTGGGATGTGTTGGTCACATGTCATTGGGATGTGAAAGTAACAGGTCATTGGGATCTGACAGTTACAGGTCATAGGAATCTGACAGTCACAGGTCATTGGGATGTATGAGTCACAGGTCATTAGAATGTGTCAATCACAGGTCATTGGGATGTGCCAGTTACTGGTTATTGAGATTTGCCAGTCACAGGTCATTGGCATCTGATAGTCACAGGTCATTGGGATGTGCCAGTCACAGGTCTTTTGGATGTGTTAGTCATGTGTCACTGGAATGTTCCAGTCACAGGTATTGGGATGGGTTAGTCACAGGTCATTTGGATGCATGAGTCACAGTTCATTTGGATGGGCCAGCCACAGGTCATTAGGGTATGCAAGAACCCTTTCTGCTTCAGTGTCAAGCACAGGTCAAAACTGATAGCTGATGACATCACTTATGTTACACAAATGTAAGTCAAGAAGATGTACCATCCACCAAGATACATAAGTAGATATTATACAGATAAACCAATCCTTCACTTCACACCTGGTTTTAGTTATGACCAAAGTTAATGATGTTGGAATCGTTTGTGTATATATCCAGTTCTAAATAAATAGCTGACACATGGAAGCTGAATAACATTTTTTTGAATTTTCAATGTAATTATTTATATATGACTGAAAAGACTCATGCAAAACAAATTTGTAGTTTTGTTATAACAATTCTGTTTGCAATGATCTCCAGATAGAGTGTTCAGATTCTCAACATATTGTCAAAACTTTAAAACACATAACATTAGTTGGTTCCTGAAGGACATACAAAGTAAGTCATATATCCTCTGAATGATACTTTTAGAGGTTCATCTATAGCACTGGTAAAACTTTGGGCATTTGACCTGTAGCCAGCAATGTGTTCATTGTAGGAAATATGTTTGTTGCCTTGCATATTTGTTTTGTCTTTATTTGGTATCTTACAATAAGATAATTAAACAATAGTTTGCAATTAAGAAATTTGTTTCAGACCTTCATTTAAAGGTTATGTGTTATCAACAAAGTGACCATCAAATTAAAGTAAAATTTTAAGATCAGATTTCCTGGTTGTCAGATGCACAATATTAGATTTTGTCCTTGATTAGAAAATTTGCAATATGACATTTGATTGAAGATTGGTAACTTGCCTTGTTTAACATTGTATTTTTATATTGGTCTCATGCTTTAAGTATAATGGTCTGTCTGTTAAATATAGAAAATTAGAAATGATTGTCTTAGCTTGTCTGTTTATTTCAGTTTAGTCTGCCTCAGACATTACTATGTACTTGAGTGATTCAAGGTCATTGCCCTGATGAGCTGTCACTCAGAACACATAATGGTGGGAAATTCTTGAACTAACAAGTTAAAATCTAAGCTGATAGTTGTGCATATTACATTTTCAGAGAGATCGGAATCCAACATGGCCATCAGGTGGCCATCTTGGATTTTGACCAAAGGAAGTTTAAGTCACAAGTCTCTTAGATGAGACTTAAAACTGATGTCCTGTAGCATCGCTGGTGTGACATATAAAAAAAGTCTCATTGCATTGGTGTAAGTCCATAACCTCAGTAAAAAATTGTGGTACTTCACCTAACACTGGTACTGGGGGAAATGAAAAATTCTTGGTAGGATTCAATCAATAAGAGTACTGAAATTACTGAAAATCAGTCTGACAAATACAGAAGTCTTTTTATTGACTATTTGTAGGTCAATATTAGGTTGAACAGGGTATGTTTTTTTACATTTTGAATGGTCGCTCAAACAATACCAATATTTACACTATATTAATGCAAATATAATAAAGAATACTCCTCTTACTTTCTATAAAACATTAAAACAATATAATGCATTTTCTATATGACATATGTGCACTTCATCACTGTGTGTGGTACCTTGATTTTGTGTTGATACAGATGTACTGCTAAAGCCGCATGTGCAAAAAAATGATTGCGTAAAAATAGACTGTGACTATAACTGACTTTCACCTTTAGGGATTAGTCTGACTAAAAATCTAATGCTTAGTCAGATACATTATGGAAATAGTAGAACCAGTAAGGTGTAACATTACAGTGATAGTATTTTGGGTAGAACCAGTAAGGTGTAAGATTACAACGGTAGTATTTGAAGAGGAAATGGTATGGTGTTAGACAGCAATCATAGAAATAGTATTTTGAGGAGAACTGGTAGGGTTTAATATTACAATGATAGTGTGTGACGGAGATTTGGAAGGTTTAATATTACAATGATAGTGTGTGACGGAGATTTGGAAGGTTTAATATTACAATGATAGTGTGTGACGGAGATTTGGAAGGTTTAATATTACAATGATAGTGTGTGACGGAGATTTGGAAGGTTTAATATTACAATGATAGTGTTTGACGGAGATTTGGAAGGTTTAATATTACAATGATAGTGTGTGACAGAGATTTGGAAGGTTTAATATTACAATGATAGTGTGTGACAGAGATTTGGAAGGTTTAATATTACAATGATAGTGTGTGACAGAGATTTGGAAGGTTTAATATTACAATGATAGTGTTTGGAGGAGATTTGGAAGGTCTTAATATTACAATGATAGTGTTTGACAGAGATTTGGAAGGTTTAATATTACAATGATAGTGTTTGGAGGAGATTTGGAAGGTCTTAATATTACAATGATAGTGTTTGGAGGAGATTTGGAAGGTTTCAATGTTACAATGATAGTGTTTGGAGGAGATTTGGAAGGTTTCAGTATTACAATGATAGTGTGTGACGGAGATTTGGAAGGTTTCAATGTTACAATGATAGTGTTTGGAGGAGATTTGGAAGGTTTCAATGTTACAATGATAGTGTTTGGAGGAGATTTGGAAGGTTTCAATGTTACAATGATAGTGTTGTGACGGAGAGATTTGGAAGGTTTAATATTACAATGATAGTGTTCGATGGAGATTTGGAAGGTTTAATATTACAATGATAGTGTGTGATGGAGATTTGGAGGTTTAATTGGAAGTGTGTGATTCAGTGGAAGGTTTAATATTACAATGATAGTGTTTGGAGGAGATTTGGAAGGTTTTAATATTACAATGATAGTGTTTGGAGGAGATTTGGAAGGTTTCAATGTTACAATGATAGTGTTTGAAGGAGATTTAGAAGGTTTCAGTGTTATAATGAAAGTGTTTGGAGGAGATTTGGAAGGTTTCAATGTTACAATGATAGTGTTTGGAGGAGATTTGGAAGGTTTCAGTGTTACAATGATAGTGTTTGGAGGAGATTTGGAAGGTTTCAATGTTACAATGATAGTGTTTGGAGGAGATTTGGAAGGTTTTAATATTACAATGATAGTGTTTGGAGGAGATTTGGAAGGTTTCAATGTTACAATGATAGTGTTTGGAGGAGATTTGGAAGGTTTCAGTGTTACAATGATAGTGTTTGGAGGAGATTTGGAAGGTTTCAGTGTTACAATGATAGTATTTAGAGGAAACACGGAAGGTTGTAAGATTGCAGTGATACTAGTAGTATTTGAAGGAAACCTAGTTGGATGTAACATTATGATAATAGTATTTGAAGGAGAACAATCAGAAGTAAGGATAAAGTGATATTATTTTAGTCCAAACAAGTGCTTTTCTTATAAAATACAACAAGTTGACACATTGGATGTAATATTTAATTAAGTTTTGCTTCATATCGATTGTATGGCACATTTGATTAATACATTTTTTGGCAGAAAATCTTTTGTTTATAAAGCTGTTTGATTTCAATCAATATCTTATGTTCCAGCTGTAATACATGAAAGTTTAAGGCTGAAAACACAAAAAATATTTCCATCAAATCCCGCTATGTGATTGAATCAAATTTTCATATCTGTATTAGATTATAAGCATAATATGAAAATAAAAACCCAATCTGTTACCAAGACATTTTGTTCCGGCATTAACTCGTACATGGCTGTTATAGCAAAAGGTAGAAATTCTCATACAGAAGATAGCCTCATATATGAATATTTAATGATTACTTAAATTATTTCACATTGAATGCCAAAATTATATTAAATGGAAATGTATGGCTTTGTGGATTACTAGATATAGATATACAAAACAAATTGTTCCATTAAGAAATAAAGGAAGGAAATGTTGACTTAGCCAGATTTATTTTTCCAGCAAATTATTACAGATATTTGTAATACTAAGTTATTGTTGTTGTTTGGTGCTTATATTTCCAAATACACGTACTGTTTTTTTTCTGACAAAATTTATTGGTAATGTTGCTATCGGTCGAAATTGGAATATGACAGGGTAAAATTAGCCAGTTATATAGATTACTGCTCATTTGTAGTGTGTTGTACAAATACTGTATATGGTAGGTCACTAAGAGTACTTAGGAGCTGATCCTAGGAGACCAAAGCCATCTTACACTGAAGTCACAATTGAAATTCTTTGTTCCAAGACATTCGTAGCATACCTGGGCTGAGAGCAATGCCAGTTTATTGGTACATGTATATATTGGAAATACCTGGAGGTCATTCTGGGCCCTAACCTTCCAGTATGCTAGACTGAACTTTTCTGATTAGAATTTGTTGACAGTTTTAAGCAGATCAGCATTGTGGTCCCTGTGGGCATTGAAAGGAAAACTCTATGATTTTTGTTTATATAAGGTTTAGGGGGGTTTACACAGCATGATTTGTTATACATGATTTGACATACATGATTTGACATACATGATTTGTTATACATGATTTTTATACATGATTTGTTATACATGATTTGACATACATGGTTTGTTATACATGATTTTTATACATGATTTGTTATACATGATTTGACATACATGATTTGTTATACATGATTTGACATACATGATTTGTTATACATGATTTGTTATACATGATTTGACATACATAATTTGTTATACATGATTTGTTATACATGATTTGTTATACATGATTTGTTATACATGATTTTTATACATGATTTGACATACATGATAAATAATGCAATGACCGAATCATAGGAAACATGTATGACTGACATGGGAAATAGAATGTGTCCTAATTCATTGGGTTTTAGCCAATCAGAATAAAGATGACCATGGTCAGTTATTAATACAATGTCAGCAGCAAAACCACATGGTAAATAAAACAAAAGAAATGCCAAGAAAAGAGGGAATTATACTTGACAAAAAGTCAAATCCAAAGACTGTGAATTATATCAAGAGGAAGATGAACTGTGGAACATCCAGAGTCCACAGTACTTTAAAATGGATAAAAAGATGTGTCTTCCTCTGAATGAATGGTGAAAATTTTCCCAACAAATCTTGGAAGTCATCCATATCCATTCTGAGAAAGTTTTTTTTAAAACATTATGGGTCCTCTTATAATCCAATCAGGAACCTGTTTACTCCTTGGCCTTTTTCTCTTGTTCATTATATGCATTGCGCTTGTAATTATAATATCATATACATGTAAGGGAACAACTATTTCTCCATTGTCCATAGTGAACAGGTGCTTGGCAGAAAGGAAGGATAATATTGAAGAAGTTGGTCATGATTTAGACATACTGTGTAAACAAGGAAGTCATGTCCAACAAAATCATGCATGGTTTAATCATACATGATTTGAAAGACTGTGTAAACCGCCCTTAAACCTTACTAATGTGATTGCAGTGAAATGTTGTATGTGTTTGTTTAAGGAAACCTCAAAACTCTCATCCAAATTACCAAGAAACCATATGATCAAAAGTATGTCGTGTTGAAAAATTATGCTGTATCGAAGCTGTTCCATAAAATACGTAAATAAATCTAAAAATTTCACCCATTCATGTAGTTTATGAGAGAAAAGGGACAAATATTTTGGATGTGCACTTAATGAATTGATTTGTATTAATGACAGAAAATAGGTTATGGTACAGAAGTACTCTAGGACTATATAAACTTGTAAATTATTGATAAGGCTTTGTAGTCTATCCTATGTACTTTTTGTATAACATTATATCGGTCACCGTTTATGTAATGTTTAAACAAAGGAACACAGCTGTAAGTCTGTAAACCTGTTGGTTACTAAACAGCTCATATATTGTTTATAAACAACTTTTTGCTTTACTATGAAAAAAAAAAAAAAAAAAAGTAATTTCTTCACCTCGGATCTCCAGATTTTGAGCAATATCTCTATTAATGTGTATTACCTCAACAAATTACATGCATGCTACAAATGCACACACAAATAAAATCCAAAGTAATAGAATCTATCAAAAGCTTCATCTAGATTAGATGAAATTGATTTGGTTGATCTAGATTAGATGAAATTGATTTAGTTGATCTAGATTAGATGAAATTGATTTGGTTGATCTAGATTAGATGAAATTGATTTGGTTGATCTAGATTAGATGAAATTGATTTGGTTGATCTAGATTAGATGAAATTGATTTGGTTGATCTAGATTAGATGAAATTGATTTAGTTGATCTAGATTAGATGAAATTGATTTAGTTGATCTAGATTAGATGAAATTGATTTGGTTGATCTAGATAAGATGAAATTGATTTGGTTGATCTAGATTAGATGAAATTGTATTTGGTTGCAGAGTTACAGTTTTTTGTTGTCTTTGAGTCATACGACACATCAGAAATATAATATAACACAATATATACATGAGACGCACATGGAAATAAATAAACAAATATTCATAAATCTACCCCTAGACATTGTAGGTATATTTGCAAAGAACTGTTTCTCTGTTGTATCAAAGTAATTCAGACCAAGATTACCTCATTCATTCTTAATAGTTAAAATCCACTCATTATCATTCAACATCATTTCATCATAACAAGATTTAAAACAACACCATTTCATCATAACAAGATTTAAAACAACACCATTTCATTATCACAAGGTTAAAAACATCACCATTTCATTACAACAAGATTTAAAACAACAACATCATTATAATAAGATTTAAAACTGATGGGCATCATGTAACTATTTATACTCATTTGAATTCTGGATTATTAAAATTATTACCACCCCCTCTGTCTGTCTGTCTGTCTGTGTCTGTCTGTCTGTCTCTCTCTCTCTCTCTCTCTCTCTCTCTCTCTCTCTCTCTCTCTCTCTCTCTCTCTCTCTCTCTCTCTCTCTCTCTCTCTCTCTCTCTTGTTATAATATAATCTAACACCACTTTGAGGGAGGAATTGCAAAAATTTAATTTCTTATGTACAAAATTTAATTTGTCTATAACTTACATGTAGCAAGTCTCGTCATGGACAAACAAAAATTTGTGAACTGAGATTGAGATTCCGTCATCCATCCCTCAATGTACAGAGAGGAGTCATTGTCTCCTGTTGGATCTTTCCTGTAAGAATCATTTTACTCTCCAAGGTACACTTCCCCATGTCAAATAGAGTTCTGGCATGGTTTAGGATACTTTTTTACTTTACTGTTTAAACATAGAAAATCAGTTTTATGGAATTTATGATCTTGCAAAATCTGGGTGTCGCATCAATGTATAAAAGTTGAAACTTGTCATAAAAACTGGTATTGTTCCGACTCTTCAAAAAATATACCATATCCACCCACAAATAAATACGAACATAACAACATAGCGCAACAGATGGCTTTATAGTTTGATTATACATGATTTACTGAACAAGAGCAGAGCAGGTAATTAACGTTGATGTACTACAGTTAATCCTTCACATCATGTGTCTATGACGTAAGTCAACAAGCACTATATTGATATTCAATTTCATAAAAGCACTTTTCTTGATGTAAAATCAGTATCCATGAGCTGAAACATACAGCTATGTCATAATATCCTAATTAGTCTGATTTACACTGGACAAGTGGTTATGTAATTACAAATTGTCCATTTCCCCTCCCCCCCCCCCCTATTATTATTTACTATTTTAATAATATGTAACATACCGGTACATAATTAGATGTGTGACCTTGTATTTTTATATCTTCTGGAAAAATCACAGTCATTTCTTACTTTGAAAGCTTAGCTAAGGTGCAGATTGTTGTCGATATTCTCTCATTTCTTACTTTGAAAGCTTAGCTAAGGTGCAGATTGTTGTCGATATTCTCTCATTTCTTACACTAAAAGCTTAGCTAAGGTGCAGATTGTTGTCGGTATTCTCTCATTTCTTACTTTGAAAGCATAGCTAAGGTGCAGATTGTTGTTGATATTCTCTCATTTCTTACTTTGAAAGCTTAGCTAAGGTGCAGATTGTTGTCGGTATTCTCTCATTTCTTACTTTGAAAGCTTAGCTAAGGTGCAGATTGTTGTCGGTATTCTCTCATTTCTTACTTTGAAAGCTTAGCTAAGGTGCAGATTGTTGTCGATATTCTCTCATTTCTTACTTTGAAAGCTTAGCTAAGGTGCAGATTGTTGTTGATATTCTCTCATTTCTTACTTTGAAAGCTTAGCTAAGGTGCAGATTGTTGTCGGTATTCTCTCATTTCTTACTTTGAAAGCTTAGCTAAGGTGCAGATTGTTGTCGGTATTCTCTCATTTCTTACTTTGAAAGCTTAGCTCAGTTGCAGTTTGGTGTCAATATTCTCTCATTTCTTACACTAAAAGCTTAGCTAAGGTACAGTTCAGTGTCAATATTCTCTCATTTCTTACTTTGAAAGCTTAGCTCAGTTGCAGTTTGGTGTCAATATTCTCTCATTTCTTACACTAAAAGCTTAGCTAAGGTACAGTTTGGTGTCAATATTCTCTCATTTCTTACACTAAAAGCTTAGCTAAGGTACAGTTTGGTGTCTTTAGCCCTCATTTCTTACACATAAAGCTTAGCTAAGGTACAGTTTGGTGTCTTTAGTCTCTGAATACCTTGTGAGCTTAATGTTCTCAGAGTTATCAAAGAGCTTTGACCCAGTGAACAAAGATAAGAAATCAAAAATTTGCTGG
The DNA here is from genome assembly GCA_030159075.1 of Atrina japonica. NCBI lineage: Eukaryota > Metazoa > Mollusca > Bivalvia > Pterioida > Pinnidae > Atrina > Atrina japonica. The sequence goes on along the minus strand of BROG01000219.1, from coordinate 251,989 downwards.
ATTATGTGTAAAAAGTAAATTGGAATCTGCAAATATTCAGAAATATTAATACAGAATAACTGAATTTGAATAACCAAGAAAAATGTAGTTTTTGAAGATGAATAGTCTTTCAATAAACAAACTGAAGTCATAGGACTTGGCAAGTGTATGTTTTTTCAAACCTTGTGTAGTTTCACAGGTTTGACTGTATAACATTGTAATAATTCACTGTTAGCGAAAGATACAATATCATCTACATGTTTTTATCTCAATAACATGTTGCCTTTGAATGACTCTCACCTGATAGTCTGTTTATGATGCTGTTTCACTCTGTTTCATTTTTATTACTTGAATTTCTCAACAAATCACAATTTATGTTCACTTGTAGTTTTTTTCAGTCAAGATGTCGTAGATTGTGTAAAACTTGAAGGGTTCAGTGCTCTTAAAGATTGATTAAGAAATAAGAGTTGAGTGTAGTTTTTTGTTACCTTTAAGTAAAATGACATTTTGATTGCGGACATTTCTTGTAGGAATTAGCTAGTGTACACTTCAAGCTTTCAAAGTAATCATTAGGCAGTATTTCTCTCAGTTCATTGATTTGTGTTTTACAAAGATTCCATTTAAGACAATAAAATTGAAGTTTGTGTTAAGCATATCTATGTAATGGGGCTGGTCTGTAATAGTGATGGTCATAATTGATTGCTTTCAGGGCTGAAATAGTTTAAATTTAATCTTATGGTGTCCTCACTTGATATTTATTAATGTTGCTAAAAAAATCATAAATTGCTAAAAGAGCAAACTACCGGTAAACTTAGAATAATATCTGTATTTTACAGTATAGTTCAAAATATATGGTTCAAAGTATAAAATTTTTGAAAAACAGGAAGATGGCTCATAGGAATATCAAAGTTTATACTCCAAAATTTGCTAGAAATTGTGAAAAAATTATATATAGAAAAGTATATAATGGCTCAATTATATAATTTTTACTCATATATGGACAGACACCACCAAATATTTTCCCATGGCCTCAATGTTAATTTAATAACTCAGGTCACACTCCCATGTTTATCAAATAAGTACCCTGTGGTGGAAGATCAATGATAATTTGCAATCAAAAGATAGGTTGCCGTTGCATTTTTACTTCAAATGTTTAAGAGATATTACCAAAGGAAAATATATTCTCATATGAAAATTTTTCAACCGTCAACCCTATAATAAAGTACTACAATATTCTGTACTTTTTTATCACCTTTATTTCACTTATATTTAATGACCAATTCGCTTTTACCCTCCGCACAACTTTGGGTGTCCTGTCTGCGCCCCCTCCGCACAACTTTGGGTGTCCAAAATGTCTGCGCCCATGTTGTAAACAAAGCCGGTGTTTTTCCATATACACTCTGTTTATCTATAATATTTTCAAAATATAGTAAATGAAATGATATACAGTGGAATATCATTATCTCGAAATTCACAGGACCACCCTATTTACTTCGAAATATCTGACATTTGAGATTCCCAAATTTTCAATTCACATATATTCCATTTTTCTTGGACAAGAAAAGTAGTACTTAATTCCAGTTGGTTTTAAGCAGTTATTAATTACACTTTTACTTTGGCTCGTTGATTGTCCTGTGTTTTGCAGGTAAACAAGTAATTTTGTGCAATGATTTTTGCATACAAATTGTAAAACATTTTCGAGATAGTAAGTGCAAATTCTATACTATTTCAATACTTTGGACCAGAAAAATACTTCAAGATAAGCGAGATTTGGAGATAAAAACTTTCAGATATCCGGAAAAAAGTAGTATAAATATATAGTAAAAAATTCGATTGTGACATAAATGGAATTTCGACTCATCCGATTATTTGTATAACAACTCTTTGATAACAGTTTGACAAATGAGTGTAAACTGGATTTGTCAAATTTACTGGGATCCAGCAAATTGTAAATTATGGAATATTTTAACATTAACATTATATTTTAAGTAATCACGAGTTGGAAGTATATTTTTATTTGTTCAGCTCTAATGAATATAAATTAATTATAATAAAAACAAACACAATATACATGTATTACTGTATCATCATCATCATCATCATCATCATCATCATTTATTTCATTAACAATTATATCAGTAAAACAACTTCTTGTTAAATCATGAAAAACTACAAAAAAAAAAATAAAATAATAGATAAATAATGAGTTATATTACAAATTTTTAGTATTTAGTTATAGTAAAATGATATGCCAGAGATTAATAGAATCTGTCCGTACCTTGAGGCCCAGTTGAGGGTATGACAAAGGAATCTCAGTCTGAGGATAAGATTCTTGAATGACAAACCTGAATCTTGCAGAGGGGGTGATTAATTTTCTCCCATGTTTTAAATACATGTATATATAGATCTATGCAAATAAAATGACAGCATTCTAGACACTACAGACACCCTGCATCATAAATTGTATTGTGACGTCATATTGTGTGTAGCTTGTCAATACCCTAGGGGTTTGTCTTTGTAGTTACTACATACGAATTTGTGAATGAATCTATAAAGGGCTTTATAAAAAATAAGAGATGAATTTAGAAAAGCAGTGAAATTATGGATTGATTTGATATGTTGTAAGTGAATAAAGATCAGTATCTCAATACACCAAACCTGTCTTAGCGACCACCTGGTTACAAGGACCGTTTTTTGCTGTCCCCAGTTGTACCATTTGTGTACAAATCAACCTCCTTATAAAGACCACCTCCCTGTAAAAACTGGTTTTCTTGTTTCCGTTATGGGGTCTTTATATACAAGTTTCACTGTAGTTTCATACCCTTAGTGATTTTTGTTTTTCCTCTATTTGTTTATATGTATTCACATGTATAAGCATTTTATCAGGCTCTAACTAGATGCCACTTTAACTAAGGTCAGTGGCTTCTCTTATTACTTTGATAAGTTAATGTACCAGCGCCTTCAAAGTCTATAACTGTTTTTTATATCTTTGCTGATATCAAATTTATTGCTTCTCTGCATGCTTAACAAATATTAATCATTTAACATAATTATAATGACTGCAACTGGTTCAAGTCATGTTTAAACAAGTTGCTTTGGATATAAGTTTGGAAGCATTGGGGGATCTTAACATCAAACAGGTCTAGCAAGTATGGGTGTAGGACCCTGAGGATGTTGATTTTACTGATATGAATTGATAGTACAGAAATTCTGTCAGGGAGCTTCCATGCTGTGTGCATAAGATGTTTTAAATGAAATATAAACTTTATGTGCTATTAAAACACAGACCAAGATGAGGAAATATATATATATATATATATATGGACAGAGGAAACAGTGCTCTTACTTAAGTGAAGTTCATCCTTTAGTGATTTTTCTCTTGTATTGCTATCAACATATTTCAGATGATCTTTTAGATAAAGCATGTATGTAATAATATAAATCTCTTGTGACCTTGAAGTTCTGAGCATAAAACTGGAATTGAAATTTGATAAGATATATACAACTATAATCATTTTGAATCCTTGGCAGCTTGCAATGATTAATGGAATAATTTACTTGTATGACAAGGGTGTATTAAATGTTTCTAGGAATTGGATGAGATAAAAATAAATTGAGGACAGCAATTAATTTTCTGTTGTTTTTCACAGTATATATATAACACTTCCATCACACATTGTCATTTGTTTAATTGTACCAAAGTATAGATTATCTAGAAGTGCCAAAACATTGACAGCAATACTTTATATTGAAGACAGCCAGTTTGGGTTTTATTTTAATCTGTAAAAATTTCCTTATGTACCAGATTACAGTTTTGGAAAATGCTCATTCTGATGTATCATAATTTTTTTAGTGTATACAAAAATAATACCACTTTGAACAAGAAATGACAAAAAGACTAACTACATGTATAAATAGAAATGTCTTTTGGCGAAATAATTCCAAAACAAGAGTTATTTTTCTGTCCTTGTCAGATATCTAAGTACCTAGGTAATTCAAGAAAATATGTTGGAGCTGCTGTCCATGTTACATGTAGTAATTGACTTGAATTTATGTCTATAAAAATCAATTTTGTGTTTCATTTTTATGTTTGTTTATTGTTGTTTAACGTCAAAGTCAAGAATCTTTCACTCATATGGAGACATCACCAAAGGTGGGTGAAGGGCTTCAAATTTTGGCCTATTCCTGGCAATTATGACCATTGAGCAGTGAGGTTACTACTGCAACACTGGACCTCGATTTTTACTGTCTCATCTGAAGGACAGGAAACCAACCTGCCACCCGCTGGACTTAAACTCAAGACTTAACGATCAAGAGTTGAGCGTGCTATCAACTGAGCCAGGATTCATGTATGTCTTTCAGATAATCTATTGTAATCTATTGTTATGGAGATGTGTCACCCAGTATATTGTCATTTAGGTGACATATTGTGATCTATTGCTATGGGAGGTACATCTATGTCACTGATGTGTCTTATTGTGATTTTTTATGCGATGAAATATTGTGATCTGTTGTTATGGAAATGTGTCACTCAGTTGATATATTGTAATCTGTTGTTCTGGAAATATGTCACACTCAGGTGATATATTGAGATCTGTTGTTATAGAAATGTGTCACTCAGGTAGTATATTGTAATCTGTTGTTATGGGTGATGACAAATTGTGATCTGTTGTTATGGGAGATGTGTCACTCAGGTAGTATATTGTTATCTGTTGTTATGGGAGATGTGTCACCCAGGTGGTATATTGTAATTTGTTGTTATGGGTGATGACAAATTGTGATCTGTTGTTATGGGAGATATGTCACTCAAGTGGTATATTATGATCTGTTGTTATGGAGATGTGTCACTTAGATGGTATATTATGATCTGTTGTTATGGGTGGTGACATATTGTGATCTGTTATCATGGGAGATGTGTCACTTAGGTGGTATATTGTGATCTGTTGTTATGGGAGATCTGTCACTCATATGGTGTTTTGTTGTTATGGGAGGTATGCCACACAGGTGACATTGTGATCTGTTGTTATGGGAGGTGTGTCACACAGGTAACATTGTGTTTTGTTGTTATGGGAGGTATGCCACACAGGTGACATTGTGATTTGTTGTGATGGGAAGTGTGTTTCACAGGTGACATATTGTGATCTGTTGTTATGGGAAGTGTGTCACACAGATGACATTGTGATCTGTTACTATCTGTTGGTATGGGAGGTTTGTCACACAGGTGACATTGTGATCTGTTGTTATGGGAAGTGTGTCACACAGATGACATATTGTGATCTGTTGCTATCTGTTATGGGAGGTTTGTCACTCTGGTAGCATATTGTGATTTGTTGTAATGGGAGGTGTGTCACACAGGTGAAATATTATAATCTGTTGCTATCTGTTATGGGAGGTTTGTCACAAAGGTGCATATTGTTATCTGTTGCTATCTGTTATGTGAGGTTTGTCACAAAGGTGAAATATTGTAATCTGTTGTTATCTGTTATGGGAGGTTTGTCACAAAGGTGACATATCGTAATCTGTTGCTATCTGTTGTTATGGGAAGTGTGTCACACAGGTGACATATTGTAATCTGTTGCTATCTGTTATGGTAGGTTTGTCATTCTGGTGGCATATTGTGATTTGTTGTAATTGGAGGTGTGTCACACAGGTGACATATTTTAATCTGTTGCTATCTGTTGTTATGGGAAGTTTGTCACAAAGGTGACATATTGTAATCTGTTGCTATCTGTTGTTATGGGAGGTTTGTCACAAAGGTGGCATATTGTAATCTGTTGCTATCTGTTGTTATCGGAGGTTTGTCACTCTGGTAGCATATTGTGATCTGTTGTAATGGGAAGTGTCTCACACAGGTGACATATTGTAATCTATTGCTATCTGTTATGGGAGGTTTGTCACACAGGTGACATATTGTAATCTGTTGCTATCTGTTGTTATGGGAGGTTTGTCACTCTGGTAGCATATTGTGATTTGTTGTAATGGGAAGTGTCTCACACAGGTGACATATTGTAATCTGTTGCTATCTGTTATGGGAGGTTTGTCACACAGATGACATATCGTAATCTGTTGCTATCTGTTATGGGAGGTTTGTCACACAGGTGACATATTGTAATCTGTTGCTATCTGTTATGGGAGGTTTGTCACACAGGTGACATATTGTAATCTGTTGCTATCTGTTATGGGAGGTTTGTCACACAGGTGACATATTGTATCTGTTGCTTTCTGTTGTTATGGGAGGTTTGTCACAAAGGTGACATATTGTAATCTGTTGCTATCTGTTTTCACACAGGTGACATTGTGATATATTGCTATCTGTTGTTATGGGTCTTGTGTGATTCAATTGATCATGTTATAACTATTTTAATTTCAGTTGCATTAGGTCGATAGGATAGGGTGTGTGGAAATTGTAAGATCCACTGATTTAACTCAGATATTCTCAGTTAAGTTCACTTTTTTGATTACTCACATTATTTCAGAAAACAAATATATATGTAGGTTGTTTACAAAAATAATTTTGATGATGATATATATGACCTTGGTGAATCAGTTTTATCCAGTCTACATGTAATGACTTAGTGGCAGTCATCGTAACCAGTAATGTTGACATGGTTACTGAGAGATATCAGCCTCAGGAGAAATCAGTTTATATATAACTCTAAATATTATTTTGATTAATGTTTTCCATGCTTTTTCTGACTTTCTTTATTGCTTCTATTCTTAGAAACAGGTCTTTTCTGAGTTTTGGTTTAAATGTTTATATTTTGTATTTTATTTGTTTTTTGTTGGGTTTAAAGTGTGATCATTGTTATATTTATAACATTATTATGTTTTATGGAAAGTTTACTGGACAACATAATTAACAGTCTTAAAATTTAGTTCCTCAGTAACTAGTAATACCCCCTTTGTAACCGGAACAAAATTAGTAATGAAATGGACGGATTCAAATTTTGTACAATATCAGGTTCTATAGATCATTATAGTCTATCACAGGTATGCTGTATGAAGAAGGAAATTTCCTCAAGTTGTTTTATCCAAGGGTTTCCCAAGGATTTGATTTTCAGATTCTTACCAAGAGGGTTTCCACTCAACACACCCATATTTGATTGTTTTCTTTTCCGAGGGTGGATCGGTTCAGGAAGAACATGAAATATTACGAATATGATAGTGTTGATGATGGTAAGGTCATTGGTACATAAATATGTATAGCAAAAGATAAAACAATATCAATTTATAATATGGGAAGTACTTCAGATATTTAATATGGAATTATTCTTGAGGTAGGACATGGAACTACATAACTAGATCTAATTAAAATACATATATATATTCGAGAGTTAATTTACCTAATTCATGAAGGAAAAAATTAGGGATCTGTACGAGACAGGTTTCAAAAACTTCGGGGATTTGATGTTTGAATGTTTGAGCTTTTGACATATATATATATATATATATATATATATATATATATATATATGATGCATTTCCTTGTTTATTTATTTTACGCTGGATAAATAACAAAAAATAAATATGACCTGGATATATGATTAACTTGTGATGATTTCCACATTTTGTTTGTAAACAGAAACCAACATCAGACAGTGAAGTTGTGATAGAACACTAAATGATTGACTAATTACTATGAAAATTAGAAAGTGATGTTTTCAGATGATCACATTTCCTTGGTTATTTTAAATCGATATCTCTAAAACACCGGAAAAGGGTAAAAGCTGCCAGATTGTGATTACTGTGAAGTGACCCCAATCAGATTGAAACACAGCTCTGTAAATTCAAGTATACAGAGATAAGAGAGAAAAAAAACCAAAACCCCAGGATTTGAAAGAAATCATAAACTTGATTCATATACTGTACTAGCTTTATAATATGAAATTTGACAAAATACACATATAATGAACCAAGCTGGTCATGACCTCAAATAATACTTTATTAATAACAAAGAAACCTACCATAACTAGGGTTAAAAGGTCACCCCAATAATTGTCAATCTAAAGTTATATATCAGAACCCATAATAGTAGTTGTTACTGGTTTTTTTACTATTTTTTAGACACCATAGAAATATAAATCAACTGAACATCTGTCTTCATCAGTCACTGTAAAGAGACTGGTCCATCCTCAGTGCTTTTGTGATAAAAGTAATTTCTTTAGGGTTTCAGACTGTGGATGTATGGCATAGCAGTGTGTATATATGTGACAAACCTGTCTAGCCTTGCTGATATTTTTCTTTGACCTATCATTTAGTTTATTATAATTATTTTCTTTCTTTCTCATTTATTTCTTAAATTACCTAACTTTAACAGTACTAACCTCCATTAACAATCTTAATACAGCAAGCTTCGACAGGTTCCGCTTGATTACATTATATCTTCGGAGGTCACTTTTCTATGAATTTTATTGGCTCATTAAATTATTTGGGTACTTCCAGAAAGTGTTACAATTATAAAACATATGTGACACAATGTTACGCTCTCTATTTTCCTTCTTTCGTGGTAGGTGAACTTCATTTTTATATCATTTTTAATTCATCCTGTCTGTTGCCATCATTCACTCCCATCAAATTAAATGACTATTTTAGACACTAGTCGTGTGTGTTTTCGTGTATCTTGAGTATGTTTTAATGTTTTTGTTAATTTATGTTATAATTTTTTAAAGTGGAAATTTTTGTCATCAGTCTAACACGGGGCACGAGATACCTGTGAAATAGTTTGTGTTAAGTAAAAATAATTACTGTTCATTTTCATGCTTTACTTTTAGGAAGACTGAAATATAAATGAGTGTTTTAGTTTACTTTTGTATATGTAGTTTTATTTAGCAATGTGTGGCCAGTAAAACATATTCCGGTATGTGACCGGTTTTACATGTGTGTTCAAGTGTCCTTAGGATTAGACCTTCGGACAGGTAATTTTAGACCTGTTATTTTTTTGTCACCACTTCTATTTTGTGTTGTCTACGTATTTTGGTTCTTATTTATTTTGTAATAAATGTTCTAGTGTCTAAAGTCAATTTGGTTGTGATTTTATTTTCTGAAAGAGCTAGGCCAGTTACAGAAATCTGCAACCGAAAGGGGCAGTACAACCGTGTTTGTTTATATTTGTAACTCACCCGTGTCTACATGTATAGTTCACGCTAGGCTGAAACGTTACATATAGAATATTTCGCAGCCAAGTAAACTAAGGTCAATGACAAAATCTTAGAAGTTCCTACAAAGCATATTCATTTGACATTGATTAATTTGCTCAGTGTGTAACTAATAAAAAACATAGATACAAAACAGAATTTCCAGGGTCATGTTTTAATAAATGTTCTAGTATAGATATTGTAACACTCAAAATATGTGAGAACGTCCCGTGTAAGTAGATATTGTAACACTCAAAATATGTGAGAACGTCCTGTGTAAGTAGGAATTAAATAAGTCAGAAATACTAATGCAGATGCAAGAAAAGTACTCTTAATATTCAGAAATTTAAAGCTAGAATTTTCTTTTGCAACAAAATAGAAAAAACCGAACATACATAAATCCACAGGTCAGCAGGCATATGTTCTGAATTCTTTTTGGCTCTATTTATTTTATAATTACATACAATTAGTGCCAATTTATATAAAAACTGGCACCTCAATTGAATGAGGGTAAGCCCAGAGCAGCTCATCTCTGCCACTTATAAACCTTTAAGTACCAAATGATTTTTTTTGGTTAAAAATATGAACATCTCTGATGAATTCAAATTGGTGCAGATTTACACTCGGCATATGTTTTCATAGTACAGTAAAACCAGCTTTAGCGAACAGCTGTGTATAAAGACCACCTGGTCATAAAGACCCTAATAGTACCATTTGTGTGCAAATCAACCTCCATATAAAGACCACCTGGTCAATAAGACCCTAATAGTACCATTTGTGTGCAAATCAACCTCCATATAAAGACCACCTGGTCAATAAGACCCTAATAGTACCATTTGTGTGCAAATCAACCTCCATATAAAGACCACCTGGTCATAAAGACCCTAATTTGTGTGCAAATACCATTTGTGTGGTCAAATCAACCTCAAATCAACCTCCATATAAAGACCACCTGGTCAATAAGACCCTAATAGTACCATTTGTGTGCAAATCAACCTCCATATAAAGACCACCTGGTCAATAAGACCCTAATAGTACCATTTGTGTGCAAATCAATCTCCATATAAAGACCACCTGGTCAATAAGACCCTAATAGTACCATTTGTGTGCAAATCAACCTCCATATAAAGACCACCTGGTCAATAAGACCCTAATAGTACCATTTGTGTGCAAATCAACCTCCATATAAAGACCACCTTCCTATAAAAACAGTTTTCTCATGTCACTAAGGAGGTTGTTATATACAAGTATCACTGTATATTATATTTTGAAATATCAGTGAACAGATTAACTTATATTTTCTGGATTGAGGAGGAATGTTTTTATAAAGAAAAATTTCCAGGGGTGACATTTTCTATAAAAGGGCGAACATTTCATACATGTATATAGAAAAACTTTCCATGGGGAATGTTTTCTATATAGAATTCCTTCCAGGAGGAAGACTTATATAATAAATTTTCCTGGGGGAAGGTTTTCTATGTAGAAATCTTGTCATGGGGAAGATTCTCTATGCAGAAAGTTTTCTGTATGACATCAGCACAATTGCCCTTTATAGAATACCCTGTGTCAGTTATCCCTTTATCACACCCCTTTAACCCTTTATTGCATCCCTATTTTGAATGCTTATTGTGTTTTTGTTCAGAATACATTGATAGTTTTCCGCTTCAGGCAAAAACCAATATCTTGCATAGACGCCAGGCTAAGTACATTCTGTGACACATTGGGTCTCATAGTAAACAATTTTAAAGATTGTTGAATGAAACTGTGAATGAATCCTTTGATTTATGAAACATTTCATTTAAAAAGTGTAAAAATATTCCACAGGTAGGTTTAAAACACTGGAAATAGTTGTGCATTTTGTATTTTTAGAAAAGAGTAGGCAATTCCCTTCAACACGATGTTCAGCTGTGAACAGCCTCACAACAGGGATTTGGGGCCTACAAGAAAGAAGCATGAATGTTCTTTTCAAAGTCTTTGTAGGCCTACTATTATTTCAGATATATCTTAGTAACATATCTACAGAAAAATACAAATTATGTTAGATGTTGTGTAAACAATTTGTATACTTCATAATTTTAGACTACTTACAAGGGAATTCCCACAATGAGACACAAGTCATGATGACCTATAAATTAAAAGACTTTTATCACTGATATTTAGTATTTGTCTATTTACCAGTACGGTTTCAAGTGTATGATAAAAACAGTAAAACATGGAAAAATCTGTATTGCATGGCATATCAACCCTGGACCAATATCATCCCTTTGGCATGTGTCCCTCGGGCTGATATTAAAGGGTTAATATGGCATGTGATACAGATTTCACCATGTGTTATTCTATATATATTGAATGTTTATTATATCATAGGATTCATTCACATTTTCATTCAGCAGTCTTTAGAATTGTTGACAGTTAGGCCCAAAATGTCACAGAATGTGCTTAAAGAGTTTAGGCAAGAAATTGGCTTTTGCCTGAGTTGGAAAACAAATGAGGTATTCTGAACAACAAGAAGTGTTCCATATGGGATGCTATAAAAGTTTAAAGGGGCAGGCTGATACAGGATATGTGATAAAGGGCAGGCTGATACAGGGTATGTGATAAAGGGCAGGCTGATACAGGATATGTGATAAAGGGCAGGCTGATACAGGGTATGCGATAAAGGGCAGACTGATACAGGGTATGCGATAAAGGGCAGACTGATACAGGGTATGTGATAAAGGGCAGGCTGATACAGGGTATGTGATAAAGGGAAGGCTCTGATACAGGGTATTCAGGGTATAGGTTAAAGGGCAGACTAATACATGGTATGCGATGAAGGGCAGGCTGATACAGGGTATGTGATAAAGGGCAGGCTGATTCAGGGTATGTGATAAAGGGCAGGCTGATACAGGGTATGTGAAAAAGGGCAGGCTGATACAGGGTATGCAATAAAGGGCAGGCTGATACAGGGTATGCAATAAAGGGCAGACTGATACAGGGTATGTGATAAAGGGCAGACTGATACAGGGTATGTGATAAAGGGCAGGCTGATACAGGGTATGCGATAAAGGGCAGACTGATACAGGGTATGTGATAAAGGGCAGACTGATATAGGATATGCAATAAAGGGTTTGTGCTTGCTCATATATCATTGGTGAAAAAAATGCTGTATTTTGTAGTAAATATATACATGTAGTGAAATGTAATTGTTATATACATGTAGTATATTAAAAATGTTCTGATGTGTAAGGCCATATTATTTATTTATTGTTTATTATCTCTGGGATGCGTGTATATATATTAAGATCATGCCTCTCAGTAATTTCACTGGATGATTTTCTCAAGGGGGAAAAAGAGTAAACTTGTATAGTTGCTATATATAAATATGTTTTTTTTCCAGATACCTTCTTTTATAACTTATAATTAATAGCCCCATTGTATCAAAGATATGGAGTTTATTTACTCTCTGGAAGTCTCTGTTTCATTAATGGTTTCCTTTAGTTTAACAAATATCATACAAACACAACTCAGCCCTATAGAGCTTTGAATAAATAATGAACTGTTGTGTTTCTTTTGATTAACTTACAAAACTTCTAAGGAACATACAAGTAGAAGTTGATTTTAATCAGAGAGATGACACATATCTTTGTTCACTCTAGATATATGTCTAATCTGAATTGTTATTTTGGGTTCTGCCTTTTTTCTCCAATTTTTTGGTTTAATTTTGTAGTTTTTATAGTCTGTTTCACTTTCAGCAACATCATCTGTATAAAGCTTGCATGATGCAGATATAAGAGTTAAAGGGTCATGGTCTGAAAAATTTGTTAAATTGAGTAATTCTAAGATTAACAAGTACCGTAGATTATACAACAATTGTTTATAACACAATTCTTTTCTGGAAGCTAAAATATAGTCTGGGATTTGTTATATTATGATTAATGAATAATTTAAGTTCTAAACCAGTCTAATGACAGTAGTGAAATCCACAGCGTAAATGACTGTAGTGAAATCCACAGCGTAAATGTCAATAGTGAAAACCAGTGTAAATGACAGAAGAGAAATCAACAGTGTAAATGACAGTAGTGAAATCCAGTGTAAATGACAGAAGAGAAATCAACAGTGTAAATGACAGTAGTGAAATCCACAGCGTAAATGACAGTAGTGAAATCCACAGCGTAAATGACAGTAGTGAAATCCACAGCGTAAATGACTGTAGTGAAATCCAGTGTAAATGACAGTAGTGAAATCCAGTGTAAATGACAGTAGAGAAATCCACAGCGTAAATGACAGTAGTGAAATCCACAGTGTAAATGACAGTAGTGAAATCCAGTGTAAATGACAGTAGTGAAATCCACAGCGTAAATGACAGTAGTGAAATCTACAGCGTAAATGACAGTAGTGAAATCCACAGCGTAAATGACAATAGTGAAATCCAGTGTAAATGACAGTAGTGAAATCCAGCGTAAATGACAGTAGTGAAATCCACAGGGTAAAATGACAGTAGTGAAATCCACAGCGTAAATGACAGTAGTGAAATCCACAGCGTAAATGACAGAAGAGAAATCCACAGCGTAAATGTGGTCACAAGTCTTTTGGATAAGAATGAAAACAGAGGCCTGGCACATAAAAGAACCCTCACTCCATTAGGGACAGGCCATAGTACAGGTCAAAATTTGTGACACTTCACTTAAAGCCAGTGACATCTCTATATAAGGGGAAAATTATTGATAGGATGTAAAACAACACTAAAAAAAAACCACAATCCCCAAAACTTAGTGTAAAGATGAATGTACACAGGACTCTGTTGGTGAGGTTCCATATAGTGTATTTACCTTCAAGTTCTAGGGACTCCATGGGTTAGGTTCCATATAGTGTATTTACCTTCAAGTTCTAGGGACTCTAATGGGTTAGGTTCTATATGCTGTATTAACCTTCAAATTTTAAGGACTACATGTATGATGTTTCTTATGCCGTATTTACCTTCAAGTTTTAAGTGATTATTTTGACTAAGTATGTGCACACTGTATGTTGTGTAAAATGAAAAATTTTGCAAATGTTACAGGTAAACATCAACTCTTACAAAACAAATGTTTTTTGTGTACTTCATAGAGCTCTGTCTACACGAAGAGAACTTACCCAAAAGCAGAAAATTGATTTGAGAAAAATAATTTATATGACAATATCCTAAACCATCAGAAATAGCATTTAGCAATATCATGGTGTTTGGAAATATTATTGTATAACAACATCAAATTATAATGACTTTATCTGTATTGTGTACATTATCATACAGACACGTAACAAGAATCCATCTTGATTGATTTTTATGTGATTGTAAATAAAAAGAACATTCAATGTTTTAATTATAAACTTTTTACAAAATATATATTTGAAGCAGCAGCGGAATATAGGTGAGAAAAAAGAAGCAAGAAATAAAATGTAATAATTACCATGAAAGGAACTGGTACTGAATCTGTCTAATGATAAAAAAAAAAGATGCCAGATGCTATCAGTTCAAGTAATGATAACAATCTATTGTTTTGGCAGACGATCTGTTTGTTTTACTGTATACATATTTAATACTATAATGTGTAAGACAGTGCAAGACAAATTGAAATACATGAAAACATAACTGAGTTAAGAATACAATGTTAGTTGGCACCCATCATTGTAAAGCAGATCACACCTTTGTAGACATGGCAGTACTTATAAGTGTCATGATTCTGTGATGCACTCTTGACTATTTCCTCCAAATCATTGTTGCAACTGTTGAATGCCATGTTTCTGTGATGTACTTTTGACAATTTCCTCCAGATCTTTGTTGCTACTGTTAAAGGTCATGTTTCTGTGATGCACTTTGTTTATTTTCTCCAGATCTCTGATGACTGTTGAGTGTCATGTTTCTGTGATGCACTTTTGTCTATTTCCTCCAGATCTCTGATAACTGTTGAGTGTCACATATCTGCAATGTACTTTTGACTATTTCCTCCAGAACTTAATGGTGATTGTTGAGTGTCATGGCAATATTTGTATTTTGTATCCATGGCAACAGTTAATGAAACCTCTGTAGACATGGCAATATCTGTATTATGTATCCATGGTAACAGTCAGTGGAACCTCTGTAGACATGACAATATCTGACAATATCTGTATTATGTACCTATGGCAACAGTTAAGGAAACCGCTGTAGACATGACAATATCTGACAATATCTGTATTATGTATCTATGGCAACAGGTAGGGAATCCTCTGTAGACATGACAATATCTGACAATATCTGTATTATGTATCTTTGGCAACAGGTAGGGAATCCTCTGTAGACAAGACAATATCTGACAATATCTGTATTATGTATCTATGGCAACAGGTAGGGAATCCTCTGTAGATATGACAATATCTGACAATATCTGTATTATGTATCTATGGCAACAAGTAGGGAAACCGCTGTAGACATGACAATATCTGACAATATCTGTATTATGTATCTATGGCAACAAGTAGGGAAACCGCTGTAGACATGACAATATCTGTATTATATATCTGTACCAACAAACTTCTCTCTGTGAACATTTTAATATTTTGTCACATACAATGTATTTGTTGTGCATTTTAAATCTTTGCCACATATCCTGCTAATGGTGTACCATATGTGCATGTTACACTGCATCCAGTAATTAGACATGTCTGACAATTAAATGCATCTCATAACTTTAAACAGAACATGGGTTTCTATTTCAATTGAATATTGCTATTTGTTATTAATACATTGCAAGTTGGGCTTGCCTAGTACTTAATCATTGATCTAGCTGGAATGGAACTTTCTTTGAAAAATGATTTAATTTCCCATGACACAGTTATCTTGGTTATATCTGTACTGAGGTCAACATGTTATACACATTTATGTAGATGCATGTAAACATCAGTTCTGTACATGTATGTAGATATGTGTAGATAAATGATGTGTGAAATAGACTAGGTCAGAAGTACAAGACAGTATATACTGAGAACTGGAATGAAGAATTTAGCAACAGTTCGTTGAGCTAACGAATGGGGAGAGCAAAAAGCTTATTGACTATATCCGAGGTCATAAGTAAAAAGAGCATTACTTGTGATAAAATATAATTACCAAGATGTCCTTGTCTGTGTATTGCTTTTCCATGTATTTTTGTTTATTTTCCCATTAAATACTTGATGATGTGCTTTAACATTTGAAGGATTCATCAACTTTTCATACAGATATTCAATACATGTAAACATCAATTGTTCGTACAGATGTTCCATACTTGTAAATGTCAACTGTTCGTACAGATGTTCCATACTTGTAAACGTCAATTGTTCGTACAGATGTTCCATACTTGTAAACGTCAACTCTTCGTACAGATGTTCCATACATGTAAACGTCAACTGTTCGTACATTGTTCGTACAGATGTTCCATACATGTAAACGTCAACTGTTCGTACAGTTGTTCCATACTTATAAACGTCAACTGTTCGTACAGATGTTCCATACATGTAAACGTCAACTGTTTGTACAGATGTTCCATACATGTAAACATCAACTGTTCGTACAGATGTTCCATACTTGTAAACGTCAACTGTTCGTACAGATGTTCCATACATGTAAACGTCAACTGTTCGTACAGATGTTCCATACTTGTAAACGTCGACTGTTCGTACAGATGTTCCATACATGTAAACATCAACTGTTCGTACGTCAACTGTTTGTACGTCAACTGTTCGTACAGATGTTCCATACTTGTAAACGTCAACTGTTCGTACAGATATTCCATACATGTAAACGTCAACTGTTCGTACGTCAACTGTTCGTACAGATGTTCCATACATGTAAACGTCAACTGTTCGTACGTCAACTGTTCGTACGTCAACTGTTCGTACAGATGTTCCATACTTGTAAACATCAACTGTTTGTACAGATGTTCCATACATGTAAACGTCAACTGTTCATACGTCAACTGTTCGTACAGATGTTCCATACATGTAAACGTCAACTGTTCATACGTTAGCTGTTTGTACAGATGTTCCATACTTGTAAACGTCAACTGTCTGTACAGATGTTCCATACATGTAAACGTCAACTGTTTGTACAGATGTTCCATACTTGTAAACGTCAACTGTTCGTACAGATGTTCCATACTTGTAAACGTCAACTGTTCGTATGTCAACTGTTCAACAGATGTTCCATACATGTACAAATATGTTTTCTGATATAAGAGAATGAAAATAATCAGGGTAAAAATGTCCAGTGCTCAGTATTGTATAATTTTAGATACATATAAATAGAAAGATATCATGTCCTGAAGAAAGTCATAAGTTTGTTCTATTCTTCTCAATATCTTCTATTTTTAGCTACATGTACCAGTCTTCAATTAAATACATGTCATCCAATTTCATGATGGGAGTATCAAGTTTCATATTGTTTCTTTGTAGATGTACATCTAAAGTTAGAAAATTAAATAAAAAACCTTTTAAAAACTTTGCTCTTAGAGTGGCACTCTATTATCACAATTATAACGTTACATGTAATGTTCAATATCCTTTCTTCAAAGCTATCAGTCATTCTCTGATTACTTGGAATTGATTAGGAGTGTATGTTTCTATACTGTTGAGGGTTCATCCAGTAGTCTGACAAAGAGATAGACTGGTTCAATTGACCTAGATTATTCTCCCTGGGTTTGTTTAATGTCCCAGATGGCGGTACAAGTAGTCAACATTTCTCTTTAGATACAGACATATTATGGTCATAATTCTCCCCCACATTGTTTACCAACATCTCATATATATAGTTACTATTGAGCAAAATAAGTACATTATCATTGACTTAATTATACTGTGGTAACAGGTGCTTGTTAGTTATTGTTGATAAAGGTCAGCATTATTAATTGACCCATGTTTACAGTTTCTATAAGATTATTACACTTATTATCTTGTTTAAGACTTATTGGTCATAATGGAAGACATTAAACTTTCAAACAGTAAACTGCCACAATGTTGGCTTATTTGACTTTCAAAATGGTGATATTCTTGAGAGTGGACAGGAAACTCCACCATCAATCAAACCAGTAAACTTATTCACCCGTAAAGACACATTTGGACTGGTCTAAGTTAGAAAACATGGATTTACAGAAGAGTCCATTGTTTTTCAGGGGTTGGTGACTTAATATATAGTTCTTATGTTTGTTCATACTTTTTTCAAATTTATTAATATTACTAGATTGTTTTGTACATGTATAACAAGGTGGAAGAAGTTTTGTACATGTATAACAAGGTAGAATATGTTTTGTACATGTATAACAAGGTGGAATATGTTTTGTACATGTATAACAAGGTGGAATATGTTTTGTACATGTATAACAAGGTGGAATATGTTTTGTACATGTATAACAAGGTAGAATATGTTTTGTACATGTATAACAAGGTGGAATATGTTTTGTACATGTATAACAAGGTGTAATATGTTTTGTACATGTATAACAAGGTGGAATATGTTCATAGATTTCACAATAAACAGATCTTTGTCATGTTGTTTTATTTTCATTTGGTTTGTTTGTTTGTTTATTGTTGTTTAATGTCCCACTCAAGAATCTTTCACTCATATGGAGACATCACCAAATGCCGGTGAAGGGTTTCAAATTTTGGCCTATGCTCGGCACTTACAGCCATTGAGCAGTGAGGGTTCTTTAACGTGCCGACACCTACTGTGACACGGGACCTCAGTTTTTACTGTCTCAGTCAGAAGGACAGGAAAACGATCTGCCACCGGCTGGACTCAAACTCACGACCTCACTACTTACTGAGCCAGGCCGGCTCTATTTTCATTTGGAGACACATGTTTGTATTTTTTAAAATGTCGCATTTCAAATGGGTAACAGATGGTTTATTTGTTTACCTTGAAAGCAGAAGGTCTTGTGGCTGGTTCCCAATGATGTTCCCATGCCAAGTGACTGGCATAATAGATGGAATTGGTTATATGACAAGGCTTTTAACCCAGGTCCTGTGTGATTGTAATGGTAGGCTTATCATACTACAAAACCCTAACTACATTGACATTGTGATGGTAGGTCCAGCACACTACAAAACCCTTACTACATTACATGGTGACATTGTGATTGTATGGTAGGCCCAGCACACTACAAAACCCTTACTACATTGACATTGTCATGGTAGGCCCAGCACACAACAAAAACCTAACTGCACTGACATTGTCATGGTAGGCCCAGCACACTACAAAACCCTTACTACATTGACATTGTCATGGTAGGCCCAGCACACAACAAAAACCTAACTGCACTGACATTGTCATGGTAGGCCCAGCACACAACAAAAACCTAACTTACTACATTGACATTGTCATGGTAGGCCCAGCACACTACAAAACCCTTACTACATTGACATTGTCATGGTAGGCCCAGCACACAACAAAAACCTAACTGCACTGACATTGTCATGGTAGGCCCAGCACACTACAAAACCCTTACTACATTGACATTGTCATGGTAGGCCCAGCACACAACAAAAACCTAACTGCACTGACATTGTCATGGTAGGCCCAGCACACTACAAAACCCTTACTACATTGACATTGTCATGGTAGGCCCAGCACACAACAAAAACCTAACTGCACTGACATTGTCATGGTAGGCCCAGCACACTACAAAACCCTTACTACATTGACATTGTCATGGTAGGCCCAGCACACAACAAAAACCCTTACTACACTGACATTGTCATGGTAGGCCCAGCACACTACAAAAACCCTTACTACATTGACATTGTCATGGTAGGCCCAGCACACAACAAAAAAACTGCCTTAGGCCCAGCACACTACAAAACTACATTGACATTGTCATGGTAGGCCCAGCACACTACAAAAACCTTACTGCATTGACATTGTCATGGTAGGCCCAGCACACAACAAAAACCTAACTGCACTGACATTGTCATGGTAGGCCCAGCACACTACAAAACCCTTACTACATTGACATTGTCATGGTAGGCCCAGCACACTACAAAACCCTTACTACATTGACATTGTCATGGTAGGCCCAGCACACTACAAAAACCTTACTGCATTGACATTGTCATGGTAGGCCCAGCACACTACAAAAACCTAACTGCACTGACATTGTCATGGTAGGCCCAGCACACTACAAAAACCTAACTGCACTGACATTGTCATGGTAGACCCAGCACACTACAAAAACCTTACTGCACTGACATTGTCATGGTAGGCCCAGCACACTACAAAACCCTTACTACAATGACATTGTCATGGTAGACCCAGCACACTACAAAAACCTAACTGCACTGACATTGTCATGGTAGGCCCAGCACACTACAAAACCCTAACTACATTGACATTGTCATGGTAGGCCCAGCACACTACAAAACCCTAAATGCACTGACATTGTCATGGTAGGCCCAGCACACTACAAAACCTTATTTACATTGAAATTGTCACGGTAGGCCCAGCACACGACAAAACCCTAACTACATTGACATTGTCATGGTAGGCCCAGCACACTACAAAAACCTAACTACATTGACATTGTCATGGTAGGTCCAGCACACTACAAAAACCTAACTACATTGACATTGTCATGGTAGGCCCAGCACACTACAAAAACCTAACTACATTGACATTGTCATGGTAGGTCCAGCACACTACAAAAACCTAACTACATTGACATTGTCATGGTAGGTCCAGCAATGACATAATTTCAAAGCACAGATAAAAAAATGTTGGCACTTCAGCTGTAACTTGTGATAAACCAAAAGCATTTTAAGATGTCATTTAAGTCCCATGTTATCCCCATTCAGCCCCATCCCCTAAAGAGAACACTGTATAGTGATATTAATTGTCTACCGTTAATTGTCTACCAGATAACTTTATATGATATTACCACCAGATAATCAACTTGATGTGATATTAATTGTGTACCGTTAATTGTCTACCAGATAACTTTATATGATATTACCACCAGATAATCAACTTGATGTCATATTAATTGTCCCAGATAATTAACTTTATATGATATTACCACTAGATAATCAACTTGATGTGATATTAATTGTCTACCGTTAATTGTCTACCAGATAACTTTATATGATATTACCACCAGATAATCAACTTGATGTGATATTAATTGTCTACCGTTAATTGTCAACCAGATAACTTTATATGATATTACCACCAGATAATCAACTTGATGTGATATTAATTGTCTACCGTTAATTGTCTACCAGATAACTTTATATGATATTACCACCAGATAATCAACTTGATGTGATATTAATTGTCTACCGTTAATTGTCTACCAGATAACTTTATATGATATTACCACTAGATAATCAACTTGATGTGATATTAATTGTCCCAGATAATTAACTTTATATGATATTACCACTAGATAATCAACTTGATGTGATATTAATTGTCCCAGATAATTAACTTTATATGATATTACCACTAGATAATCAACTTGATGTGATATTAATTGTCTACCAGATAACTTTATATGATATTACCACCAGATAATCAACTTGATGTGATATTAATTGTCTACCGTTAATTGTCTACCAGATAACTTTATATGATATTACCACTAGATAATCAACTTGATGTCATATTAATTGTCTACCGTTAATTGTCTACCAGATAACTTTATACCATTACCACCAGATAATCAACTTGATGTGATATTAATTGTCTACCGTTAATTGTCTACCAGATAACTTTATATGATATTACCACCAGATAATCAACTTGATGTCATATTAATTGTCCCAGATAATTAACTTTATATGATATTACCACCAGATAATCAACTTGATGTCATATTAATTGTCCCAGATAATTAACTTTATATGATATTACCACCAGATAATCAACTTGATGTGATATTAATTGTCTACCAGATAACTTTATATGATATTACCACTAGATAATCAACTTGATGTGATATTAATTGTCTACCGTTAATTGTCTACCAGATAACTTTATATGATATTACCACTAGATAATCAACTTGATGTGATATTAATTGTCTACCAGATAACTTTATATGATATTACCACTAGATAATCAACTTGATGTGATATTAATTGTCTACCAGATAACTTTATATGATATTACCACCAGATAATCAACTTGATGTGATATTAATTGTCTACCGTTAATTGTCTACCAGATAACTTTATATGATATTACCACCAGATAATCAACTTGATGTGATATTAATTGTCTACTGTTAATTGTCTACCAGATAACTTTATATGATATTACCACCAGATAATCAACTTGATGTATAGATATAAGGCATAGATGGTCCATAATGATGATATTGTGATATAGATCACATCTCTCCTTACTGACATTCTTCTGATTTTGATAATAAAAATAATCTGTCTCGAGTCTAACTTTTGAAAGAGAGTCTCGTCAGTCTTTTAGTTCTAATAATTAGTACATCAATTTTAAATATGGACCTTAATATAAAGGATTTCACTTCTATGTGACCTTAATATAAAGGATTTCACTTCTATGTGACCTTACTGAAAGGGATTTCACTTCTATGTGACCTTAATGAAAGGATTTCACTTCTATGTGACCTTAATATAAAGGATTTCACTTCTATGTGACCTTAATGAAAGGGATTTCACTTCTATGTGACCTTAATATAAAGGATTTCACTTCTATGTGACCTTACTGAAAGGGATTTCACTTCTATGTGACCTTAATATAAAGGATTTCACTTCTATGTGACCTTAATGAAAGGGATTTCACTTCTATGTGACCTTAATATAAAGGATTTCACTTCTATGTGACCTTAATATAAAAGGGATTTCACTTCTATGTGACCTTAATATAAAGGATTTCACTTCTATGTGACCTTAATGAAAGGGATTTCACTTCTATGTGACCTTAATATAAAGGATTTCACTTCTATGTGACCTTACTGAAAGGGATTTCACTTCTATGTGACCTTAATATAAAGGATTTCACTTCTATGTGACCTTAATGAAAGGGGTTTCACTTCAACATTTGCTAATCAGAGTTAAGGTGATACATAGAAAATTTTAGATTTATATATCACAAAACTCATAAATGTTATGAACAATGTTGTGTTTCTCTCTTACTCTTTATACAGAAACATTTACTCTTTATACAGGAACATTATACAGGAACATTTACTCTTTATACAGGAACATTTACTCTTTATACAGAAACATTTACTATTTATACAGGAACATTTACTCTTTATACAGGAACATTTACTCTTTATACAGGAACATTTACTCTTTATACCGGAACATTTGAACATTTACTCTTTATACAGGAACATTTACTCTTTATACAGGAACATTTACTCTTTTTACAGGAACATTTATAAAAAAGTTCTGATCAGGACAAATAAAAAAACCTTTCTGTCAAATGATTTCATGTGAAATGTTAATCCAGCAGTTATATGTGAAATGGTCTATATTGAAATTACACAGGTTCAGTATAGAAGGGTTCTACTTCAAATATGATATTTAGGGGATTTTACACAGTTTGCAAGACAAGGATATGATTATCAATCTATAATTAGAAATGTCATTAATAGCTATGATACATCTTTTTATTGATTTTAAGTGCTAACAGTACAAATGACGCACTGTAATGACTGTCAGCCGTCAGAGTGACTTCCAATTAGAAGTTATACATTGCTGTAGATTTCTGTAATGTGTAGATTTCTCTTTGTGCTATATAAAGCTAAGTCAAAGATATTGGGATAAAACATATTTTGGTTTACTGCAGCTTGTATAAATAGAGAGCACAGCCCTTACATACATTAAATGTCAGCCATCTGTTTTCTGTTGTTGTTTTATGGTTTCTTGTTTTGAATATCTGTAGTGATAAAAATAGTTAGTTACAAATTACAACTACATATTATTATAATGAATTTCAGATTACCTAGTTCAGCATCTTTCTCAAGGTTGCATATTTTTACAATTTAATCACAAATAGAATTTACTGTTAAGCTCACCTGGATATAGCCAGGGTCAGCTTTTGACATCACTCTGCATCTGTCGTCCATCTGTCCATCCGTCGCCCATCCTGCGTAAACTTTTCATTCAAAGATCTTCTTCTCTGAAACTACTGTGCCAATTGGAACCAAACTTGGTCACAATAGTCTTTTGGTGGTCCCCTGTAAAAAAGGTGTTTTACAGGTTGGCACCTCATCCAAGATGGCCACCAGCAGGGAACATGATTTAACATTGGCACCTATGGGAAAATGCATTTACAGATCTTTTTCTCTGGAACTACTATCCCAATTGAAACCAAACTTGGTTGTAATAGTCCTTGGATGGACCCATTTAATAAATGTGTCCAGCAGGTCCAGGTGCTATCCAAGATGGTTGCCAGCAGGAAACACAGATTAACATTGGACCATAGGGGAACACTTTCAAAGACCATCTCCTCTGAAACTTCTCTGCCAATTGGAACCAAACTTGGTCATAATAGTCTTTGGGTGGTCTCCTGTAAAAAAGGTGTTTTACAGGTTGGCACCTCATCCAAGATGGCTGCCAGCAAGGAACATAATTTAACATATGACCCTATGGGAAAACACATTTACTGATCTTTTTCTCTGGAACTACTATCCCAATTGAAACCAAACTTGGTCATAATGGTCTTTGGATGGACCCATTTAAAAAATATGTCCAGCAGGTCCAGGTGCCAAGATGGCCACCAGCAAGAAACTTGATTTAACATTGGAAGGTATGGGAACACATTCAAAGATCTTCTCCTCTGAAATCAAAGGGCCAATTGGAACCAACCTTGGTCAGTATTCCTTGGATGGTCCATTTTGAAAATGGTGTCCAGCAAGCCTACACCTCACACCTTAGTTTAATATTGGACCATATTGGAACACTTTCAAAGATCTCCTCTGAAACCAAAGGGCTAATTGGAACCAAACCTCGTCACAATAGTCCTTGGGTAATTCACTTTAAAAATGGTGCCTCTTGGAGCCAGGTGAGCAACACAGGCTCTTGTGAGCCTCTTGTTAATTTAAACATTATATATTACTATAACAACATTGCTCTTCAAAAGTCTAGCCAAAGTTTAAGTGAAAAGTGAATTGGGGTAATTGTTGCTACCTACATCTTGAGTCAAAATTGAATATTCAATAAGAAAAATTAACTGTGCAAAGTGTTACTGCCTGCAGTTTGAGTTAACATTCAATCTGTAGATTGAAAAATGAGTTAGGGAAATTGTTCCTATCAACAGCTCATTCCAAATTCAATCATCAGTTATATACATGTACTTGTTCAGTTGAGTTTTTTTTTTTTTTAATTCTATTACCTTTTTGAACTGAGCTGTTTTGTTGATGACCTTTCTGAACAGATTTGCTTTATTGATAGACTTTTTGAACTCAACTGCTTTGTTTAAAACCTTTTATTGAACTGAACTGCTGTATCACCCTTTTGAACTTAGCTGTTATACAAATTAACCTGAAAGTACTTTGTAGAGAATAATATTTTTTAACATATATTATGAGCTTGATTAACATATTATGAGATTGATTAACACAAAAGTACTCTTAAGGCAAAGAGATTGATTAACACAAAAGTACTCTTAAGGCAAAGAGATTGATTAACACAAAAGTACTCTTAAGGCAAAGAAAAGTACTCTTAAGGCAAAGAGATTGATGAACACAAAAGTACTCTTAAGGCAAAGAGATTGATGAACACAAAAGTACTCTTAAGGCAAAGAGATTGATTAACACAAAAGTACTCTTAAGGCAAAGAGATTGATTAACACAAAAGTACTCTTAAGGCAAAGAGATTGATTAACACAAAAGTACTCTTAAGGCAAAGATTATTTGGTGTGTTTGGGTACAGATAGATATCGTTCTTATAATCATTTGGAAAACTACCATATTCACTAGATTTTCCCCTGAAGTGATATTGATTTTATGTTTACCTCTGTCTGTGAGTAACTACTGTACATTGCTAAACAAGGGTTCTTCCTTTATAATTTGATAAACATAATCAGTGGAGATAAACACAGAGATTGGACATAGGATTTACAAAGATCTAAATATGGAGTCATTTTGACATTACTTACATTTACACATGTGTTGTCATTTTGACATTACTGACATTTACATATATGTTGTCATTTACATTACTGACATTTACACATGTGTTGTCATTTTGACATTAATGACATTTACACATATGTTGTCATTTACATTACTGACATTTTTACCTGCTTTGTTTACAACATGGGCGCAGACATTTTGGACACCCAAAGTTGTGAGTAAAAAAAGCCCAGTGATCTGTCATTAAATGAAAAAACAGTTTTGCCATTAATAAGTGAAATAAAGGTGATAAAAAAGATACATGAATATTGGTAGAACTTTGAAAATTATAGGGTTGATTTGAAAATGAAAAGGGTGGGTCATATGAGAATAATTTTCTTTGGTGAGTAAACAAGTGAAAATTTGAGAGTAAATGCAACAGACTTTTGATTGCATATTTTGTTATAAAAAATATTTATCTTTCATCACAGGGTACTTATTTGACCCAGATTTAATAAACGTTACAGTGACCAAAGTTTTGTAAATTCTGAGGCCTATGGGAAAATATTTGGTGGTGTCTGTCCTATTGAGACATTACATTTGACACATGTATGGATGAAGCCTTTAAAATAATGTCATTTCTCTAATTTTTATCACCTTTGTAATTCATTCACTTTTTACTCATACTTTTAAACAGATTTGATCTATGAAATGGGGCACCTGTTGGGGGTCCACAACAAATTTAATAGGTGTGCTGACATTTTATGCTTTTGTTGCATATTGTCTTAATTTTATCTGTATGTTTTATATTAATAGAACTAATATTGTATCATTTATTGGTCAAAATTGCACTGTACTTGGAAAATTCAAGTATACCCCACCCTCTCCTATACAAACATGCACATGTTTTTGATAAAACATATAGTTATGGTTATGCATATTGACTAATTTTAGCAAAATATTTTTGAAATGACATGTACACATTTGACATAAAATCACCTTTTTGAGGTAAAGACTGGTTGATTTTCTGACTTTTGAGGGCAAAATCTACATATGGACCTTGTCATTTTACATGTACTGTACCTTTAGCTCTATATATGTACTGTATCTGAAGGGTAAGAACATCTCATTTTTAAGAAAATTGTATTAAACTGCATTTCAGCATTTAACATCAGTATTTCATCATGCCATATACACTGACAGTATTAACTAAATACCCCCCCCCCCCTTATGCTGATCTGTACACAAGAATTTCATTTACTTTGTGGTTAGGCATATTGTGTTACATTTGGGTAATACATTTGTCATTCTTTTGACGTTTTACTGACATTTTTTTTCATAATCTACACATATACCTGTAGAAGGAATATTTCAATTTCTTAAACATTGTCCAATGAGAGATTTTTACTAATTACATATTCAAGTACCTGTGTAATTTTATCCATTTAATTTTTTTCTGTATTAACTCATCTAATATTCATTCAAGTTGCATGTTTTCATAAGTTTTTCTAAATTTTCAGTCATGCATTTTTTTGTTTGAATCACCTTTTTTACCCCCCCCCCTTCCAGCAAATGTTTGACATCTACTTGGGGTCATACCAGATTTAACACCATTGTGGTTTCAAAACTTAGTCATTTTGACTTAGTTTTTTCATCTGAAACAGAACTATAAATATGTCATATCCTTTTAAAAGCAATTTGACTAGCATTTTTGCACCATTTTTAAAGTCAGACATCAGTTATCTGCCCTTTGTATTTAATTACTTACATGATGACATTTGAAACAAAACATGGACATGTCTGAAAATGATTACATAACATATTTTTATAAAATGAACACAACAAGTCTATTGAAATGTGTTGTATGTAAGGGATCCCCTCCCAGAAGTTTTACACTTTTATTAAGGGTGCACTTCATTCCTTGTCAATAAAAGCAATTTGATGATATAAAAAATGACATGGTTTACTTTTAGTGAGCTTCAGACATTATACACATGGTGCCTAATTGGTTCCATGCTCATTAAGCAATGATCCCAATTTTAAGTTTTTTGTGAAGAAAATGGTATATTTTGTCACTTTTTCCATTATTAAGGGGTACCGTCTACCCTTATTTGCATGGTCAATATTGGTAAAATTGGTATGAAATAATTCAAAATAATGAAGTATATGTGTTACAAACAATTCATGAAAACATGAAAGAAAAACAGACAACTTCTTTTAATGCATTTATTTGACAATGAATGGGATTGAGAGGTACTGTGACACATTATAGACTCTGTTTCTCTTCAGGTTACACTTATTATTAAGGGGGCTTGGTGTACAGTTAGTGAGATTTCCAAAAAATGCAAAATGACCATTTTTCAATGTTTTGATAAATCTATAGGAAAAACACCTGCTTTGTTTACAACATGGGCGCAGACATTTTGGGTTAGGGAGGTAAAATAGCCCAGGATCTGATTGGTATTAAATTTATTTTGCCATTAATAAGTGAAATAAAGGTGATAAAAAAGATACATGAATATTGGTAGAACTTTGAAAATATAGGGTTGCGGTTTAAAAATTGAAAGGGAGGGGTCATATGAGAATAGATATTCATTGGTTACTACGAGTTGTACAAGTGAAAATTATGAATGAAAAAAACGGCAACCTATACTTTTGATTGCATATTTTGTTAACATATTTATCTTTCAGCACAGGGTACTTATTTGACCCAGATTTAATAAACGTGGGAGTGACAGTGACCTGAAGTTTTGTAAATTAGCATTGAGGCCTATGGGAAAATATTTGGTGGTGTCTGTCCTTTTACACATATGTTGTCATTTACATTACTGACATGTACACATACATTGTCATTTTGACATTACTGGCAATAAAATATATGTTGTCATTTACATTACTGACATTAACACATATGTTGTCATTTACATTACTGACATGTACACATATGTTGACATTTTGACATTTACACATATGTTGTCATTTACATTACTGGCATGTACACTTACATTGTCATTTTGACATTACTGACATTTACACATATATTGTCATTTACATTACTGAATTTACACATATGTTGTCATTTACATTACTGACATGTACACATATGTTGTCATTTACTTTACTGACATTTACACTTGTTATCATTTTGACATTACTGACATTTACACATGTGTTGTCATTTTGACATTACTGACATTTACACATATATTGTCATTTACATTACTGACATTTACACATGTGTTGTCATTTTGACATTACTGACATTTACACATGTGATGTCATTTTGACATTAGTGACATTTACACATGTGTTGTCATTTTGACATTGCTGACATTAACATAAATGCTGTCATTTTTACACAACTGACATTTACACATACATGTAGACTTTTTGACACTACTGGCAATTAAACATGCACACATACACTGTAAACTCTGCTTAGGCCGGACATAAAATGTTCTCTGTTTGTATTTCATTTTACCTATGGGAGGTTTGAAATATATTTTTTGGAAATTTTTCCGCATTGTGCAGTCAGTCATTTTCTGTACAAATTATAATGAAAATAATTGTAAATGAGGACACATTAAATATTTCATAAATGTTTCAGACAGACATGCGAAGAGAGATATTATTTGTCAAATTTCAATAAGTTTTCACAGTACGACAATTATCTATCAAATTTCAATGGTCACCTCATAGCATTTGTTCACAAATATTATATCAGAGGCTCAGATTGACCTCCCAACTATCAGCAATCCGTGTCATGATGAGGCAGTGATTATAATAAAGTGCACGGTGTAGTGACAGAGTCGCTGTTTTAAAATAATAACTTTCCTGGGACTTTTTAATATATTTCTAAAGTAAATTAGAGAAATACACAGGGTTAGTTAAAGAAAACAGTTGTGATTTCATTTTACAGATTTGTATCCTTTTTGTAAAATTAAAAAGGTTAGTGACAAATATTTTTTAAATAAAAAAAATAAGAGGTAACTCTTACGTAACTGTATTGTGTTTGCTATTCTATTCCCTTTAGCTTTCATGAAAGGAGGAAACATATCAAACAAATTTACACAGGTGTTTAATAAATTTTTTATCTTAGTAAAACATGTATCATACAGGTTTCCTATTTTTATAAATAGTATTCGTAGAGAAAATACATGTGTCATTCTGGGATATAGCAGTATTGCCGAAACTTTATGTCCCATGATTTTTAAATCGCCAGTCAGTAAAATCTGAATAAACCCCATTGGAGATTTTGTCATGTTGCCCCGCCAGACAGAATCTCCAAAGGGATTAGGGTAACTGATTTACACCCCCCCCCCCCTAAAAAATCGTTAAAATCGGGACAGAAAGTTTGGTGAACTCATTTATGCCCTAATACTGTAGATGGATTGGTAATATATCGAAGAATTACAAGCGGCCGTATTATGAATTTGCAGTTCCTTGGTAGGCCCTAGTGTGTCATGTTACGTACGTTCTGGCCATTAGTTTACAATACTCGGATAAAACACTGTTAATATACGATGTTTCATTGAATAAATAATAGCGCCACGGTCAAAATATACACATGTATATTCTCAGAGATCGAGACGAAGTAATACCAGCAATATATAACTTTATATATCCCTGGTAATACTAATACCAGCGATATATTATATATCCCTGCTAATACTATATAAATTCTGACGGTAATTGAACAATCCAGAAAGATCGTCAATAAAAAAATATATTTTTGAAAACAGCAATAAAATTAGTCGCGGTGATTTCCGTGGGTCGGTTATTTTAGGCCTTATAACAAAGTAGATGGGAGATAGATTTTAACTTTGTTATACAAGGTGACCAAAAGAAATAAAACAAAACCCATAAAAATCTTATTTATTAAATCCTACAAAAGTCCAGCGGAATTCTAATTTGATGGACTTAAACTTCAGTTTGTGTACGATCATTCTCCAAATTTTCAGTTATCTTGGTTGCTTTGTATAAAAATCATGGTCTTTCCAAAATATGCTCCAAATGGCCTCTACAGTGCTAGAGGCACACTTGCATATGTCGCACAAAACTCTTAATTACTCGAACACATTCCTCTTTAGGGATTTCCCTAAAAGGTTTAAAGGTTTTTCTGGTACATATTATCCATGAGATACCGATCAGAGCAAAAATCAGGGAAATCCCAAAAGAGAAATGTATTGGAGTTATTGACAATTTTGTGTGACGTATGCAAGTGTGCCTTCAATGCTGCAGAGGCCATTTAGAGCATATTGTGGAAAGAATATGATTTTTATGTAAAGTGACCAAGATAACTAAACTTTGTTGGATTTAATGAATAGAATTTTTATGGGTTCTGTTGTTTGGGGGGTCATCCTGTAGACAGATTTCCTTATGGGGATATATATTGAATAATATAAGAAATGCATGAGGAAGAGAGATGTAACAGCTATTAAACAATTATTGACCTCATTTTAGGTAAATAACTCCATTTATTAACCAAAAATAAGGTTCAAACAATTCCAAAAAGGTGTTTGTGTCCAACACAATAAAAACTCCGTAAGGTAGTATCAATTGTATTTACGTTGACAACAAGCTCTACGTAAATACAATTTATACTACCTTACGGAGTTTTTATTGTGTTGGACACAAACCCCATTTTTGGAATTGTTTGTATCTATTATTTTGTGGACTCTGTATACCTTTGGTATCCACAGTGAAGACTCCTACCGGATTATTTATACTGTCTACCTTCAGGGACGTTGTTACCTCCACCCCCCCTCTTTTTCAAAAATAAGGTTGTTAATTATTTTATTACATGACATTTAATTAGTTTGACACCAATGTATAAATCTCACAAATATCAGTAGGGCTAGCCACGTATTGTGACCTTATTCAAAATGAACATATAAAATACAACAGTTTTAAACAGCTAAATGTTTTGAATGTCTAGTATTTTTAGAATCGTTCTCTTCCAATAATGTTTGGACACCATCGTCGTCAACAGTGGCGAAACGAAAACATTTGTTTACACTCTTGTCGTCTGTCATTTTGAATGCACTTCCTTGACACTAGACAGCGTTGATGATTGGCTGTAGTAAAATCGGCATAACCTTTCGGGACAGAGTCTCATGAACCCTTTTTTGACCTTGGCGAGTTAAAATCTTAGGTAATAAAGCTTAAATATTGAAATTACACATGCTAGAGTAATCGTTCCTGTTTGTCACAATGTCTACACGTATCCAGTGAGGAATAAAGTTTTTCCTGTGCAACTTGCCATAACCGAAAAGTGAGTAGAATAATCCGTATGATAATCAAAAAGTTACTCCGCCCCGCCATCTTATATCAATCAGACAATATATAATGAACGCTGATTGTGCCACTGTATGGGAATTCCTTTGTGCTATTTTTGGGTACGACCTCATTGTGTTGGATTGTTATATCAACCTACGAAGCAATTTTTGGGTTGATATAACAATTGAGTAAGAACAGAAAGTTTGAAATGAACCAATTAGAAACTAGATGATTATAATGTATTAATTTGTTATATAAGATCTCTGGGTATAAGTGGAATTGACTTAATAGAGTCATTAATAGTACCAACATGTATACATGTATATAGTAAAATTACTGACATTTATACATACTAAAGTTGAGAGACTTGTTGGTTAGAAGTGTGATGCTTTTGCCATTCTTCCTACTCCAGCTTGCTCAGGTAAACAAAAACTGAAGTGCAGAGGGACAAATCCTGCTGTTTTGACGCTGTTTTGACCATATTTTGAAATTCTTTACATCAACTAGAAATGAGTAAACATAGTAGACAGCCAATGATATGTTGTTCCTTATCCTTCATTAGAAGTGTTTCAAAGCAATCAGATAAACCAACAAAAAGCAGGTCATAGAGTATTTCAAAGCCTCAATTAATCGGTATAAAACTGTACTTTTTATTTTCTGTCATGTTTTTTCACTATGCCTATATTTGGTGTTTGTGTTTCCATTTAGGAAGGAGAGTGAGATACTTTGTCATAATAGTTTAGATTTATATCCTCTTTAAGTCATTTTCACCTCACAAAACACCCAATTATCTACATGTGATTACCCATAATCCATCATTACTTATTTTTCACATTTCCAGTTTCTAGAGAAGTAGGAAGCAGACAAAGCACAGATCATACCAATATATCATAAATCATTTCACTAGCACACAAAGCAGATACATAATTACATGTCTAGATGTAAGTGTGTGTGTGTGTGTGTGACAATTGCTTTAGATAATCCTTGCTGTGTACTGTGCTCATTAGATTTGAAAGGCGACAGTAATAGGAATAGAAAATTTTCAAGTCAGCCCAAATAACCATTGTAGTCATACATGTCATGTGAATTATAAAAATTCTTCCTCAGTGTTATTTACGGTTTTGTTTATATACAGCTCCAGTAGGTAAGAGTGTCTTGCTAGCATTAGGAAGGTCCTAAGTTCAATTCCCAGTCTGTCCACCCATTTGGTGTTCAACTAATTAACCCACTGTGGTATGTTTTAAGATTATCTTGGATTTCTTTACATGAAAAAATGTTTATGTTCTTAAACATAAAGATATTCCATATACACTGCATGAACCGAGAAGGTATATATGAAAACCGGAAATATATATGAGAAAGAAATCGAAAAGGCGTGATTAAATGCAGTATCATAATAGTTTTCTGGTTATCGGGCTAACTCCAAAGTTCCATATTGATTTAAGTGTCTCAGAAATAATTAAGAACCACTTACACAGTGTGCAGAACTACAAATCAGTTTGTGTAATGGCAAAATAATGGTTTGCTGTTGTTGTTGTTTGTTTTACAATCCATTCTGTTTACTGGTCAGGCAATTCACTGAAACAGACTAAGCTAACAATTAGTATTACCAAAAATATACTAAAACAGAGTGCTAGAACCAAAAGATGATTCCTATGTTGTAATCAAGAGATAAATCATACTTTTTGTTTTTCTGTACATAGTGTTGCTGAGTTATATCATCTGAGTATAAGAAAATGAAGTTGAGACACTGTGTATTCTTATAAGAGCAGTGCTGTCTTGTAAGAAAGGTGTTGTTTTATAAGAATGGTGTTGTTTTAGAAGATCGGGGTTGTCTTCTAAAATTTGTGTTGTCTTTTAAGAATGATGCTGTCTCGTAAGATCACTGTTGTCTTATAGGATTGGTGTTGTATCATAAGATCGATGGTGTTGTCATGTAATACAGGTGTTGTCTTTTAATACAGGTGTTGTCTTATAGGATTGGTGTTGTCTTATAATACAGGTGTTGTATTATAGGATTGGTGTTGTCTTATAATACAGGTGTTGTCGTATAATACAGGTGTTGTCTTATAATACAGGTGTTGTCATATAATACAGGTGTTGTCTTATAGGATTGGTGTTGTCTTATAATACAGGTGTTGTCATATAATACAGGTGTTGTCTTATAGGATTGGTGTTGTCTTATAATACAGGTGTTGTCTTATAATACAGGTGTTGTCATATAATACAGGTGTTGTCTTATAGGATTGGTGTTGTCTTATAATACAGGTTTTGTCATATAATACAGGTGTTGTCTTATAGGATTGGTGTTGTCTTATAATACAGGTGTTGTCTTAATATACAGGTGTTGTATTATAGGATTGGTGTTGTCTTATAATACAGGTGTTGTATTATAGGATTGGTGTTGTCTTATAATACAGGTGTTGTCTTATAATACAGGTGTTGTCATATAATACAGGTATTGTCATATAATACAGGTGTTGTCTTATAGGATTGGTGTTGTTTTATAATACAGGTGTTGTCTTATAATACAGGTATTGTCATATAATACAGGTGTTGTCTTATAATACAGGTGTTGTCTTATAATACAGGTGTTGTCATATAATACAGATGTTATCATATAATACAGGTGTTGTCTTATAATACAGGTGTTATCATATAATACAGGTGTTATCTTATAATACAGGTGTTGTCATATAATACAGATGTTATCATATAATACAGGTGTTGTCTTATAATACAGGTGTTGTCATATAATACAGGTGTTGTCTTATAATACAGATGTTGTCATATAATACAGGTGTTGTCTTATAATACAGGTGTTGTCTTATAATACAGGTGTTGTCTTATAATACAGGTGTTGTCATATAATACAGGTGTTGGTATATAATACAGCTGTTGGTATATAATACAGCTGTTGGTATATAATACAGGTGTTGTCATATAATACAGATGTTGTCTTTAAACACAGATGTTGTCTTATAGATTGGTGTTGTCTTATAAGTCGATATTGTCTTATGATACATAAGGTTAGAAAAACAATTTGTTCAATTTCACAAAGATGCTTACTTCTCCATCATGTATTCCCTGACACATTAAAATATCTTAAACACCAAAATTGTTCAAGGTTTACAGAGTTGCAGTGTACAAACTTAATATTAATTAGATTACATGTAGGTTAGGGTGGGGGGTGGTCCATCCTTTGCTTACCACAGGAGAGATAGGATGCGCAATGTTCTAACCATATTTCTACGAAAACCTTATATTCAGTAGTAATAGAAATAATTAATGATGGAAAAATAATATTAATGCAAGAAAAACTGTAAACAAGAATATTGACATATAGAACTGTTATATGATCTCTGACTGATCAAGTACTGTTGTGGAGTTATGGCCCTTGGTGTAATTTAAACAAATTTACCGCCTTTGGAAATGTTAATTTACGATCATGAAGAGAAAGAAATGAAGCAAGTAGTCATTCATATCTAAAAATCAAATAAAATCACTTTCCATTCAAGGAACTTTTGTCATATTAATCTAGGACTGGATATAATCAAGTTTGTCACCAAGATAATTTTTGCAGGGACTGGTATATAAATTTCTGACAGATGACAGATCTGTCATCTGAATATGTAACATTTCAATCACAACCACAGGAAATGTAATTATGTCATTGAAAGGATATTCCTGATTGATAATCAGTATTATATTTCTTTATGCAGTAATTGTGTGGAGTATGTTAGTGAGTCAGGCTTTGTATGATACCATCAAAGATGTTTGTAATGCTCTTCATTGCTGTAGAATTAATATGACAACAAATATTTGTCACAAAATTTTATTCATATGAGCCTATTTTATTTAAAAAAGAAAATAAAGATTTGAAATTAGTATTCAGAACTTGAGAAATATACTGGAGATGAAATCTGTTTCAGATAACGACCTATTACAAAGGGTTAATTTTATAAAGATCGAAGCCTTTCTGATAGGTCGTTATCTGAAACCTTTCTGATAGGCCGTTATCTAAAGCTTTTCTGATAGGTTGTTATCTGAAGCCTTTCTGTTAGGTTTTTATCTGAAGCCTTTCTGATAGGTCGTTATCTGAAGTCTTTCTGACAGGTTGTTATCTGAAGCCTTTCTGATAGGCCTTTCTGACAGGCTACCATTTTGTCTGTGTAACTCAGGACACATAGGCTACCATTTTGTCTGTGTAACTCACGACAAATAGGCTACCATTTTGTCTGTGTAACTCACGACACATAGGCTACCATTTTGTCTGTGTAACTCAGGACACATAGGCTACCATTTTGTCTGTGTAACTCACGACAAATAGGCTACCATTTTGTCTGTGTAACTCACGACACATAGGCTACCATTTTGTCTGTGTAACTCAGGACACATAGGCTACCATTTTGTCTGTGTAAACTGACGACACACACATAGGCTACCATTTTGTCTGTGTAACTCACGACACATAGGCTACCATTTTGTCTGTGTAACTCACAACACATAGGCTACCATTTTGTCTGTGTAACTCACGAAAAATAGGCTACCATTTTGTCTGTGTAACTCACGAAAAATAGGCTACCATTTTGTCTGTGTAACTCACGACACATAGCTACCCATTTTGCTGTACACATTTTGTCTGTGAAACTCACAAAAAATAGGCTACCATTTTGTCTGTGTAACTCACGACACATAGGCTACCATTTTGTCTGTGTAACTCATGACACATAGGCTACCATTTTGTCTGTGTAACTCACGAAAAATAGGCTACCATTTTGTCTGTGTAACTCACGGCACATAGGCTACCATTTTGTCTGTGTAACTCACGGCACATAGGCTACCATTTTGTCTGTGTAACTCACGACACATAGGCTACCATTTTGTCTGTGTAACTCACGACACATAGGCTACCATTTTGTCTGTGTAACTCACGACACGTAGGCTACCATTTTGTCTGTGTAACTCACAACACATAGGCTACCATTTTGTCTGTGTAACTCACGAAAAATAGGCTACCATTTTGTCTGTGTAACTCACGACACATAGGCTACCATTTTGTCTGTGTAACTCACGACACATAGGTTACCATTTTGTCTGTGTAACTCACGAAAAATAGGCTACCATTTTGTCTGTGTAACTCACGACACATAGGCTACCATTTTGTCTGTGTAACTGACGACACATAGGCTACCATTTTGTCTGTGTAACTCACGACACATAGGCTACCATTTTGTCTGTGTAACTCACGACACATAGGCTACCATTTTGTCTGTGTAACTCATGAAAAATAGGCTACCATTTTGTCTGTGTAACTCACGACACATAGGCTACCATTTTGTCTGTGTAACTCACGAAAAATAGGCTACCATTTTGTCTGTGTAACTCACAACACATAGGCTACCATTTTGTCTGTGTAACTCACGAAAAATAGGCTACCATTTTGTCTGTGAATACACATACACACTCATCATCACACAGTCAATTTCATGAAATGTTTTAGGCACATAAACATATTAAGCCTGTTTTGCAAGTTTGTTACATTTTTGTGTGTTCAGTTTTACAATAATTGTCATGTTT
Organism: Atrina japonica; assembly: GCA_030159075.1. Lineage (NCBI taxonomy): Eukaryota > Metazoa > Mollusca > Bivalvia > Pterioida > Pinnidae > Atrina > Atrina japonica. The sequence goes on along the minus strand of BROG01000219.1, from coordinate 213,954 downwards.
TCGATGGTCATTTGACATTTCATTTTTAAGAGCTAATATATACTGATCAGTGATCTGATTTCCTGACCCATTTGATTTGTGTTTAATAACGATATTAAAATCTCCATGCAAATATATAAATAACATTTATGCAAGTTAATCTTGTTAACATCGATGCACAATTATTTTTTTCATTAAATAGGTCATAAATCAGTGATGTCGTAAAATACATGAATCATGTAGAAAATGCCCAAATGTAATAGTATATCTCCAGATTCTGATTTAGACACTTTATTGCTAAAATAAAAAAATGCAGAGATTGCTGATACATTTCTCTTTAAAATGTGTTTTATAAATAAAGTTTTAGTAAAATGTCTACTGCTATCGCAAGCACTGAAATAATTTAAAGATCCACCATTGTAACCACATCGGGACGAACATGTAGCTTAACGGAACTTGTCAACTATGTGTATTTTTTATTCTTTATTTATCAATCTTATTTTTTCAATTTGTACCCAGCTTGTATTTCACTTCCTGTCGGATCAGTTGAAACAAAACCTACTGATGGTCTATAAACATTAGGCCTACTGACAAGCGCTAATTGTTGACACCTAGGCCATCACCTATCAGTGGAGATTAGAAAACAATTGACAGTGTAATTGTTTTATTGGCAATTATTTTTACCTATGAACTCAACTGTGAAGAAAATCAAGAATAATAACAATAGCCAGATCAGCTGGTGTCAGTTCTATGTTACATCATTGTAAAAAGTTTATTTACACTGAGTTTTGTTTATTTGTTCCCGGAATCTAATGACAAAGTTGGAATCCGAATATTCCCTTGTAATGAGTACTTTTTATGTACATGTATGTTTGTTCCCGAGCAAATCTTGTCGGATACCGAATATTCCGTTAAAATGAATGTCATTGTAAAGTGGGTTCACAGTACTTGTATAAAGGTATAGGCCAACTTTAACGTCTTAGAAAATCTGAGGTCCTCATTTAATTCTAACAAGTGATCAATGTTGAACTAAAAAGTTACATTCCAATTATTAGGACATTGAATATATCAATGCGTTCATCTGAGTGCTTAATCATTTCCTGATTTTTTGTTATTAGCTCGCCTGGCCCGAAGGGCCAAGTGAGATATTGCTATAGCCAAAGGTCCAGCGTCCATCATCGTCGTCCTTATGTTAACTTTTCCATTTAAACATCTTCTTCTCAAGAACCAGTGGGTCAATTTTAACCAAACTTGGCATATAGCATAGGGAACAAAACTTGATATGTCTTTAAAAATCTTCTTCTCATGAACCAATGATCAGATAAGTTTCACATTTTGTATGTATGATGGTTAAGTCAATATCTACAAAGTTTGTGAATGAAAATGAAATCTGTCCATAAACGAGCCACTAGGGGGCCCTTCAGTTACATTTTTAGTATACAAAGATATATGAGAAAGTTGTAAGGAATTATCTGAGGATCATTTTGACAAAATTTCAAGGTCATGGGGTTAAAGGTGAAGCTCACAGGCACCTAAGTAAATGGAAAATATATGGGATTTTTTGGGTAAAATTTTCAACATTTTTTACTATTTCTCTAGAACCATTGGACCAAACTTGACAGGAAGTATAACCATGTAAAGCCACATAAAGTTTGCAGTTTTTCCCCTTTTAAGTGGATTTTTCATGTTAATGGATTTTTTTGACATTATCTTGAAAAGTATAATAGATAGAGAGAAAGTGAAAGAACCAAAAATGTTCAGAATACAAAGATAAAAAAAGTAACAGGAATTAAATTGTCAGGTTACCCCTTGTGAGGGTGATCTTTGTGAAAGTTAGTTCCCCTTTTAAATGGATTTCGCATGTTTTCTACTGTTGTTGCACATTATCTTGAAAGATCTATAAAAATATCTGCAAGGCAAGTCTACCCTTATGCAAGTTAATTCTCAATTTTAATGAATTTTTCAAGCTTTTGGTTGCTTTTCAGTATGTTGTCAGTAAAATACATTTCACTCAGGTGATTATAAAGGCCCCCAATTAGCCTATTGTTTTTCATGTTTATTGGCCATTTGATCTTTTACACGTTTTTTTATGTTTTCTGCAATGTTGACCAATTTTGCCAGTTGAGCGACTCAAGGCCCTGTGGGCCTCTTGTCTTTATGAACTGTTTGTGTCTGATTAGAATGAATAAGAAGACAAATGTAATGTTAATCACTTAATATTAAGGGGGGGGGGGGTTCAGACAGGCTGCATTGAATTAAACAGTATTGCAATATCCTATCAAACACACCACCCCTCAGAAATCAGGAGCTCGTATTACTCTGTCTCTTAAATCATAATTGATAATTATGCAAACAAAAGCTAACCAAAAATGTATTATTAAATATGTAATCTTTGAAAATAGATTAGAACTGAAAGGGCTTAGATAAATCATTTAACATTACAAATGATTACTAGACAGTCACCATAGTGATATTTTCACTAGATCAGTGTGCAGTTTAACTATGTCAATACTCTCTATTAGTCTCATAGTTAGATATCCATACACTTGTTTTCAAACAGCATATTTGTGGCAGAAAAGAAAACACAGTTGCCAAGAAATAATATATACAAAGTAAAAACTGGAACTCTTACTTGGATAGTTCATGTTTTATTGGGTTGTTAGGTGTTATCAGATACATCTATTTACCACATAAGCTACATAAAAAAGACAATGAAAGAGAACCACCTACAAAGTGCTAAAATACTTATACATGTCGTTTTGCAGTTGTACGACTTTGAATTAATCTGATCTGATTTATTTTCTACATGATGATATGAATAGTACATGTAGTAAATTTGGCACTAAGTATCCCAGAGTCCACTGATCTCATTAAGATATCTCCATTTTCTAGATTCTCCCTTCAAACAAGAAACTAAATGTATATGTGGAGTATTAACTATCATATCATTACATTGTTACAATCACTGCTTCTGATAATGAGGAAATGTAACACCCAGAGTTATGATTGGCAGGTATACATGTACTGTATATGTTGGATAATTCCTTGTTTAAGTTTTAGCCAAACAAAATGTAAAGGAATGACCTTCCATCTATTAGAGCCATTCCTTGTTACATTGTCTGTTGCCTATCTACAATAATTCTAACTTGTACAAATGGATGACTTTCCAGGGGTCATTAAAGTCTAACCCAAGTGAATAACCGGAGATCTAGAATTACGGTTGGGCTAAATGAATGACCTTGGGATCAAGCTTGGTTTTATATGACTGCATTATTTATTAATCCAATGAAGAAAAGGTTTTAGTTTTTTTTTTTAAACAAACCATAGGTCGGATAGATAGAAAATTGGCCTCACAAATGAAGGGTTGCAAGTTCAATTCCTGGTCATATTTAATACTCTTAAATGGGTAGCGGAGAGCCGTTGTGGCTCTGTGTTAGAGTGCTTGATATGCAACCAGAGGGTTGCAGGTTCGAACCTAAGTGAAGGTAGCTGGCTTTTCCTGTCTTTCTGATGAGACAGTAAAAACTGAGGTCCTGTGTCACAGTGGGTGTCTGCACATTAAAGAACGCTCACTGCTCAATGGCCATATGTGCTGAGCATAGGCCAAAATTTGAGGCCCTTCACCAGTATTTGGTGATGTCTCCTTATGAGTGAAAGATTCTTGAGTGGGATGTTAAACAACAATACAACATAAAGGGGAGTGATATTCCAATGCCAAGTGTATGTGTTCATGGAATGAGACTTAAAACTGAGGCCAGGTCACATCTTAAAACAATTAAAACTGCACATTATTTATGACTTATTAACTGATAGATTACTTGTGATGTGTATAGACATGTATATGAGGAAAAGAACCTGTATAAAGGACACTGTAAATATTTATCAAGGCCCTTAATGGGGTTCCCTTCATATTTCATAGCTGTTTCTCATTCCTTTCTTGGTTCATAGCAATCGGGTCATTGTTATAATAGATTTATAGTTGTTTATATGTGTGTGTTTGATTGTGTACAAGATCAAAAGTAACTCTAGCAGATTGACAACAAAATGCACTTTATTGATAGCAGTTGTTGCCAATGCTAATGACAGCTTTTAATGTCACAAATTAAAAAGTGGAATTTTTCAGTACTAACAATTGATTGCTGTTTCTGGTTGTAATTGTTTTGTTTGTCCTGGCACTAAGATTTCAGACAGGCAAACTAGACCAATGATTAGATATATATGTCTGTTGTCATCAATCACTTCTTCTAAGTATCAGTTACAAATTGCTTTCAAATTACTTTTGAGCTTTCAATGCTGATTTTACGGCCATAAAATATTGAAACTATGTTTTGTAGTTTTCTAATTGATACTTTTCCTTACGTTCGATTTTTATTTCCTTGATAAAAAAGCTATATGAACAGCTTGTTTCATCTAAGGTAACTTGTCAACTTGTCAGAGTTGAGCATAATGTTTATATGAAAATGAGAGATGGGTGTATTTATGGTGTTTGCCTATTTTTCCATAACAATAAATATTTAAGAATTTTTACAAACACTTCATGAATCTGTAAAATTAAGAATACAAACAATAAATAACAAAATAACAAATACAAACTAGAAAAAACCTGAAAAGTAATAGAATGATAACTTACTAGGCAACACCAGCTAGCAGAATAATACAAAAGGAGTATATAGTTTTATAAACGGAAGCATGGAAAATGCTTTTTGCTAGTGATATCTGACTATCCATTAATGAAACAATTATGCAGTAATGAAAGAGGTTAAAAGGTTTTCATTATCAGAAACTGCTGTTGGAAGTAATTGTATAGATATGGTTGATGTATATATGGAGTGTATGACAATTATCTAAGATTTCTTATTTAGTATTGATTTGCTGAACAGTAATGCTGTATCCCTGAGTTACACATCGCCACATAAAGATTGAAAATTGAAAGGGGTTACAACCAATGCCCATCCCCCCAAAAAAGACAAAAACTTGGTACACATTTAAAAAGCTTCTTCTCAATGATCAGATGACTTAAAAATTTGGCATTTCTAATTGTTATGTCAATATCTACAAAGTCTCTGATGAAAATAAATTTTGTCCATAAATGAGCCATTTCAATAACATAGGGTACAATTTTATACAAAATCTGAAAACTGAAAACTGATTGACTATTTATATACAAAGATATAGCTTGAAAACTTTGTAGATAATGACTTAAAAATCATGCATACAAAATATGAAATTCATCTGATAAATTTTGATCAGACTTTGCTGGAACTATTTTCATATAAAGCTGTATAATGTTTGCGAGTGCCCATAGTGGTTCCAAAGTGGGCCAAAACTGGTTATGATTTAATTCAGATGACTGTTTAGGTTTGTTTGGCCTCTTTTTTCAGATTTCGCATTTAAGAAACTCTCACTCTATTGGCATTCATCTGTAAATTAGGTTAAAAAATAGCTATTTCACCTTCAGTTAATAACATTTAAATATTAGTCCAGCATTCTTGACAGGAAATTAAAAGTAAAAGAAAATTTGTCTTCATATATAATCGGTGACCTGTTTTATTTTCTTCTCTTTACTCTTTTGTCATTTATTTCAGTTTGATGTCAATAATCTATTGATGTGTTTCAATTGTCAACAATTACAACACATAAGTTGTGCCTGGAATGTTTTTTAGCTCACCTGAGCCAAAGGCTAAAGTGAGCTATTGTGATCACTCCCTGTCCGTATATCCATCCATCCATAAACTTTTAATACTTTCGACTTTTTCTCTGAAACCACTGAAGGGATTTTGACGAAATTGGACAGAAAGCAATTGCCCAAGGTCCTTTACCAAGTTTGTAGTTTTCAGCAAGATTGGCCCAGGGATGGATCAAGGGCAGGACTGAATAGGTCCCAAAAGTTTCCCCTCTTTAAAAATCTTCTTCTCCAGAACCGCTGCATGAATTGAAAAACAGAATGTTTATGAGTGATCTACATGAATGTATGATTCAAGTTTGAATTTTATTCATAGAAATCGGAATATTAATTTTTGACCCGTTTTTTAGGTCTCTTAGGACTTTGTCATTTTCATTCATTTTTGCATGATTTCCTCGATTATCTCCTCTTGCATTCCCTTTGATGAATCTATTTAATGTGTTTTACATATAAATAGGAGAAGAAATGTTTTTGTGCAAGAATTTTACCAAAATTTAATTTCTAGAATTTTTTAAGACTGCCAAAAAAGGAGGAGGGAGGTTGCATTTTGCTCAAGGTCCTCTATGAAATTTAAAGTTTTCAGCCAGATCAGCCCAGGGGTGGAACCAGGGTGGGACAAAATAGGTCCCATAAGGTACTTTTCTTTAAAAGTCTTCTTCTCCAAAACTGCTACATGAATTGAAAAACGGATTGTTTCTGAGTGATCTACATGGATTTATTGTTTAGGTTTTTCATTTTCATTTATTTTTGCATGATTTCCCCAATTATCTCCTCTTGCAGTGATGCAATGGGAGATTATTGATGCAATGATGCATTAAAGTGCTTTACTTATATATTGTTGTAGAAATGTTTTGTGCATGAATTTTGCTGAAATTTAGTCTCTAGAATTTTTTATGAATTTCTGAAAACAGCAATATTTATGTTTCTTGGCCAGATCAGCCTACATGTACGTATTCTTCTTGGTCCTCTTTCCACATTTGTAGATGGTTCTTAGGTGAGTGATTGAGGCCTTCTTAGGCCTCTTTTTTTATAAGTATGTGTAAAATTTAGAAGAATCATATGACTCTTGTAAGGTTTTCAGCTTGTACAACTTTCAGATATTTATAGGTTATACAAGTAGGAATTGTGTATATGTTTGTAACACTCCAGCAATTAGTTGTAACAAACAATTTATATGACTCAGCAAGCTGGATAGTAAAAATTAAGTTTCAGTTTCAGAATGTACATATTTGATCATACTGGATAATATCTATGATTATGATTTTTTCCAAAGTTCACCAAATATGTTATTTGAAGTTGGCAATCCAGCTTGACAGGTTCTCTCCAAACATCTCCATTATACTGTATTATAACTGTTACTCATCCATTTGTAAACTTAAAACCAAGTCGGTAAAAGATAAAATCTTCTCCCATTCTCTAAAACTTAATCTGGGCATTAGTTGCAAGGCATATTGATACAGTAAAATGTTACATAAGTTGTATGAGATTGCAGCTCATTAGCCACAAGTTTGAAATTTTACCTGGTTGTACAAGTGAGAATATAATTTTCAAAAAGTTTTACAAGTGAGAATCAAATTCACGGCCAAAGCCTTATACTAGCCTATGGTCATTCCTCTTCATTTGTTGTCAGACATTCTACTTATTTCATAACTTTACAGGGATGATTTCAAAAGTAATTAAAAGATTTCAGCTAGGTGTAGTGAGCAGTATATCCATAGGAAAAGTCCTCATGATTGTAAACAAGAGACCTTGCATCATCAGAGCCCTAAATACCATATAAAAATCTCGAATACCAAAGTATTAATATTCAGTATCTCCAGGATATATATATACAAATCTGGTGAATATTGGACAAATACAAACCTCTGGAAATCCAGAAAGTGAATCCGGTGCCTTAGGGGAAGAGATAGTAAACATACGCTGTTTACCGGCCACACCCACCATGAGTCTACAGTCAAATTCAAATGTAATAAGTGAGGAACAAATCCTTGTCACAATATCATGCCATTTGGACTCTTACTTTTCTTTCAGGTACAGCATTTATATTTTCCCAATTCAGTAAAAAAAAAAACCCAAAACACATATGATGCACACACACACACACACACACACACACACACACACACACACACACACACGTGCAGACACACACACAAACACACATGTGCACACACAACACACACACACAAACACACACACACAAACACACACACACAACACACACAAACACACACACACCTTAAAGTTGGCATACTTATTACTGATTGCATGTAGTTACAAAGAGAAAATACTTATTTGCTGTGAGAGGTTGTATGTGTTGATCAAGAGTGGATACTGTTGACATTTTTATTTTCTTAATTACAACATTTTCCACTTAATGACATAAATGAACATTGTAATGGTGGAGTAATTATGACAAGTATCTTTGGGAACACTGTCCAATGTCACTTACACATGTCATCATCAGATTCCTTGTACATGTAATGTTTTGATGTTCACGTTATTGATCTCGTGGTAATAAATCAGAACAAAGAGGTAACACACAGCTGAAATTACTTTCAATTTAGTGGATGGAAATTTTATTGTATTCTGCATAGGGGATGTAAGAATTAATAAAGTTTGCATGCAATGCAGTTAAGTGCAGCAGCCACATTTAGTAGATGACTTTTTGTCTCATAGATCATGCTATTCTTCATCTCATTCAATTTAAAGCTAGCCAAAATTGTTCTGTGTCTCTCCTTGATTTTGGTGCTATCAACATGCAATCTGGTAAATGAATGATGCTGTGTATATATTGTCCACATTGTCTGACAGTACATGTAGTTAGAAAGTGCTAATGTACTCATACTTCCCTGTAACATATACCCAGCAACTCATACTGTTTTTAATGGATATACATGTGTTTGTATAGTCTGTCTTTGCAGTCTTTGTCTAAACATATACCCAGCGACCCATACTGGTTTTAATGGAGATACATGTGTTTGTATAGTCTGTCTTTGCAGTCTTTGTCTAAACATATACCCAGCGACCCATACTGGTTTTAATGGAGATACATGTGTTTGTATAGTCTGTCTTTGCAGTCTTTGTCTAAACATATACCCAGCAACCCATACTGTTTTTAATGGAGATACATGTGTTTGTGTAGTCTGTCTGTGCAGTCTTTGTCTAAACATATACCCAGCAACCCATACTGTTTTTTTATGGAGATACATGTGTTTGTGTAGACTGTCTGTGCAGTCTTTGTCTTTGTGTAGTCTGTCTGTGCAGTCTTTGTCTAAACATATACCCAGCAACCCATACTGTTTTTAATGGAGATACATGTATTTGTGAAGTCTGTCTGTTCTGTCTTTGTCTAAACATATACCCAGCAACCCATACTGTTTTTGATGGAGATACATGTGTTTGTGTAGCCTCTCTGTGTTTTTTCTAAACATATACACAGCAACCCAAACTGATTTTTATGGAGATACATGTATTTGTGTAGTCTCTCTGTATCTTTGCCTTAATATATACCCAGCAACCCATACTGGTTTTTGATGGAGATACATGTGTTTGTGTAGGCTGTCTGTGTCTATATATTTCTATCTGTCCATTTATTACAAATATAAGAAGGCACTGTAATTATTGGACTTCCATCCAGATGGAACATTTCTATAGTAAAAAGGTTGCTGTAATGTTTTGTATTATGTTTAAACAATATTCCACAGCATAATGGCATAAAACATTATTGTTGTCATTATAGTAAGGTTATTTTTACATATGACACTTATCAGCATCCATACATCAGGAATTATACATTGATCCTCTCTGTTGAGATGAAATATCTGAAGCTTGTTGAAGCATTTCAATTGCATTCTGTGCATGTCATTTGATTAAATCAGAATGATTTCCCATGAGTTTACTTTCTACCAAATAAACTTTACTTTTAAGTTTTTAATTAAATGTATTTTACATCATTAATGGCAACTTCAGCCAATTTTGTTAGAGAGTGTGCCAGATATGGAAGGATGGTGGTATCTTCCTGGGTACATTGTAATTGGATTCTCCACTATGCCTTTAAAAACTGCCTTTACTCTACCTTTCTTTTAAATATCAAAGTTTTTCACTCTTCCAATTTTTTTTTCAGATAAATATTTAATGTATGTTATAAATCTACCAAGATAAACTGGCACGTGCTTACAAACACAAAAAGTCTAAATGATAACAGGGGAACCAGGCTAGTTTTTGGTACACAAACCTGTAATCAGATTACAAACACTAAAAGTCTAAATCATAGCAGGGGAACCAGGCTAGTTTTTGGTACACAAACCTGTAATCAGATTACAAACACTAAAAGTCTAAATCATAGCAGGGGAACCAGGCTAGTTTTTGGTACACAAACCTGTAATCAGATTACAAACACTAAAAGTTTAAATCATAGCAGGGGAACCAGGCTAGTTTTTGGTACACACAACCTGTAATCAGATAATTGTATTGCAAACAAACAAAAGAAATGATGAGAGACAAGTTTAAATTGAAAGCAGTTTAAAAACATTTGCAGTCAATGTTCAAGCCTCTTAAACAAAGAGGTTTGTTTTTTTAACTATAACAATGTAATTTGAAATATCGCAAGTTCTAACGTTAGGAAAAGTCATAATTATTTGTAGTGTGTGAATACACATACATTTTGTGTGTTCTGTTTAGGGGTAACATTCTTGTCGTTGTGTTGCCTTTTATTTTGCCGTTGGTTCAGGATGAAATATTCTCTTATTTAGTAGGCCCATTCGGGTAGGGGGGGTTAAATTTTACAAACTTTAAACTTTATATAATTCCTTTAAGGCATATGTCGTTTGGCGATTTTGCTCAAATTTTTTCCGCATACATTGAGAATCAATGTTACCTGGAATGTTTTTAATTTGATTTTGTCGTCACTGAAAAAAGGCTTCTAATGCGCTAAAAGGGGGGTTGTCATTTTTGTCTGTTTAAAAATGTCAGACAAATGTCAAAAAGATCTCGGACGCAAGAATTTTTAGGATAGACATTTGCATGAGAAAGTTGGGAAGACTTGCACAAGGTTCAAGGTCACATGATTTAAGGTCAAGGTCACAGAGGACATGGATCTACCAAAAATATCAGGTTTTTGTATCGGGACATACAATTTAGATTTTGTAGGAAATGATTGCTAAAGAATACCCAAGTGAAGTTTCACAAACTCTAGTTTCCGTTTGAATGGTAATTCAAAATTTCCACTCAAAAACGAAAAAAGAGTATATAGAACTTTAGTACTAGGGTTATCAAAATCTACCAAGATAAACTGGCACGTGCTTACAAACACAAAAAAGTCTAAATGATAACAGGGGAACCAGCTAGTTTTTGGTACACAAACCTGTAATCAGAAACAAACACTAAAAGTCTAAATCATAGCAGGGGAACCAGGCTAGTTTTTGGTACACAAACCTGTAATCAGATTACAAACACTAAAAGTCTAAATCATAGCAGGGGAACCAGGCTAGTTTTTGGTACACAAACCTGTAATCAGATTACAAACACTAAAAGTTTAAATCATAGCAGGGGAACCAGGCTAGTTTTTGGTACACAAACCTGTAATCAGATTACAAACACTAAAAGTTTAAATCATAGCAGGGGAACCAGGCTAGTTTTTGGTACACAAACCTGTAATCAGATTACAAACACTAAAAGTCTAAATCATAGCTAGGGAACACTAAAAGTTTATTTCATAGCTGGGGAACCATTCTAGTTTTTGGTACACAAATCTGGAATAAGATCAAGGCAAAATGTTCTACCTGTACATCTCTATTATTGAAAAATACACAGTATTTATTGTTTCCGATGCATCTGTTTATCTTGGGAAACCTATTGTATTGAAGTATTGAGGTAAAAAATTCTTATAAAAGACTGAGTAAGTGAATAATAATGCAGGATTTACTATGATACAGTTAAATCCATATAACCTGGTGGGATGGGGTGTTGTGAACCCTTTCTTGATCTTTATGAGTTTGGATTTTCAATTATGCAGCATAGCAACATTAAAATTACACTCCTACCCACACCATACCTATGAATATCCAGTGGGAAATTAATTGCTTTCCCCATGAAGCTTGTCTTAACCCAAATCTGCCTACCATCTTATGTAAATTGGGCAATACTCCACCCACCAAGATATGTAAATTGGACAATACTCCACCCACCAAGATATGTAAATTGGACAATACATTCTCGCATTGTTCACAGATTTTTACTTCATTTTATTGGGGAATTGATAGGGTATTGACAAGCTACACACGCTATGACGTCACAATATAATTTATATGATGTAGGGTGTCTGTTGCATCTAGAATGCAGTGCATAATGTCAGATTTCATTTACGTAAATCTTCATATACATGCATTTAAAACATGGGAGAAAAATAATCAACTCCTACCTTGAGGGTATGACAAAGGAATCTCAATCCGAGAGTAAGATTCTTGAATGACGAACCCAAGCCTTGCCACGAGGGTTTGTCATTCAAGAATCTTATCCCGAGGACTGAGATTCCTTTGTCATACCTTCAAGGTAGGGGTAGATTCTATTATTCTCTTTTGTCACAATGGTCAGAGCATATCCACTTATCTTAAGTTAGTATTGGTTGAAATCTTTATGGAGGTATACCAGCGTAATGTAACAAGTTGTTCTTTTTTTTCACATAAATTGTGACTGGGGTTTCTAATTCACTGTAATTGGAGATATTCCTGTGATTTAGTTTCATGTCAACATCATCATGAAATATGTGTCGTCTCAGATACGATCTGAAAACCAGCTATATCAAAACCAACAATTAAATACAGTTAATATATTTTATTAACTTGTTTATATTAGAAAATAATATGAAAATAGCATACAACATCAATATCAATAATAGATCTAAGATATTTAAATCCATACAAAATAATTCTACATTAAATTACATAATTTCCAATCCCCTAACCCAAGGTACACAGACCTTATAGTACAATCTAGCTGGGGGAAAGAGCCAAGGTAAACTTTAACACTCCTTTTAGATATAAATATTTACTATGTACTATGCCTAACTTTTAGTTTAATTAACCTAAATTATTAAACAGGAGCATTTGACAATGACAGATTTGATCAGAATACACTCGTCACAATACTGTCTACATGTGGTACGACCTGCTAAATATCTCAAAATACCATGTTAAAATGAAAACCGCAAAGCAGCTCAGTACTTTTCCACCTCCCCGTTTATACCAGAAAATACATGTACACAGCTTTTTATACAATTTTGGAACAATAGAAATTCTAGCTTTGAATCTGATGCATACACTTAGAGGTTATTCAATAAGAAATAGAGATATTACATATGTGTAATTGTTTTACATAATACAGTTACATTCTTAGTGCTGTATAATTTGATTTAGACTACACATTTGATCTAGGTAAAAAATACTAGTAAAGAGCTTGTGTAGAATTAAAATATACTGTTGAAATTCAGCTCACTTATATATATGTATATATGTATTTTTTTTTCTATTTCAGATCGGAGGTTTGTCATATCAAATGCCCAGATAGAGACCTCTCCCATTATATTTTGCAATGATGGATTCTGTGAGCTCACAGGATATTCGCGAGCTGAGGTCATGCAGAAGTCCTGTATTTGTGATTTTTTAAATGGTCCTCACACTGGTTCCTTTGCTATTCTACAAATTCAGGATGCTTTACAAGGAACAGAGGAAAAACAAATTGAGATTTTGTATTATAGGAAGGATGGTAAGTGTAGTCTTAAAGTCATCTAGTTTTGTTGTTTTACAGCCTTTTTACTGCAGACCATAATAGGAAGGATGGTAATTATCATGTTTAACCCTTTCAACCCTTAGTATCTAGATGGCATGCTTTTTTCTATTGTTTAGACAAGTCTATTATGGCCTGTAGGTTTTAAAGGGTTAAGTCATGTAGTTTTGTTGAGGCATTCATTATATGATATGATATAGCTATGTAACCTTTGTACAACCCTACAGAATATAATAAACTGGTCTAAGACAAAAGAGAAGGGTGTACCATTTAGTTACTTAGGGGAGAAAGGGTTAAATTGATCGACATGTACCTAAGTTGATATACCTTAAGTATCTCTAGCAAAGCCTTCATTGAATTGAACTCTTTGAATTGTTTCCAACTTTTACGACTTCCTCAAAGTACTCTAATATTACTCTAATAATACTCCATTATTTATGTCTCTCCTGATAAATACACAGAACTACATACATTGTAATTAGAATGAGAAAAACCACCAACAAGACATATTAAAGAGCAGGCTCATGTAGTTCATTAGCTGTAGACATTTTAGATATTGTCTTTAAATCAATTAGTAAGCAAAATGAAATGATACATTAAATTTATAAAAACAATATGTTGATTGCATGTTTACCCCTGTACTCTTATTATTGTCTGTGGAACATTTCTTTTATAAAGTCTTCATATGACCTGAACCTGCATTTAAGACCTTCAGTATCACAAAAATCAAGACTAATATGGCTACCAGTGGTCATGTACAGTGAAACTAGTATCTAAATTATATTTATCTTTTATCAGTTCTTTTACAGTAAAACTAGTATCCTAAATTATATTTATCTTTTATCAGTTCTTTTACAGTAAAACTAGTATCCTAAATTATATTTATCTTTTCTAATTTTGGCTGAGAGAGTTTTACCCAAATTTTGCATTGAGATTTTATGACAACTTTCACATAATTGGATGAAAATTGAAAATTTGCGTATTTAATAATACATGTACAGTCCAAACTGGATAGCATAAATTCCTATCATAGAATTATTTCATTCAAAACGGGTTTCATACTATGTGGGTTTATGTTTCCGTGAGTAGATATGGGTACACAGTTTACAGCTACAAACTCGGACTTAGTAAACCTGGTTTAATTGAATACTATTCACCCTGCTGATCTCTCTCTCTCTCTCTCTCTCTCTCTCTCTCTCTCTCTCTCTCTCTCTCTCTCTCTCTCTCTCTCTCTCTCTCTCTCTCTCTCTCTCTCTCTCTCTCTCTCTCTCTCTCTCTCTCTCTCTCTCTCTCTCTCTCTCTCTCTCTCTCTCTCTCTCTCTCTCTCTCTCTCTCTCTCTCTCTCTCTCTCTCTCTCTCTCTCTCTCTCTCTCTTTACCATTCTCTCGTTCTCTATCTCTCAGTTTGTCCCTGTCTCTATCTTTTTCTGTATTGGTTTATCTCTTTTTAATTGTCTTGCTGTCTCTTTCTTAATGTCTGTTTCTCTCATTATCCCTTATCTCAGTCTGTCTGTCACAAAGTCTGTCTCTCTTTGTCTCTGTCTCTGTATTGCTTGATCTCCCCACTCTCTCTCACTCTGCCACTCTCTGTCCCCCTCTCTGCCACTCTCTGCCCCCTTTCTGCCTCTCTCTCTCTGACACTCTCTGTCCCCCTCTTTGCCACTCTCTGTCCCCCTCTTTGCCACTCTCTGTCCCCCCCTCTCTCTCTGCCTCTCTCTTCATTAACAACCAGTGTATAATAGAAAGTTAGTAATCATATTCTGTACCAGTAGACAGATAGTAACAAGAGAATATGCTTTATGAATAACAAGTTAGTTAGGATACACAAAGGAGTACCATATCTTATCCATTCACCAAACAATCTAATCTAGTCTTATTGAAATAGTCTCACTGGGTTGACTGTCATCATTATTCTTAAATTACATCAAAACATCTTGTAGTTGTTCAGATGTATCTTTAAGTCATTTCCTATTTGATCCCCAGGAATATCGCTCTTTTTAGCAGAGATTTGGCTGACTAGAAAGTTAATTGCCCTATTTTTATATTCATTTAAGATGGGGACACTTGTGTTTTGGGTCTTTTCTTTCTGTTGTCTGGGTGTGGTTTTACATCCTGCCAAAAATAGTCTCATATATGGAGATGTCACCAGCTTTAGGTAAAGTGTGACAAATTTTGATCTGTGCTATATATAGACTCTCCTGTGCTATATATAGACTGACCTGTGCTATATATAGACTGATGCTAATGCCGTCAGAGGGTTCTTCGAGCCATTTTGATGAAATTTTACAAGAAGCAAGTACTTGAAGTCCTCTACCATGTATGTGTCTTTGGTCAGATTAGCCTACATCTAGCTCTTCTTTTCACATTTGTAGATGGTGCTCAGGTGAGATATTTAGGACCACTTGGGCCCCTCTTTTTCATTGTTATATGGGGAGTGGGGTTGAATCTGACAAGGATGCACTAAAATGGTTTGAAATCTTTTGCTTGAATGATTTTTAGGTAGATCAGTTTGGGCAGCAAGAGTGAGAATAGGGCCATATTATATTACTAGCGTTTCTTTATCATGTTTACTTAAATCCTAGTTTTATCTTACTTACATCAGCATTATGGCAGAAAACCCTAGAATTATGAAGATAAAAAAATGGCTAAATATATTAATTATATTATTTCATATCTTCATAGATGGCTGATATGAGTTTAGTGTAAGTGTAGTTGCTGCCAATCCAGTATGAAAGGATTGTCTTGTAGGGGATTTTTATATTGCTTTTAAATGTTTATAATAAGTACTATGCTTGTAGACTACTCTAACTGGTATTCAATAGATAATGAAATTGCTCCACCAAAAAGTTTGAATAATTGATTAGTGATGTTAGAATGAGAACTGTTTTACATACCTAATCACTGCCCTAATGTTGAATATGTGGTATAGATTGATTGAAACCTCATGAAACAAATAATACAGCATGCTTTTCTAGTGAGCTGAGCTGACACGTGGGAAAACTTATAAGTATAAATACGTGTGTGATGTTCTCATAAAATCTCTAAAGGCCAGTTGTTGATATGTCACAAAATAGACAGAAATAGAAATGATTTGACAGAGAGGGAAAATAAATACTTATTCACTCTCTGTATCAATTCAAATGATGCTGAAGAGAGGATTGATTTTGTCAGCCAGATTGCAAAGCAAATATCAGTCTGAATTGACAACATCCCTCTGTCCAGTCCTCCATCTATTTGCATCAACAACTTGGTGTAGCTTTTGTATTTATGTTTGTTGTGAGTTTTGAAAAACAATGCTTCAAAAAAATCAGTCATATTGCCTTTAGCTGTTTCTTGTCTGTTTTATTATTGTTTTACATCTAGTTAACAATTATTATTGATATGTAGATATAATCAGTTATAGGAGAATTGATACAAATTATAACCTGTGCTATGGATTGACACCTCTGCCGTGAGATTTCTTTAATGTGCTAAGCCTGGGTGACATGGAAATGTCTTTTGAAACACCTGGTATCCAGTTATAAAGGCACTTTTTAGGTCATCTGAGTAAAGCTCAGATTGATCTATTGCAATTGTGTTTTGTCTGTTGTCGTCCTTCGTGCGTTGTTAACATTTAGACATATAGCATCCCCATGTGAAGGCGCATAAAGTTTGCAGATGAAAAGGGGCTAGGACCCATAGGGGCTCCAAAAAGGGTAAAAAAGGACCAAAACTTGGTACATATTCAAAACTCTTCTTCTCATGAACCAATGATCAGATCTGCAAAGTTTGTGAATGAAAATGAAATCTGTTCATAAACGAGCCACTAGGGGGCATTTCAGTAATGCAGGGTACAATTGTATAATAAATTGTTTTATAACTCAAAACTGATCAACTTTTTGTATACAAAGATATATGAGAAAGTTGTTAGGAATTGTCTAAGGACCATTTCGACAAATTTCAAGGTCATGGAATCAAAAGTCAAGGTCACAGACACCTAAATGGTAAATGGAAAATATGTTTTTTTTGTGTAAAATTTTCAACATTTTTTACTGTTTCTTTCTCCAGAACCATTGGGTCAATTTGAATGAAACTTGACAGAAAGTATAACCATGTAAAGCTGCATTAAGTTTACAGATGAAAAGAGGCTAGGACCAAACATGGCTGTCATGGCTAAAAGTAGAATGAATAATAATAAAAAACAACAGTAATAACAGTAATAAAACAATAGTAATAATAATACCAACCATAATGAAAATATTAAAACCAATACAAATAACTATATTGAAAACATCTGCTAAATGATAAAAACAGCAAAAATGATATGAGTAATGAAAATAATCAAAACAACATTCATAACAATGATAAAAATATTAATTATAAACACCAGAGTACAAAGATACATGTACTTCTTTCTGATAGTAAGCTAGATTTTAATCATGTTTGTTGAGGTAGGTAGGTACTTTAGATTCTAATCATGTTTATTGAGGTACATGTAGGTAGGTACTATAGATTCTAATCATGTTTGTTGAGGTAGGTAGGTACTTTAGATTCTAATCATGTTTGTTGAGGTAGGTAGGTACTATAGATTCTAATCATGTTTGTTGAGGTAGGTAGGTACTATAGATTCTAATCATGTTTGTTGAGGTAGGTAGATATTACAGATTCTAATCATGTTTGTTGAGGTAGGTAGGTACTATAGATTCTAATCATGTTTGTTGAGGTAAGTAGATACTACAGATTCTAATCATGTTTGTTGAGGTAGGTAGGTACTATAGATTCTAATCATGTTTGTTGAGGTAGGTAGGTACTATATATTCTAATCATGTTTGTTGAGGTAAGTAGATACTACAGATTCTAATCATGTTTGTTGAGGTAGGTAGGTACTATAGATTCTAATCATGTTTGTTGAGGTAGGTAGGTACTATAGATTCTAATCATGTTTGTTGAGGTAGGTAGGTACTATAGATTCTAATCATGTTTGTTGAGGTAGGTAGGTACTATATATTCTAATCATGTTTGTTGAGGTAGGTAGGTACTATATATTCTAATCATGTTTGTTGAGGTAGGTAGGTACTATAGATTCTAATCATGTTTGTTGAGGTAGGTAGGTACTATATATTCTAATCATGTTTGTTGAGGTAGGTAGGTACTATAGATTCTAATCATGTTTGTTGAGGTAGGTAGGTACTATAATAATACAGAAGAAAATACTATTCCAGCATTTAAACAGATCACCAATATATATCCTGCTTTTGTTTTTTTTTTAGATGTTATAGCAGATTTATTCCTATTTCTTGCAGAATCTGTTAGCTTTCTCCCACAATTTGATTTATTACATTATGACATTTTTTTTTTGTTCACTGGGTTGAGCATACATGAAAAGCTTTTCGATTGAGTTCAAACTGGAGTTCATATGAATAGAGCCCAGATCAAATAGAATTTTTGTCATCCTACACAAGAATTCAGTGAAACTATAGTTCACATTGTCAGATCTCAAAGTATAGTGATATGTTGATATAAATGAAAAATAAAATACATTGAATATATGTAACATGTATTATGAATTTCTGATTGTAAAGCATGTAAAAGCAAATTAAAAGTGTTGATAAATAAGTGACAATTTGCCTTAGCAATCTCATATATACATGTACAATAAGCCAATTTGCCTTAGCAATCTCGGTCCGGAAATCATGTAGTATTTTCTTTCTCTGTAACCAATATTTGGTTTCTCAAAAACAGATGATTTGCATAATTATGCAAAACTGAATTAAAATAAATTTCACTGTTTCAAATTCTATTCAAATATCAATATTTAATATTAGTTAAACATTGATTTAACAAGACAACCATGTTATTTTATCTAAATTTATGTAGCATTGCAGATATCAGTAAAGTGAATTTAGTCAGATTATTTACATGTAAAACACTTAAAAACTAACATGCTTAAGTGTTATCAGAAATAGATTAGAAAACATTAGTTATTAAAAATGTTTAGATGTATGTTTTCTGTATTAGGAAATAGATTCTGTGCTGAATTTTTTTTATTGAAATCTATTTGAAGATCATAGTTGATGTAAAACAAAGTGAATTCTAAAAATAAATCAAACCATATTTTAAAAATGATCAGGGTTTATTTGTATTCATCCCAATATATTTAAAGATCTCATTGTTTTACTCAAATTGGCACTAAATAAGAAAGTTTATAATTTATATTTTGTATATTTTTGTTTTTTACTATAAAAAGATATGAAATGCCATTGAAACAGAAGTTTTTGTTGTATTATAATACATGTAACTGTCTGTAAATATTTTGAACATCTGACAAAAAGAAATTGATTAAAAGAAATTGTCAATCTTACCATTTTTGTAATACCATTTAGTTGTACAGAGTTTAACCGAACTTGATGTAAGAGAGACAACTGGGAAATAAGCATGTCATGTGTTGGTGCTGCTGTGTTATAGATATGGACAATAGTAGTTAGCATGTCATGTGTTGGTGCTGCTGTGTTATATAGATATGGACAATAGTAGTTAGCATGTCATGTGTTGGTGCTGCTGTGTTATATAGATATGGACAATAGTAGTTGTGTTGGTAGCATGTCATGTGTTGGTGTGTTGGTACTGCTGTGTTATATAGATATGGACAATAGTAGTTAGCATGTCATGTGTTGGTGCTGCTGTGTTATAGATATGGACAATAGTAGTTAGCATGTCATGTATTGGTACTGCTGTGTTATAGATATGGACAATAGTAGTTAGCATGTCATGTGTTGGTGCTGCTGTGTTATATAGATATGGACAATAGTAGTTAGCATGTCATGTATTGGTACTGCTGTGTTATAGTAGATATGGACAATAGTAGTAGTTAGCATGTCATGTGTTGGTGCTGCTGTGTTATATAGATATGGACAATAGTAGTTAGCATGTCATGTATTGGTACTGCTGTGTTATAGATATGGACAATAGTAGTTAGCATGTCATGTATTGGTACTGCTGTGTTATAGATATGGACAATAGTAGTTAGCATGTCATGTGTTGGTGCTGTTGTGTTATATAGATATGGACAATAGTAGTTAGCATGTCATGTATTGGTGCTGCTGTGTTATATAGATATGGACAATAGTAGTTAGCATGTCAATATGTGTTGGTGTTGCTGCTGTGTTATATAGATATGGACAATAGTAGTTAGCATGTCATGTGTTGGTACTGCTGCTGTGTTATATAGATATGGACAATAGTAGTTAGCATGTCATGTGTTGGTACTGCTGTGTTATAGAGATATGGACAATAGTAGTTAGCATGTCATGTGTTGGTGCTGCTGTGTTATATAGATATGGACAATAGTAGTTAGCATGTCATGTGTTGGTGCTGCTGTGTTATATAGATATGGACAATAGTAGTTAGCATGTCATGTGTTGGTGCTGCTGTGTTATATAGATATGGACAATAGTAGTTAGCATGTCATGTGTTGGTGCTGCTGTGTTATAGATATGGACAATAGTAGTTAGCTATTCAATGACATAGGAACTCATCACTTTGCCTTACTGCCCATTTATTTGATTTTCGTGTGACAAAATATTTAAACATATTTTAAGTCACATATTTAATGTAAATGCCACATAGTTTGTTTACAGATTGTTGCAGTCTGAGTGGTTTGTCATGAGATAAACATTGAAAAATAGCTCACATTTGCATATCTAAGTTACAAAATTGGTAAAATACATCAAATATCTTGAAAACTCAAACCATATATTTTCTTGTTGCCTGTATCAAGGCAAGTTTAATGGTCCACAAGGTTATGGCCCTCCTTGGGTCATTATCAGCCATATCCCTTCATGTTAGGTTAAATATCTTGAAAACTATTAAGATACTCATACTCAAACCATATCTTTTCTTATTCATTGTGTCAAGACAAGTTGAGTGGTCCAATATCAGAAATCCCTAGGGC
This sequence comes from Atrina japonica, assembly GCA_030159075.1. Lineage (NCBI taxonomy): Eukaryota > Metazoa > Mollusca > Bivalvia > Pterioida > Pinnidae > Atrina > Atrina japonica. Next base: position 192,578 of record BROG01000219.1, on the reverse strand, counting down.
CTTTCTGGGTTCCACAATTCCAGAAGTTAATGTTTCCCACTCCAGTGTACCATATGTTTTGTTATTAAATCATTCACCCCTAAAGACACATTTGGACTGGCCTAAGTCAATGGTTTACAGAAGAGTCCATTGTTTTATAAGGGTTGATGAGTTGACTCAACTGAACTGAAGAATCAAGTGAGCTGTTTCAACCAGAGCTTGTAAGTTTTGCTCAGTTGAGCATCATGGCCCGAGAACAATGTATAATTTGATTTTGTCAGTTACATTGTTAATATCATAAGTGTCGTAAGACTGTAAACACTGGCTTAAAGCATTAAGATATGATAATAACAGATCATGAGCCTAGTTAATTGATTTACATTGACATGAAGTTACTTTTGTTTCAGGTTCAAAATTCCTCTGTAGTGTTCTCATCGCTCCAGTGAAAAATGAACAGGGAGAAGTCATTATGTTCATCATCAACTATGAAGATATTACAGATGCTCCCACAAAAACAGAACTTGCCAAAAACTTCAAAAACAGTAAGCCCACCATTACAGATCGTAAGGACAAATTTAATTTTTTGCCATTGCCTTGACTGAAAAATTTTTGACCAAATTTTATTTGGTCAGAAATTTTTGAGTTGGGAAATCTTGTTTTTTCAACAGCATGGTGGATATTTTGTAGATCTGTAGTCTATGGAGCATGTTATGTCTTTCATTGAATCATAGGGAAGGGGAGGGGCCTTTGGGAATGATATTACACCCCTTTGCTTTTAAACCATATATTAATTTCAAATTAAGTGAAAATTGAAATCTAGCTTGGTTCCAAACTGGTTTCAGTGGAAAATCTGACAATTCTTTTTATGAAACATACATGTACTTTCTTACTGGTTTTCCCCTACTCTAAAACTCCTTAAATGGAAATTTTGGGAGAAAAAACTTGAGTGCAGCATGAAACACCAAACACTAAAAGTCAGATGATCAGATATATTAACAAGTCTGTCAGCATGATTCTCTCTCTCTCTCTCTCTCTCTCTCTCTCTCTCTCTCTCTCTCTCTCTCTCTCTCTCTCTCTCTCTCTCTCTCTCTCTCTCTCTCTCTCTCTCTCTCTCTCTCTCTCTCTCTCTCTCTCTCTCTCTCTCTCTCTCTCTCTCTCTCTCTCTCTCTCTCTCTCTCTCTCTCTCTCTCTCTCTCTCTCTCTCTCTCTCTCTCTCTCTCTCTCTCTCTCTCTCATATGGATCAAAATATGATGTGTTATATAACTGTATTAAAATCATGATGGCAGTTCTCTCAGATCCTATGGAAAATTTACAAAGACACGGTTCTAAGTACCTGTCTATATTGCAGGTTGAAGTTCATTTACAGAGGTCGCGATTTCTGTACTGCATCAGAATCAGCTGCCACATAGTTGAAAGGTCATATGAAATGACACAATACCAGAAATTTTTATCCTCACATTTCATACTTCATGTGAGTTTCAAACAGAACAAAACTTATATATAGCCGCTAGAGTTATGTCCCTTGTATCATCTCGCCGTTGGAAAACTACTCATGAAGCTGTCAATATTAGGACCCTGGGTTATGAAAAGAAAATTTTTCAAACCTTTATTTTTATAGTTTTAAGACATTTTCAATATTTTCATATTGAATTTTGCATGATTGTTTCTCTTTTTGTCTATTACTTATTTCTTCCAAGTGATGTTTATTGAGAGGTCACAGAAAACAAAGCTAGTTTTTTCAAAAATGGTTTCCTAATTTCTTTTCTGTTCTTTTTTTTTGTAGAACCTGGAACTTTAATAGTTTGTTGAAGTTGAATACCAACAAACCTAAAATAGCAAAATAAGATTATATTTCTATATATTTCAATACTTGAGTGGAAAGCTTTGTTATGCAGTTTTTCCCACATATGTACTCTATGCTCATTGCATAGTTATCAATCTGCTGATTTTTCTGGGAGTTGACCAGTATGTCGTAATTCACTTTTGTAGCAACTCTATGGCATCACTCTTGGTTTGCACATCTAAGTATAACTGTATCTCCATCTACAATCACCTCTGTGAGACAATCAGTCTCTTATTTTTTTTTACCTACTTATTCACCTGTAAAACACTTATTTTATTTTCTTGTATTTTTTTTAATGATTTACTTGTCTGCACACCTGCACACATTTAGAGGGAACGAAATATAACCTACAGCACCAGGTCATGTACATAATGTTGTATTACGTGGACAGGGTACCTACAATTGATTTACATATTCACACCTCTGGGAAAAGTGTGAAACTTAAGAAGCAAAAATCATATGATTTTTATGGGGATGTTTTGGATTTTGTTTTTGTAATTTCCAACTAATTTTACTCTATCCTATCTTGGATTTTTTTTGGTTTTGTGTTGAAGTTACTTATGACTATGAAACTGCTTTGAACAAAGTATTTAGCCCAGTCAACAGATGCATACAAATTTATTACATGTTCTTTCTATTGCAATGACAAATCTAGATTTTTTTCAGAATGGGTGGCTTGGGGTTGAGACTGGTAATGTAAAAATGAAACTACATATGAAACTAAAACTGTTATACAATACATAATTCACTGCACATATTTCTATATGATATGAAACTACACCAGTTTACCAATATAAAAATAATGTATTCCAAAGTATTAATCATAAGAAAGGTTCTTGAGACAACATACAAATCAGAGGAAAATTGGACACACACATACCTCTGAAAATACCAAGGTGACATCTAGAAGAATATTGTGTTAAGATTTGTAGAAATACATATATATATATATATATATATATATATATATATATATGTAGTTTTCAATGTTTCTCAACATATTTTCTGCATTTCTCTACATTGTGTTCTATTACAACATAAATTTCTGTACATATCTACACAGTTTTCTATGTATCTCACTTATAGCTTTCCATAAATATCTACATAACTTTCCACACATCACAAAAACAAATTGTCTACCCCCTCTTCATACTTTAAGATTTTCACCTTATGCATGGTTTGTAGTGTTTGAAATTACCCCCACTTAACCCAAGTCTATCATAGTCTGTCTCTCATACATTAACCTTTATGCTTAAACAAATAAAACTTTAGACTTCCACATGTGTGTGTCACAGACTCACACATACATTAACTCTACTACACATCAACATAGATACATGTATGTATGAATATAAGTACATAGTAACACACATGGTACATAAACACAAACAAATCCTCATACACATACACATTTAAAGAAGATAGTAGTCACACATACACACTAACACACATAAACATGGAGACAAATCCTCATACACATACACATTTAAAGAAGATAGTAGTCACACATACACACTAACACACATAAACATGGAGACAAATCCGCATACACATACACATTTAAAGAAGATAGTAGTCACACATACACACTAACACACATAAACATGGAGACAAATCCTCATACACATACACATTTAAAGAAGATAGTCACACATACACACTAACACACATAAACATGGAGACAAATCCTCATACACATACACATTTAAAGAAGATAGTAGTCACACATACACACTAACACACATAAACATGGAAACAAATCCTCATACACATACACATTTAAAGAAGATAGTAGTCACACATACACACTAACACACATAAACATGGAGACAAATCCTCATACACATACACATTTAAAGAAGATAGTAGTCACACATACACACTAACACACATAAACATGGAGACAAATCCTCATACACATACACATTTAAAGAAGATAGTAGTCACACATACACACTAACACACATAAACATGGAGACAAATCCTCATACACATACACATACACATTTAAAGAAGATAGTAGTCACACATACACACTAACACACATAAACATGGAGACAAATCCTCATACACATACACATATATAGAAGATTGTAGTCACACATACACACTAACACACATTAACACAGACAAATCCTCATACACATACACATTTATAGAACTAGAAGATAGTAGTCAAACATAAACACTAACACACATAAACACAGACAAATCCTCATACACATACACATTTATAGAACTAGAAGATAGTAGTCAAACATACACACTAACACACATGTTTAGGTAGACAAATCTTCATACACATACACATTTATAAAAGATTGTAGTCACACATACACACTAACATACATTAACACAGACAAATCCTCATACACATACATATTTATAAAAGATTGTAGTCAAACATACACACTAACACACATTAACACAGACAAATCCTCATACACATACACATTTATAGAACTAGAAGATAGTAGTCAAACATACACATTAACACACATGTTTAGGTAGACAAATCCTCATACACATATACATTTATAGAAGACTGTAGTCACACATACACACTAACACATTAACAGACAAATCCTTGTACACATACACATTTATAGAAGACTAGTCACACATACACACTAACACACATTAACACAGAAAAATACTCATACACATACACATTTATAGAACTAGAAGATTGTAGTCACACATACACACTAACACACATAAACATAAACATGTAGACAAATCCTCAAACACATTTATAGAAGACTGTAGTCACACATACACACTAACACACATTAACAGACAAATCCTTGTACACATACACATTTATAGAAGACTGTAGTCACACATACACACTAACACACAAATCCTTGTACACATACACAGACAAATCACACATTGTACACAACACACAAATTTATACATGCATTTATAGAAGTTTGTAGTCACACATTCACTTACATATACATCCTACACAGACACACTATACAACCTTACACATCGGCAAATCTTCATACACATGCATTTATAGAAGTTTGTAGTCACACATTACAAACTTACACCAAATTTACATATATACATCCTTACACCAATTTACATATTACATGTACACCTTACACCAATATACAACCTTACACCAATTTACATATACAACCTTACACCAATTTACATATACAACCTTACACCAATTTACATATACAACCTTACACCAATTTACATATACAACCTTACACCAATTTACATATACAACCTTACACCAATTTACATATACAACCTTACATCAATTTACATATACAACTTACATATACAAACACCAATTTACACCAATTTACATATACAACCTTACACAATTTACCAAGCCTTTCAATTTACATACCTTACAACCATATACAACCTTACACCAATTTACATATACAACCTTACACCAATTTACATATACAACCTTACATCAATTTACATATACAACCTTACATCAATTTACATCCACATGTGTATTTGATTTGAAAAAGAATTTAATCAAAAGTAAAACAAAATGAAATGAAAGAAAAGAATTGTTTGTTATATTGTATCTTTTACATGTTTAAATGTTAAATTATGTATATACAAACTTATAATTTATATATACTTATTATATGCATCACAAACCACAAATCTTGGCATAGATCATCTCTCTTGTTCTGTACACAATGAATTTTACTTGCAGACAGACACCGCAGTTTCAAACTTCGATTGCCATCAATTCGAAGAGATATTCGTACAAAGACTAAAACACTGGAAATCAAAATACAAGATCCTGAAAATCCAACAATCCCTGAAGAAATGCCCCTTAATCAGCTTCCAATTCCTGATCAGGAAATTCCTCCCAATTCTCCTCCAATACAAGCAAAACGAAAGGATATGCTTCTGACAGAAAACTATCCAGACACGGATAAAGGAGCACAGCCTGGGTACCTTAGACGTGCGTCTTCGTTAGAGGGGATTGATAAGCAGAAAATGTGTGATTATGATGACAAAGAAAATAATTTATATGGTATGTGGCAATATAATTGGAATGTTTATTTCAACCTTTTTTCAGATAGTATGTGTTTGTTTTGATGATGAGAAAACATGCAAATATACCTTAGATTTAATTCAACAAAATTTTGAGAACCATGTTTCTTATCCATTTACTGAATCAAAGATGATTGAATTTCAGATTATTGTGGGAAATGTTTTCTGTTTTACAGCAAATGTGGTGGAAATGTTGATGTGAATTTTCATATTTCTCTTTGCAGTAGATCAAATTTGTAACATTCATCTGAAAATTTTTTCTATCTTTAGAAAACCCTATAGATTTGTAGCATTAATTTCACATACTTATCTTTATATACTCAACCAAAAAATAACTTTCTTTCAATTTAGATTTATCAGTGAAAAATTACTAGAGTTTTGTTAAAGAAAGGCCAAAAATGACCCCACCAACCTAACCATAAAGCACAGACACAAAATATTTTAGGCACTTACATTTTTTCTTATCAAAAAAATATTTTGGTCAAATTTACATATCCAAAACTCAAAAGAAAAGTAAAAAAGTGCCTCGTAACTGACCCATTCTATAAATTACAGATCGGAACATATCAAAAATTAATTTTTAGATGTTGGTCAAAAATGTGTTTTTGTTTTAGTAAGTAAGTTTTACTGATTCAGTTAAATTTATACATGTAAAAAAAAGTACAGTTTGTCAGTTGAATTTAGTGAATGTGTAGATATATATATATAGATATATCAAGAAACTGAGATGAATGTATGATTTAGAAGTTGTTTATATACAGTATACTGTAGTCAAATCAGATTTGTAAATAAACAATGGTGAACATTCAAAATATTATATATCTTTATAGTTCAGATAAAATATGCATCTACTTTAAACTTACTGCACCACCACCACCTCATTTCAAATCTTCATGCAACACTCTTAACTCTATTGTTAGAGACCAGACTAAACATATGTAGACCAGATTAAACTGTTGTGTATAGACCAGGCTAGACTGTTATATATAGACCAGACTAAACTGTTGTATTTAGACCAGACTAGACTGTTATATATAGACCAGACTAAACTGTTGTATATAGACCAGACTAAACTGTTGTATATAGACCAGACTAAACTGTTGTATATAGACCAGACTAAACTGTTGTATATAGACCAGAGTAAGCTGCTGTATGTAGACCAGACTAAACTGTTGTATATAGACCAGACTAAACTGTTGTATATAGACCAGACTAAACTGTTGTATATAGACCAGAGTAAGCTGTTGTATATACACCAGACTAAACTGTTGTATATAGACCAGACTATACCTGTGTATAAACCAGACTAAACTGTTGTATTTAGACCAGACTAGACTGTTATATATAGACCAGACTAAACTGTTGTATATAGACCAGACTAAACTGTTGTATATAGACCAGACTAAACTGTTGTATATAGACCAGACTAAACTGTTGTATATAGACCAGACTAAACTGTTATATATAGACCAGAGTAAGCTGTTGTATATAGACCAGACTAAACTGTTGTATATAGACCAGAGTAAGCTGCTGTATATAGACCAGACTAAACTGTTGTATATAGACCAGACTAAACTGTTATATATAGACCAGACTAAACTGTTGTATATAGATCAGAGTAAGCTGTTGTATATAGACCACACTAAACTGTTGTATATAGACCAGAGTAAGCTGTTGTATATAGACCAGCTGTTGTATATAGACCAGACTAAACTGTTGTATATAGACCAGACTAAACTGTTGTATATAGACCAGACTAAACTGTTGTATATAGACCAGACTAAACTGTTGTGTATAGACCAGACTAAACTGTTGTATATAGACCAGAGTAAGCTGTTGTGTATAAACCAGACTAAACTGTTGAATATAGACCAGACTAAACTGTTGTATATAGACCAGAGTAAGCTGTTGTATATAGACCAGACTAAACCAGACCAGAGTAAGCTGCTGTATATAGACCAGACTAAAAATGTTGTATATAGACCAACTAAACTGTTGTATATAGACCAGACTAAACTGTTGTATATAGACCAGACTAAACTGTTGACCAGAGTAAGCTGTTGTATATACACCAGACTAAACTGTTGTATATAGACCAGAGTAAGCTGTTGTATATAGACCAGACTAAACTGTTGTATATAGACCATACTAAACTGTTATATATAGACCAGAATAAGCTGTTGTATATAAACCAGACTAAACTGTTGAATATAGACCAGAGTAAGCTGTTGTATATAGACCAGACTAAACTGTTGTATATAGACAAGACTAAACTGTTATATATAGATAGACTGTTGTATATAGACCAGACTAAACTGTTGTATATAGACCAGACTAAACTGTTGTATATAGACCAGACAAAAGTGTTGTGTATAGACCAGACTAAACTGTTGTATATAGACCAGACTAAACTGTTGTATGTAGACCAGACTTAACTGTTGTATATAGACCAGACTAAACTGTTGTATATAGACCAGACTAGACTGTTGTATATAGACCAGACTAAACTGTTGTATATAGACCAGACTAAACTGTTATATATAGACCAGACTAAACTGTTGTATATAGACCAGACTAAACTGTTGTATATACACGAGAGTAAGCTGTTGTATATAGACCAGACTAAACTGTTGTATATAGACCAGACTATACCTGTGTATAAACCAGAGTAAACTGTTGTATATAAACCAGACTAAACTGTTATATATAGACCAGACTAAACTGTTGTATATAGACCAGACTAAACTGTTGTATATAGACCAGAGTAAGCTGTTGTATATACATCAGACTAAACTGTTGTATATAGACCAGACTAAACTGTATATAGACCAGAGTAAGCTGTATATATAGACCAGACTAAAATGTTGTATATAGACCAGAGTAAGCATAAGACCAGAGTAAACTGTTATATATAGACCAGACTGAGCTGTTGTATATAGACCAGACTAAACTGTTGTATATAGACCAGACTAAACTGTTGTATATAGACCAGACTAAACTGTTGTATATAGACCAGAAACTGTTTTATATATAGACCAGACTAAACTGTTGTATATAGACCTGACTAAACTGTTGTATATAGACCAGACTAAAGTGTTGTATATAGACCAGAGTAAGATGTTGTATATACACCAGACTAAACTGTTGTATATAGACCAGACTATACCTGTGTATAAACCAGAACTGTTGACCAGACTAGACTGTTATATATAGACCATACTAAACCAGTAAGCTGTTGTATATAGACCAGACTAAACTGTTGTATATAGACCAGAGTAAGCTGTTGTATATAGACCAGACTAAACTGTTGTATATAGACCAAACTAAACTGTTATATATAGACCAGACTAAACTGTTGTAGTAAGCTGTTGTATATAGACCACACTAAACTGTATAACCAGAGTAAGCTGTTGTATATAGACCAGAGTAACTAAACCAGACTAAACTGTTGTATATAGACCAGACTAAACTGTTGTATATAGACCAGACTAAACTGTTGTATATAGACCAGACTAAACTGTTTTATATCGACCAGACTAAACTTGTATATAGACCAGACTAAACTGTTGTGTATAGACCAGACTAAACTGTTGTATATAGACCAGAGTGAGCTGTTGTGTATAAACCAGACTAAACTGTTGAATATAGACCAGACTAAACTGTTGTATATAGACCAGACTAAACTGTTGTATATAGACAAGACTAAACTGTTATATATAGACCAGAGTAAGCTGCTGTATATAGACCAGACTAAAATGTTGTATATAGACCAAACTAAACTGTTGTATATAGACCAGACTAAACTGTTGTATATAGACCAGACTAAACTGTTATATATAGACCAGAGTAAGCTGTTGTATATAGACCAGACTAAACTGTTGTATATAGACCAGAGTAAGCTGTTGTATATAGACCAGACTAAACTGTTGTATATAGACCATACTAAACTGAACTAAACTGTTGTATATAGACCAGACTAAACTGTTGTATATAGACCAGAGTAAGCTGTTGTATATAGACCAGACTAAACTGTTGTATATAGACCAGAGTAAACTGTTGTATATAGACCAGACTAAACTGTTGTATATAGACCAGACTAAACTGTTGTATATAGACCAGACTAAACTGTTGTATATAGACCAGACAAAAGTGTTGTGTATAGACCAGACTAAACTGTTGTATAAGACCAGACTAAACTGTTGTAGACCAGACTTAACTGTTGTATATAGACCAGACTAAACTGTTGTATATAGACCAGACTAGACTGTTTTATATAGACCAGACTAAACTGTTGTATATAGACCAGACTAAACTGTTATATATAGACCAGACTAAACTGTTGTATATAGACCAGACAAAAGTGTTGTGTATAGACCAGACTAAACTGTTGTATATAGACCAGACTAAACTGTTGTATATAGACCAGACTAAACTGTTGTATATAAACTGTTGTTGTATATAGACCAGACTAGACTTTTATATAGACCAGTAAACTTGTATATATACCAGATTAAACATAGACCAGAAAACTGTTATATACCAGACTAAACTGTTGTACACCAGAGTAAGCTGTTGTAAGCTAAACTGTTGTATAGACCAGACTATACCTGTGTATAAACCAGACTAAACTGTTGTATATAGACCAGACTAAACTTGTATATAGACCAGATTAAACTGTTATATATAGACCAGACTAAACTGTTGTATATAGACCAGACTAAACTGTTGTATATACACCAGAGTAAGCTGTTGTATATACCAGACTAAACTGTTGTATATAGACCAGACTATACCTGTGTATAAACCAGACTAAACTGTTGTATATAGACCAGACAAAACTGTTATATATAGACCAGAGTAAGCTGTTGTATATAGACTGTAAACTGTTGTATATAGACGAGACTGTTGTATATACATTGACTAAACTGTTATATATAGACCAGACTAAACTGTTGTATATGAACCAGACTAAACTGTTGTATATAGACCAGAGTAAGCTAAACCAGTTAAACTGTTGTATATGGACCAGAGTAAGCTGTTGTATATATACCAGAGTAAACCATATATAGACTAAACTGAGCTTTGTATATAGACCAGACTAAACTGTTGTAATAGACCAGACTAAACTGTTGTATATAGAGACCAAACTGTTGTATATAGACCAGACTAAACTTTTATATATAGACCACACTTAACTGTTGTGTAAACCAGTTGTATATAGACCAGAGTAAGCTGTTGTGTATAACCAGACTACACTGTTGAATATAGACCAGACTAAACTGTTGTATATAGACCAGAGTAAGCTGTTGTATATAGACCAGACTAAACTGTTATATATGGACCAGAGTAAGCTGTTGTATATAGACCAGACTAAAATGTTGTATATAGACCAGGCTAAACTGTTGTATGTAGAGGAGACTAAACTGTTATATATAGACCAGAGTAAGCTGTTGTATATAGACCAGACTAAACTGTTGTATATAGACCAGAGTAAACTGTTATATATAGACCAGAGTAAGCTGCTGTATATACACCAGACTAAAATGTTGTATATAGACCAGACTAAACTGTTGTATGTAGACCAGACTAAACTGTTATATATAGACCAGAGTAAGCTGTTGTATATAGACCAGACTAAACTGTTATATATAGACCAGAGTAAGCTGTTGTATATAGACCAGACTAAACTGTTGTATATAGACCAGAGTAAGCTGTTGTATATACATCAGACTAAACTGTTATATATAGACCAGACTAAACTGTTGTATATAGACCAGACTAAACTGTTGTATATAGACCAGACTAAACTGTTGTATATAGACCAGACTAAACTGTTGTATATACACCAGACAAAAGTGTTGTATATAGGCCAGACTATACTGTAGACCAGACTTAACTGTTGTATATAGACCAGACTAAACTGTTGTATATAGACCAGAATAGACTGTTTTATATAGACCAGACTAAACTGTTGTATATAGACCAGACTAAACTGGTATATATAGACCAGACTAAACTGTTGTATATAGACCAGACTAAACTTTTTTGAGTAAGCTATATACACCAGACTAAACTGTTGTATATAGACCAGACTATACCTGTGTATAAACCAGACTAAACTGTTGCATATAGAGACAAAACTGTTATATATAGACCAGAGTAAGCTGTTGTATATAGACCAGACTAAAATGTTGTATATAGACGAGATTAAGCTGTTGTATATACATTAGACTAAACTGTTATATATAGACCAGACTAAACTGTTGTATATGAACCAGACTAAACTGTTGTATATAGACCAGAGTAAGCTGTTGTATATAGACCAGACTAAACTGTTGTATATAGACCAGAGTAAGCTGTTGTATATATACCAGAGTAAACTGTTATATATAGACCAGACTGAGCTGTTGTATATAGACCAGACTAAACTGTTGTATATAGACCAGACTAAACTGTTGTAAATAGACCAGACTAAACTGTTGTATATAGACCAGACTAGACTGTTTTATATATAGACCAGACTAAACTGTTGTGTATAGACCAGACTAAACTGTTGTATATAGACCAGAGTAAGCTGTTGTGTATAAACCAGACTACACTGTTGAATATAGACTAGACTAAACTGTTGTATATAGACCAGAGTAAGCTGTTGTATATAGACCAGACTAAACTGTTATATATGGACCAGAGTAAGCTGTTGTATATAGACCAGACTAAAATGTTGTATATAGACCAGACTAAATTGTTGTATGTAGACCAGACTAAACTGTTATATATAGACCAGAGTAAGCTGTTGTATATAGACCAGACTAAACTGTTATATATATAGACTAGAGTAAGCTGTTGTATATAGACCAGAGTAAGCTGTTGTATATAGACCAGAGTAAACTGTTATATATAGACCAGAGTAAGCTGCTGTATATACACCAGACTAAAATGTTGTATATAGACCAGACTAAACTGTTGTATGTAGACCAGATTAAACTGTTATATATAGACCAGAGTAAGCTGTTGTATATAGACCAGACTATACTGTTATATATATAGACCAGAGTAAGCTGTTGTATATAGACCAGACAAACTGTTACTATAGATCAGAGTAAGCTGTTGTATATAGACCAATTACTAATAGACCAGACTAAACTGTTATTAAACTGTTGTATATAGACCAGACTAAACTGTTGTATATAGACCAGACTAAACTGATGTGTATAGACCAGACTAAACTGTTGTATATAGACCAGACTATACCTGTGTATAAACCAGACTAAACTGTTGTATATAGACTAGACTATACCTGTGTATAAACCAGACTAAACTGTTGTATATAAACCAGACTAAACTGTTATATATAGACCAGACTAAACTGTTGTATATAGACCAGACTAAACTGTCGTATATAGACCATACTAAACTGTTATATATAGACCAGACTAAACTGTTGTATATAGACCAGACTAAACTGTTGTATATAGACCAGACTAAACTGTTGTATGTAGACCAGACTAAATTGTCATATATAGACCAGACAGAGTTGTATATAGACCAGACTAAACTGTTGTATATACACCAGAGTAAGCTGTTGGATATATACCAGACTAAACTGTTGTATATAGACCAGACTATACCTGTGTAAAAACCAGACTAAACTGTTGTATATAGACTAGACTAAACTGTTATATATAGACAAGAGTAAGTTGTTGTATATAGACCAGACTAAACTGTTGTATATAGACCTGAGTAAGCTGTTGTATATACACCAGACTAAACTGTTATATATAGACCAGACTACACTGTTGTATATAGACCAGACTAAAACTGTTGTATATAGACTAGAAAGCTGTTGTATATAGACCAGACTAAACTGTTGTATATAGACCAGACTGTTGTAAATAGACCAAAGTAAACTGTTATATATATACTGACTGTTGTATATAGACCAGAAAAACTGTTGTATATACACTAGACTAAACTGTTGTATATAGACCAGACTAAACTGTTATGTATAGACCAGATAAACTGTTGTATATAGACTAAGCTGTGTGTATAAACCAGACTACACTGTTGAATATAGACCAGACTAAACTGTTGTATATAGACCAGAGTAAGCTGTTGTATATAGACCAGACTAAACTGTTATATATAGACTAGAGTAAGCTGTTGTATATAGACCAGACTAAAATGTTGTATATAGACCAGACTAAACTGTTGTATATAGACCAGACTAAACTGTTGTATGTAGACCAGACTAAACTGTTATATATAGACCAGAGTAAGCTGTTGTATATAGACCAGACTAAACTGTTATATATATAGACCAGAGTAAGCTGTTGTATATATACCAGACTAAACTGTTATATATAGACCAGAGTAAGCTGTTGTATATAGACCAGACTAAACTGTTTTATATAGACTAGAGTAAGCTGTTGTATATAGACCAGACTAAACTGTTATATATAGACTAGACTAAACTGTTGTATTTAGACCAGACTGTTATAATAGAGCTAAGTGTTATATATAGACCAGACTATACTATAGACCATATAGACTAAACTGTTGTATATAGTATAAACTGTTGTATATAGACCAGACTACACTATTGTATAGAGACCAGACTAAACTGTTGTATAAAGACCAGACTAAACTGTTGTATATAGACCAGACTAAACTGTTATATATAGATCAGACTTATCTCTGATGTATATAGACCAGACTAAACTGTTATATATAGACCAGACTAAACTGTTGTATATAGACCAGACTAAACTGTTGTATGTAGACTGGGCTAGACTGTTGTGTACAGACCAGACTAAACTGTTGTATATAGACCAGACTAAACTGTTGTATATAGACCAGACTAAACTGTTGTATGTAGACCAGACTAAACTGTTGTATATAGACCAGACTAAACTGTTGTATATAGACCAGACTACACTATTGTATAGAGACCAGACTAAACTGTTGTATATAGACCAGACTAAACTGTTGTATATAGACCAGAGTAAACTGTTATATATAGATCAGACTTATCTCTGATGTATATAGACCAGGCTAAACTGTTATATATAGACCAGACTAAACTGTTGTATGTAGACCAGACTAATCTGTTGTATATAGACCAGAGTAAGCTGTTGTGTATAGACCAGATTTATC
The DNA here is from genome assembly GCA_030159075.1 of Atrina japonica. Classification (NCBI taxonomy): domain Eukaryota; kingdom Metazoa; phylum Mollusca; class Bivalvia; order Pterioida; family Pinnidae; genus Atrina; species Atrina japonica. Next base: position 177,555 of record BROG01000219.1, on the reverse strand, counting down.
TCTGATGTGTATAGACCAGACTTATCTCTGAATTACAGTTACAAGGGGTGTCAATTGCATTGCATCTCCTATACTCCAAATGTTTTGATCATTTTAACTTGCTCTACCCTTCAAGATACTCTCCATCTGCCTGAATACACCTTTTAAGCAGGTCAATCCACTTTTGGAAGCACATTTCATACTCTTCAGTGGGGAAACTATTCAAATATTGATAAACAGCAGATCTAAGAGTCACAATGTGTGTATTATGAGTGGATGCATTATGATGCAAAAAATCGGAGGATCTGGAGTCCAGTTTTTGGTTGGCAAATTAGGTAGTAGTTGTTAAATATTTTTAAAATAACGTTTTTTAGATTTCCTGTGACTGTTCTGCCTTTTTTTCAGAACAACATTTTATAGAACTTTCCTGTGACTGTTTTGCCTTTTTGCACTGGAATTTGCATGACAAAGACCCTTGTAAACAAAGAAAATTACATACAAAACCTTGTTCACTGTGTGTAATTGCTTGCCAATACTTAGGTATCTCATATTTTTGGTGGCAAAAGTTCAGTTGGAACTCTTCCGTTTTGGTTCAACATACATAAATATTAATTTGAGGCATCTTCCCATACATAAACATTAATTTAGGGTTTCTTCCTTTATATAGACATTAATTAGGGTTTCTTCCTGTACATAAACATTAATTTAGGATTTCTTCCTTTATATAAACATTACTTTGGGGTTTCTTCCTGTAAATAAACATTCTTCCTGTACATAAACATTAATTTAGGATTTCTTCCTTTATATAAACATTACTTTGGGGTTTCTTCCTGTACATAAACATTCTTCATTAATTTAGAATTTCTTCCTGTAAATAAACATTAATTCAGGATATAAACATTCATTTTGGACTTCTTCCTGTACATAAACATTTATTTTGGGATTTCTTCCCACATATATGTACATCATGCTTTGATAATCATGGTTTCTTTTTATTGATATTTGACTGTGTATGTGTTTTTTTGGTTTCAATTCTATTTTGGATGATTAATACACAAATGAATTGATTACTTAAGGAGAACTTTTATTTAGGAATCTATACAAAGCTTGTTTAAGAACATACAGTGTTCATTGATTTTTGTGTTTAAAGTTTAATTGAATATGATACCATATTGATGTTAGCTCATATTTTTTTAAACTAATGTGTACAGAATGTTGAATTGATTTATTGTTTTATCGACCTACTGTTCCTTAACATCACAAAGAAATAAAATGACCTGAAAATGCACCTGAAGGTTGGTGAGGTAGCTACAGTAACATTGTATAGTAGGTTTGTATCATGTTTCTTGATATGTCTATTGTCTTATAGTAGGATTACTTTGTACTGTGTATCATGATATTTCTGTTGATGTTACAGTAACATTGTATAGTAGGTTTGTATCACATGTCATGATATTTCTGTTGATGCTACAGTAATATTCTATAGTACATTTGTATCATGTTTCATGATATTTCTGTTGATGCTACAGTAACATTGTATAGTAGGTTTATATCACATGTCATGATATTTCTGTTGATGCTACAGTAATATTCTATAGTACATTTGTATCATGTTTCATGATATTTCTGTTGATGCTACAGTAACATTGTATAGTAGGTTTGTATCACGTAACATGATGTGCCTATTGTGTTACTTAATTCAGGGAGCTTGCCCTCAGTACAGATGGCCTCTATGTCCTCGGTAATCAGTGAAGGTAATCTTGTATGTATTGATGTATGTACCATGCACATACTAAAGATATGTATGTATCTGACATATTGTCTTACCTGCATTTTTACTAGGTACTGTGATGTATATAAAGCTGTACTATATATGTCTGTGGTGTATATACACATTTGATGTACAAGTCATTATCAGGTATAATTTACAGACTTGAGTTATCATAGTGAAAGTCAATGTCTCACATCTGTAGTAAAATGATTATAGACTTGCATCCAGCAAAAGTACATGTTTATAGATGTATGATGATACAAAAAAATACAATACACAAAACATATACATGTGGCAGAGTTTTGTAGATGGTGGAGAGACATTCACATAATACATATACAAGTGGCAGAGTTTTGTAGATGGTGGAGAAACATTCACATAATACATATACAAGTGACAAGGTTTTGTAGATGGTGGAGAGACATTCACATAATACATATACAAGTGGCAGAGTTTTGTAGATGGTGGAGAGACATTCACATAATACATATACAAGTGGCAGAGTTTTGTAGATGGTTGAGAGACATTCACATAATACATAGACAAGTGGCAGAGTTTTGTAGATGGTGGAGAGACATTCACATAATACATATACAAGTGGCAGAGTTTTGTAGATGGTGGAGAGACATTCACATAATACATATACAAGTGGCAGAGTTTTGTAGATGGTGGAGAGACATTCACATAATACATAGACAAGTGGCAGAGTTTTGTAGATGGTGGAGAGACATTCACATAATACATATACAAGTGGCAGATTTTTGTAGATGGTGGAGAGACATTCACATAATACATATACAAGTGGCAGAGTTTTGTAGATGGTGGAGAGACATTCACATAATACATATACATGTGGCAGAGTTTTGTAGATGATGGAGAGACATTCACATAATACATATACAAGTGGCAGAGTTTTGTAGATGGTGGAGAGACATTCACATAATACATATACAAGTGGCAGATTTTTGTAGATGGTGGAGAGACATTCACATAATACATATACAAGTGGCAGTTTTGTAGATGGTAGAGAGACATTCACATAATACATATACAAGTGACAAGGTTTTGTAGATGGTGGAGAGACATTCACATAATACATATACAAGTGGCAGTTTTGTAGATGGTGGAGAGACATTCACATAATACATTTACAAGTGGCAGAGTTTTGTAACATATACAAGTGGCAGAATTTTGTACATGTAGATGGTGGAGAGACATTCACATAAAAAATGTTTTTTACAGCTTTAAATGAATATTTTCCAAGGTTATGCAGTTCAGAAATATTTTGAGAAGCCTATTATAGTTGAACAAGTTTGAAAGAGGATGGATGATCTTCTGAAGTAGTAGAGTTTGATACATTGGATACGTTAATTGGTGTCATCAGTTGTTATTGGTTTAAAAATACGATGACAATAATGATGAGGAACAATTTTATGCAAATTGCAGGTTGGAATTGTACACCAGGGCATCGTTTCACAAAGCCTTCTTAAGTGTACGTGCTGTTGTAGGTCTATCGTAGATAAATCTTTGGTTTTACAAGCATTTCACAAACTGGTTATAAGTTAAGATGACTGTGAATAAAATGTAAATCCTGGCATAACTTACTACAGCCATAACCAGTCGTATCTCAATCGTAGTGTTACATTTTGGGAATTGGGATGCAATTTAATTGGACCCAGGGATTCTTTAATTCGGTTATTTTGATCAGAATCATTATTATGTTTAAAAAGAAAGTAGTACTAGCTTTTTTTAAAGAAAAAATATTAGGCTCTTGTCAAATTTATTTGGATTCATTTCTTTGTATTCATTCTAAATTTTATTAATGGTACTGCACAAACTGGACCATACCAGTACCGTATATAAAAAAAGCTATTTTTGTATATACATGCTATAAATAAACCTCATTGGAACAGTCCTCACATGTATAGAAATAAGGTTGGAGAAATTCAAAAATAATTAAATATTTGTGAACACGTACAACGCTATGCCAAATGTATTCGTCAATTTTCAAAATGTGCTTCATAAAATTAAACATTAAATTGTATGGTAAAAACTTACTTACTGTTATCAACACTTGGTGAGATGACCTTTGAACTTTATGACAGCTAATAGTCGACGAGAAATAGATTCATACAATGATTTAATGTAGTTTTCATCGAAGGAATTATAGATGTGTAAAATCGTGTCTAACATTCCCTTAGTGAAGCGCACGGCAAGAACGTTTCCATTACGTAAAAATCGCAAATACTTATGGCATGATGCTGTACATGAAAAATATTTGAAAAACATTCATCTACCTACAAAAATAGAACTATTGGTGGATTATCTAATTTTGTTTTTGCAAAATTAAATAGATGAAGTCATTTATTATTAATCTAACAGATTATAGGGTTGATACAAACAATAAGAATATTTTCGCAGAGCCGAGCAAGGAAAGAACATTTTTGGGAAATTATTAATATTTCTACTTTTGATAGGAAAAATTGAAGATTTTGTACTATTTTGTCAACTTTAAGGATGTACCCTTACTGTGCAAGCGCCTGAATCCCTCCATGGTCATTCTACACAATTAATTAATTGTTGGATTTATTGAGAGGAATAATTTTGTTAGGGGATTTGGTTTTACGCATATCTCAGAACACTTGAAATTTTGAAGCCCATGGACAAACTTTTCTGTGTCAATATGCAGAAATACGCCTAGAAATCAATCTGCATATAAATCACCCTGATTAAAAAAAAAGTTTATTTAGTCAAAAAATCGGGACAGAATTGCGACCCTGTAGCCTCCACAAAATTATGACCTCTTTATCCTAAATAATCTGACCTTAAGTGGTGCTAGAGTTGTAGCGAAAATTAATTAATGTTTAAAATTTTAAAAATATTCTGTGGGTTCCTTATCACAATCTTGCCTCACAATAACCCAGTGTGCAGTGAGGTTTGTATTTTATAACACTTTTGAATAGTATATACATGTACTTATGTTACCCCCTCAACCTCAACTCCCCCTTTCTTGATTCGCCACTGCAATATATTATATTTCTGACCACATAACAATAGTGAAAAATAGATAAGAAAATAAATAATCTGTCTTTGGTCTGCTTGAAAATAAATATTCTGTCCTGAGACAGTATGAAAATAAATAATCTGACTCGACAAAATTTGCCAGTCCCCCCCCCCCCACCTCAGAATGAAATGGTCATCCCCTAATGTATTCTCTAATTTCCAAACTGGTGTTGTAGCAAGACTTTCCCCAGCAACCCCCCCCCCCAAAAAAAAAAACAGACCAGGGTTAGACTTTCCCCAGCAACCCCCCCCCCCCCCCCCCCAAAAAAAAAAAAAGAAAACAGACCAGGGTTAGACTTTCCACAATGGAGTAGCACACCACCATATTATTTCCCCAATACACATTAGGGTATGGGGGGGGGGGGGGGGGGGGGGGGGGGGGGGGGGGGGGGGGGGGGGGGGGGGGGGGGGGGGGGGGGGGGGGGGGGGGGGGGGGGGGGGGGGGGGGGGGGGGGGGGGGGGGTGCTTCCCAAAAATGTTCTTGTGCTTTTTGATTATCACATTGCGACTGGTTTTTATCCCAAATATTGCATTAATTTGATAGACTTATTACATGTATATACCTCTATATATATAAATCTTATAAGAGTAATGCATGACGGGGTCAGGAAAACTGGGTTCGGGAGTATGCTCCTTAATTTTGGAAATTTTAAAACTTGAAATCCAAAAGAGGCATTTTCTAAATTTCAGCCACATATCCAAATATGTTTCCCTGGATTCCAAAATATTAATCAGTTTACAAGCAATTATATAGCTTCCAGACATTAAAAGAAACCCATCTCTATCTCCAGCGTATTTAATTGAATTGATTCCAACAAACAACAAACATTAAACAGCTAAAAGAGCAATATATAACAAAAATTTCCAATTTAAAAATTTCTGAAAATGACATCTTATAGCTTCCAGACACGAAAACTTGATTTCCTTTAAAAAAAAAAAAAAAACAGTTAAAAAGGACGTGTGTCCATACACCCCTCTAAATCCACCAGTGGTTTAACACTAGAGAGTTCTGTTTTACTAGCATAATTTGCGATCAACTTGGTATTTTTTACGACGCCTTTGTGAAACACACATAATCCGAAAGTAGAACTACAGGTAAACGGATCATAAAATGATATGGTGATCGTAAATTAACAAGACTTTGTGAAACGATACCCAGATCACTATACAGTTAAAATATTCATTTCATAAAAAAATGTCTATCAGCCTTTGTGTAGAGAATTTAGAAAAGCAGAATTTGTGCTTGACTTGCACCAGATCTGGCAAATACAGATAAAAAGTCAGTGGTGGAGTTGTTGAGTTTAGGGTTCAAGTGCTAATCAGATGTGAGATATGTATACACTTATTCTCCCTTAAACAATGAGCACAAGAGGTTCAAGTTGTTTCTGTATGTCCATCAGATTCTGTCCCTCACAAAAAAAAAAAATGTGAAGAGAACATTGTTCACAGTGTATGTTGTGATTATGTGTTTGTTGTGAGAAACTGAGAAACCAAAAGACATCTTTTAACTTTTTATACTATATTCATTTGTAAATGTTCTGATCTCTAATCAGGGCAAATTTGTATACAGGCAGGAAAAGTTTACAACGTTAGGGATTTGTATGTAGGCAGGGATAGCAAGCTTTGTGAATTTTATAACCCATTGGTTTGGGATTTTTATGTAAGTTTAGGATAACAAACTTTGTAAATTTAGAACCTCTTAGTATCTCTCCACATTTACCTGTAACATACTGTAACACTGCTGACACAATTCCCAACATTTACCTGTGATATACTGTATCAAAGTTGACACAACTTAACATTTACCTGTATGTACTGTATCACAGCTGACACAACTCTCAACATTTACTTGTGAAATACTGTATCACAGCTGACACATCTCTCAACATTTACCTGTAACATACTGAATCACAGCTAACACAACTCTCAATATTTACCTGTGATATACTGTATCACAGCTGACACAACTCTCAACATTTACTTGTGAAATACTGTATCAAAGCTGACACATCTCTCAACATTTACCTGTAACATACTGTATCACAGCTGACACAACTCTCAATCTTTACCTGTGATATACTGTATCACAGCTGACACAACTCTCAACATTTACTTGTGAAATTCTCTATCAAAGCTGACACATCTCTCAACATTTACCTGTGATATATTGTATCACAGCTGACATGACTCTCAACATTTACCTGTAACATATTGTATCAAAGCTGACACAACTCTTAACATTTACCTGTGATATATTGTATCACAGCTGACATGACTCTCAACATTTACCTGTAACATATTGTATCAAAGCTGACACAACTCTTAACATTTACCTGTGATATATTGTATCACAGCTGACACAACTCTCAACATTTACCTGTAACATACTGTATCACAGCTGACACAACTCCAAAATTTTACCTGTGTTATAATGCATCACAGCTGACACAACTATCAACATTTAACTGTGATATACTGTATCACAGTTGACACAATTTCAACATTTACCTGTAACATACTGTATCACAGCTGACACAACTCTCAACATTTACCTGTAACATATTGTATCACAGCTGACACAACTCTCAACATTTACCTGTAACATATTGTATCACAGCTGACACAACTCTCAACATTTACCTGTAACATACTGTATCACAGCTGACACAACTCTCAACATTTACCTGTAACATACTGTATCACAGCTGACACAACTCTCAACATTTACCTGTAACATACTGTATCACAGCTGACACAACTCTCAACATTTAACTGTGATATACTGTATCACAGCTGACACAACTCTCAACATTTAACTGTGATATACTGTATCACAGCTGACACATCTCTCAACATTTACCTGTAACATACTGTATCACAGCTGACACAACTCTCAATATTTACCTGTGATATATTGTATCACAGCTGACACATCTCTCAACATTTACCTGTGATATACTGTATCACAGCTGACACATCTCTCAACATTTACCTGTGATATACTGTATCAAAGCTGACACATCTCTCAATATTTACCTGTGATATATTGTATCACAGCTGACACATCTCTCAACATTTACCTGTAACATACTGTATCACAGCTGACACAACTCTCAATATTTACCTGTAACATACTGTATCACAGCTGACACAGCTATCAACATTTACCTGTGATATATTGTATCACAGCTGACACAACTATCAACATTTAAATGTGATATACTGTATCACAGCTGACACAACTATCAACATTTAACTGTGATATACTGTATCACAGCTGACACAACTCTCAACATTTACCTGTAACATACTGTATCACAGCTGACACAACTCTCAACATTTACCTGTAACATACTGTATCACAGCTGACACAACTCTCAACATTTACCTGTAACATACTTTATCACAGCTTGCATGACTCTCAACATTTAACAATCTGTATCACAGCTGACACAACTCTTAACATTTACCTGTAACATATCTGTCTTATTATCATGTCTTACCTCGATATCTTGTTATCTAATTATTATGTCTTTACTATATCATGTAGTCTAATATCATTTGTGTTGTGCATCCCACAGCAGTCATTCAACGACGGCTTTGTTTTACAGTGAAACTTGTGTTGAGAGACCACTCTTATTCAGATCATTTTCTGAAAACCATGTAATCAAATAATTGTTGATATAAATACACTTTGTAGACTCTAAAGACCACCTGTCTTTACAGTCCACATTTCAGTTTTCAATCCCATGGAAGCTTTTGAATGATATGTATTTTAGTGTAACATGTCTTGTGAGAACACCTGTTCCACTGTTTTGTTGTCTTGTATCTATCTCTGAGACACACCTTAGGATGATCATAAGTTTTAATTTGAATATTGTTTTTTGTTGTCTTTTTCAATATTGCATGATTCTTGAGCACTATTCAGTGGGCCTACAAATTGTAAGATATTATGTAATCAGAACAGGTATCACAACTTAAAGCCCCTCAATTGCCGATTAGTGTGTCAATTTCACATCAGGATATAACATTCACATAAATTAAACTTCCATATGTTGCTTTGTTTGCAAGTAATACAAGTGTGAGAATAATAAACAACATTTTGTTGGGCCCCACCAGAAGTTGCGTAGTATTCATGGCAACCTCACCTAAGAAAGTTTGTAGATTTGAGAAAATGTTTGTTTTTATTAGAATAAAAAAAGTTTTTTAGAACTACATCCAGTCTACCAGAAATTTTAAACTTTATTTATCTCTTTGAAAGAACCATACAATAGGATACTAAAACATGCCGATAACATGTAAAACATGTAAATTCTCATTTAATCAGAGACAAAGCGTACCCTGTGGATTTTATGTATGAATTGTCTGGTTAAATTGTACCCAGTAAAAACTTAGTTCCGGACAACTTGAACACATATATATATATATAAGACTGATTTCATATGACAAGATTTGTCTCTCAGTGGATATGATACATCTTACATACGAGTTGTCCTGATACCATTTATCATACTAATTAATCTTTCAGTACATTTTGTAGACATTTCCGAAGATCATCGGAAACTAAATAGACGCTATGTTGTGGTTTCCATGTAAACACCAACAATTTTGATGATTATTGGCATCTGTACTCTATTTTCAACAGAAGAGCATAGTCATGGTTTTATGATTGTTAAATACTTTTCTTAAAATTTCTCATGACTTAGACAATGGGTTTTTGACCTTTCATTTTATATATGTCAATCCCTTAAGTGTAATTGAAATAATTCGGAAAAATTTTGATATAAAAATTGAATGAATTTTTCCTGAAATATCAAAATAAAATTATTTATACATGTTAGAGTAGATAATCTAATGATTTGGCCTATATAACTGATTTTATAGATTTAAGGTTGGCATATATATATGTGTAGAAGCTTAGCATGTTTGTGTATACTTGTAAACAGACACTCTTAACCCATTTAGATTTACACATTAAAATATAGGAATAGAAGGAGTTGTATATCTTGAGTTTGTAGATCTATAATGACTATTGTGTTCCATTTCAATTAACATTGTATGGATTTCACCAAGAAATAGTTTGACATGTAACAGTGGAGATAATCACTGTGTATGGCTTTCTGAAGACATGTAACAGGGGAGATATTCACTGTGTATGGCTTTCTGAAGACATGTAACAGGGGAGATAATCACTGTGTATGGCTTTCTGAAGACATGTAACAGGGGAGATAATCACTGTGTATGGCTTTCAAAAAATGTGTTACAGGGGAGACAATCATAGTATATGGGTTTCTGAAGACATATAACAGGGGAGATAATCACTCTGTATTGCTTTTTGGAAGATAATTGCCCTTGTAATTAGTGTCCTTTACATACTGCTTAGAAATTTCCATGAGAAAATTTTCAAATTTGAAGATAAGAGATTATATCAAAACACTGATTATGTTTTTTTTTTTGTGTGGAAACTTTGGTTTAAAGGTATTTCTGTTTCTTTTCATTTTTTTTTTTGTTGTTGTTGCTTTAAATAGTTATTGTCAGAGGAAAAAATAGAGGTAAGATGTCATGATTTTAATTATTTTGTTCTGTTTGTTTTCATTTTATGTTTTTTTGAAATTCATATGTAACATCTTTGCCATTCCAGATTTCTTTTCACAGAGTCCTCATCGTGTACGAGCATTTACATTAGGTGCAAGTGAGTAAATACATCTCTTGGCTTAAGTATCTCTCCAAACAACACCCCCCTCTTTTTTTACACTTTCATAATTTATTTTTAAGCTTTATTTCTAATCAACTAACAATATTTGGGCAGGTGTGAAATCCATTCATAACTTTTTAACATTTTTACATGTATTTTGCCAAACACTCTGATAACTTGCATGTTACCATGTCACAGTATGGGAATGGGTTTGATTATTTGGCTGCTGGCACAGGTAATGTCAATTTTCACATTTGTTTAACATTCAGCTAATTAGGATCATATAGGTCTACCAATCATGCTCTATTAATATTCATGTTTCACACTCCTCCATATTGGTTTGTGCTCCAGTGTTTCAGTTTTTCATTATGATATCGGCAACATGCTTCTGTTAAGATTTGTACGTACAGAATTATATTCTAAGGAAACTGTTGTGGTCATACTTGTTAAAGGAAAGTTATTGTAAATAAGAGGAAAATTCTAAAATGTTCTCCTTGTATTTTTCCATGCTACATTAATAATTCCATCTCCCCTCTAAATACCAGAAAAAAATCCTCACATTCCAAAGAATGGAATTCCTTTAGCATGCTAATTAAGGATCTGCTGTACAATAAATAACAACATGTCATTTTGGAGTTATCGAAAACAAAGTGCATTGGTACTTTGTCATGGGATAAGTTATGATCACCTCAATAAGTGCAGTTTTTCCAGCCATTGCCTATTGTTATTTTGATGCATTGTATCCAAAGGTCCAACAATGAATTGTCATGACTGATATTGTCTGTCCCATTGCTGTGACTGATATTGTGTCACTTTGTCATGACTGATATTGTCATTTGTCATGACTGATATTGTGTGTCCCATTGCCTTGACTGATATTGTCTGTCCCATTGCCATGATTGGTATTGTGTCACTTTGTCATGACTGATCTTGTGTCCTTTTGCCATGACTGATATTGTCTGTCCCATTGCCTTGACTGATATTGTGTGTCCCTTTGTCATGACTGATATTGTCTGTCCCTTTGTCATGACTGATATTGTCTGTCCCATTGCCCATTGTCATGACTGATATTGTCTGTCCCATTGCCTTGACTGATATTGTGTGTCCCTTTGTCATGACTGATATTGTCTGTCCCATTGCCCATTGTCATGACTGATATTGTCTGTCCCATTGCCCATTGTCATGACTGATATTGTCTGTCACTTTGCCTTGACTGATGTTGTCTGTCCTATTGTCATGACTGAATTGATTCAGCATTCTCCTTACTCTCTTGATTTTACTCCATCAGACCTCCATCTACACCCTAAATTGAAAAAGTTGATTCCTAGTACTGTTTCCAGACAGATGATACATGCATGTGAAGTACTTTCTGGACAGTCAATAAAGGGACTTCTTAAAATCAGTTTTTTATCTGAAGTATACTGATAGTCTTATTAACAGAAATGATTGTCTTGAACTTCTGTTTTGGCTTTTTTTTAACTATAACTTAGGTATTGTTAATAATGTTTAAAATTGCATTGAGGCTCTTAAACATTGCTGTCAAAAGTGTATAGACACTTAAGGATATTATGTTAAAAAATAGTGCAATATGTCTCAAAAGACAAATCGTTACATATGAGGCTCAATCCTTATAAGACTCATACTTGCCCTGGCACCATAGAACCTAAAATTACTTAAGTCTAAGAATTTGACTCAACTATGGCAAATCCTAAAATCTGATAGCCTGAGCAGGCCAAGTAGAGAATATTCTCAGACTTACCTTATTCGACTCAGTAAAGGGCCCTGGGCACTACAGGATAGGAAGAAAGGGATGGGCACTTATTGGAACTAATTAATAGTCAGATTGATGTAAAGTAGTTAATTTATATATAAGGCATATTGTTTAAGTTGTTGTAGTGGCACTAGGGAAAAACTGTTACTTAAGTTTTTCTGGTCCACATTGCCTTGTCAACTGGCTAAAAGATACTTGATCGTGTGTGAAAAGGGGAGGGGGCACTTATAGGGACATGGGTGCTTATTTGGTCAAATAGGGTAAGTAAACTCTCAAGTTTTATGGTGCCAAGCCCTGATATTCCTTGTTACATGACTAAAATCCTAATAACATTGTTACAAATCTACATCATAGGTAAAAAATTACCTAAGCCAAGGATCATTGTGAAATAGTTTCAAGGTTATGGGGTCAAATGTCAAGGCAACAGAGATTTACAGTAAAATAATCAGTATTTAAATCAACTGATTCAAATATTTACTTTTTACTAAAAACCAATAGGTCAGTTTTAACCAAACTTGATATGAATATCCATATATTAAGTTGCTGCAAGGTTTTAAATAAAAGGACCTATATGGGCTTTGAAATAGACCCAAAAAAGGCCCAAACTTCTTAGATCTTTGAAATGTTCTTCTTATAATCCATTGGTCAGATTTCTTTTAAATTGGTATGTGTTATTATTTAGTCAGTATCTACAAAGTTTATAAATGAAAACAGTTCCAATAAAAAGCATACAGTTTTGTATAAGTGGACTGATAGCTCAATATAATCAACGTTTTGTATACATACACAAAACTACACATATTATAATGTTTTTATCTGTATCATCAGATTGCATGCAATCGTTGTAGCAGATGGATTCAACGAGAGCACAGCTCAAGTTGAATCCATCCGCTACAAAGATCAAGTGCAGTCTGATGATACGGATAGAAACATTTGTGTGGTTTTGTATTTATTACATGTCCCTTATTTATCTATATGTGAACACAAATTCATTCCGATTTTAACGACGCCATAGATATTTTGGATGACATGAATGCTATTTAGAAAAGTAGCTCCAGTGAAATTTCTGTATCCAACTATGTGCAACACGATATTACGTATTGCACGGGCGTATTGAACTCTGTATTGTTACTGTATAATTACACATACATGTAACAAAAAGATATATAAGAAAGTTGTAGGAATGATCAAACCTTCAAATCTTAACTAAGAGAATGTTTAGCTTTCATGTTCTTGTAAATAGATTTTTTTTTTATTTATCATGTTGTAAATCCTAATTTAAAGTGGTTAGGAAGAAGTCTGTTTTTCAGCAAAGCTTTTGTTATTGATTTAAATTGGTTTGGAGAAGTCTGTTTTTCAGCAAAGCTTTTGTTATTGATTTAAATTGGTTAGGAGAAGTCTGTTTTTTAGCAAAACTTTTGTTATTAATTTACATTTGTTAGGAGAAGTCTGTTTTTCAACAAAGCTTTTGTTATTAATTTAAATTGCTTAGGAAGAAGTCTGTTTTTCAGCAAAGCTTTTGCTATTGATTCAGGTGTGATTACAACACCTGAAATGATGTAATTGTTTAATACATATCAAAGAGAATCTACAGTATATAAAAGGTATCAATACTAATTTAGCTAATGATTTATTTGCATATGTTTATTGATTATTCTATTATTAATTACTTAATTATTATTCAGCGTGGAGCTATAGCAAAATCGTGGCATTCAGAGACCAGCTGATGCCCACATTCAATTGTTCTAAGTGAAGCTTGTTATTACCTGGAGTATAAATCTACCTGTGATAATATTAACAATATTTATCTGGTACCCCAAGATGAATTAGAAAAATAGTGTTGGGATATAAGTATATAGATTTGTATAAAGTGACATCACTGCACTCCCTTGGGTCACAGTAAATCAGGCCTAATTAAGGGGACACAACTCTTCCATACATGAACGTCACATGTAATGTTATATGTGACCAGATAAAAGATCCTTTATTACATTGGCTAGAGTACGTAGCTTAGGTGATATATTATGGCATTTCAGAACAACTTGTTATATGTCTAAATAGCTACATATTTATAACCTTTAAAGGAACATTAGCTTTCCAAAATAAATGATTTCAGTATTTACTACATAGTCTGATGAGAGATCTACACAGGTACAATGTATATATGTTCCTATATAATTGTGAAAATAAGGTCAGATCCTTAGCCAGATGCATATTCAAATAATATTTTTGAATTAATCATTTGCAAACAAATAAATTCCAAACTGGGTTTCTCAAGCAATTTTCACAAAATATATAGGAATTTGAGAATTTTTATGCCTGTGTATATCTCTTTTTGTTATTGTTCATCACTCGTAGTAGTAAAAAAAAGAAAATGTTTTGGGGAAAAACATAGCTAATGCCCCTTAAAATAATTGTGGATCACTCGCGTTGGCCTTGTGGAAGAACATTAAAATTACAAGTGGGAAGATCTTGCTTGAATTCCCAGGTTTGGCTCCTTTTAAGGAAAAGGGTCATGTGACCAGAATGTCAATATATTAATATAAACTGGAAGTGATGTTCGCAATCTAAACAAAAATGACAGACAACACTAATTTGTACACAGAAGACATAAATTGAACGATACATTCATATCAAGAAGTAAATTAAGTTGTTCTTTATGACAAAAGTAATATAAGTCATGTGATTTTGTGTCAGCTATGAAACACAGCATCACATTGTCTGGCATCTTTTGTCCCTCTGTTGGTTTCTCTGGGTGCAGTCACATTTTGACATAAATTATCATTACTTCCTTATTGTATATGATACTTTTGTGAAACTTACAGGGAAGCTTCATTGTGATGAGGTGCATTGCCCAGTCAAGGTCATGTTCAAGGGCACACTCAGGTCAAACGGTAGTCTTCTCTTAAAGAATTTTTTGTTAAAAAATACTCAATTTCGGCATACTTCAAGGAGTTATTTCTTCGCTATATACCCTCAACTTGTTTTATTGACTCTAAATAATTCTTAACCATTCTAAATTGATCATTTACAGAAAAAAAAAATTTGATGACTAAATTTTTTAGTGACCGAATTTAAGATTTAAGTGTTTTATTATAAAAATTTGGTATTTTGGTGTCACAGTTTTCAATTTTTCATCCTCTTTATCCACCAGCTCTAATAAAAGCATAAAAACACATTGATTCCTTGGTGTTTGATAAATTTTTACCAAGTTACATAGAAAATTATGAGTTTTGTAAATAAATGACTAATGAATAGGACAGCTGATGAAAAGAATAAAATTCTGGAAAGGGGCATAACTCCTGCATATGTAAATATCTTTTATATACCCACAAATGTGCCAGATTATTCATTTTGTTAATTCATACACTCATTATGAATAAGTATACAGAAAATAAACTTTTTAAAAATTTGTAATGCTGTTTCATTTGTCTAGCCCTAGTCATACAAAGTGATTATCTAAAGTCTTTTAGATTAGTCTTGGTATGTAAATTCTTACTGTGTTAAGCCATAAAATAGGTCCAAATATGTGGCACTTCACCTAAAGATGGTGACATCTCCATGTAAGTAAAAAAATCTTGATGGAATGTAAATCAACAATATAAAAAACAAACAACAGGATTTCATATACACAAACAAACAAAAGGTTTTCATATACATAAACAAACAAAATGTTTTTGTATACATAAACAAATAAAAGGTTTTTGTATACATAAACAAATAAAAGGTTTTCATATACATAAACAAATAAAAGGTTATCATATATATAAACAAACTAAAGGTTTTCATATTGTTATGAGGTTAGAATTACCCTAAAATATGCCAGCAAAAATCAAGAACACAGTAAAGTAAATGTATAAATTTTATTAACAATAAAAAAAATAAAAACTTAATCTAAATGATAGTTTACAGTAATTAAAATCAAAACTCACAGTTCAGTTCAAGTTCAGAGATCCACACAAATACACAATAAATTCCAATCCGAATGTAATATTAAAATGATCCACTCCAATGCACAATAAATTCCAGTTTGTATGTAATATTGATGTGCACTATTCTCGTATAAATCCCAATATAAAAATGTGGTCTGCTCTCCTGTAACTTGGTCTTAAAATAGTTCCAGCTGTTCTAAACTTGTTCTAAACTTGTTCTGCCCAAAGACCTGGCCATCTCTATATATATACTCTAAACATTTCTAGAAATAACTAGATAGGAATAATCAAGAAAATGGTCTTTGTAGCACATACAGGAAAGTCCCTATGGCTAAAAATAGTAACATGATGATAGAGTTAGAATGTCCTTGAATGAACACACAAACAACTGATCTTCCAGAAAGGTCCAGATGCAATAAGTTCAACAAGTCCAAATAATTGTAAACAAGCACCCATCAACCCTCATAACAATATACAGAAACAAAAGATTTTCATATACATGTACATAATTTTCAGTAGAAGATACAATGTTTCGGGGTCAAAGATGCTGGCACCAAATAAGGATATAAGTCTACTAGGCCAGCATTCTGTTTCTGACAATGTTTATTGTGATAGTCTTTAACACTGATTTCTTTAGACATTAGTCCATTGTTTCATCCATCTTCAGAAGAGTATTAAAAACATATACCTTGTTTATGATTGTTGTGATATGAAAATTCAAAAAAGGAGTTCAAAGGTCCCTTTAAAGGAATACATCAAAATGAAATTAATTGTTTAATCAGTTATCAGATTGTCAGAATGACATCAAATACCATTCAAATATAACAAGGGTTCCATTGCACCATTCAGTTGCAGATTCCTTTTAAAATTAAAGATGACAACAAGCAAATTGACTTTGAACTAGTGCATTCATTATGGATACAATAGCACATTTTGTAATGTTATTAAATAAGAAAAACAAGGGCATTCATAGATATAAGAATCACAGTAAATGCAGTACAAACTACCAGACTGTGTGACATATGTGTATTGTATATCAATTTTGTTATGCTTTTAATTTCTTTGATAGATAAAAGCAATGCAAAAAAAAAAAAAAAATGATCATAATATCACAAAATTTCACCGTATGTTCTGGTATTAGAACAAATCTTTCCCATATATTCTGGATTATAGCTAAATATTTTACCATATGTGCTGGTTTATAACCGCAAATATGTATGATGGTTTATAGCCAAATATTTTACCATATGTGCTGGTTTATAACCCCAAATTGGACTATACATGTATGTGATGGTTTATAGCCATATATTTTACCATATGTGCTGGTTTATTTAGCCCCCAAATTTAACTATATGTGATGGTTTATACTAAATATTTTACCATAAATGATGGATTATATACCCTGGAATTTTGCTGATTAACTGCTCCATATTTCACATTTGCTGATTTATATCCTGAAATTTTATATTTGCTGGTTTATTGCCCAAATTTTGCAATATGTACTGGTTTATTTCCCCAAATATTTTAATATGTGCTGGTTTGTATCCCAAAATTTACCATTTATGCTGCAATTTTGGCAAAATATTTAAAATATGTGCTAGATTATAGCCAAAATTTTGCCATATGTGCTGGTTCATTGCCCCAAATTTTTCAATATGTGCTGATTTATAGCCCAAAATTTACCATTTATGCTGCACTATTGCCAAAATGTTTACCATACACTATGTGCTAGATTATAACCAACATTTTGCCATACGTGCTGGTTTAGAGCCTGCAAGTTTACAGTATATGCTGGTTTATTACCCAAAATGTTACTGTATGTAATGGTAAATAGCCCAAAATTTACCAAATAGTAATGATATGCTCAGTTATAGCTCAAAATGGTACTGTAGTGATGATTTAAAGCCCCAAATTTTGCCATATGTACTAGTTTATAGCATAAATCTGACCACAAATGCTGATTTATAGCCCCAAATTTTAGTGTATTCACTGGCTTAGTAAATTGACAATAGTCAGAGATAGGATACAGTTAATTGTCAATAGTCAGAGATAGGATACAGTTAATTGTCAATAGTCAGAGATAGGATACAGTTAATAGTCAATAGTCAGAGATAGGATATAGTTTATTGTCATAAGTCAGAGATAGGATACAGTTAATAGTCAATAGTCAGAGATAGGATATAGTTAATTGTCATTAGTCAGAGATAGGATACAAATAATAGTCAATAGTCAGAGATAGGATACAGTTAATTGTCAATAGTCAGAGATAGGATACAGTTAATAGTCAATAGTCAGAGATAGGATATAGTTTATTGTCATAAGTCAGAGATAGGATACAGTTAATAGTCAATAGTCAGAGATAGGATACAAATAATAGTCAATAGTCAGAGATAGGATACAGTTAATTGTCATAAGTCAGAGATAGGATACAGTTAATTGTCAATAGTCAGAGATAGGATACAGTTAATTGTCATAAGTCAGAGATAGGATACAAATAATAGTCAATAGTCAGAGATAGGATACAGTTAATTGTCATAAGTCAGAGATAGGATACAGTTAATTGTCAATAGTCAGAGATAGGATACAGTTCAATAGTCATTGTCAAATAATAAGTCAGAGATAGGGATCAGAGATAGTTTATTGTCATAATAAGTCAGAGAGATAGGATACAGTTAATAGTCAATAGTCAGAGATAGGATACAAATAATAGTCAAATAATAGTCAATAGTCAGAGATAGGATACAGTTAATTGTCATTAGTCAGAGATAGGATACAAATAATAGTCAATAGTCAGAGATAGGATACAGTTAATTGTCATAAGTCAGAGATAGGATACAGTTAATTGTCATAAGTCAGAGATAGGATACAAATAATAGTCAATAGTCAGAGATAGGATACAGTTAATTGTCATTAGTCAGAGATAGAATATAGTTAATTTTCAATAGAGACAGGATACACCGGTACTTAATTATCAATAGTTAGAGATTGAATAAAGTTAATTTTCAATAGAGAGAGGATACAGTTAATTGTCAATAGTTAGAGTTAGGATACAGTTAACTGGTACATGTAAGTAGTCATGAGAATGAAGCAGTTAATAGTTGAAGATGCTTGATAAAGGGAAATAGTATGGAGCATACAAACTATAAGTAATGTTCAGCTTTGTGATGGTCATCTTCCTGCATTTGTCCTGCATTTTTGTATAGCCCCAGGCTTAATTTGTTTTCTTGAATTTCAGATAAGAATATTTCTACTAATCTAAAACAATTTGCAGTATTTTTATGTTAAAAATTAAAATATACCTGTGGTGATAGATGTGTAATCCTGTTTTGATTTTAGCTCATTTAGGATTTGTTTTCATAAGAACAGCCTTGGAAACTTTTGATCTGCATCCATATGATCTAAAAAGCAATGTCTTAGGACATATCCAAGGGTAAGGTAAGTCTTAAGTAAGTTTTATAAACATGCCTGCAGATTCAAATTTTCACCAATTCATGTGATGTATTTTCAATAATTTACAGGAATGGGAAACCATGTCAAACCAAATTGTATAAACCAAGCCTCAAGTGACTCAGAACTTGCCAAACATCGAGCCAAATATTTCACTGATAGTCTTAACAACTTGACTACAGACTTTCACACATCTTTTGACAAGGATTCATCACTTCAGAATACCAAGGGACTTTTCTTGCCAAATGTACAAAATATGAAACACAATGTGTCTGAAAAAGTTGCACAGGTAAGATATGTTTATGTCACAGCAAGTAAACTAAGGTTACAGTAGCTGGCTTCAATACTAAATGTCTATCACCTTTGACTAGCATAGGTTTATGTGTGTGATTGTGTGTGTGTGTGTTTGGCTGACTGTCTGTCTGTGCCTCTGTGTGTGTTTGCCTGTGTATGTGTGTGTATGTGCCTGTGTGTATATGTGTTAAATCAATTGTATCATATTACTTCTGTGATTTTTTTTCACTAGTCAGTTGAGTTAGATATCGTGATGAACCAATTTACTTGAATGCTAATGTATGGAAGATATGATTATTTGATTTGTAAGTGGTATAGGTTTGAAATTAGATAATTTATTGTTTGTCAAGTTTCATTTCCAGGGGATAAAATGGCTTTCCAGGTAAGTTGGTTAGTGACAGTGGTTTTGTGTGATTTCAGAATAATGATGACAACATTGCCACAGATGACCAAAAGATTATATGTTAGTGAAAACTTTGATGTCTGTATCATAATTATAAAGGGCGCAATGTTACTTTGGACTAAATATCATATATTCAAGTCAGTTATAGCTGGTTCTATCACAAGTGTAATACTTAGAGAGACATTATTTGTTACAAGTGACATATTACCTTGTGATGTATCTCATTTTTCAATACATTGTAGTTTAAAGTAGTCTAATGACAATATTGGTAAATCAGAAAAAAGTGGCTTATATTGTGCACCTTACATTTAAGTGTAATGATAATTAATGTCAGTGAAAACTGCTTGTATGGTGCACCATACATGTCAGAAAATGATATAATGAATATGATACAGTGATCCTATCTACATAATGACAAGTCAACTCATCAACCCCCGAAAAACAATGGACTCTGCTGTGAAAGGATGACTTAGACAAGTCCAAATGTGGCTCTAGGGGTGAATGAGTTAAAGACAGATTTGACAGATAATCAGATGATGATACAGGCATGGTAATACTATGCCAAGCATTATTTATTATATGTGGCCTACTCAAAATTGGAAGGTGTGTTAGGAACTTAGTATTTGTCATTGGTGATTGTCATTGCCTAATGTCATGAAATTTCTAAATATGGAGTAGTGAGTTCTTTGTGAAAAGGATTAAATTGTCATGGTAATGAGCAATCATTTTCTCAAGATTATAGTTTAACCTGAAGCATTTTATTGTTGTCTTGGTTTGTTGTCTGTCAAACTATCATAAAGTCTATGAATCATAAGGGTAGTGTCTTCTAACTTCTAGCTTGGTTACAGAAACAACTCTTTTTAGCTCACCTGAGCCGAAGTCTCAAGCGAGCTATTATGATAACTCCCCGTCCGTTGGTAAACTTTTCGTATTTTCGACTTCTTCTCTGAAACCACAGAAAGGATTTTGATGAAACCTGACAGGAAGCAAGTGCTCAAGGTCCTTTGCCAAGTTTTCAGCCAGATTGGCTCAGGGGTGGATCCAGGATGGGGCAAAATAGGTCCCAAAAGATACACCTCTTTAAAAAAACTTCTTCTCCAGAATCACTGCATGAAATGAAAAACGGATTATTTTTGCGTGATCTACATGGATGTATGATTCAAGTTTGTATGAGGTATTTTCATTCATCTTTGCATGATTTCCTCGATTATCCCCCCTTGTATTCTCTTTGATGCATTCATTTAAAGTGTTTTACTTGTAATTAGGTGAGAAATGTTTTTGAGCAAGAATTTTGTTGAACTTTAAGTTATAGAATTTTTCATGAATTTTTAAGATTACAAAAAGGGAAAAAGGTGCACTTTTCACACTATCAGCTTTTGTTTCAAAACCAATAAAGGAATTTTGACAAAACTTTACAAAAAGCAAGTACTCAAGGGTTTCTACCATTTTTTTTTAGTTTTCAGCCATATCGGCCAGGGATGGATCTGGGGTGGGGCAAAATAGGTCACATAAGGTACTACTATTTAAAAATCTTCTCCAGAACCACTTCATGAATTGAAAAAAAGCAGATTGTTTTCTGAGTGATCTGCAGTATGATTCAATTTTGTATTTTGCATAGAAATCTAAATATTAATTTTTGACATGGTTTTTAAGACTCCAGACTTTGTCATTTTCATTCATTTTTGTATGATTTCCTGAATTATCTCCCCTTGCATTTATAATAATTCATTCATTTTAAGTGTTTTACTTGTATATTGGTGAAGAAATGTATTTGTGGAAGAATTTTACTGGAATGTAATTTTTAAGTATTTTGATGAATTTCTTAAAACAGCAATATTTGTGTTTCTTGGCCAGATCAGCCTACATGTACATATTCTTCTTGGTCTTCTTTCCACATTTGTAGATGGTTCTCGGGTGAGCGATTGAGGCCGTCTTGGGCCTCTTGTTAATTTTTTTTCATTCAGAAGCATACATTAAGTTACCTGACACTTGAACATGTTAAAAGCCCTTTGATTATCAAGGATAACCTTACATATTACTTTGTACAATGATATACAACTCCTGGCTATGATTCATGTAATAAACATATTTGCCAGAATTATCATCACAAACATGTATATATTAAATAGGGAAACAGAATATGTGTATATTAAATAGGGAAAACATAATATGTGGATACAAAATAGGGAAACAGAATATGTGTATACCAAATAGGGAAATAAAATATGTGTATACAAAATAGGGAAACAGAATATGTGTATACAAAATAGGGAAAACAGAATATGTGTATACCAAATAGGGAAAACAGAATATGTGTATACCAAATAGGGAAATAGAATATGTGTATACCAAATAGGGAAAACAGAATATGTGTATACAAAATAGGGAAACAGAATATGTGTATACCAAATAGGGAAAACAGAATATGTGTATACCAAATAGGGAAATAGAATATGTGTATGCCAAATAGGGAAATAGAATATGTGTATACCAAATGGGGAAACAGAATGTGTGTATATTAAATAGGGAAAACAGAATATGTGTATACAAAATAGAAAAACAAAACATGTGAATATCAAATAGGGAAACAGAATATGTGTATATCAAATAGGGAAACAGAATATGTGTATACCAAATAGGGAAATAGAATATGTGTATACCAAATAGGTAAACAGAATATGTGTATACCAAATGGGGAAACAGAATGTGTGTATATTAAATAGGGAAAACAGAATATGTGTATACAAAATAGGAAAACAGAACATGTGAATATCAAATAGGGAAACAGAATTTGTATATATCAAATAGGTAAACAGAATATGTGTATACCAAATAGGGAAAACAAAATATGTGTATACCAAATTGGGAAACAGAATATTTGTATACCAAATAGGGAAACAATATATGTGTATGCCAAATAAGGAAACAGAATTTGTATATATCAAATAGGGAAAACAGAATATGTGTATACCAAATAGGGAAAACAGAATATGTGTATACCAAATAGGGAAACCAGAATATGTATATACCAAATAGGGAAACAATATATGTGTATACCAAATAGGGAAACAGAATTTGTATATATCAAATAGGGAAAACAGAATATGTGTATACCAAATAGGGAAAACAGAATATGTGTATACCAAATAGGTAAAACAGAATATGTGTATACCAAATAGGGAAAACAGAATATGTGTATACCAAATAGGGAAACAGAATATGTGTTTACCAAATAGGGAAAACAGAATATGTGTATACCAAATAGGGAAACAGAATATGTGTATACCAAATAGGGAAACAGAATATGTGTATACAAAATAGGGAAAACAGAATATGTGTATACCAAATAGGGAAAACAGAATATGTGTATACCAAATAGGGAAAACAGAATATGTGTATGCCAAATAGGGAAAACAGAATATGTGTATACCAAATAGGGAAAACAGAATATGTGTATACCAAATAGGGAAAACAGAATATGTGTATACCAAATAGGGAACAGAATATGTGTATACCAAATAGGGAAACAGAATATGTGTATATTAAATAGGGAAAACAGAATATGTGTATACCAAATAGGGAAACAGAATATGTGTATATAAAATAGGGAAAACAGAATATATGTATACCTAATAGGGAAACAGAATATGTGTATACCAAATAGGGAAACAGAATATGTGTATACCAAATAGGGAACAGAATATGTGTATACCAAATAGGAAAACAGAATATGTGTATACCAAATAGGGAAAACAGAATATGTGTATACAAAATAGGGAAAACAGAATATGTGTATGCCAAATAAGGAAAACAGAATATGTGTATGCCAAATAAGGAAAACAGAATATGTGTATACCAAATAGGGAAAAACAGAATATGTGTATACCAAATAGGGAAAACAGAATATGTGTATACAAAATAGGGAAAACAGAATATGTGTATACCAAATAGGGAAACAGAATATGTGTATACCAAATAGGGAAAACAGAATATGTGTATGCCAAATAGGGAAAACAGAATATGTGTATGCCAAATAGGGAAAACAGAATATGTGTATACCAAATAGGGAAAACAGAATATGTGTATACAAAATAGGGAAACAGAATATGTGTATACCAAATAGGGAAACAGAATATGTGTATACCAAATAGGGAACAGAATATGTGTATACCAAATAGGAAAACAGAATATGTGTATACAAAATAGGGAAAACAGAATATGTGTATACCAAATAGGGGAAACAGAATATGTGTATACCAAGTGTATACAAAATAGGGAAACAGAATATGTGTATACCAAATAGGGAAAACAGAATATGTGTATACCAAATAGGGAAACAGAATATGTGTATACAAAATAGGGAAACAGAATATGTGTATACCAAATAGGGAACAGAATATGTGTATACCAAATAGGGAATACAGAATATGTGTATACCAAATAGGGAAACAGAATATGTGTATACCAAATAGGGAACAGAATATGTGTATATACCAAATAGGGTATACCGAAAACAGAATATGTGTATACCAAATAGGGAAAACAGAATATGTGTATACAAAATAGGGAAAACAGAATATGTGTATGCCAAATAAGGAAAACAGAATATGTGTATACCAAATAGGGAAAACAGAATATGTGTATACCAAATAGGGAAAACAGAATATGTGTATACAAAATAGGGAAAACAGAATATGTGTATACAAAATAGGGAAACAGAATATGTGTATACCAAATAAGGAAACAGAATATGTGTATACCAAATAGGGAAAACAGAATATGTGTATGCCAAATAGGGAAAACAGAATATGTGTATGCCAAATAGGGAAAACAGAATATGTGTATACCAAATAGGGAAAACAGAATATGTGTATACCAAATAGGGAAAACAGAATATGTGTATACAAAATAGGAAAACAGAATATGTGTATACAAAATAGGGAAAACAGAATATGTGTATACCAAATAGGGAAACAGAATATGTGTATACCAAATAGGGAACAGAGTATGTGTATACCAAATAGGGAAAACAGAATATGTGTATACCAAATAGGGAAAACAGAATATGTGTATACAAAATAGGGAAAACAGAATATGTGTATATTAAATAGGGAAAACAGAATATGTGTATACCAAATAGGGAAACAGAATATGTGTATACCAAATAGGGAACAGAATATGTGTATACTGTATACCAAATAGGTAAAACAAATAGGGAATATGTGTATACCAAATAGGGAAAACAGAATATGTGTATACAAAATAGGGAAAACAGAATATATGTGTATACCAAATAGGGAAAACAGAATATGTGTATACAAAATAGGGAAAACAGAATATGTGTATACAAAATAGGGGAAAACAGAATATGTGTATACCAAATAGGGAAAACAGAATATGTGTATACAAAATAGGGAATACAGAATATGTGTATACCAAATAGGGAAACAGAATATGTGTATACCAAATAGGGAACAGAATATGTGTATACAAAATAGGGAAAACAGAATATGTGTATACAAAATAGGGAAAACAGAATATGTGTATACCAAATAGGGAAAACAGAATATGTGTATACCAAATAGGGAAAACAGAATATGTGTATACCAAATAGGGAACAGAATATGTGTATATTAAATAGGGAAAACAGAATATGTGTATACCAAATAGGGAAAACAGAATATGTGTATACCAAATAGGGAAAACAGAATATGTGTATACCAAATAGGGAAACAGAATATGTGTATACCAAATAGGGAACAGAATATGTGTATATTAAATAGGGAAAACAGAATAGGTGTAATGTATGATGTGATAAAAAAAAAAAAGAAAACAATACAAGCATCTTTATTCAGATGATTAATTTCAATTCAACTGAATATTGTGGACTTTTTAGTCACTACATTATCAGACCCACATTGTGCAGACATGACCGAAAACAAAAGGAAGAAAAAATGAACAATTCTAATACAGATAATCAATATTCATTCAACTGAATTTGGTGAACATTTTGTCTAATCAATTTATAAACTATGCAATCTTAAGAACCCTGTAATGCTATTATAACCTACTACTTTTAATCAATAGGAAACACTGGTGTACATGTGTTTCTAGTTCAGTTTATATAAGGGTTTTGTGATGGCAAGAAAATTTAAAGATTTTTTCAGCATATTTAAAATAGTGTATTACATCACACTCAGCAATTTTTGGTAAGTTAAGGAGAAATCCTGGTTACATTATACCCAGGAAGAGACCACCGGACTTCTGCTAGAAACTGGAAAACTTTCTCACAAAATCAGCTTAGGTTCCAGTTAATCTCAAAGCTGTGTTGATTTGGAGGTGAGAGACTTCATGTTATGCTTTAAGCACTCAGTCCTACAATTTATAGCTGATGTTTACTAAATCTTTGTAAGTTTATTGACAAATTCATCTGTCAGGAAGTTTCCGAGGTTTACTAAATCTTTGTAAGTTTATTGACAAATTAGTCTGTCAGGAAATTTTCTGTATGGATCTTAGCCGGTGATTATTACCGATTCCGCAATTTATATCTGCTTTTCCGTAGTCTAAATATAGATATATAATCTTAAATCCAGAGCGTCTTAATGAATTATAGATGTAACAAATGCTGCTTCTATGAGAGGAATTTTGTTCAACTATTTCCAACATTGGGTAGTGCATTTTGTATTTTTTTTTTACAAAGTTGGTAATATTATTTGTTATGGACCTGTTAAATTCTTGAAAATTTGAATGTTTTCAGATTGAAACTTTTTGATGTGTCACATAAAATCAATATTTGGTCCTTGTAATTGATATTTTTGAGATATTTTGTTTATCTGTAATTCAAACCAAGCTCTTTCAGTTGTTTTAAATGCTTTAGAAAACTTTACTTTTATTACATATTTTGTAAGTGCATTTGGAATCTTAAACATTATTTTCAATAATTTGAAAAGTAATTAGAAACGCAGTAAGCAACCCATTGTTGTCGACATATCCACATGTTGTGAGGTTTTCTGAGCTTGAAATCTCATTTAAGGATTATCATGAAATAATTATCATCCATAGATGTAGATTGGGGTATCAGAAAAGTATGAATTGCAGGTATACTTAATCAGAAGTGACGGTTAACACATGATGTGTATTGCAGTTTTGAGTTTACCTCTGTATTTAAATGTCTATTATATCACCAAATGGCTGAATATTACTGTGTGTTGTCACTCCTCTACTCTTTAACTCATTCACCCCTAAAGACACATTTGGACTGGTCTATGTCATTGATTTTACAGAAGAGTCCACTGTTCTTTGGGGGTTGATGAGATAAAAACTTGAAGTTTATCAGCTACACATGTGAGTTTGGTTAGATTTTCTAGGCTGCAATCATAATTATAGACCCACCATGAACTGGTGCATAATGATTTGGATATTATAGACCCTATTGATGTTTCTTGCCTTTATTAAAGGAACACACACTTCTTGTACGTATAAATACACACACACATACACACATTTATCTCATTATATTGGCCAAAAGGCTTTGTAATTTTTCACAGTGGTCAATGCCATTGTGGCTGATCAGGCCTTTGTCAGTGGGGAAGGTTAAGGAAACCTTTGAGGACCCAAAAGGAAAAGGAAATATAAGTCTGCAGATATGTGTGATGATTTTCCAAATTACAAATGTAGATAACAAGTAATTAATCCAAATGTCCAAGTAGCTGTTAACTTGGTAAACTTTTGATGTGCAAATACCAAAAGTTAGTATATACAGTAAAACTGGGATAGAGCAAATTATAAGCATAACTCATTATACATTTATAGTGAAATCTTAACATAATTTTTTTAGGAATTTCTTGTAAAAAAGCATAATTGCTGTACAATAGAAACCTTCTGGGCATGTATACCAAAGTGCATGTAATCATGTCAGTTTTACAGAAAAATATCATATGATTATTTATTGTAATAGTAATATAATTCTATCAGAAATTTTGTATCTCTTGTAAGTTGTATGATTCAGGAGATTAATTAAAAATATCTTTGAATTTGATTTAAAAAAAACTTTGTTATAAAAATTGATTTCATATTTACTTTAAGTCAAGGGGAACAGAAATTGCTTCTTTATAAATGTAAATTCTTAATAAGCATGTTAGGTATGAACACAAATTTTGTGTGTAGAATTTTAAAGAATCTGCCATGGAAATCATTTTCACTTTGCTCCCTGTTTTTGAAATATTACATTCCAGGCTTATGAGGTTTTCCATGATGTTTTTGATGCATTACATTTCACGGCTTCTGGGTTTTTTTTATGGTTTTTCTGTTTGTTTCCTGGTTTTGATGTACAGTGAAACCTGTATATAGGGGCCACCCAAGGACCAGAAAATGTTGACCCTTATACACAGGTTCAATTAAACTGAAGTATGCAGTCTAGGGACTTGAAAAAAGTGACCTTTATAAACAAGTTACCCTTATATAGAGGTGGCCACTATGGCAGGTTTTACTGTATTCCATTCCAGGACATTTATGGTTTTCCCTGTTTTTGATATATTACATTCCAGGGCATTTGTGGCTTTCCCTGTTTTTGATGTACTGTATTCCGGGGCTTATTTGGTTTTCCCTGATGTTTTTGATGTATTACATTCCAGGGCTTATGTGGTTTTTCCCTGGTTTTGATGTACTACATTCCAGGGCTTATTTGGTTTCCCCTGATGTTTTTGAAGTATTAATTTCCAGGGCTTATGTGGTTTTCCTTGATGTTCCTGATGTATTTCATTCCAGTCTTATGTGGTTTTCCCTGTTTGTGATGTATGAAATTCCAGTCTTATGTTGTTTCCCCTGTTTTTGATTTATTACATTCCAGGGCTTATGTGGTTTTCCCTGATGTTTTTGATGTATTACATTCCAGGGTCGATCAATGAAGAGCCAGATTGAAGAACTGGTAAAGTATAATACTTTTGATATAGACAACCACCAAGATCCTCCTCCTTTGTATGTTAGTCTAAAATGATCAAAGGACTTAACTCTTTTAGTTGGGTAATCTGTTGTTGAAATCAACAGAAATAGTTGCCTTAACATTGATAGTTGATTTATACTAATATATTGTTTTTTCTTCCATTTGATTTAAAAGAATGAACTTGTAAATGTGGTTGTATCATTTTTCTGTTTCATGAAATATTATTTCACCTACATGAATCAGCAAAAGAACATGTTTGTGCATGGTTTTACTGCAATATCATTTCTGAGAGGTATAGATCAAATTTCAGAAAATTAAAATGTTAAATTTACATGTACAAATTGAGTACTATGCAAATGTCTTTGAGATATTTATCATGATTTTGCCATTATGCATTCTTAACTTTACTTTGTAAATTGCTAATTGTATACAAAACCTGCAATATTATTCAAATTCTCAGAATTCTTGAAATTTGAATGCATTTCAATCTTTAATCAAATTTGCATGCTTATTGTTGTATTTATTGTTAGCTCAGAAATAAACAATGAAACTTTTCCTGATCAGTTGCATTGATATTGATACAAAATAGCCTACATTATACGAAAAATTGATTCATTATATTTCTTATACTGTAGAACCTATCTGGGTATCTCGTCTATCAAAGAAATCTAGTGTTTCATATATTGCACAACATGTTTTCAATCTCTTCAGCTCATAATTTATTTTGACCAATAAAACAGGACAGGTTTCTGTTTTAGCATAGAATTACCTAAATAGTTTTAATCTTTAACTGAAAAGCCAATTAAACAACTGTTTCAGGGATTCTGAATATATGGTTATCTGGCAGTAAATTAATTTTGTTCTGTATCAACAGTATTCCTATAGACCTTTGATTATAATTCCTTGAAAATATTTAACCAACACTCCTATAGGCCTTTCATGATAATTCCATGAAAAGGTTTAACCCATTCAGCCCTAAAAACACATTTGAATTGGTCTGAATCATTGATTTACAGAAGAGTCCATTGTATTTTGGTGGTAAATGAGTTAACCAACACTGCCATAGGCCTTTGATTATAATTCCATGAAAATGTCGAACCAACACTCCCATTGGCATTTCGTTATAATTCCTGGAAAATGTCTAACCAACACTGCCATAGGCCTTTGATTATAATTCCATAAAAATGTCTAACCAACACTCCCATTGGCATTTCGTTATACTCCCATTGGCATTTCGTTATAATTCCTGGAAAATGTCTAACCAACACTGCCATAGGCCTTTGATTATAATTCCATGAAAATGTCTAACCAATACTCCCATTGGCATTTCGTTATAATTCCTGGAAAATGTCTAACCAACACTGCCATAGGCCTTTGATTTTAATTCCATGAAAATGTCTAACCAACACTCCCATTGGCATTTCGTTTTAATTCCTGGAAAATGTCTAACCAACACTGCCATAGGCCTTTGATTATAATTCCATGAAAATGTCTAACCAACACTCCCATTGGCATTTTGTTTTAATTCCTGCAAAATGTCTAACCAACACTGCCATAGGCCTTTGATTATAATTCCATGAAAATGTCTAACCAACACTCCCATTGGCATTTCGTTTTAATTCCTGGAAAATGTCTAACCAACACTGCCATAGGCCTTTGATTATAATTCCATGAAAATGTCTAGCCAACACTCCCCTAGACTTTTCATGATAATTCCATGAAAAAGTTTATCTAACTCTCCTATATGCCTTTTTCATAATTCCATGACAAGTAGCCCACACTCCTGTAAGCCTTTGGTTATAATTCCTTGAAAATTTCTAACCAACACTCCCACTGGCATTTCGTTATAATTCCTGGAAAATGTCTAACCAACACTGCCATAGGCCATTGATTATAATTCCATGAACATGTCTATGCAATACACCCATAGGCCATTGATTATGATTCCATGAAAATGTCTATGCAATACACCAATAGGCCTTTGATTATAATTCCATGAAAATGTCTAACAACACTCCTATAGGTTTTTTTATTATTATATTTCCATGAAAAAGTTTAACTAACATTCCTATAGGCCTTTGATTAAAATTCATTCCAACCTGGTGTCTTGGTGGTTGTCTATTCTCATCAAAATTTAATTTCATTTGGAAAAAAAAGAAATATAGTTTTCTTCTGTTAAAATATCAGGGAAAATCTTTCAATTTATTTGCACTGGATACTCAATTTTTGCACACTTTCTTCGTAGTTACTTTGACCAGATATTCTAAAAGCATGAGCATTCTTCATTCAAAACATTAGTTCTTTATATACATTAGTTCTTTATATACTAAGATTTATTAATTAGAGATGTAATGTGTAGTAGGTACATTTTCAGAGATTTATGGAGAAAGCTTAAAGAAAAGATAAGTTCTCAACACAATAATGGAGAACTAGCTTATTTTTTGTATCTTTTTCAATTCATCAGTCGTAATAATGTTTGTAATCTATATGAGATATAGATGCGAAAACCTTATCTCATAATTTATATTGAATCTTTAACTCATCAACCACTGTGGTCACATTTAAACTCATCCAAATAAATGAATATTATGGTCTACTTCTGTAAACCTCGAAATTTTTATAGGACCTTATTTTTGCGGAACACCAGTTCCAAATTATTTCGCGAGATGATATTTCATGAGAAGTGAGAGCTCTTGTGAAATTCTGCGTAAATGAAATTCTCGCGAATAAAACCCGATTTACAGTATCCTAATCAGGAGTGTATAAGTTGATATTGCATTTGGATTCTGAATAATGCACTACTGAATTTTGACAGTGGACTCAACCATTCTTTGAAATGGGTGAGTTCAAATATGGCTATAGTTGTCAATGAGTTTATATTGTTAAAGTTGATTCTAAACTTTTCTGTTTCAAATATCTTAATAATTAACTGATTTATGAGAAGAGAAACCTTATAAAAGCTATTTGCAACTGTAGGGTGGATGTCATCTGGTTTAACTATTTTGGTATGTAAGAGAAGAAATGTATATCCAGTATGAGTTGAGTGTCTTTGATTTGAGTTCTTTTTGCATCAAAAGGTACTATTCTACAGTCCACAATGTAGCCAAAATTATTCTGTTTTTACAGAACATCATGATATCTGTTCTTTGTAGATATGTCTTTGTTTTTTAATTTGTACTGGAGAGAACGATATATTTCAAAATGACCAAGTTATGTTGTCTTCCCGCTGTTGTTGTTTTTAGATGTTGTATTTGCATGACTTCAGCATCCACACATTTAGAATTTTGTAAGACTATGTGTACACGTAGAATTTTGTAAGACTATGTGTACACGTAGAATTTTGTAAGACTATGTGTACACATAGAATTTTGTAAGACTATGTGTACATGTAGAATTTTGTAAGACTATGTGTACATGTAGAATTTTGTAAGACTATGTGTACACATATAATTTTGTAAGACTGTGTACATGTATAATTTTGTAAGACTATGTGTACACTTAGAATTTTGTAAGACTATGTGTACACGTAGAATTTTGTAAGACTACATTGTACATGTAGAGTTTTGTAAGACTTTACATGTACATGTAGAGTTATATAAGACATTACATTGTACATGTAAAGTTTTGTAAGACATTACTTTGTACATTTACATGTAGAGTTTTGTAAGACATTACTTTGTACATGTAGAGTTTTGTAAGACATTACTTTGTACATGTAGAATTTTGTAAGACTGTGTACACGTAGAATTTTGTAAGACTGTGTACACTTAGAATTTTGTAAGACTATGTGTACATGTAGAATTTTGTAAGACTATGTGTACACTTAGAATTTTGTAAGACTATGTGTACACTTAGAATTTTGTAAGACTATGTGTACACTTAGAATTTTGTAAGACTATGTGTACACGTAGAATTTTGTAAGACTACATTGTACATGTAGAATTTTGTAAGACTATGTGTACACGTAGAATTTTGTAAGACTGTTGTACATGTAGAATTTTGTAAGACTTTACATGTACATGTAGACTTGTAAGACATTGTGTGAACATGTACACTTTTGTAAGACATTGTGTGAACATGTACACTTTTGTAAGACATTGTGTGAACATGTACACTTTTGTAAGACATTGTGTGAACATGTACACTTTTGTAAGACATTGTGTGAACATGTACACTTTTGTAAGACATTGTGTGAACATGTACACTTTTGTAAGACATTGTGTGAACATGTACACTTTTGTAAGACATTGTGTGAACATGTACACTTTTGTAAGACATCTAGAATAAAGCATTATGATGAGAAACCAGAGCTAGAGCTTACTCTTTTACATCTGATGATTTTTAATTTGACATTGATATTGCAATAAAAAGCTTGTTCAGGTATCGTTGACATAAATATGAACTGAATATGTAAAAAAAATTATCTTCTATAAAAGATCATCTGTAAAATGATTATCTTGTATTCCAGTGCAAAAAGTTTCTAGAAAAGAAGTTAACTAATATATGACACAAAAGATTACATGTATATTTTGTCAAACTTACTTGCATTGAGAAAGGCAAAACATCAGTATGTTGCAATAATCAAAACACTGGTTGTTTGACTTACATTGTATATTTATTTATTCATTTCTCTGATGTACTAATTTAAAAGATTATTGCGCCCTCTTATGGTCAGGGTTCGCCAGAGGGCTTGAAAACAAATGGTTGATTAAATGCATCAGCCGAATGTAAATTGTATTGACCAATTGTGCACAACAATTTAAAGATTATTGTAATGTGCCGGGGAGTGTGTGTGTGTGTGGGGGGGGGGGGGGGGGGGGGGGGGGGGGGGGGGGGGGGGGGGGGGGGGGGGGGGGGAGGTGGGGGGGGGGGGGGGGGGGGTGGGGGGGGGGGGGGGAGGGGGGGGGGGGGGGGGGGGGGAGTGGGGGGGGGGGGGGGGGGGGGGACCGAGCACATCACACCAGATTGTCACTCATCCAGATGCTGACCATGCTTGCTGTTGCTTAATTTCAGTACATGGATATAAACACTAACCCTCCAACCACAAAAGCTAGCTATTGGACTAGACAGTTCACCTGCCTGTACCCATGACTGTTACATTATGACAGTCCTGATATCAAGCAATTATTTGCTCATTTACAAACATGGAGATTGGTAGCTATTTAAATGATATAGAGGATAAATATAGATTCAAATGAAAAAAAGAAACAAAGAGAATGTATTGAATATATACTGCAAATGAACTATTGGTCTACAATTGTTATTTTACCAATGAGTTATGGTAAATCACAACTTTTATTTACCAGATAGTTGAAAAACTGTGCTGTGTAGCAATATAAAAAAATTCTGACAGAAATTACAATCAGGCAAAGATAAATTCCTTCAGATAGATGTGTTGTGATTAGGAGTGCATTCAGGTGTTAGTGTAGTAAATGTTGTGAGTGAAATATAACAACTGGATTACTTGCTTACTTATGTACATGTACATGTATATTGTAGATAGGTGGGTTATCTCCCTTATGTTCATGTTTATTGTGGATATATAGATTATCTCCCTTATATTCATGCTTATTGTTAATAGGTAGCTTATCTGCCTCATATACTGTAAATGCTTATGTGGATACCTTATTGTGAATATATAGCCTAGGTTATATCTCACAATTACATGCTTATGTGGATATATGGGTTATCTCTCTTATATACATCTTTATAGTGGATATATAGCCTAGGTTATCTCTCACATATACATGGTTATCTCCTTTATATACATTGTTATAGTGTTATAGTGGATATCTATCTCTCACTAGGCTATCTCTCACATATATACATCTTTATAGTGGTTATCTCTCTTATATACATCTTTATAGTGGATATAGCCTAGCCTAGGCTATCTCTCCACATATACATGGTTATCTTCTCTTACATGTATATACATCTTTATAGTGGATATATAGCCCTAGGCTATCTCTCACATATACATGGTTATCTCTCTTACATGTATATACATCTTTATAGTGGATATATAGCCTAGGTTATCTCTCACGTATACATGGTTATCTCTCTTATATACATCTTTATAGTGGATATATAACCTAGGCTATATTTCACATATACATGGTTATCTCTTATATATATCTTTATAGTGGATATATAGCCTAGGTTATCTCTCAGTGGTATATACATGGTTATCTCTCTCTTATATACATCTTTATAGTGGATATATAGCCTAGGCTATCTCTCACATATACATGGTTATCTCTCTTACATGTATATACATCTTTATAGTGGATATATAGCCTAGGCTATCTCTCACATATACATGGTTTATCTCTCTTATATACATCTTTATAGTGGATATATAGCCTAGGTTATCTCTCACATATACATGGTTATCTCTCTTATATACATCTTTATAGTGGATATATAGCCTAGGCTATCTCTCACATATACATGGTTATCTCTCTTATATACATCTTTATAGTGGATATATAGCCTAGGTTATCTCTCACATATACATGGTTATCTCTCTTATATACATCTTTATTGTGGATATGTTGGTTATCTCCCTTATATACATCATGCTTTTCCTATTATTCAGAATACTATGTCAGTGATTTGACTTAACATCATGATTTTCCTGTTATTCAGAGTATTTTTTAGTCAGATTTAACATCATGATTTTCCTGTTATTCAGAGTATTTTTTAGTCAGATTTAACATCATGATATTCCTGTTATTCAGAGTAATTTGTCCATGATCAGACATAATGTGGTTGATACTGTTTATTGATAAATTGCAAGTACTGACCGACATTTATATTACGGTAATGTAAAATGTCTTCGCCATTGTTTAACACAATAATCTAATCAGCAAATCTTTTTAGGAATATGAATATGCCTGTATAATGTAATTACAGATATCAGTAGATCTCTATCACCATAAAATGTCATCATGTCAATCTAATGGAATTACAGATCAACATATTCGTATGACTTTGTCCTTGTGTTTCACTATCATCTCAATACAGAGAGATCAGCATGGACATAAAATTGATGAAAATGGAATTTATGTGCATTGACCTAATTCACAAAATTAGTTTTGCTGTTATATTTCCATACAAGTCTGAAATCAATATCTGATATATCTGTCTACCATTGGCTGTGATTATTGGATATCAATCTGTGGTGTGGATCAATCTCTGGTGTTGTCACTCGGTATCAATCTCTGGTGTTGTCACTGGATATCAATCTTTGGTGTTATCACTGGATATCAATCTCTAGTGTTATCACAGGATATCAATCTCTAGTGTTGTCACAGGATATCAATCTCGGGTGTGGATCAATCTCTGGTGTTGTCACTGGATATCAATCTTTGGTGTTGTCACTGGATATCAATCTCTGGTGTTGTCACTGGATATCAATCTCTAGTGTTATCACAGGATATCAATCTCTGATGTTGTCACTGGATATCAATCTCTAGTGTTGTCACAGGATATCAATCTCTAATATTGTTACTGAGTATCAATCTTTTGTGTGGATTAATCTCTGGTGTTGTCACTGGACCTCTAGTGTTGCACAGGATATCTACCTCTCATTATGTCACCAGATATCAATCTCTGGTATAGTCACTGGATATCAATCTCTAGTGTTGTCACTGGATATCAGTGTGGTATTATCATTGAATATCATCACTAAGAGACCATTGTACATGTACATTGCAAAACAACTGTCAAAATCACTTTACAATAAAATATCCTTAGAGACCACTGTAAACTATCTGTTTCACTTTACAGTAAATTATCCCAAGAGACCACTGTAAACTGTCTATTTCACTTTACAGTAAAATATCCTTAGAGACCACTGTAAACTATCTGTTTCACTTTACAGTAAAATATCCTTAGAGACCACTGTAAACTATCTGTTTCACTTTACAGTAAATTATCCCAAGAGACCACTGTAAACTGTCTGTTTCAATTTACAGTAAATTATCACAAGAGACCAATGTAAACTGTCTGTTTCACTTTACAGTAAATTATCCCAAGAGACCACTGTAAACTGTCTGTTTCACTTTACAGTAAATTATCCCAAGAGACCACTGTAAACTGTCTATTTCACTTTACAGTAAATTATCCCAAGAGACCACTGTAAACTGTCTTTTTCACTTTACAGTGAATTATCACAAGAAACCATTGTAAACTGTCTGTTTCACTTTACAGTGAATTATCACAAGAGACCAATGTAAACTGTCTGTTTCACTTTACAGTAAATTATCACAAGAGACCACTGTAAACTGTCTGTTTCACTTTACAGTAAATTATCACAAGAGACCACTGTAAACTGTCTGTTTCACTTTACAGTGAATTATCACAAGAGACCACTGTAAACTGTCTGTTTCACTTTACAGTAAATTATCCCAAGAGACCACTGTAAACTGTCTGTTTCACTTTACAGTAAATTATCCCAAGAGACCACTGTAAACTGTCTGTTTCACTTTACAGTGAGTTATCCCAAGAGACCAATGTAAACTGTCTGTTTCACTTTACAGTAAATTATCCCAAGAGACCACTGTAAACTGTCTGTTTCACTTTACAGTGAATTATCCCAAGAGACCACTGTAAACTGTCTGTTTCACTTTACAGTGAATTATCACAAGAAACCATTGTAAACTGTCTGTTTCACTTTACAGTGAATTATCACAAGAGACCACTGTAAACTGTCTGTTTCACTTTACAGTAAATTATCACAAGAGACCACTGTAAACTGTCTGTTTCAATTTACAGTAAATTATCACAAGAGACCAATGTAAACTGTCTGTTTCACTTTACAGTGAATTATCCCAAGAGACCACTGTAAACTGTGTTTCACTTTACAGTAAATTATCCCAAGAGACCACTGTAAACTGTCTGTTTCACTTTACAGTAAATTATCCCAAGAGACCACTGTAAACTGTCTGTTTCACTTTACAGTAAATTATCACAAGAGACCAATGTAAACTGTCTGTTTCACTTTACAGTAAAATATCCCAAGAGACCACTGTAAACTGTCTGTTTCACTTTACAGTAAATTATCACAAGAGACACAAGAGATATCTACCTCTCATTATGTCACCAGATATCAATCACTGGTATTGTTATGGGATATCATCTGCAGTGTTCTCACTGAATATCAATTTCTAGTGTTGTCACTGGATATCAATCTCTGGTGTTGTCACTGGATATCAATCTCTAGTATTGTTACTGGATATCAATGTCTAGTGTTGTCACTGAATATCAATCTCTGGTATTGTCACTGGATATCAATCTCTGGTGTTTGTCACTGGCTATCAATGTCTGGTATTATTACTGGATATCAATCTCTAGTGTTGTCACTGGATATCAATCTCTGGTATTGCTACTGGATATCAATCTCTGGTGTTGTCACTGGATATCAATCTCTGGTATTGGTACTGGATATCAATCTCTAGTATTGTTACTGGATATCAATCTATAGTGTTGTCACTGGATATCAATGTGGTATTATCATTGAATATCATCACTAAGAGACCATTGTACATTGTAAACCAACTGTCAAAATCACTTTACAGTAAAATATCCTTAGAGACCACTGTAAACTATCTGTTTCTTTTTACAGTAAATGATCTAAAGAGACCACTGTAAACTGTCTGTTTCTTTTTACAGTAAATGATCTAAAGAGATCACTGTAAACTGTCTGTTTCTTTTTACAGTAAATGATCTAAAGAGACCACTGTAAACTGTCTGTTTCTTTTTATAGTAAATGATCTAAAGAGACCACTGTAAACTGTCTGTTTCACTTTATAGTAAATGATCTAAAGAGACCACTGTAAACTGTCTGTTTCACTTTACAGTAAATTATCACAACAGACCACTGTGCTAATGTACTGATCATAGCTTATGTACTGATCATAGATTATGTACATAATTATGGCTTATGTGTTGATGATAGCTTATGTACTAATCATGGCTAATGTGTTAATCATAGCTGATGTGCTGATCATAGCTGATATGCTGATCATAGCTGATATGCTGATCATAGCTGATGTGCTGATCATAGCTGATG
Organism: Atrina japonica; assembly: GCA_030159075.1. Lineage (NCBI taxonomy): Eukaryota > Metazoa > Mollusca > Bivalvia > Pterioida > Pinnidae > Atrina > Atrina japonica. Next base: position 138,184 of record BROG01000219.1, on the reverse strand, counting down.
TGCTGATCATAGCTGATGTGCTGATCATAGCTTATATGCTGATCATAGCTGTACAGTCAGCAATGTATTTGTCTCTGTTTATTATTGTCATTGTTTGTTTTCTTGATAAAAGGATTTCATCAGCAATATATATTGTACACATTTTGACCATTGCAATGAACCTCTGCCAATGGATTAAGGGTTTTATTGACATACCAATTTTGCTGAAACATGGGAATTCAGTTTTGATTCTTCTTAATTTTTAGTTCTTTTCTGCTTTGTCCATCGTACAGGATTTGTACCTTTTAAGATATGACCTTGTGGCAGGAATAAAACATTTGACTTGCAAGTCTGTCACCAGACCACAATGACTAGTGTGTGTGTTTGTATGTTGATCCCCCCCTCTCTCTCTCTCTCTCTCTCTCTCTCTCTCTCTCTCTCTCTCTCTCTCTCTCTCTCTCTCTCTCTCTCTCTCTCTGTATCAGTCTCTTCAGGTGAGTTACAAATTCTGTTACTAGCTAATCAAGCAGTTTAGAGTAAGTAATTATCACAAAATATTTGTTTTTAATCAGTTCCTCTTGATATTCAAAAGTACTTGGCTTGTTATATGAGGAATTAGGGAGGAGTTGCCTCTTTTATAGTGTTCACCTCATGTTTTGGAGGTCAAAGTTTAAATCTTGTTCTTGATCACAGCTGTTGCTTTTTGAAAACAAGTCAGTGATTATTGATAAACAATGTTCTCCTAAATTCTATGATTGTTGGTCTTTCAGATGAAATAAAATTGTTATCAATTCCAGCCACACAAACATAACAAGTAATCTTTGTTCCATATGACTTTCATAACATACATAAAAAGAGATTTAAATACATGGAAAGCCTTTTTCTGCATGTCGATAATATCAAAGTATAATTTTGTATACAACATTGCGATATTTCAACATTTCATTCCTTCAGATTTGAAGTTTAAGAGAATTTACTGAACATTAGTGGGCTTTGTTGAAAAGTGTTTCAGTCTGAAAGCTAGAATCACAATTCTGTCTCAGATTGGGATAGATTTGTTTGTTGTATGTCTTTATGCCTTACAGTCAACATTCTCCGAGTCAACAAATTGTTTCTGTATGAAGGTAGACAGAATATGGTAATACTGTGACATTTGTAATACAGTATAGAGATGGGATGGAACCAGTAAAATATAGTATCATTACAGCACACTATGTGGTATTACCTAAATACTACAGAGGTGAGGTGGAGCGCTGACCTGGCTCAGTTGGTAGAGCGCTCGACTCTTGATCATGAGGTCGAGTTCAGTTGGTGGCAGGTTGGTTTCCTGTCCTTCGGATGAGACAGTAAAAAATGAGATCTTGTGACACAGTAAGTGTCAGCGCCTTAAAGAATCCTTACTGCTCAATAGCCATAAGTGCCGAGCACAGGCCAAAATTTGAAGCCCTTTATCGGCAACTGGTGACATCTCCATATGAGTGAAAGATTCCTGAGTGGGACGTTAGACAACAATAAATAAATAAACAGAGATGAGGTGGAACTAGAAAGATATAGTGTCAGTACAGTGGCACTATGTGGTATTACCTAAATACAATAGAGATGGGTGGAACTAGAAAGATATAGTGTCAGTACAGCGGCACTATGTTGTATTACCTAAATACTACAGAGATGAGGTGGAACTAGAAAGATATAGTGTCAGTACAGCGGCACTATGTGGTATTACCTAAATACTACAGAGATGAGGTGGAACTAGAAAGATATAGTGTCAGTACAGTGGCACTATGTGGTATTACCTAAATACTACAGAGATGAGTGGAACTAGAAAGATACCTACAATACTAAATACTACAGAGATGAGGTGGAACTAGAAAGATATAGTGTCAGTACAGTGTATGTGGTATTACCTAGTATGAAGTGGAACTAGAGTGTCAGTACAGCACTATGTGGTATTACCTAAATACTACAGAGATGAGTGGAACTAGAAAGATATAGTGTCAGTACAGTGGCACTATGTGGTATTACCTAAATACTACAGAGATGAGGTGGAACTAGAAAGATATAGTGTCAGTACAGTGGCACTATGTGGTATTACCTAAATACTACAGAGATGAGGTGGAACTAGAGATGTGTCAGGTGGCGCTATGAACTAGAAAAGTGGAACTAGAAAGATGTGTCAGTACAGTGGCACTATGTGGTATTAAATACTAAGAGATGAGGTGGAACTAGAAAGATATAGTGTCAGTACAGTGGCACTACTATACAGAGATGAGGTGGAACTAGAAAGATATAGTGTCAGTACAGTGGCACTATGTGGTATTACCTAAATACTACAGAGATGAAGTGGAACTAGAAAGATATAGTGTCAGTACAGTGGCACTATGTGGTATTACCTAAATACTACAGAGATGAGGTGGAACTAGAAAGATATAGTGTCAGTACAGTGGCGCTTAAATACTACAGAGATGAGGTGGAACTAGAAAGATATAGTGTCCTAAGTGGCGCTATATTACCTAAATACAGAGATGAAGTGGAACTAGAAAGATATAGTGTCAGTACAGTGGCGCTATGTGGTATTACCTAAATACTACAGAGATGAGGTGGAACTAGAAAGATATAGTGTCAGTACAGTGGCGCTATGTGGTATTACCTAAATACTACAGAGATGAGGTGGAACTAGAAAGATATAGTGTCAGTACAGTGGCGCTATGTGGTATTACCTAAATACTACAGAGATGAGGTGGAACTAGAAAGATATAGTGTCAGTACAGTGGCGCTATGTGGTATTACCTAAATACTACAGTGATGAGGTGGAACTAGAAAGATATAGTGTCAGTACAGTGGCGCTATGTGGTATTACCTAAATACTACAGAGATGAGGTGGAACTAGAAAGATAGAGTGTCAGTACAGTGGCGCTATGTGGTATTAGTGTGGAACTAGAAAAGATATAGTGTCAGTACAGTGGCGCTATGTGGTATTACCTAAATACTACAGAGATGATGGAACTAGGTATAGTGAACAGTGGCACTATGTGGTAACCTAAAGAGATGAGGTGTAGAAAGTACAGTGGCACTATGTGGTATTACCTAAATATACAGAGATGAGGTGGAACTAGAGATATATTGTCAGTGTGGCGCTATGTGGTAACCTAAATACTACAGAGATGAGGTGGAAGAAAGATATATTGTCAGTACAGTGGCACTATGTGGTATTACCTAAATACTACAGAGATGCTAGAAAGATATAGTGTCAGTATGGCGCTATGTGGTATTACCTAAATACTACAGAGATGAAGTGGAACAGAAAGATGTCAGTAGGGCGCTGTGGTAACTAGAAACTACAGAGATAGAACTAGTAGAGTGTCAGTACAGTGGCACTATGTGGTATTACCTAAATACTACAGAGAAAGATATAGTGTCAGTGCGGCACTATGTTGTATTACTAGAGATGAGAACTAGAAAGATATAGTGTCAGTACAGTGGCGCTATGTGGTATTACCTAAATAAATACTAGAAAGATATAGTGTCAGTACAGTGGCACTATGTGGTAAGTTACCTAAATACTACAGAGATGACTGGAACTAGAAAGATATAGTGTCAGTACAGTACAGTGGTATTACCTAAATACTACAGAGATGAAGTGGAACTAGAAAGATATAGTGTCATACAGTACCTATGTGGTATTACCTACTACAGAGATGAGTGGAACTAGAAAGATATAGTGTCAACACTATGTGGTAAACCTAAATACTACAGAGATGAAGTGGAACAGAAAGATATATTGTCAGTACAGTGGCACTATGCCTATACTACAGTGAAGTATTACCTAAATATTACCTAAATACTAGAGATGAGGTGGAACTAGAAAGATAAGTGTCATACAGTGGCAGTGTCAAATACTACAGTGAAGTGGAACTAGAAAGATGTGTCAGTACAGTGGCGCTATGTGGTATTACCTAATACTACAGAGATGAGGTGGAACTAGAAAGATATAGGTCAGTACAGTGAACCTAAATACTACAGGGAGGTGGAACTAGAAAGATATAGTGTCAGTACAGTGGCACTATGTGGTATTACCTAAATACTACAGAGATGAAGTGGAACTAGAAAGATATAGTAGTGGCGCTAATTACCTAAATACTACAGAGATGAGGTGGAGTGTGTCAGTACAGTGGCACTATGTTGTATTACCTAAATACTACAGGGATGAGGTGGAACTAGAAAGATAGAGTGTCAGTACAGTGGCGCTATGTGGTATTACCTAAATACTACAGAGATGAAGTGGAACTAGAAAGATATAGTGTCAGACAATGTGGTATTAGAGTGAAGTGGAACAGTACAGTGGCAGTGGCGCTATGTGGTATTACCTAAATACAGAGATGACAGGAGAAAGATATAGTGGTAAGTGGCTAGTGGTAAAGAAATACTACAGAGATGAGGTAAGATATAGTGTCAGTACAGTGGCGCTATGTGGTATTACCTAAATACTACAGAGATGAGGTGGAACTAGAAAGATATAGTGTCAGTACAGTGGCGCTATGTGGTATTACCTAAATACTAACTAGAAAGATGAGGTGGCTACCTAAATACTACAGAGATGAGGTGGAACTAGAAAGATATAGTGTCAGTACAGTGGCGCTATGTGGTATTACCTAAATACTACAGAGATGAGGTGGAACTAGAAAGATAGAGTGTCAGTGATGATTACCTAAATACTACAGTGAGGTGGAACTAGAAAGATATAGTGTCAGTACAGTGGCACTATGTGGTATTACCTAAAAATACTACAGAGATGAAGTGGAACTAGAAAGATACAGTACAGTGGCGATTACCTAAATACTACAGAGATGAGGTGGAACTAGATAGAGTGTCAGTAGTGGCGCTATGTGGTCTAAATACAAGAGATGAGGTGGAACTAGAAAGATATGTGTGTAGTACAGTGGCACTATGTGGTATTACCTAAATACTACAGAGATGAAGTGGAACTAGGTATAGTGAGTACTGGCGCTATGTGGTATTACCTAAATACTACAGAGATGAGATAGAAAGATATAGTGTCAGTGTCAGTATTACCTAAATACACAGGGATGGGTGGACTATGTGGTATTACCTAAATACTACAGAGATGAAGTGGAACTAGAGGTGTCAGAGTGGCGCTATGTGGTATTACTAAATACTACAGAATGAAGTGGATAGAAAGATATAGTGTGTACAGTGGCGCTAGTGGTACACAGAGATGAAGCGCTATGTGGTATTGGTATTACCTAAATACTACAGAGATGACAGTACAGTGGCGCTATGTGGTATTACCTAAATACTACAGATGAGTGGAACTAGAAAGATATAGTGTCAGTACAGTGGCATGTGGTATTACTAAATACTACAGAGATGAGGTGGAACTAGTAGTGTCAGTACAGTGGCCTATGTGGTATTACCTAAATACTACAGAGATGAGGTGGAACTAGAAAGATAGAGTGTCAGTACAGTGGCACTATGTGGTATTACCTAAATACTACAGAGATGAGGTGGAACTAGAAAGATAGAGTGTCAGTACAGTGGCGCTATGTGTGAGAACTAGAAAGATATAGTGTCAGTACTATGTGGTATTACCTAAATACTACAGAGATGAGGTGGAACTAGAAAGATAGAGTGTCAGTAGTGTGGAACATTGGAGATTTCATAAAGTACAGAGGTGTAATTGTTTAAGTATTAACAGCTTGTTTATGACAGTCATTTACAGATTGTCAATTAACAACTTGCTATGCGAATATTATTGTCATAAAAAGTTGTTTATATATCTTTTTATTATCATACCTTAGATTAAAGACAAAGTGAATATATCTAATTGATATTTTATGAAATTGTCTGTAGAAGACTACTAACCAGTTAAAATTCAAGAACCATTAACTGGCTATGAAATTTCTACTGGAATTGATTCTCAATTAAAATGTACGGGGAGTAATAAAAAGAGCAACACTACATGTGTATCTCCTTTACTTTGTTACTTTTATAGACCACTCTCATCTCCACTTATAACCAGGTGGAAGGGAGAAAGATATAAAACTTGTGATATCCAGATTTTGTTATTCAGATCCGCACATATATTATTACACCTCTATGTTAGATTCTTAACCCTCTGAACCCTGGAGGCTGGAAAACCAGTTATAACATAAACGCCTGTATACCCTGGTGGCTGTTTTTCCGGACAAGAAGTAATTCCATTATTTAGAATTTTCTATAGCTCTCACTGACCAATCAGAGCTCCTATAACATCTTGTATTTGATAAATCATACTTCTGGTGAAACTATAGAACATTTCTAGAAGTGTGCTCCGTAATTTGGTTAAACATTATTAGTTAACAGCTAATCAAGTTCTTGAACTGTTGTTGTTAATAATGGGGGACTAAGCACTTTTGAATTGGATTAATATTCAGATGACTAGATAATCATGAAAGTAGTGATTTATCGTAATAATCAATTTAAAAACAAAAAATAAAGGAAATGAGAGCGATTTGAATTTTTTGTATTTCTGTGGAGGGCAGAATGGCTCATTTCAGGTGGCCAGGGTTCAAAGGGTTAATCCTTATTGGACAAATGTATTCATGTGACCAGGAACAGAAACCTCAAGTCTCCCTCATGCGCTCCATTTTCCCTGTCATATTTCCTCCCATTTGGATGCCATTAGAGTTATCATTCTTGATACAAAACAACTACAAATGTATGGATCATCAAAGTGAAGTTTTTTCATAAATTTCTTGGAAAAAAATGTTGTTTTGAATAAAATATTCTTGAAACTTTAATGGTAGCTGTTTACTTTTTCAGTTTTTCATATAGAGAAAAATGACTTGCGCTGAGTAAACAAATCCTCATGTTACCCTACAACCAGGGCAATAAATGTATAGTGTAAGATATGCACAGGGAAGAGATAATATCCTTGCTATAACTGGTGTCATATATAATATATATCCCCAATATAATAAGTATCTGGATACAAAAATTGGCCATATAAAAACTATCCCCCCCATATGATATGTATCCCCATGAAACTCAGTATAGGACAGGCATAGATTATTGAAATGAAGAATTTTAGTTATTGCCACCCTAAATTAATGGTACACTTATAATGGTTGGATTAATACATGTTTATATGTAGGGAGTGTATGGGATTGTGTATAAGGAGTGTTGGCAAGGTCATAAGATACATCTATGTCTGTTCAATACATGTACTGATTTCACAGGGGGGTGGGGGGTGGGGGGGGGTGGAATACTTATTATATGTCCATTTTTGGTACCAGGATTCTTATTATATGGCCAATTTTCGTATCCAGAAACTTTTCTTGTAGGGGGTTCAAAATTATATGGGACACCGGTAATTTGTTAGATATGATCTCACTATAAGTGACATTGTATATAAAACCAATGGAAAACATGATGTCAAATTACAAGCTATTTATAATTATATCATTTTATCTAATTTATAATCATCTAATTATTACAACACAACAATGATCTTGAATTTACTTAAAACCTCAAGATTACCTTTAAAGTGTACTGCTTAGAAAATCAAATTGATTAGATTTTCTGTCCTGTTGCTATGACTACACAGCATGTGCTTTTGACAGGATTATATTCATCCAACATAATGGTTAACACTCATTGTTAATTACAGTCCATGTCAATGTATCAGATACATTAGGTGTTATACAGATATATTGAATATCCTATGAATCACATGAAATAAAGTGGCATCAGTAAGACAGGGTGGCATTACAGTGGAAGTATATAATATGACAGGGTGGCATTACAGTAGAAGTATATAATAAGACAGGGTGGCATTACAGTGGGAGTATATAATAAGACAGGGTGGCATTGCAGTAAGTCTATATAGTAAGATGGTGGCATTACAGTGGAAGTATATAATAAGACAGGGTGGCATTACAGTAAGTCTATATAGTAAGACAGGGTGGCATTACAGTGTTTCTATATAGTTAGACAGAGTGGCATTACAGTGGAAGTATATAATAAAATAGGGTGGCATTACAGTGGCAGTGTACAATAAGACAGGGTGGCATTACAGTAGAAGTATATAATAAGACAGGGTGGCATTACAGTGGGAGTGTACAATAAGACAGGGTGGCATTACAGTGGAAGTATATAATAAGACAGGGTGGCATTGCAGTAAGTCTATATAGTAAGATGGTGGCATTACAGTGAAAGTATATAATAAGACAGGGTGGCATTACAGTAAGTCTATATAGTAAGACAGGGTGGCATTACAGTGTTTCTATATAGTTAGACAGGGTGGCATTACAGTGTATCTATATACTGAGACAGGATTGCATTACAGTGATTCTATATAGTAAGATGGTGGCATTACAGTGGAAGTATATAATAAGACAGGGTGGCATTACAGTGTTTCTATATAGTAAGACAGGGTGTGACTACAGTAATTCTATATAGTAAGACAGGGTGGCATTACAGTGATTTTATATAGTAAGACAGGGTGGCATTACAGTGATTCTATATAGTAAGACAGGGTGGCATTAGTGTTTCTGTATAGTAAGACAAGGTGGCATTACAGTGATTATATATAGTAAGACAGGGTGGCATTATAGTGTTTCTGTATAGTAAGACAGGGTGGCATTACAGTGATTCTATATAGTAAGACAGGGTGGCATTATAGTGTTTCTATATAGTAAGACAGGGTGGCATTATAGTATTTCTATATAGTAAGACAGTGTAGCATTACAGTGATTTTATATAGTAAGACAGGATGTCATTACAGTGGTTCTATATAGTAAGACAGGGTGGCATTAGTGTTTCTGTATACAGTAAGTAGTAAGACAGGGTTTGTTGCTGTTCATATGTTGCAGGAAACTTCACTCAAGACACATGTTTATTTTTGTTGAGAAATACAGGTAAGTGTCCGATGTGAGTTTTATTCAGCCTCTGGGACATATCACGTTTTGCGTCACAAATACAGATATACAATGATGACCAATATAACTAATCCGCCTTTTATACCTGATGTGGGACTTGTTTTCCAGTGAAACAATTACAGATATGTCTGCTGTGTGGGGAATGAAGTGGGAATGTTTCAAAACTTTTTTTTTCAACACAATTTTGTTTATTCAAAGTTCAAAAGCTTTTTATCATCCTTGATCAGCTTTAAGTCAGCTATAGACTTAATTATTTTATCACTTGAGAAAGAAATTTGTCTAAGAATTTCTTTATGATCCACAACTTTACCAAAGTTGAGAAAATTATCAAGATTTGAGTAAAATCTTGAAGTTGAGAAAAAATTTGTCTGAGAATAGTTATATGGCCCTGGGCCCTGATGTTGAGTGGCTGTGTTTCAGTGTTTTATAGTAAAATCCATATAACCTGGGGACAGTCTGGTGAACCCTTTCTTGACTTGGATGAGTTTAAATTTAAGGTACTAGAGCATAACATTGAAATCTAACTTGCTAGAGTAATTGATCCTACTTGTCACATACATAAGAAAGTATACAGTGAGGAATAAAACATTTTTCCTGTGAAGCTTGACATAACCGAAAAGTGAGTAGAATCATCCATAAAATAATCAAAAAGTTACTCTGCCCAGACATCTTACGTGAATTGGACAATAACTCTGTTGCAGATAGCATAACTTAACGGCTGGACCTTCAACAATCTAACCACCCAGCCATGGAGGCCCGTTACACTGCCATAGATAAAATCCAATGTAAACAATAAATATAGATCAAGTCTTTGAACAGTAAGCAGTAAAGAAAAGATGTGTAATGTCCAAGATCAATGGCCAGTATCAGCAACAATACATCACACACCTTGAATATTGCATGTGTCACATTACTGGAGCTGTGATGAAAAAACAAATTCGATCATTGAAATTAATATAAGTCACAGATCAAACACAGAAAAGACAGATTGTATTAAGAGAATGAAGGAAAGAATCGGTATTGCAGAGTTAGAGATTACATACACTGATTACTGTGTAGGAAATTTATAGATCAGAATATATTTCCTGACTGTGTAGACCTGTAGTGTTAATCATATAACTCACAAATCTCATGCATTGCTGTTGCTTCAGGGACAAAGCCATGTTGTGTGTTTCTAAGAGTTATCTAGATTGGGAGATATTTATTATAGTGTATTCTGTGTTATTGCTGGATTTCCTAACTAATTATTTGTTTGTGTTTAAATTCTGACCAAATTATTTGCTACATGGGAAATGTTAGTGTTATTAATTTCTATGTGAACGCTTCATCTAATGAAGTCAAAATTTTTAAAAAGTGAAACAAATTAAAACAATCAGAAAAAGATTGGTGTTTAGTTAAAAGAAAAAAGTTGAAAAATATATACATAATAAATTGAAAAGTTGTGTAAGCTCAGATGAGGGAATTATTTGGAAAAAACATCCGACGTCTCCACCAGGATAATCAAATTTCACACAATGTTTCAAGTAGCAAACGGTTTCAACGAAGGAGGTCTGCTGTTACAGAGGTATGTTAATTTTTAATGTGTAAATAAACATTGCATTATTCACATTATTTGATTATGTGAGTATAAAGTGTTTTAACTTGGGTATTATTCTTCTACCTATCAGTTATATTTAGTGGAACCTCTGTAGCTGATTGGGTAAAGAATTGCATGTTAAACCAGTATTTAGTCTCTTACCCATGGTCAGCCTGGTTTCGAGCCTGCTAGGAACCTAGTCTGAGTTTGTGAGGAAGTTTACCACTTTACTTGTGGAAGAATATTGGCTCTCTTCCTGGATACATTGTAACTGGGTTCTCTCCTCCACCATAAAAAACTGAAAAATTGTTGAGTGTGGCGAAAAACACCAATTATTGTAGAAAAAATAAGTAATGTTAATTGTTTTAACACACACACACTTACACACACACACACACACACACTAACACTTCATAGGAAATCGGTTATTAGGTAAATCCATACAATACCATAATTTCTCATACAAGTTTACATGTATCACACAAAATGGATTTCCAGCACAATTTCAGTTTGGTTAATTACATAGACATGTGAATCATGCAGGTAAAGTACTTAATACATACTCACCTTTACACACTAATTACAATATTATCAGCTGTTACTTGATATTATTCACCTCTGGTTTGAATCCCGCTAGGGTCATTTCGAATTAAGTGGGAAATCTTGCCAGTTTTCTTGCGGAAGGTCGGTGGTCTTTACCTGGGTAACTGGGGTTTCTCCTCCACCAATAAAAACTGAATGCCATCATATGACTGAAAGATTGTTGAGTATGGCATAAAAAAAAAAAATCAAATCAAAATCAAACTTGATATTATATGAAAAGTAATGTCTCAGTAATAGGAACATAATTACTCAGCAAAACTTGTCTGTGGTATATATTCCTACAAATTGTCTTTGAATGGTCAAATTGATTGTCCTTTATGTTCTGTATCTTAGGCTTTATAATGATCATACCAGGTTAAAATGGATTTATAGGACAACATTTTGATACAATCAGAAAATACACCTCTGAATTTGGAAGAAAATAATTAAAAAAATTACAGTACTTACAAATATATCTGTAGAATTGAGTTATTTATAGACATGTAATCTGTATATAACAATTATGTGAATTACAAATGTTAGCATGATGTATGTTAGAATTAACATTTAAAGATTTGTTCTTGGTCTTCATGGCCCATGTGATTGAACAAATTATTAAAGTTTTGTTATTGGAATGAACAGTTTGTTGTTATGATTTAAACAAGTTACATGCACTTTTTCATTGTTTCTTTTGTATTTACATTGATTTGATTAGTTCTCCACTAGTTCCCAGTGACAATAATTGTCCATCCTGTTGTCTTTCTAGTTCTATCAGTCCCACTAGTTCCCAGTGGCAATAATTGTCCATCCTGTTTTTTTTCTATCAGTCCCACTAGTTCCCTGTTGGCTTTCCAGTTCTATCAGTCCCACTAGTTCCCAGTGACAATAATTGTCCATCCTGTTGTGTTTCCCGTTCTATCAGTCCCACTAGTTCCCTGTTGGCTTTCCAGTTCTATCAGTCCCACTAGTTTCCAGTGACAATAATTGTCCATCCTGTTGTCTTTCCAGTTCAATCAGTTCCACTAGTTCCCAGTGACAATAATTGTCCATCCTGTTGTCTTTCCAGTTCTATCAGTCCCACTAGTTCCCAGTGACAATAATTGTCCATCCTGTTGTCTTTCCAGTTCAATCAGTTCCACTAGTTCCCAGTGACAATAATTGTCCATCCGGCGACAGGTTGTTTCCCTGTCTTTTAGTTCTATCAGTCCCTCACTAGTTCCCAGTGAAGCCCTTCACATTTGGTGAATTGATCCATCCTGTTGTTAAACAACAATAACAACAACATCTATCAGTATTTCCAGTTCTATCAGTCCCACTAGTTCCCAGTGACAGTAATTGTCCATCCTGTTGTCTTTCCAGTTCAATTAGTCCCATGACAGGTCAAATTGAACTACGTGAAATATCGTAAAAAGTTCTCTGATTCACACATTATACAATTTAAAGAGATACTAATCAAAACAACATGATACAAACACCCCTAATTAGCGATCGCACGTGTACTAGTTCCCAGTTGGTCACTGCTGTTACATCCCACTAGTTCCCAGTGATACGGAAATCAGTGTCAACAGTAATTAATTGTATGTCAAATTGTGGAAAGTAACTGCAATTATTCATTTTTACTAACCATCGCAACCGTATTGTATTTCTAAATACATTATACTTTTACATCTGCAATTATTCTTTCAAGTAAAATATACTTTTACCTCTTTCAAGTAAAATAGATAAAAACAAAAGAAAGTATTGGTATTCTCTGACCAGTTCGAGTCTCCACGATTGTACAAAAGTGTTATGTAAGTAGCCTTGACAGATTGAGGTTTCTTCAGGGGAAATTCAAAGAAGGAGGGCAAATTATTAATTTTGTTTCAGCTTCATTTCCTTCCTCAAAACATTTCAGTGCTCTGTTTCTGTTCCTAAAGCACACCACAATTTCTTAATTGATTCTATCTCCCTTCTTTTTCTGTCCTTTGTGTTTTGTTTATTTGCTACCTGTATGGCAACATGTTTACTTTTTGTGGAGTATTGGTAAACTCGGACCCATCTCAATTCGTGCCCACCTCAACTTGTATCCTCTTTGTCTAAGTCATGCCTGCGGTTGACTGACTCGTAACCAAAACAATAGAAAGAGTCGTACCTATCGTTTTACGTAGGAATTATGGTTATTCATGAAGCCTCAGACAACATGAGTTAACAGGACTCGTGCATTCATCAGCTAATCAGATCGAGGCTATTAAACAATTTCAAAATTGTATTAGATCAACGGACTTTGCTATACATTCCATTATAAATGTTGCAGCCAAAAAACTTGAAAATCGCTTATTTGGTTTGAGAAGATCTTGCAATCAGAATATTCTCCTAGGTTGTAAGAGACACTTTACTATTGTAAGATGCTATTTAAACCAAAGAACATATTTGTCAACATAATCTAGGTATCGTTAGATATAAAATTCAGAGAGAGGTTATAGCAAAAAATATAAACAAAATGAAATGATATCTGTAATATCACCTACAAATCCTTATTGAGAGAAATTACAAAAATCACCTTTAAATATCATCAGCAGGCTTATCTTTAGAATTACTATGATTTCAGGGAAATTATATCATTTAGCTAGAATAAAAAAAACATGTTGAATATGTTATCAACTTATCCAGTAAAATGTGCATGGAAATGAATAACTGATGATGATTGTCTTCAGCAAATATGTAGATTTGTATTTCAATAATAATAAGAATTTGATTTTATACCTTATTAGATTACTTACTATCACATTTTAAAGACATACAATTACATGACACTACCTCAGTCTCCTAATGCACTTCTACCATTTTACCATGTTGGATACACATAAAATAACTAAAGACATCTCTACTACTAGTGTATCCTCTACTACTGGTGTATCATTTATACACCTCTACCACTTTACCATGTCTGATAAACATACAATTACCTGAGGACATCTCCTCTACTACTAGTGTATCATCTACTACTAGTGTATCATTTATACACCTCTACCACTTTACCACATCTGATAAATATACAATTACCTGAGGACATCTCCTCAACTCCTAGTGTATCATTTATATACCTTTACCACTTTACCACATCTGATAAACATACAATTACCTGAGGACATCTCCTTTACTTCTAGTGTATCATTTATACACCTCTACCACTTTACCACATCTGATAAACATACAATTACCTGAGGACATCTCCTTTACTTCTAGTGTATTATTTATACACCTCTACCACTTTACCACATCTGATCTCCTAAACATACACCTCAATTACCATGTCTGATAAACATCAATTACCTCATCTCTTTACTTTCTAGTGTATCATTTATATACCTCTACCATTTTACCATGTCTGATAAACATACAATTACCTGAGGACATCTCCTTTACTTCTAGTGTATCATTTATACACCTCTACTGCTTTACCACATCTGATAGACATACAATTACCTGAGGACATCTCCTCAACTCCTAGTGTATTATTTATACACCTCTACCACTTTACCACATCTGATAAACATACAATTACCTGAGGACATCTCCTTTACTTCTAGTGTATCATTTATACACCTCTACCACTTTACCACATCTGATAAACATACAATTACCTGAGGACACCTCCTTTACTTCTAGTGTATTATTTATACACCTCTACTACTTTACCACATCTGATAAACATATAATTACCTGAGGACATCTCCTCAACTCCTAGTGTATCATTTATATACCTCTACCATTTTACCATGTCTGATAAACATACAATTACCTGAGGACATCTCCTTTACTTCTAGTGTATCATTTATACACCTCTACCACTTTACCACATCTGATAAACATACAATTACCTGAGGACATCTCCTCAACTCCTAGTGTATTATTTATACACCTCTACCACTTTACCACATCTGATAAACATACAATTACCTGAGGACATCTCCTCAACTCCTAGTGTATCATTTATATACCACTTTATCCATACAATTACCTGAGGACATTACTTTACTTCTGATCATTTAAACATACAATTACCACATCTGAACATACAATTCTGAGGACACCTCCTTTACTTCTAGTGTATCATTTTATACACCTCTACCACATTGATAAACATATAATTACCATCTCATCTGTATCATTTAAATATACATTTTACCATGTCTGAGGACACCTTACCTTTACTTCTAGTGTATTATTTATATACCTCTACCACTTTACCACATCTGATAAACATACAATTACCTGAGGACATCTCCTCAACTCCTAGTGTATTATTTATACACCTCTACCACTTTACCACATCTGATAAACATACAATTACCTGAGGACATCTCCTTTACTTCTAGTGTATCATTTATACACCTCTACTGCTTTACCACACTGCTTTACCCACATCTGATACAACACTTTACAATAAACATACAATTACCTGAGGACATCTCCTTTACTTCTAGTGTATCATTTATACACCTCTACCACTTTACCACATCTGATAAACATACAATTACCTGAGGACATCTCCTTTACTTCTAATGTATCATTTATATACCTCTACCACTTTACCACGTCTGATTAACATACAATTACCTGAGGACATCTCCTTTACTTCTAGTGTATCATTTATACACCTCTACCACTTTACCACATCTGATAAACATACAATTACCTGAGGACATCTCCTCAACTCCTAGTGTATTATTTATACACCTCTACCACTTTACCACATCTGATAAACATACAATTACCTGAGGACATCTCCTCAACTCCTAGTGTATTATTTATACACCTCTACCACTTTTCCACATACAATTACCTGAGGACATCTCCTCAACTCCTATAAATATTTAAAATTACACTTTTGAGGACATCTCCTTTACTGAGGACATCTAGTGTACTTCTAGTGTATCATTAATACACCTCTACCACTTTACCACGTGTGATAAACATACAGTTACCTGAGGACATCTCCTCAACTTCTAGTGTATTATTTATACACCTCTACCACTTTACCATGTTGGATAGACATACAATAACCTGAGGACATCTCGTCTACTACTAGTGTATCATTTATACACCTCTACCACTTTACCACATGTGATAAACATACAGTTACCTGAGGACATCTCTTCTATTACTAGTGTATCATTTATACACCTCTACTACTTTACCACATCTGATATACATACAGTTACCTGAGGACATCTCTACTACTAGTGTATCCTCTACTACTAGTGTATCATTTATACACCTTTATCATTTTACCACGTGTGATAGACATAAAATTACCAGAGGACATCTCCTTTACTCGTAGTGTATCATTTATACACCTATACCACTTTACCACATGTTATAGACATACAATTACAGGAGGACATCTCCTCTACTACCAGTGTATCATTTATACACCTCTACCACTTTACCATGTGTGATAGACATAAAATTACCTGAGGACATTTCCTCTACTACTAGTGTATCATTTATACACCTCTTCCACTTTACTATGTGTGATAGAGGCTAGTGTATCTGCTTCATATTTTTGTGTTGTTTTGGTATTGTTATACTATATTGCCTAAAATGATAACTTTTCTGACTGGATCTGCATACCTCAATCCCTACTGCCATTTATAAAGAAAATCAGACACAAAAGAGGATATATATGTAAACTTGGAACATGGTTTTAACCTTAGAATTTGTAAAGAAAATATCGTAGGCCATGTTACATTAATGACCTCTGCACTTTTAAGATACAAACTGATTTCCTATATAATATACTATCAAAAGGTGTAAGATACAAACTGATTTCCTATATAATATACTATCAAAAGGTGTAAGATACAAACTGATTTCCTATATAATACACTATCAAAAGGTGTAAGATACAACAATCAGGAAAACAGACAACAGATTGATTAAAACTTGCATGACATTTCCAATTTTAATGTGACTATCACCTTTTTCATAAAAGACAACATTTCTCAACGTGATAGAATCATTGATGTAGTCGGACTCCTGTGATGAGGTGAAAGTCATCACAGCAGTGTATTGTTGATGGCTGCAGAAAATCATTCTATGTAGGCTGCTAAATTGATTAGATTTCATTTGTCACTAAATATTCTTTTGTGCAAGTTTAGAGCAAGTACATTTTGCAGTACAAGCAGGATTTTATTTATTGAAACTTTAGGACCACATTATCAATCATTGTCACTTCTGATTGGATACAAGGATTTACACTGAAACAGAGTGACTGAAGTTGTTCATTATTCAACATTCGTTAATCATATGCAGTACACTTAATTATGAGTTGCTAAGAAATAGAATGGCAAGTTTATTAAATTCTCCGTCTACAAAATGAATGCTATTTTGTCATTTCAAAAATTTAAACCTGTGATTCAGAGAAACACACATATTATTTTTTTCATTAATAAATAATTCAGTTATTGTGTATTGGTACACCAGGTTTTGTTTTTGTTTTTGTATGATAAGATTTATGGATGTCTGGATCTTTTTTTTAGAATGGCTGTTCTTGTCATTCAGCACAGCATTTTACTAAAGAACCATAATTTTCACATCTTTTTGATAGCATCTCAACATTTTGTTATTTACTTTTACTGCTAGCATCTGAAATACTTTTGAAGATATTGACTTTGGAGCTCTCTTTATAAAACGTGAGCTTTTTCAAATTTATATGAAAGATTTCCTTCATAATATACAAATTTGTCCTTGCAGCTAAGAAGTCAGAACAATCATTCTGTATGGCTGTGTGATCAGAACACCGTTCCTTCATGGCTGGGTGATCACTGATCAGAACACAATTCCTTAATGGCTATGATCAATACACTGTTCTATCATGGCTGTGATCATAAACACCATTCCTTCATGGCTGGGTGATCTGAGCAGTGTCTTCTATGACTGGGTGATCAAAACACTGTTCAATCGTGGCTGAGTGATCAAAACACCATTCCTTCATGGCTGGGTGATCTGAGCAGTGTCTTCTATGACTGGGTGATCAAAACACTGTTCAATCGTGGCTGAGTGATCAAAACACCATTCCTTCATGGCTGGGTGATCTGAGCAGTGTCTTCTATGACTGGGTGATCAGAACACTGTTCCTTCATGGCTGGGTGATCAAAACACTGTTCTATCATGGCTAAGTGATCAAAACACTGTTCTTCTATGGCTAAGTGATCAAAACACTGTTCTTCTATGGCTAGGTGTTTAGAACACTGCTTCTTCATGGCTTGGTGATCAGAACACTGTTCCTTCATGGTTGGATGATCTGAGCTATGTCTTCAATGACTGGGTGATCAAAACACTGTTCCTTCATGGCTGGGTGATCAAAACATTGTTCTATCATGACTGGGTGATCAAAACACTGTTCTATTATGGCTGGATGATCAAAACACTGTTCTTCTATGGCAAGGTGTTCAGAACACTGCTTCTTCATGGCTGGGTGATCAAAACACTGTTACTTCATGACTGGGTAATCAGAACACTGCCTCTTCATGGCTGGGTGACCAGAACAATGTTTTCAATGACCAGGGAATGAAAGCAAACACATTTTAAACACATGAAGTGTCACTCACTTGATAGCTTAGCTTGATACCTTTGTTGATAGTTTACTTACTAAGTCCTCTTATGCCTGTGGCATATTTACTTACATGTCTTACTGTGCCACATGGCACATAGGACATGGACTAAGGATTTCCATCCCTCTCTGTTATTTTGATCTTCTCTAGAGTGACCCAGCTGTATCATCTCTCTTTGATTTTTCTCTCTATCTTGTTCTTCTCCAAGTTGTTTTTGGATGGCATTTCTCGGCTTTCTTTCCAGTGTCCGCTTACAACCTTGGTTATGTCATCAGCTGGTTTTCAATGAACATGACCCTGTCATCTCCATCGACCCCTTTAGTAGCCAGCTTTCCATATCTGTGCTTTTTTATGTGGTGACTAGATTCTTATTTGATATCTTACTTGACCCTCATCCTCATTATCTTTCTGAGGCAGGTGTTATGGATTCCATTTGGGCATGTATCTATATTAGTGAAAAAGTCTGTGATAGATACCAAACAAATTGAAAACATGAGTTTTAAATGTGATAAATCTTTCGTCTATTGATAAGTTTAAAAATCCAACCTTGTCATGTTTAAACTCTGCTGATAATTATGTTTTTTAGTAAAATGAATGACAAAAATTGTTCAGTAAATTAGGATATGTTTATATTGAAAGATTACAACATCACGTTCAATCACTGTATACATATTACAATATGTTTTAGGGACATAGATACAAGATCTTGTGAGAGCTAACCTAGTATCATATATCACTGAGTTGATATAACATGTAATTATCACATGACATTCTGACATCTGTGTTCTCATCATATTAGGTGTCATATTTTGTGATAGTAATATTTGACTTAAAAAACAATTTGACAGTGGGACTAATTCATGTACCACTTGATAACTGATAATGTTTTGCGGTACTAATATCTCCAATGTTGATGGAATGAAACTCTACGTAATCTTCCCGCTGAAATGACGTTACCACTGGATATCGTCTGCCAATGTCATTCGTTTAAATACTATGCTCTACATGTGATTTTAAGGAAAATTAAGATACCACTGATATAAGATGGTGATTAATATCTTTGTACATGTATTCCTAGATTCAAATTTCAGCCATAAATGTCAAGGTCACAGTATTAAATGTCAAGGTCACACTTAAATGTCAAGGTTACACTATAATGACAGGTCCATTTACATTTATAACACTTTCATTTTGAGGATATGTATATGTCTTCTAGTTATTATTGTACAAGAGCATTCTTTCCATTGCCTAGTGTATTATTAAAATTCTCTAGATATCTATGTGTTCTTGGAATATTTGTCTAAATGTTCATGTGTTCTTGGAATATTTGTCTAAATGTTCATGTGTTCTTGGAGCATTTGTCTAAATGTTCATGTGTTCTTGGATCATTTGTCTAAATGTTCATGTGTTCTTGGAGCATTTGTCTAAATGTTCATGTGTTCTTGGAGCATTTGTCTAAATGTTCATGTGTTCTTGGAGCATTTGTCTAAATGTTCATGTGTTCTTGGAGCATTCGTCTAAATATGTTTTTTTTTTATACCGTAAAAACCCATGGTTTCGTGCATACTTATTTCACTTTAAAATGATATCCATAATTGGGGGTGCACACATTACGTAGGTGTAGGAAAATATCAGGTTTTTTCAGCCTATGTCCAGTTGGTGACCATTTTTTAACATCCAGTGAAACAAATTTACGAGTAATTTATTAAAATGAATACCCAAAATTAACGTTTTCGGTCAGCTTATGTGATGTCATAGATAATCTAGACCAAATGTTCTGTCTTCCTGAGGCCAATTAAATCATTACTGACTAGATTTTAGATTTCATTAAAGACTTATAATATCACCTCACATCATTTGCAGATTGAAAGCAGAACTCATTTTGCCTCGGTCCAATTTACTAAGTTTAATCCAAGTTGTGGCTTTAAAGCATCCATTATAATCATGTGGTAATACTTTCTTGACATTCTACTTGTTTCTTATGTTTATTTATTTGCCTTATTTATTTGAGCACATGAGCATTTGTCTAAATGTTCATGTGTCTCGGAGCATTTGTCTAAATGTTCATGTGTTCTTGGAGTATTTGCCCAAATGTTCATGTGTTTGTCTAAATGTTCATGTGTTCTTGGAGCATTTCTCCAAATGTTCCTGTGTTCTTGGAGCATTTGTCTAAATGTTCATGTATCTCGGAGCATTTGTCTAAATGTTCATGCGTTCTTGGAGCATTTGCCCAAATGTTCATATGGTCTCAGAGCATTTGCCCAGAAGTTCATGTGTTCTTGCACCATTTGCCCAAATGATCATTTGTTCTTGGAGCATTTGTTCAAATGTTCCTGTGGTCTTGGAGCATTTGCCTATATGT
Source organism: Atrina japonica (assembly GCA_030159075.1). Taxonomy (NCBI): domain Eukaryota; kingdom Metazoa; phylum Mollusca; class Bivalvia; order Pterioida; family Pinnidae; genus Atrina; species Atrina japonica. The sequence continues at coordinate 117,151 of BROG01000219.1, read as the reverse complement.
TCATGTGGTATCGGAGTATTTGCCCAAATGTTCATGTGTTCTTAGAACATTCATCCAATTGTCCATGTGTTGTCAAAGCATTTGTTTAAATGTCCTTGTGACCTCAGAGCATTCCTATTGTATATACTAAGTTAATCTAGATTTATTGGTGATGTTATTACACACACACACACACACACACACACACACACACACACACACACACACACACACACATGCACGCGCGTGTGTACGGTATGTGTCTTTTTATTTGGAGGGTAATTACATAGAACCATAAGTTGTTCTATTACTTACACCTGACCTTGAGCAAGAATTGTGTTGAAAACTTGAAAATTGAATTTGTTTTCTTTCTCTATGAAAATGCATTTTGTACTAATTCTATGGGAAGTTGAATGGACAGAATCAATTATACATGTAATTAATTAAAACTTCCTTTGAAATTTGTCAAAAGAGGTGACAAGTGTGTCTGTTTTTCTAATGGAATTGTTTGTCACACTAAAAAAAGCCCAAATGATGTTGCCATGGTATTGATTTGATAGTGTGGTTGAACATGCATTATTTAATATCACTCTGTCAATTTCAGCATTTTATAGATATTTCAATTGAAAATCTTTTAAATGAAATTTTGGTTTTACATTTCTACACTGGCCATCACATTTTGTTGGTAGAAGAAAAACCAAGCTTTTGTAGATGGGCAAACTTCCCCTACATTTGTAAATAATCCTGTTAGTAGTCATCAAAGCTTTTTATCTTCATTTGACCTGAGGTGAAAGATTTCATGATACCATGTTCACTAGGCCTTAAGGGGTTGTGGTGAAATGTTAATAATGAAAAGGTAACAAGAACATATGGAGTATGTTTCATATTACCAGTTGATTTGATAAGAATTATAATGCAAAATTCAAGATTTTAATTTGATGAGCTCATGGCCTTCAAAAATACATATGCAAAATCAAAAACCTTTTAATAATATTCTAATGTGAGTGACAACTTTGTAACTGTCAAACTTCCTGATAATGTGATATAGTAATCAAATGCATAAAGTTTCTGTCAATCATCACTGTAATTTAATTTATCCGCTATACCTCATTAATTAAACACAGTCAGGGATAGGTTGAGAGCCGTCGCGTGTAAGGGAGACCACACTTCATTTCTCCCTTGCGTGCATCATATCTCCCTTGCGTGCATCATATCTCCCTTGCGTGTGTCATGTCTCCCTCTTGCAAAACCCTTGCAGCTTATTTGATAGTCTGTTGATTCTGTATTTTGACATGATAAACAATTTATTGCCCTGGTTGTAGGCAGACATGAGGATATGTTTACCCATGACAAGTTATATCCCCCTGGGGCTTTGCCCTCAGGAAATATGACTTGCCTTGGGTAAACAAATCTTCATGTCTGCCTACAACCAGGGCAATAAATGTATAATATATTTCTTATGTATTTATCAGTTTCCGATTAGTGTGCCAGAACTACAGTGCCAGAATAGTGCAGTGTAGTGCTGCTAGTAGTGACATTCTGGCCCTATTCTGGGTCTAAATCTGATAAAATAATGCTTAGTGCCAAAATGATGCCAGAACTTTAAAGAGATTTGTGGCGCTTATTCTGGCACTATGTATTATATCTTATCAATGAATTAGAAGCTGCTGAATTCATATCTGATCACATGATGCTTAAAAGTTGTATCTGTGTTGAAAAAGTAGAAATTCAAATGATCAAAGTTTTGTTTGATGGAAATGGATTGTAATATTTGCCATTAATGCAGTTTTATTCTGTCAATCTGTGATTACTAAGAAAACAGGTGAGGAAATATATGTAGTGATAATCCAATGTTTTTAATAATGCTGTTAAGATGAAATATTTGGAAGAGCTTTTTGCATGTGGTCTATAAACTTATGGTGGAAATCAATTGATATTTCAAGTTTGTAAGGGTACATGTACATGTAATATTATTATTATTAACATTTCAGTACAATATAAATATACATGTCACTGTACCCAAATGTGTTTAAAAATGAAGAGTGAATAAGAAATACAGCATTGCAAAATAGTGCCATAGTAGCACCACAAGATGGTGCCAGAATATCGCTGCAAGATGGTGCCAGAATAGCATTGCAAAATAGTGCCAGAAGACATAAAATTGCATACAAAAACGCACTAGTGCCACAACATAGCACTGCATATTTTGGTAAGGATATGTACATTGTATATTATTGATGAAAAGAGAAACAACAACAGTAATGTGGAGTATGTTACATTCTTTCAGAACAAAAGCACATTAATCAATCAATCAATCAGTCAGTCAGTCAAAATTAATTTTTTTTTCATATTTGATGATATTATTGGTATGGCAGAGATGGACATAGCAGCATATATAAAAACTTGTTCAATCAATCGGTTGCTTACGGTGACCTAGGTGTACTTCACCCTGGTTGCCAGCGAGAAGTACCAGTACAAAATGTTCAAGTGCCATGCAATATACCACATGGTACAGGAAGGGTGGTTACTCCCTTACTGGACCACTGCCACACCAGATTGTGGAGGAAGTGGCACAACAAGGAAATGATTTTTAAACGTTACACACCACACTATTATACAATATATAATTCAAGCAACAAATGAATGCAATACAAATTAAGGGACTAAAGAATCAGATTAAAATATGTGATTCTTCGTGGAAAAATATGTGCTCTCCCTGCAATAATATTTTCAAACCCTCCTTTGAGATCATTGAGAAATACTGCATTACCAGTGCTGGAAAGATGCACTCCATCGTCATTGAAAACAGTGGGACAAACTTTTGTAAAACTAGGATGTTTGAAATTTGCATCACTGAGATTAAGAACGTGCTTTGGTATATAGCTGAATACATGCTTTGTTTATAGCATGGATATTCTGTGAGCATCTCCATTGCAAACGAGGCAATAATTGTGACCAACTTAATGTTGACCAAGGGAATTTGTTGGATAGAAATTTGAATCAACTTCCAGCATTCTGCAAAATTTGCACAATTGATGATTCACCTAAGTCATAACCCCTGCAATGTATAAAATGGGGGGGGGGGTTGATTCACAAAAATTAGCAAAATGAACAAATTTATTTTTCTAATCACTTAACTTAAAGCCTCCATAACCCTGCCACAGGATTCTGTATGATCTCGGTTCCGCCCAGGGCGTGAAATAGCATGTATAAACACTCTTTTGACAAATGATGACCCTACACACCAAATGGACTGTTGGTCTTCTGATTCTCATAAACAAAAATTATGAAAATTATGAAAAGACAACTAATGAGAAACAGAAGAAAACTATTGATGGCATTTAATAGTGAAACCACAGAATTTCATCACTGACTTACAAAGATCAGCATACGTACTTGTATAAATACATGATATCGTTAGGATTTACAGGGCATTTACAGAATTGGTGTTATGCGGATGTATGTTTTGTAAGAACTTGATCTCCATCTGCCAGCTGTCATCATTTGTTCATTAGGATAACTGGCTTGAGTGGTAGTAGCCACATCAATGCCAAAGGAGTGCGATTTGAAATTCTTGTGTTCGACTCCTAACAGTGTTCAAATTTTCTTTATGTGTTAAATTGATACCTCGCTAGAGGCTTGCCATCAAAGTGACAAAACAATGGGCCCATGCACTTTGGTCATATATGTAATAAGCTTGCAGATTATTAACAAGACAAAGCACTCCACCTACTGCAGGAATATGTATTGTGGTGCCACTAACTGATCAGTTTTTGAATGCTTTATTCTTAGGTGTATTATCGCTAGTAAGAATTGTGACATCATTTATATATACAATATGTCCTAATACACCTAATGAGTTAACTGTGATTTCACTTACTCTTAAGAATAAAAAAAATAAAAGCTTGAAACTTGCTGAGAATAGCGCTGCCTCGTACATGTTGTAACAAGATGTTGTTAAGGCAGGAATGATTTTTGCATTTCAAACATTTCATTACTTCGAGTAACTTTTCAAGAAAAATGAATTTTTTGATTGGTTCATTGGCTTGAAGTATTTTACACCAATAGTTCATTGTAGCTATGTATGTCTGCGTCATACGGAATGATAACTTTCTTATTGATGGGTAGGCAATAAATTGAACTACTTGATTTAGGAAAGGGAGCCAAGTGTATGACAATCCCTGTATACCTTTAAACTAACCGAATGCTTCGTATCCATTGTTACATGTATTCTTTGTACTGGATGTATGATACTGGAGTTCAATAACGTGTTAGTTTGGTGTCGTAAATCAATGTCGGAAATTCCTGAGGGAGAGCTAAACTGGGAAAATATGAGAGTTTGGTGCCAACTGCCTGAATCTCTGAAATTGACAGCGAGATATAGCATTAGCAATTTTCATTACGTTTACCCGATATATATGCTGGGCTTTAAACTGCATGTTTCTTTTCATGCACACAAACACCAGAGCCCTCATTTAATGCATAATATGTTTGGATTTTGATGTTTTAGTGTTCAACAAGGCTTGATTTTCGATGTTAAACACAGCATTCATATTTAGTAATTCCTCACCCCGTGTCATAAGTACAGGAATAACTTCCAAAAGAGAAATATCTTTCATTAAGTTCAAATTGGACCACTGTTTAGGCCCCAATCACCAGCGAAATAAGCACCACAACTGAGTTGGCTTGACCCTGCACTATCAGTAAATAGCTCTATTACGCCATTTTCTGACCATTTACTTTCCAGAAAATATAAAGAACCATTAAAATTATGTAAAGACCACAGGCCCAGATCATTTTTCAATTCTCCAGTAACTCGAATGCAATGAAATGGCTCGTGTAATCCGCACACCAGATCATAGAATGTCTTTGCGATTGTAATTCTCTAAGAGTTACTTTTTTGCATGAGCGCAAATCTTCCAATAATTGCGACGAGTCTCCAATTTTGTTCATCGGCACACAAATAGCCATAGAGACCATGTCTATATTTAGCCCTTAAAAAGTGCAGTGATAGGACCAGCGGTTTTATCCTGAGCTAATGAAATACTAAGCTGAGCACAAACATTTGAGAAGCAATTCATCAAGTCAACACAAAGAGTTGTGTCAGGCTTACCAGCAAAAATAAAGTAGAAACAAAGAGATATTTTCAAATGTGCTACAAATTTTACATCCCATAGGCAAACATTTATTGATATAGAATTGTTTGTCAAACTGAAAGGCCAACAAATCAAATTCTCCAGGGAATACTGGCAAAAGATGAAATGCTGACTTTACTAATCCATTTTGGCTATTAGTGCATTCTTCCTTATGTTTTATATCATATCGATAACCTTATCGAATGAAGTATATTACACAGCACAAAGGTCTTGATCAGTAGAATCGTTTACATTATCATCATGTGGAAAAGATAAATGCACTATGAATTGCCCCCCCCCCCAATGTTAGCTATCAGTAACTCGCTGAAAGGGCTGATAACTTTATCTAAACTTATCCATACCTGTCAAGTCTACTGATTTCGGCAGTAGTCTACCAATTTTTATATTCATCTACCGCTTGTCTACCGCCGAGAAAAAATCTACTGATTTCTACCGATTTTTCTAATTTTCAACCGATTTCCCCATATTTCTACTGCTTCTTGTCTATTTTCCGGTGATCTGTAGAGATTTTTGTCAGGATTAAATGTTCTAAATCGTCATTTTCAGTCTAATAATTGGCGACAAAAAATATCTTGAATCGCTATCCATATGTTCTGTCCTATATACAATTATCAAAGATTAACATCATTGATGTTATATTAATTTCATGCAGCTTCTGTATTAATCCTCAATGATTTTACTTTAAAAATTTAGCCGAGAAATATCAAAGCGAGATCGTGGTGTCTTCTATGACGTCCACACTCCACATACTATACAGTGTTATACATGTATCTAAAATTTGTGATGATTTCAATACAAAAACAATGTTTTATTTCATTTTCATAATATTTTATACAAAGATAATAATATTTTCTTGTAACACATTGAATTGAATTTAATAAAATGTCAGTTATGACAGTAAACACATTTATATAACCTCAATAATCTTTTTTTTCTTTTTAAAAGCAGATTTGATTTTTCTTTATCAAATATCTTTTTTTTTTTTGAGTGAACTATTCAGTCCTCATTTGTTGTTTTATCTTATCAGTTAATGAAAAAGGTAAAATATGAAGATAAAAACCTTCAGATAAATATTTGGGTATGCAAATATTTTGGTAATAAATGTTCAAATCTCAAAATAAATAAATAAATAAAAAAAAAAAATGAATCAAGCTTATGACTTTAAGAATTATCATACTTCCAAATATTTAGCAATCAAACTGAGATTATATTTCTTCCAGGTAAGTCTAGTTATTCATTTTTTGTATTCCAAATTCAACTGTTAGAATATTCAGAATTTAGTATATTCTAAAATTTGTTATAACAGATTAAGAAATACTAAATTTTAAACATTCTAATATAACACAATGACCATAACATCATTTTGAGTCTCCCAAGTTGTGTGTGTACATGTACATGTATATATAACATGTATAAAAACTTCAAAATAAAGCCTATATCTATTCCTTTTAAATTTCAAAGTCGACAAGAAAATTAAAAGAAATGTGATATATATCATCAATATTATTGACAATAATTCCATTTTAGATGCCTAAAATGGCAGATATTGAAGTTTGAAATTACAATTTTTTCTTGTTATTTCCGAAAGGGGACACTCCCTCCCGTACCCTCCCCTATTCACTTATTTCGACACAACTGGTACATGCATATATATCAGAATGACAAAGCATTCATAAAAAGTTTGACCATTGTACGCATTTTCTACCCCAGACAAATTTCCTAATGTTGACAGGTATGCTTATCTCTTTGTCAAACAGAGACCAACTCCAAAAACAACCTGGGACTCCAAAATCAACTAAAGACTCCAACATCAGTGGAAGACTCCAAAATTGATATTGAAGTCTCATGTTGGTATGGCATGTGATACAGTTTTGCTATGTATCATTGATGTGAAATTTTAAAGATGAAGTAAAATGGAATGGTACTCATGATAGTTCCTATTAAATACCGTCTGTGAATTACTGTAGTACACACGACTATAGTATACATCTGTCATGTTGTCTTTAAGCTCTGCCTGGTATTTTAATTTAACAATTACTCTCTTTCACCTATTGAACCGTTTGTGAAACAGTCTACATTATTTGTTTATTTAGGCACTTGATCTTTGGTGATGGTCTCTTGAGATCTTTAACAAACAACTGACATGAAGGCTTACAAATTGTATTTGAATTCTTGAGAATGGTTACAGTGTGAGACAATAATGTTGAAAGGAAGTAATTAAAATAGTATTTGTAGTTCAAATTGACTATTGATTTTAGGATTTAATCATTATTGACAATATTTTCCTATCTTTCATGGAATGTATTGTTTTGTTTCTGTTTTAATCTTATTTCTAATTATATTTCCTTGTTGTTGTAGAGAAGATACCAAATTGATTGGAACCATTGTATAGCATCCCTGGTTGTGTGGATGAAAAAAGAGTTCATTTATTAATAGCAAACAAACTAATGGTTCCAGTGCCTGGTTTTATACAATGAGGGATACTACAGGGAGCTTCATTCCTGGCTACCCACTTGGTGCTTCAAATTTCATTAAAACTTTACCAATGATATCACAAAGCTTTGATATAGGTTCCTCTTATAATGATGTACAGAAACAAATGTGTCAGTAGATTTCAATTTATCTATAATTTCACAAGCATTTGTAAAGGAGTTTTTTGTAAACTGCAAAGCAAGTACTAGTGTAGTAAAATGCATATAACCTACGGGGTAATGTGAACCCTTTAGTTACCATATAGAGTATACGGGGTAATGTGAACCCTTTAGTTACCATATAGAGTATACGGGGTAATGTGAACCCTTTAGTTACCATATAGAGTATACGGGGTAATGTGAACCCTTTAGTTACCAAGTGAACCCTTGTGAACCCTTTAGTTTCCATATAGAGTATACGGGGTAATGTGAACCCTTTAGTTACCTTAGAGTATACGGGTTACCCTTTATATATAGAGTATACGGGGGGTAATGTGAACCCTTTAGTTACCATATAGAGTATACGGGGTAATGTGAACCCTTTAGTTACCATATAGAGTATACGGGGTAGAGTAATGTGAACCCTTTAGTTACCATATAGAGTATACGGGGGTAATGTGAACCCTTTAGGGTAAATGTGAACCCTTTATACGTTCCTTTAGTTACCATATAGAGTATACGGGGTAATGTGAACCCTTTAGTTACCATATAGAGTATACGGGGTAGAGTATTGTGAACGCTTTAGTTACCATATAGAGTATACGGGGTAAAGTGAACCCTATAGTTACCATATAGAGTATACGGGATAATGTGAACCCTTTAGTTACCATATAGAGTATACGGGGTAATGTGAACCCTTTAGTTACCATATAGAGTATACGGGGTAATGTGAACCCTTTAGTTACCATATAGAGTATACGGGGTAGAGTAATGTGAACCCTTTAGTTACCATATAGAGTATACGGGGTAATGTGAACCCTTTAGTTACCATATAGAGTATACGGGGTTTAGAGAGTATTGTGAGTAATGTGAACCCTTAGTTACCATATAAAGTATCAATGTGATTTAGTAACCAATTGAGTACGGGTGTGTATGAATGAACCCATTAGTTACCATATAGAGTATATCACATTGTAACCCTTTGACCATGATGACGGGGTAATGTGAACCCTTTACCCATATAGAGTATCACATTGTAGACTTGACATGATGACATTAGTTACCATATAGAGTATCACGGGGTATTTGAAACTTGACCATATAGATGACATTAACAAAAGTTTAGTTACCATATAGAGTATACACATTGTAACTTTAGACATAATGATGATACGGGGGTATTTATTACCATATAGAATATACGGGGTACATTATTGTAACTTGAGTTACCATATGAGTATACATTATTTACTTTAGTTACCATATAGAGTATACACATAGAGTAAACCCTTGACCATGATGGGGGGTACATTATTTACACGCTTTAGTTATATAAAGTATCACATTGTAACTTGACATGATGTCATTAGTTACCATAATATAAAGTATCACATTGTTACCTTGACATGATGACTTGACATTATGACATACCATATAGAGTATCACATTGTAACTTGACATGATGTCATTAGTTACCATATAGAATATCACATTTTTAACTTGACATGATGACATTAGTTACCATGATATAAATATTCCAAAAGTATCACATTTGTAACTTGACATGATGACATTATTTACCATATAGAGTATCACATTGTAACTTGACATGATGATTAGTTACATTAGAGATATTTGTACATGATGATTTAAATATAGAGTATCACATTTGTAACTTGACATGATGACATTAGTTACCATATAGAGTATCACATTTGTAACTTGACATGATGACATTAGTTACCATATAAAGTATCACATTTGTAACTTGACATGATGACATTATTTACCATATAGAGTATCACATTTGTAACTTGACATGATGACATTATTTACAATATAAAGTATCACATTTGTAGCTTGACATGATGACATTATTTACCATATAGAATATCACATTGTAACTTGACATGATGACATTAGTTACCATATAGAGTATCACATTGTAACTTGACATGATGACATTAGTTACCATATAGAATATCACATTGTAACTTGACATGATGACATTATTTACCATATAGAGTATCACATTGTAACTTGACATGATGACATTAGTTACAATATGAATATTACATTTACAATATAAAGTTATTTAACAATTAAAGTAACATTTGTAACTTGACATGATGACATTAGTTACCATATAGAGTATCACATTGTAACTTGACATGATGACATTATTTACCATATAGAGTATCACATTGTAACTTGACATGATGACATTAGTTACCATATAGAGTATCACATTGTAACTTGACATGATGACATTATTTACCATATAGAGTATCACATTGTAACTTGACATGATGACATTAGTTACCATATAGAGTATCACATTGTAACTTGACATGATGACATTAGTTACCATATAGAGTATCACATTACATTGTAATTAGTTACTTGACACATTGTATGACATGATGATTTACAATATAGAGTAACATTGTAACACATGATTGACATAAGTTACCATATGAGTATCACATGATGACATTAGTTACCATATAGAGTATCACACTGTAACTTGACATGATGACATTATTTACCATATAGAGTATCACATTTGTAACTTGACATGATGACATTAGTTACCATATAGAGTATCACACTGTAACTTGACATGATGACATTAGTTACCATATAGAGTATCACATTGTAACTTGACATGATGACAGTATTTACCATATAGAATATAACATTGTAACTTGACATGGGAATGACAGCAGTTAACTAAGACCTTATTTTTATGAACATTAGACCTTAAGTCTCATGTTGAACTTGACATGTTGTAATTAGTTACCATTATATTATGGTTTGAAATTGACAATGATTTGCAATTGGCACATATCTTGACTTTTGACATTAGTTTTATAGAAATTAATCTACTTTACATCTATGAATTAGATGGATAACACTCCAGCAAAGCAGTATTACCATATAGAGTCACACTGTAACTTGGGAAAGTTACCATATAGATTTCTTTGAAACTTGAAATATGACATGAAACCATCTGAGTGTCTCATTTGTATTTGACAATATTATGTATTGAGTTTGAACTTGAAATGAATGACATTAGTTCCATGTTTTGATTTCTTATGATCAAAGTCCATGTGGACAAAGTAAATGAACAAGATACATAAATCCACTGTAGTTGTAAATACTTACAATGATGACATTTTTGTACATATAGAGAATGATTCTTGAATCATGATATCAGTTAAGGTGATATGATTGACATTGTAAGTTGTCAACTGCATTTTTAGCTTGACCTTAATCTTTGTGACCTTGAAGTTGTAATTTTACATTATATTATGGTTTTGAACAAACAAATTGGCTATCCAGGTTTTTTGGAATATCTACAATAAAGATATCCATTCTCCTTTATATTCACAAACCTATCCATTTCTTTCTAATATCACAAACCTATCCATCTCTCAGTGTATTTACAAAACCTATCCATTCTCTTTTGATATCACAAATCCTATCCATTCTCCTTGTATATCACATAAATCACTGTAGTGTAAATACCATTCTCATGTTTGTATATCAAAAACCTATCCATTCTCCTGTATGTAAGTCAGTGCACTCCAAACCTATCCATTATCTTATATCTCCTGTATATCACAAACCTATCCATTCTCCTGTATATCACAAACCTATCCATTCTCCTGTATATCAAAAACCTATCCATTCTCCTGTATATCACAAACCTATCCATTCTCCTGTATATCACAAACCTATCCATTCTCCTGTATATCAAAAACCTATCCATTCTCCTTTATATCACAAACCTATCCATTATCCTGTATATCACAAATCTATCCATTCTCCTGTATATCACAAACCTATCCATTCTCCTGTATATCACAAACCTATCCATTCTCCTTTATATCACAAACTTATCCACTCTCTATATCACAAACCTATCCATTCTCCTTTATATCACAAACCTATCCATTCTCTTCAGTATCACAAACCTGTCCATTCTCCTGTATATCACAATCCTATCCATTCTCTTCTATATCCCAAACCTGTCCATTCTCCTTTATATCTTTATATCACAAACTTATCCACTCTCTTCTATATCACAATCCTATCCATTTTCCTGTATATCACAAACCTATCCATTCTCCTGTATATAAAAACCTATCCATTCTCCTGTATATCACAAACCTATCCATTCTCTTCCAAATCACAAACATATCCATTCTCCTGTATATAAAAACCTATCCATTTTGTTCTGTATCACAAAATTATCCATACTATTCTATATCACAAACCTTTCCATTTTCTTCTATATCACAAACCTGTCCATACTCTTCTATATCACAAACCTATCCATTTTCTTCTAAATCACAAACCTATCCATTCTCCTGTATATATAAACCTATCCATTCTCTTCTGTATCACAAACTTATACATACTCTTCTATATCACAATTCTGTCCATACTCTTCTAAATCACAAACCTATCTTGTTCACAATATAGATATCTAGATATCACTATCAATACACAATCTCTCTCAGAGAATCCTATCCATTTTCTGTAAATACCCTATTTTGATTGGTTCACAATACAGAGTGTGGATTACTGTCAGTATCACATTACTCTTCCATTAGATTTACATGTCAGTACACTATTATAACTGGTTCACTATACAGTATCACAAAATGATCCATACTGTCATATCACACTGTTTTTCTTCTGGTTCACAATGTCCAGTGTTGATTACTGTCAGTACACTTCTTATAACTGGTTCACTCTACGGAGTGTTGATTAATCCTGTCTTCTGTACACAAACTTTTAACTGGTTCACAATACAGTGTTGATCTACTGTCAGTCACAAACCTATAACTGTTCACAATATACAGAGTGTTTACTTACTGTACACAATACACTGTTTTGATACTGGTTCACAATACAGTGTTGATTACTGTCAGTACACTATGGATAACTGTCAGTTCACAATACAGAGTGTTGATTACTGTCAGTACACTGTTTTAACTGGTTCACAATACAGTGTTGATTACTGTGAGTTCACTATTATAACTGGTTCACTATACAGAGTGTAGATTACTGTCAGTACACTATTATAACTGGTTCACTATACAGAGTGTTGATTACTGTCAGTACACTGTTTTAACTGGTTTACAATACAGTGTTGATTGCTGTCAGTACACTGTTTAACTGGTTCACAAACAGAGTACTGTCAGTACACTGTTTTAACTGGTTCACAATACAGAGTTGATTACTGTCAGTAAACTGTTTTTACTGGTTCACAAAACAGAGTATTGATTACTGATCAATTGTTTTAACTGTGACAAAACAGAGTATTGATTACTGTCAGTACACTATACAGAGTTAGATTACTGTCAGTACACTATTTTAACTGGTTCACAAAACAGTATTGATTACTGTCAGTAAACTGTTTTTACTGGTTCACAAAACAGAGTATTGATTACTGTGAGTTTACTGTTTTAACTGATTTACTATACAGAGTTGATTACTGTCAGTGCACTATTACAACTGGTACACAATACAGTGTTGATTACTGTCAATACACTGTTCTAACTGGTTCACAAAACAGAGTATTGATTACTGTCAGTACACAATACAGAGAGTAGATTACTGTCAGTACACTGTTTTAACTGGTTCACAAAACAGTATTGATTACTGTCAGTAAACTATTACAACTGGTACACAATACAGTGTTTGATTACTGTCAGTACACTGTTTAACTGGTTTTACTATACAGAGTTGATTTACTGTCAGTACACTATTACAACTGGTACACAAATACAGTGTTTGATTACTGTCAGTACACTATTACAACTGGTACACAATACAGTGTTGATTACTGTCAGTACACTATTACAACTGGTACACAATACATTGTTGATTACTGTCAGTACACTATTACAAACTGGTACACAATACAGTGTTGATTACTGTCAGTACACTGTTTTAAACTGGTTCACAATACAGTGTTGATTTACTGTCAGTACACTATTACAACTGGTACACAATACAGTGTTGATTACTGTCAGTACACTGTTACAACTGGTACACAATACAGTGTTGATTACTGTCAGTACACTGTTTTAACTGGTTCACAATACAGTGTTGATTACTGTCAGTATACTATTACAACTGGTACACAATACAGTGTTGATTACTGTCAGTATACTGTTTTAACTGGTTCACAATACAGAGTTGATTACTGTCAGTACACTATTACAACTGGTACACAATACAGTGTTGATTACTGTCAGTACACTATTACAACTGGTACACAATACAGTGTTGATTACTGTCAGTACACTATTACAACTGGTACACAATACAGTGTTGATTACTGTCAGTACACTGTTTTAACTGGTACACAATACAGTGTTGATTACTGTCAGTACACTATTACAACTGGTACACAATACAGTGTTGATTACTGTCAGTACACTATTACAACTGGTACACAATACAGTGTGATTACTGTCAGTACACTGTTACAACTGGTTACACAATACAGTGTTGATTACTGTCAGTACACTATTACAACTGGTACCACAATACAGTGTTGATTACTGTCGGTACACTGTTACAACTGGTACACAATACAGAGTTGATTACTGTCGGTACACTATTACAACTGGTACACAATACAGTGTTGATTACTGTCAGTACACTATTACAACTGGTACACAATACAGTGTTGATTACTGTCAGTACACTATTACAACTGGTTCACAATACAGTGTTGATTACTGTCAGTACACTATTACAACTGGTACACAATACAGTGTTGATTACTGTCAGTACACTATTACAACTGGTACACAATACAGAGTTGATTACTGTCAGTACACTATTACAACTGGTACACAATACAGAGTTGATTACTGTCAGTACACTATTACAACTGGTACACTATACAGTGTTGATTACTGTCAGTACACTATTACAACTGGTACACAATACAGTGTTGATTACTGTCAGTACACTATTACAACTGGTACACAATACAGTGTTGATTACTGTCAGTACACTGTTTTAACTGGTTCACAATACAGTGTTGATTACTGTCAGTACACTATTACAACTGGTACACAATACAGTGTTGATTACTGTCAGTACACTATTACAACTGGTACACAATACAGTGTTGATTACTGTCAGTACACTATTACAACTGGTACACAATACAGTGTTGATTACTGTCAGTACACTGTTTTAACTGGTTCACAATACAGTGTTGATTACTGTCAGTACACTGTTTTAACTGGTTCACAATACAGTGTTGATTACTGTCAGTACACTATTACAACTGGTACACAATACAGTGTTGATTACTGTCAGTACACTATTACAAACTGGTACACAATACACAGTGTTGATTACTGTCAGTATACTATTACAACTGGTACACAATACAGTGTTGATTACTGTCAGTATACTGTTTTACAACTGGTTCACAATACAGAGTTGATTACTGTCAGTACACTATTACAACTGGTACACAATACAGAGTTGATTTACTGTCAGTACACTATTACAACTGGTACACAATACAGTGTTGATTACTGTCAGTACACTGTTTTAACTGGTTCACAATACAGTGTTGATTACTGTCAGTACACTGTTTTAACTGGTTCACAATACAGAGTTGATTACTGTCAGTACACTATTACAACTGGTACACAATACAGTGTTGATTACTGTCAGTACACTGTTTTAACTGGTTCACAATACAGTGTTGATTACTGTCAGTACACTGTTTTAACTGGTTCACAATACAGTGTTGATTACTGTCAGTACACTGTTTTAACTGGTTCACAATACAGAGTTGATTACTGTCAGTACACTATTACAACTGGTACACAATACAGTGTTGATTACTGTCAGTACACTATTACAACTGGTACACAATACAGTGTTGATTACTGTCAGTACACTATTACAACTGGTACACAATACAGTGTTGATTACTGTCAGTACACTATTACAACTGGTACACAATACAGTGTTGATTACTGTCAGTACACTATTACAACTGGTACACAATACAGTGTTGATTACTGTCAGTACACTATTACAACTGGTACACAATACAGTGTTGATTACTGTCAGTACACTATTACAACTGGTTCACAATACAGTGTTGATTACTGTCAGTACACTATTACAACTGGTACACAATACAGTGTTGATTACTGTCAGTACACTATTACAACTGGTACACAATACAGTGTTGATTACTGTCAGTACACTGTTTTAACTGGTACACAATACAGTGTTGATTACTGTCAGTACACTATTACAACTGGTACACACAATACAGTGTTGATTACTGTCAGTACACTATTACAACTGGTACACAATACAGTGTTGATTACTGTCAGTACACTATTACAACTGGTACACAATACAGTGTTGATTACTGTCAGTACACTATTACAACTGGTACACAATACAGTGTTGATTACTGTCAGTACACTATTACAACTGGTACACAATACAGTGTTGATTACTGTCAGTACACTATTACAACTGGTTCACAATACAGTGTTGATTACTGTCAGTACACTATTACAACTGGTACACAATACAGTGTTGATTACTGTCAGTATACTATTACAACTGGTACACAATACAGTGTTGATTACTGTCAGTATACTGTTTTAACTGGTTCACAATACAGAGTTGATTACTGTCAGTACACTATTACAACTGGTTCACAATACAGTGTTGATTACTGTCAGTACACTATTACAACTGGTACACAATACAGTGTTGATTACTGTCAGTACACTGTTTTAAACTGGTTCACAATACAGTGTTGATTACTGTCAGTACACTATTATAACTGGTTTCACAATACAGAGTTGATTACTGTCAGTACACTATTACAACTGGTTCACAATACAGTGTTGATTACTGTCAGCACACTGTTTTAACTGGTTTCACTATACAGTGTTGATTACTGTCAGTACACTATTTGGTAACTGGTTGATTACTAGTCACAACACTATTACAACTAGTGTTGATTACTGTCAGTACACTGTTTTAACTGGTTCACAATACAGAGTTGATTACTGTCAGTACACTATTACAACTGGTACACAATACAGTGTTGATTACTGTCAGTACACTATTACAACTGGTACACAATACAGTGTTGATTACTGTCAGTACACTATTACAACTGGTACACAATACAGTGTTGATTACTGTCAGTACACTATTACAACTGGTACACAATACAGAGTTGATTACTGTCAGTACACTATTACAACTGGTACACAATACAGTGTTGATTACTGTCAGTACACTATTACAACTGGTACACAATACAGTGTTGATTACTGTCAGTACACTGTTTACAACTGGTACACAATACAGTGTTGATTACTGTCAGTACACTATTACAACTGGTACACAATACAGTGTTGATTACTGTCAGTACACTATTACAACTGGTACACAATACAGTGTTGATTACTGTCAGTACACTGTTTTAACTGGTTCACAATACAGTGTTGATTACTGTCAGTACACTATTACAACTGGTACACAATACAGTGTTGATTACTGTCAGTACACTATTACAACTGGTACACAATACAGTGTTGATTACTGTCAGTACACTATTACAACTGGTACACAATACAGTGTTGATTACTGTCAGTACACTATTACAACTGGTACACAATACAGTGTTGATTACTGTCAGTACACTGTTTTAACTGGTTCACAATACAGTGTTGATTACTGTCAGTACACTATTACAACTGGTACACAATACAGTGTAGATTACTGTCAGTACACTATTACAACTGGTACACAATACAGTGTTGATTACTGTCAGTACACTATTACAACTGGTTTCACAATACAGTGTTGATTACTGTCAGTACACTATTACAACTGGTACACAATACAGTGTAGATTACTGTCAGTACACTATTATAACTGGTTCACTATACAGAGTGTTGATTACTGTCAGTACACTATTACAACTGGTACACAATACAGTGTTGATTACTGTCAGTACACTATTACAACTGGTACACAATACAGTGTTGATTACTGTCAGTACACTGTTTTAACTGGTTCACAAAACAGATTATTGATTACTGTCAGTACACAATACAGAGAGTTGATCATGGTCTGTACTCTATTATAGCTGCTTCACAATAAAGAGAGTAATATTTTGGTCAATGCAGGTTGGAGGCCTGCTGGAATTAAGCTGAGTTTTGTGAGAAAGTTTGCCAGTTTACCTTGGAAGGTCGGTGTTGTCAACTCCACCATTAAAAACTGGCCACCACAATATACTGAAAAATTATTAAGTGTGGCGTAAAACAAAAAAATTACAATCCAGTATAACTATAGTGTTATAGTGTGGCATTAAACATTATTCAAAATTCCCTGTTTTAACTCTTAAGCAATCATGGTCAGAATCAGAGCCTAACTATTGATGTTTTCTTGATTTGTTAAGCAACCTATTTAAAGGAGCTGTATACTTAGTTTTGTCACTAAAGCAAAATCTACAATTTAGCAGATACACATTAGAACCCCCCCCCCCCTCTCTCTCATTAAAAACTAAAAGTAAGGAACATTTTTTATGCCAATATTTTTTTCTTGATTCAGATGAAAGGTTTTTCTGCTAAGTTTGTTTTAGCAATCAGAACACTCGTCTGTTTTGTATCAGTCACTAGTGATGACTTATCTACAATGCACTTATACCATAGCATATTTTTTATAATAAGAATATTTTGTGTTAATTAGATAAACAATTTTATTTCTAAAAAAATAATTGATGTCTCATTCTAAAGGAAAATATACAAATAATGGCTGGTGAATACATGTTATAGTTCTCTGGTTTATAATTTAATTCAAACAGATGTTCTGAAAATTCACAAACTATATTTTGTTGTATTGCGATAGCTAAATTGTGTACAAGGTATCTTATACAGATGGCCAATTTTTGTATTGTTTATATATTTCTAACCAGTGAAAAAACATCCATATTAAAATATCAAACCATACATGATACATTCTGATTATAACTCTGTGATACATTCAGATTATAACTCTGTGATATAATCAGATTATAACTCTGTGATACATTCATATTATAATTGTGATACATTCATATACCTCTGTAATACATTCAGATTATAACTCTGTGATACATTCAGTTTATAACTGTGATGCATTCAGATTATAACTCTGTGATACATTCAGATTATAACTCTGTGATACATTCAGATTATAACTGTGATACATTCAGATTATAATTCTGTGATACATTCATATTATAATTGTGATACATTCATATTATACATTCAGATTATAACTCAGTGATACATTCAGTTTATAACTGTGATACATTCAGATTATAACTCTGTGATACATTCAGATTATACCTCTCTAATACATTCAGATAATAACTCTGTGATACAATCAAATTATAACTCTGTGATACATCTAAATTATTATTGATACATTCAGATTATAACTGTGATATAATCAGGTTTTAACTATGTGATATAATCAGGTTTTAACTCTGTGATATAATCAGGTTTTAACTCTGTGATATAATCAGGTTTTAACTCTGTGATATAATCAGGTTATAACTGTGATATAATCAGGTTTTAACTCTGTGATATAATCAGATTTTAACTCTGTGATATAATCAGGTTTTAACTCTGTGATATAATCAGGTTTTAACTCTGTGATATAATCAGGTTTTAACTTTGTGATATAATCAGGTTTTAACTCTGTGATATAATCAGGTTTTAACTTTGTGATATAATCAGGTTTTAACTTTGTGATACCGGAACATTCAGATTTTATCTTTGTAATACATTTAGATTATAACTCTATGATACATTCAGATTGATATTTTAAATTTCTGTCTGTACATACAACAGGATCGAGAAAAGAAAAGTAGATCACTCAAGACAATGGAAGCAGCAGTTTCCTTCCTGCGAATTCGAAAGCCTGCAGTGCATAGAGGATTACATAGTGTTGTCCCAGTATGAATTTTCTATAAATGTAAAACTTCTGTAGCTGCACATGATTATTCCTAAAGGGTTGGAGAATAGACAGATACTTCTAAAAGCCTCATGACTGTCTGTTTAATACTTAATATAGATCATACTAATACTTAATTTTGTTTTTGATTTTTAATTCTTTTCAAATTTGAAGTGGTCAAAGTATATACACAAAAATAATTTTTAAAATTTTCCAAAAACGTATTTTGAACATAGTGTTTGATCAGATACCCCCAACAATGAACTCAAATCTATTTTTTTTACGAGATCTCCATATCGATGGAACAGCCATGATTGGTACACTGTGTGATCTTCCGAATCTTATGTCTATTGCTAATTAGGGAAGTTTGTGTCAAGTATTTTTGATCATTTCCTGACAAATAGCACTGCATATGTGCATGAATTTTCTTCAGTATGTCATAAAATTATATTTTTGTAAATCTAAGCCTTTTAAATGATATCTGTTGTTAGAGAAAACAAGCAGTCATGGGGCTTTGATCCTTCATGATGTCAATCCAGTGTTGTCTATGGACAAATCATGTAATTGAAAGGATCACATCATCTGTCATACAGTTTGTTTCTTCCTGTGTGTGTAATATCAATAGACCATTGTACATAGGATCTGTGAACTAACACTTGTGTGTGTGTTTGGGATGGGAGGGTTCAGGATTTTTACGGTTCTTAGTTTTTTCGGTTTGGTTCATTTCACAACTGACTCTTGAACTTGTAGTGCAATCACAGAAGTATAAACCCAATCTAGAACACATGTCATTTAACTGGCACATATTTCTAACCCAAATGTGAGTCCCAGTGGTGCAACACAGTCATATGTGGGCTCAAGTTCATATCTCTACCTTACACTCTGTTGTGAAATTATTATATATCTTTAAGATAAACCTGTGCATGTCATTGCAGAAGTTACATTTCTAACAAGCTATTGATCAGTGACACAGCAATACATTGTAATTTGCTTATATGGAACACTTACATCCAAAATGTTCTCTACATTTACAATGTAAGAGAAATATGCTGCATTGCTTTGTTTAATTCACTAGAACACTAATAAATTGTGCTCATGACATCTTGTTTCATCTTTACATCTCGGATTACATTTTGGAAACAAAATATATTTACAAGAGGGTAAAGAATACCACAGGCTGAGGTTTACATTTCAACTGTCAAAAAATCTGGCCTTTCTGCAGTACAGTACAGTAAACACTGTCATGTTTATATTTGAAAGAGTTGCCTACTGACATGCTGTTGATTATACATAGGCTCTATTTGTCATCGAGTTTGAGTTGGAAATAATCCCACCCAAAAGTAACTTGAATATGTCAAGCCATCTCTTCCAATTTTCCCTTCTTTTGAGGAAGAAAGTCATTGTGAAGAGCAGATCATATTAGCTGCCATTTGCAATTTATATTGATAGCACTAAATACCTAACAGGACACAATATTACGAAATAGCTGCAGGTTATTTACAGTCTGGATATATTATTGCATCAGCTGCAGGTTATTTACAGTCTGGATATATTATTACATCAGCAGCAGGTTATTTACAGTCTGGCTATATCATCACATCAGCTGCAGGTTATTTACAGTCTGGATATATTATTACATCAGCAGCAGGTTATTTACAGTCTGGCTATATCATCACATCAGCTGCAGGTTATTTACAGACTGGATATATCATCACATCAGCTGCAGGTTATTTACAGTCTGGCTATATCATCACATCAGCTGCAGGTTATTTACAGACTGGATATATCATCACATCAGCTGCAGGTTATTTACAGACTGGATATATCATCACATCAGCTGCAGGTTATTTACAGACTGGATATATTATCACATCAGCTGCAGGTTATTTACAGACTGGATATATTATTGCATCAACATTCAAATCATGTTTGTATCTATATATATCATTTATGGATTATTTTAAATTCTGATAAAGAATATTAAGTTTGTTTTATTAGAAGTATCAGTATGTTTCAAGTAAATAGCATGTCGTTTGGGTCAAAAGAAGGACCTTTTAGAATAATAATCTTTTAACTGAACCAAACCGAAATCCCAATATACAAGCTGAACCGAAATCCTAAATATACGAACCATGGTTCGTCCGTTTTTAATTCGAACCATTGCACCCCCTTTGTGCGTCATATCAATAGACCATGATACAGAGGATCTGTAAACTAGCACTTCTGTGTGTGTAAAATCAATAAACCATGATACATAGGATCTGTAAACGAGCACTTATCTGTGTTTGTGTCATATCAATAAACCATGATACCTAGGATCTGTAAACTAGCACTTCTGTGTGTCGTCTCAATAGACCATGATACCTAGGATCTGTAAACTAGCACTTCTGTGTGTCGTCTCAATAGACCATGACACCTAGGATCTGTAAACTAGCACTTCTCTGTGTTTGTGTCATATCAATAAACCATGATACCTAGGATCTGTAAACTAGCACTTCTCTGTGTTTGTGTCATATCAATAGACCATGATACCTAGGATCTGTAAACTAGCACTTCTGTGTGTCGTATCAATAGACCATGACACCTAGGATCTGTAAACTAGCACTTCTGTGTGTCGTCTCAATAGACCATGACACCTAGGATCTGTAAACTAGCACTTCTTGTGTCGTATCAATAGACCATGACACCTAGGATCTGTAAACTAGCACTTCTGTGTGTTGTATCAATAGACCATGACACCTAGGATCTGTAAACTAGCACTTCTGTGAGTAGTATCAATAGACCATGATACCTAGGATCTGTAAACTAGCACTTCAGTGTGTTGTATCAATAGACCATAATACATAGGATCTGTAAACTAGCACTTCTGTGTGTCGTATCAATAGACCATGACACCTAGGATCTGTAAACTAGCACTTCTGTGTGTCGTATCAATAGACCATGATACCTAGGATTTGTAAACTAGCACTTATCTGTGTTTGTGTCATATCAATAAACCATGATACCTAGGATCTGTAAACTAGCACTTATCTGTGTTTGTGTGTGTGTGTGATATCAATAGACCATGATACATAGGGTATCTGTAAAGAGCAAGTTCATAGTCTTTTTTCTGTGTTATATCATATTTTGTTGACTTTAACATAAATATAAAGCTTTTGTGATATTTTTTTCAGTGTTAAGTTTTTATCCTTTTGCTAAGCAAAGGATATAATTGGAATGTCATAACTTTGTGTTAAGCAGTCTGTCAATTAGATTATGGATAGTTTAGATAAGGATGGATAGTTTAGGTAGTGATAGATAGTGCAGATAGGAATTGATAGTTCAGATAGGGATGGATAGTTAAGATAATGATAGATAGTCCACATAGGGATGGATAGTCCACGTAGGGATTGATAGTCCACATAGGGATGGATAGTCCACATAGGGATGGATAGTCCACATAGGGATGGATAGTCCACATAGGGATGGATAGTCCACGTAGGGATTGATAGTCCACATAGGGATGGATAGTTAAGATAATGATAGATAGTCCACATAGGGATGGATAGTCCACATAGGGATGGATAGTCCACGTAGGGATGGATAGTTAAGATAGGGATAGATAGCTTAGATACTGATAGATAATTTTGATAGGGATGTATGGCATCCAGATAGGATTGGATACATTAGATAGGGATGGATAGTACAGATAGGGAAGGATAGTTTAGATACTAAGAGATATTTCATATAGGCTTGTGTAGTCCAGATAGGGATAGATAGTTTAGATAGAGATGGATAGTTTAGATAGTGATTGATAGTTCAATATAGGCTTGGATAGTCTAGATAGGGATGAATAGTTCAGCTTGGGATGGATAGTTTAGATAGCATTGTATAGTTCAGATATTCATTAATAGTTCAGCTTGGGATGGATAGTTCAGCTTGGGATGGATAGTTCAGATAGCATTGTATAGTTCAGATATTCATTAATAGTTCAGCTTGGGATGGATAGTTCAGCTTGGGATGGATAGTTCAGATAGCATTGTATAGTTCAGATATTCATTAATAGTTCAGCTTTGGATGGATAGTTCAGCTTGGGATGGATAGTTCAGCTTGGGATGGATAGTTCAGATAGCATTGTATAGTTCAGATATTCATTAATAGTTCAGCTTGGGATGGATAGTTCAGCTTGGGATGGATAGTTCAGATAGCATTGTATAGTTCAGATATTCATTAATAGTTCAGCTTGGGATGGATAGTTCAGCTTGGGATGGATAGTTCAGATAGCATTGTATAGTTCAGATATTCATTAATAGTTCAGCTTGGGATGGATAGTTCAGATAGCATTGTATAGTTCAGATATTCATTAATAGTTCAGCTTTGGATGGGTAGTTTAGATAGGCTAGGATATTTCAGATAAACATGGATAGTTCAGATATCTCAAACTGCCATAAAAAAAGATTACACTATAAACTATGTCAATATTTTTTTTCACAAAAACTTGTATTTTAAGCATTTACTTTCATTGGGTATAACAAATATAAGATTGACAAAAAGCTGACATTTTGGCATTTCTGTACATATTTATATAAAATTTATATGTAAAACTGAAGAAATCACTCTAGATTATACCGGGAATTCTTTTTCATCCTTCAGCATCTTAACTTGGAATACAATTTTTTAAAACAGTGCAGTGAATATTAAGTGATGAAAATGTAATGAATAAACATTTATTTTGCAAAAGTACACTTTAAGTGTATTATGGGTGTTGGTGTTGTCTATAGCTATAAGCTGGCAAACTATGACAATCATCCTTTAACCTCCATATTCTTCTTCACACAATAACAATGGAGTTTGGATCTCTGTGATATTTCTAAGATACTCAGCATTAAATATTACTACTTCTATATGTAATCTTGATCACATTGTAATATATAATATTCCAATCAATAATCCTCACTACACTATATCCTGTTGACCTGACCATATTTATAGAGATAAATAGCAATAAGAACTTATCTGAGTATCTCAGTAATTAAACATTTGGATCACTGTCAGTACATATTGTATTTGACAGTAAAGTACACTGTTACTAGATGATAATCCAATATTTTGGAAGTACAGAGTCAATATATGGAAGCTACAAAATAGCCTTAAATGTATACCAGAAATTTGGCAATCTAAGCATTTCAGAGTGGTTAAAATATTACACATTTAAAATTACCTTTTTATGCCCATGGCCTGAATGGTCCACCGGAGGCATCTAGTGTTTGGATTGTCTATTTGTCTGTCTGTCTGTCTGTCTGTTTGTCCCTAATTCTGTCCCGCTTACATATAAACTGCAATATTTCACGTTTGGACGTTTGGATTGTGACATGTCCCTGGGGGTGGGATGGGGTCAAAAAGTAGGACATTGTAAAAATTTGTTGGGACTAGTGGCCAAATACATACAGTAACCAAACTTAGACTGTAAGTTCATCTAAGTGTTCCCTTACTCAAGTCTAGGTCACATTTCACTGACATTATAGAGAGTTAAATGCACATGTCCCATGCAGCTTCAATTGCTGCTGGCGGTGGGACAAACGTCCCTATCCCTTGAAATTTTTACTAAATGGTAAAAATGGGGTCAAAAAATAATCCACTATCAATTATGTAGGACATTGTAAAATGAATATTCATGAAATTGTTGGGAATGTTAGTGACTAGTGGCCAAATACATCTTGTTCTTTTACCTCTTACTAGTGATGTGAGATTAATAAATCATTTCTACAGTTTGGTTGACGTGATTTTTCTCTTACCTCTTACTAGTGATGTGAGATTAATAAATCATTTCTACAGTTTGTGTTGACGTGATTTTTCTCTTACCTCTTACTAGTGATGTCGAGCATGTGTTAACTATAAAACTTAGAGGTCCTTTTTTCTTCAATAATTCTGTAATAAGGTTCCAGATTAACAAATCATTTCTACAGTTTGTGTTGACGTGATTTTTCTCTTAAAGGATAAGGTGGAATGTCCTCTTACACATTGATCTACATATTTGTACAACTTTTGATACATTTTTGGAAAAATAGTATTTTGGTCTAGTGATGTGTTCCCTTTTTGTGGCACTACCTTTGTCTAATTTTAATCTTAAGATTAACAAATCATTTCTACAGTTTGTGTTGACGTGATTTATTTCTTGCATCTTACTAGTGATGTGAGACTAAGTTTTTTTTAAACATTGCGGGTCCTTTTTTAATCCAATCAGGAACCAGTTTCCCTAACCTTTTCTCTTGTTCATTATATGCATTGCGCTTGTAATTATAATAATATATACATGTAAGGGAACAACTATTTCTCCATTGTCCATAGTGAACAGGTGCTTGGCAGAAAGGAAGGATAATATTGAAGAAGTTGGTCATGATTTAGACATACTGTGTAAACAAGGAAGTCATGTCCAACAAAATCATGTATGATTAAATTAAACATTATTGAAAGTTGTGTAAACCCCTCTTTACCGTTTGTGTTGATGTGATCTAAAAAATCAGGGGTGGAGGATCGTAATCTTTATTGAGTGCATCCTTGCAAACTTGCACATCACTCAAATTTGCTATTGTTAGAAATATGGTTGATAAACTGTACTTTGTAAACATTTCCTTTGTAATGTCCCTTACTCAAGTCTAGTAAAGTGAATCACTTGTCTTGTCTGGTAGCGAATCTGTTGTCCTTTTTGATAAAATGAATCACTGGTCTTGTCTGGTTAAGTGAATCACTGGTCTTGTCTGGTAAAGTGAATCACTGGTCTTGTCTGGTAGAGTGAATCACTGGTCTTGTCTGGTAAAGTGAATCACTGGTTTTGTCTTGTAAAGTGAATCACTGGTCTTGTCTGGTAAAATGAATCACTGGTCTTGTCTGGTAAAGTGAATCACTGGTTTTGTCTTCTAAACTGAATCATTGGTCGTGTCTGGTAAAATGAATCACTGGTCTTGTCTGGTAAAGTGAATCACTGGTCTTGTCTGGTAAAGTGAATCACTGGTCTTGTCTGGTAAAGTGAATCACTGGTTTTGTCTGTTAAAATGAATCATTGGTCGTGTCTGATAAAATGAATCACTGGTCTTGTCTGGTAAAGTGAATCACTGGTCTTGTCTGGTAAAGTGAATCACTGGTCTTGTCTGGTAAAGTGAATCATTGGTCTTGTCTGGTAAAATGAATCACTGGTCTTGTCTGGTTAAGTGAATCACTGGTCTTGTCTGGTAAAGTGAATCACTGGTTTTGTCTGGTAGAGTGAATCACTCAGGTCTTGTCTGGTAAAATGAATCACTGGTCTTGTCTGGTAAAGTGAATCACTGGTCTTGTCTGATAAAGTGAATCACAAATCTTGTCTGGTAAAGTGAATGTTGTCATTTCTTCTAAAGTGAATCACAAATCTTGTCTGGTAAAGTGAAACAATGGTCTGGTGTTCTGTCTGGTAAAGTGAATCAGTGATCTTTGATATAAAACTTGAAACCAGAACCATGACACAAACTGCATTAAACATTAACATTGAACAAAGGGGAGTAACTCCTACTATCATAATTATTGTCTGATTCACATAACTTGGCAGGCATTTGATCATCATATGGTCAATTTGACTCTTCGGTTATGACATTCATCATAGCAAATGTGCTTTATTACCAACTTGATAATCATATGTATTATAAAAAGATGGGACATTTATTCTTGCTGGTTTAATTTTAATGTATTACCTAAAATTTAACCTTGTCCAGGTCAGGAAAGTGTTGACGAGACTCCACCTCGCCAGGTTATAGGGATTTTACTATATATCATTGTTATGTTACTATTCTGTGTGGAGAGTAAGTATAGAAGTAGTTTACAGAGTAAAATAGTATATGAAGTTTACACTAGCTAACATTACACTTTACTGGTAGACTTATTACTAGTTAATATAGTAATAAGAGTACACAAGGTTCACTTTAGCTATCATTGCAGTTTACTGGTAGATTTATTACTAGTTAATAGAGTAATAAGAGTACACAAGGTTCACTTTAGCTATCATTGCAGTTTACTGGTAGATAGAGTAATAAGAGTACACAAGGTTCACTTTGGCTATCACTGCAGTTTACTGGTAGATAGAGTAATAAGAGTACACAAGGTTCACTTTAGCTATCACTGCAGTTTACTGGTAGATAGAGTAATAAGAGTACACAAGGTTCACTTTGGCTATCACTGCAGTTTACTGGTAGATAGAGTAATAAGAGTACACAAGGTTCACTTTGGCTATCACTGCAGTTTACTGGTAGATAGAGTAATAAGAGTACACAAGGTTCACTTTGGCTATCATTGCAGTTTACTGGTAGACAGAGTAATAAGAGTACACAAGGTTCACTTTGGCTATCATTGCAGTTTACTGGTAGATAGAGTAATAAGCGTACACAAGGTTCACTTTGGCTATCATTGCAGTTTACTGGTAGACAAAGTAATAAGAGTACACAAGGTTCACTTTGGCTATCATTGCAGTTTACTGTAGACAAAGTAATAAGAGTACACAAGGTTCACTTTAGCTATCATTGCAGTTTACTGGTAGACAAAGTAATAAGAGTACACAAGGTTCACTTTGGCTATCATTGCAGTTTACTGGTAGACAAAGTAATAAGAGTACACAAGGTTCACTTTGGCTATCACTGCAGTTTACTGGTAGACAAAGTAATAAGAGTACACAAGGTTCACTTTGGCTATCATTGCAGTTTAGTGGTAGATAGAGTAATAAGCGTACACAAGGTTCACTTTGGCTATCATTGCAGTTTACTGGTAGACAAAGTAATAAGAGTACACAGGGTTCACTTTGGCTATCATTGCAGTTTACTGGTAGATAGAGTAATAAGCGTACACAAGGTTCACTTTGGCTATCATTGCACTTTACTGGTAGACAGAGTAGCTGGTTGTATATTTATTGTATGTATATTGATGTCAGCAATCAGCTGATTTTATGACATAAGTTCTGTTGTTAGACTAGGCTTAGAATATTATGCCTTTTCCTTTACTTTCTCATGCAAATAGTAATCTAGTTCTAGTATCCATTCTGAGATATCATTTTAAGTTTTAAGTCAAGGCACAAATTTTGACGTGTGCGATGGACTGATGCCAAAGCAGTGAGGTTCTTTTATGTGACTTGGGACCTCAGTTTTAAGTCTTATCCTGTAGACTTGTGACCGTAACTTATAATGCCAAATGCTTTACGAAGGAATAGTCTATATCATTTCTTAAGTCATTCACCCCTAAAGACAAATTTGAACTGGCTTGAGTCATAGACTATTAGAAATGTGATTGTTTATCAGGGGTCGATAGGTTAAAGTCTTTGATATGACCCAATGCCAGGAATCAAACCTGGAACCTTCCGCCTGTGAGTTCACCGCTCTTTCATTATACTCCAATTGGAAAGATTAGTATGTGATAAAGTCATCAACATTATCTGGAGTCAATTAAGTAAATAACATTTATTGATCACAGTAGATCAGCTAGAGTTTGGTGTTCTGGCCTAACAATTTGCACATGTCTACTTGACATTTATACACTTACTATGTACATTTATCACATTTCATCTGAAGTCCTTCATGGTTATTGTTTACATGTGACAGTTAATGTTTTGTAACTTTTTATTACAGGTCCTGTCATTAGGTGCAGATGTCCTTCCAGAGTACAAGTTACAGTCACCGCGTATACACAAATACACTATACTTCATTACTCCCCTTTCAAGGCAGTGTGGGACTGGATAATCCTTCTACTAGTAATATACACTGCTATTTTCACCCCATATGCAGCGGCTTTTTTACTCAGTGAGGAGAAGAAGAAACCGCTGGATGAAAATCTCCAAAGTCGATATAGTGATCCATTGACCATTATAGATCTTATTGTTGACATTATGTTTATTGTTGATATTTTGATAAATTTCCGAACAACATATGTAAATAAGAATGATGAAGTTGTTAGTCATACAGGAAAAATAGCTGTACATTATTTTAAAGGATGGTTCCTAATTGATGTTGTTGCTGCCATCCCTTTTGATCTGCTTTTATTTGGATCAGAAACAGATGAGGTAGGTTATCTCTCTTTAGAAGCATGCCGGATATATATATATATATATATATATATATATATATATATATATATATATATATATATATATATATATATATTGTGTTCTGTCCATCCATCTATCTATCCTTGCAGTTATACATCTTTAACAAGAGACATTACACAAGCTTTCAAAAAAGTTTTGTAACCAATCAGAAGCTGGTTTGTACCTCTTGTCATTGTTTGATTGGTTTTAGTGATGTGTTGTGGGAGTGACTAAATGCTGTCATGGAGTACCAAGGGCAGCCACAATACCTCAAATTGGAAAATAAGTTATCAAACAATATTTTCTGGAATGTATATAAATCTTAACAGAACAAAAAAATATTTACAATACATGTATATTGATTAATTTCCACTGAAAATGCCTCGTTTCAAGGAAGGTTCTGCTGTTTTCTCGCCATTTTTCTCTATTTCTGATATGGTAAATTATCAGAGCAACACCATACCCGATTGATGAAAGATAGATTATCTCTAAATTTACTTTGAAAATTTTAAAATGATGTCAGTAAAATGAAAAACAAAAATGAATTCACAGTATATTTATTTATTCCATTGACAACAAAGAATATTCTGTGATTTCCCCTTCAATAGTATGCAAGTAAAATTTTTTTTTTCTTCTTTTTCTGAAAAAAACCCCAAACAAAACAAAGATTCATCTATATAATAGGTTAATAAAACAATAAAATTCACAATTTAAATCCTTTAATTAGTTTACATTTTGATTGAAAACAACTAATTGACATTTTAATTTTTTATATTTGTACAAATTATAATAAATTGTAAGAAATAGACACTTAGTGAAAAAAAACCTTTAAAAACTGGTTGCTCGCAAGTCTGACCAACCACTGGAAATAAATGTCGTGCATTGTCAAAAGTTTCCAAATGTTGGCAAGTATGGGATTTGTGACAACAAAATGAAGGAAAATGTTTATTTCAATATGAGAACCACTGTGGGTTTATCATCTTGGGCTTATTAAAACCTTCTTCCCCTCTGTGAAATATTAAATATAGCTCTGTCTTAACTGGGGGCTCAATTTCTTTAACTGCAAGTGCAAGTTAATCAAATGTTTTTGAAATTCTGTATTATTATCCTTGCAGACTACAACACTTATAGGGCTGTTGAAAACGGCAAGGCTGCTGAGGTTAGTGCGAGTTGCACGGAAGCTTGACAGATATTCGGAATATGGAGCAGCAGTGTTGATGCTACTAATGATGATATTTGCTCTCATAGCTCATTGGCTGGCTTGTATTTGGTATGCAATAGGGAATGTGGAACGACCATTATTAGGGGACACAAGAATTGGATGGCTAGATGAACTTGCTCGCCAAACTCATCAACATTATATCAATGATACAGGAGGACCAACTATCAAATCTAAATATGTCACTGCATTATATTTTACTTTTAGTAGTTTAACAAGTGTAGGATTCGGAAACGTCTCGCCTAATACTAATTCAGAGAAGATTTTCTCAATTCTCATCATGCTCATAGGATGTAAGTATCAGAAATCATTGTAAGTTTATGTCCTAATAGAAAGGGCGGCATATGATTTTTTTTTGTTGTTGTCTGTTTGTGCCATTGATAATTTAGTTTTAAACTTCAAGTAACATGAGTTGTACTAATTAATTTTAACCAATATGTAGTAGAGTCATGGACTTGACTATTAAGGCTTTTATTATGAGAGATGTCCTGTTAGCTTTAAGGAAATTTGTTTCAGTCAATGCATTTACTGTAAGAAATGCAGTATCATATCAGAATCAAGTTTTTCATAAGATTTTAATAGTTTTGTTTTGTTTGTTTGTTGTTGTTTAACGTCCCACTAAAGAATCTTTCACTCATATGGAGACGTCACCATATGCTGGTGAAGGGCTTCAAATTTTGGCCTATGCTTGGCACTTACGGCCATTGAGCAGTGAGGATTCTTTAACGTGCCGACACCTACTGTGACATGGGACCTCGGTTTTTACTGTCTCATCCAAGAGACAGAAAACCAACCTGCTGCCAACTGGACTTGAACTCACGACCTTACGATCAAGAGTCGAGCGTGCTACTGACTGAGCCAGGCCGGCTCAATAGTTTGTTGAAAAGAAAAATTAATTCCTTACACAAAATTCTTACATAGGTCTAGCTTGTGTGACATATCACTCCAATTAATGTATATGTCTCCCATATTCACAGAGTTATCCTTATAACTAGTGCAAAATGATCAGCCTGTCATCTACAGGGGGTTGATGACAAGCTACACACATTATGACATCACAATACATTTTATGACATAGAACTTCTGTGGCTTCCAGAATGCAGTACATATTTATGTCAGACATGACTCAGATATGAGTAGATCTATATAGACATGTAGATCATGTGTCAATCTACATAGACATTTATTTAATATATGGGAGAAAAATAATCAACCCCTACCTTGAGGGTATGACAAAGGAATCTCAATCATTGGGATAAGATTCTTAAATGACAAACCCTCAGCAAGCCTGGGGTTTGTCATTCAAAAATGTTACCCTCGGATTGATATTCATTTGTCATACCCTCAAGGTAGGGGTTGATTCTAGTAATCACTCCAAAATGTTCCATTTGTGTAATTAAAATAAAAGTTGATCTATAGTGATTTTTCTTGACCCATTTATACTGGCTTAGAACTCAAGTCAATGTCTTATATTTTATAAACAGTAGGCTTTCTTTTTGTTTTGCGCCTATTTCTAATCTACTTTACAACAACAAAAGACGTTTCTCAAAATGCCGTAAATTGTCAGCTGTAGGCCTAAAGTATAAAACATGTAATTTTTAAACACAATCTGTGTATTCACCATTATCTAACCAACAAGAATTTATTCCCACTGCTATAGCAATCATATGTTGTAGATTCAATGGATATGGAAAATGGAGGACATTAGAGTCTTTAAAGTAGGGATAGTTTTTTTCTTGACATGATTGCAGCTTATATAAAGTTTAGTAGAAACATTGGTACACCTCTTTTTGAGGTGGATCTAATACCCCAGAATCTGTGTTTGCAAAGTAGATCCAAATGGAAATTAACATTAGATATTTTATGTTACAGAAAATATTTTATTTTTTATTTAATTCACAGTCATTCTTCGCAGTGGTTATCCCATTCCAAATTTTTGAATATCATTTGTGGTTTTTAGAAGCATTGATGAAAACTAAGAAATTGTTTTAATTTGAATATATGTGTTATTTTGTCAGAATAACAACCCATATCAGTACTTCTAGGACTTTGAGGGTTATTTTGTCAGAATAACAACCCATATCAGTACTTCTAGGACTTTGAGGGTTATTTTGTCAGAATAACAACCCATATCAGTACTTCTAGGACTTTGAGGGTTATTTTGTCAGAATAACAACCCATATCAGTACTTCTAGGACTTTTTTTATAATAATGCATATTAATGTTAGGAATTATGAGTAACTACTGCAATACATCAGTCATGTGACCTTAACATGACCAATGATGTTCTGATCTAACTTTACATTCTAGTTTTACTAATCTTCCAAGTGACCTAATGCAGAGAGAGAGAGAGAGAGAGAGAGAGAGAGGGAGGGAGAGAGAGAGAGAGAGAGAGAGAGAGAGCAAACATGTCTTTCAAAGGCAAACCATAATCATGTGATTATTTATATTTTCAGCACTAATGTATGCCAGTATTTTTGGTAATGTATCGGCCATAATTCAACGACTTTATTCTGGAACAGCACGATATCATACTCAAATGCTTCGTATCAAAGAATTTATAAGATTCCATCAAATACCTAATCCACTTAGACAGCGTCTAGAGGAATACTTCCAGCATGCCTGGTCCTATACTAATGGAATTGACATGAATATGGTTTGTATACTTATGTTATAACTATGAATCTTTAAAAAGTCTTGAAACTGTAAATTTAAAAAACTTAAGAAAGACTATAAAACAAACTTGTTTCCTGTCAATCATTGAGCAGAGAAACATGTAACCAAAGTTGTGTAAATTCATGCACTGTTATAGATTTTAAACTTAGGAATTGGAATGAAAACAAAAAGGTAAAATGGAATTTTTTCGTTATTTAATATCAAGAACTTCAAGCTCAAACCTCTAGCTCATATTCTGCAATCCATATGAAGGACATATGAAAAATGTCCAGTCAGGAGAAGCTTTTTGTTTCATTTTCTGACTCAGCTGTCATAGTTTCAAACAGTAACACTGTTCATCTCTCCTATATCATCATCATCAATATAATCTTCATCATCATCTTATATATAAATCCTAGATGGATTACCCTCACTATGACC
Organism: Atrina japonica; assembly: GCA_030159075.1. Taxonomy (NCBI): domain Eukaryota; kingdom Metazoa; phylum Mollusca; class Bivalvia; order Pterioida; family Pinnidae; genus Atrina; species Atrina japonica. The sequence continues at coordinate 82,962 of BROG01000219.1, read as the reverse complement.
AATAGGTTGATTTGTTGGTGATCAGGATTTCCATGGGACACCCGGAGAGGAAATAACTAAATTGTGTTCACTGTGACACTAAGTGGAACACACCATAACACAAGACTGCCACTCTCAAATTTGAAAAGTCTAACAGAAAGTCTGAGGGTCCATTACCACAAAAAGTATTAAATATCTAGACTTGTCACTGTACTATGTTTCTGATAGATACAGATGTCAGTGAACTTCAGTGATAATTGTAAGAAATGCTAAAATAAAGGAAAGAAATAAAAATAAATTTCAGTTCTTTTACTGTAAGCTAAAATTGAAATCACATGGAAATTTATAAATAATCATCTGTATCACAATATCTAATCTAATTACATACTTTTTGAAATCAACGTTTCATTGCATCAAATCTATCAATTTTAAAATTACATTGAAGTAATTTATGATAAGTATGATTGACATTTACACATAATTTATCATTTTATGTAATTTTCTTTACTTCTTTCATAAACCTAAATTTCCATAATTCCAAATGTAAATCCGTTCCAGTATAGGTTTTACAAACTACACTGTTGTTACGCTGGGCTATGTACCAGACTATTACCAGGCGTACATAAACTACAAGTACCACAATGTGAGGTAAAGATTTACCTGTTTGGTTACCAATGAAATATTGATGTTAGTATCTCATTTTTGTGGCAATTGCACTAGATGTAGCTTTTAAAAACATCAGAATCAAGAAAGGACATTAAAAAAGGAAATGATTAACTGAAATGTGTGCCCCAGCTGATGCAGACTTGGTTAATATACACAGGATTACGCATCAGTTAAATCCCCAAATTGATCTTTATGAAAAATTTTACTTACCATAATGGCAAGTTTAAATGCCAGACAAAATCACTTGTGAGTGGTTGATCATTAGATTTAAACACTGAGACCATTTTGTGTATAGGAATGACACCATGTACAAGGTTATAGTTAAAACATATATGTTTTTTTTTAATGCTGGTTAGTTGTCCACTGTCCATAGGAATCTGTCAGATTTTTATTTTCAAGAATGTTCAGAAGTTTTATTTGTTTGGAGTCTAGTAAAAATCTGTTTAATTAATGTGGGCTTAATTTTGATTTTTCCCCTAGAAACCCCATTTAGAGCCTCCAGTATATCATCCATTTTGATTTTAATGAATGCATACTGCATGAAAAAAAGATTAACAAATATAACACTGGTACATAGATGACATCCAGTAAACTCTAGAGTACTGGTAAAGCATAATCTTACTGTAAAACATATATGTATATGACACAGACATACAACAACTCACACACAGCAAATATGGATTTTACCATCACATATATGACACAGACATACAGAAACTCACACACAGCAAGTATGGATTTTACCATCACATATATGACACAGACATACAGAAACTCACACACAGCATGTATGGATTTTACCATCACATATATGACACAGACATACAGAAACTCACACACAGCATGTATGCATTTTACCATCACATATATGACACAGACATACAGAAACTGACACACAGCATGTATGGATTTTACCATCACATATATGACAGATATACAGAAACTCACACACAGAATGTATGGATTTTACCATCACATATATGACACAGACATACAGAAACTCACACACAGCATGTATGGATTTTACCATCACATATATGACACAGACATACAACAACTCACACACAGCATGTATGGATTTTACCATCACATATATGACACAGACATACAGAAACTCATGTACAGAACATATATGACACAGACATACAACAACTCACACACAGCATGTATGGATTTTACCATCACATATATGACACAGGCATACAACAACTCACACACAGCATGTATGGATTTTACCATCACATATATGACACAGACATACAACAACAACTCACACACAGCATGTATGGATTTTACCATCACATATATGACACAGACATACAGAAACTACACACAGCATGTATGGATTTTTACCAGACATATATGACACAGACATACAACAACTCACACACAGCATGTATGGATTTTACCATCACATATATGACACAGACATACAACAACTCACACACAGCATGTATGGATTTTACCATCACATATATGACACAGACATACAACAACTCACACACAGCATGTATGGATTTTACCATCACATATATGACACAGACATACAACAACTCACACACAGCATGTATGGATTTTACCATCACATATATGACACAGACATACAGAAACTCACACACAGCATGTATGGATTTTACCATCACATATATGACACAGACATACAACAACTCACACACAGCATGTATGGATTTTACCATCACATATATGACACAGGCATACAACAACTCACACACAGCATGTATGGATTTTACCATCACATATATGACACAGACATACAACAACTCACACACAGCATGTATGGATTTTACCATCACATATATGACACAGACATACAACAACTCACACACAGCATGTATGGATTTTACCATCACATATATGACACAGACATACAACAACTCACACACAGCATGTATGGATTTTACCATCACATATATGACACAGACATACAACAACTCACACACAGCATGTATGGATTTTACCATCACATATATGACACAGACATACAACAACTCACACACAGCATGTATGGATTTTACCATCACATATATGACACAGACATACAACAACTCACACACAGCATGTATGGATTTTACCATCACATATATGACATGGACATACAACAACTCACACACAGCATGTATGGATTTTACAGACAGACATACAACAACTCACACACAGCATGTATGGATTTTACCATCACATATATGACACAGACATACAGAAACTCACACACAGCAAGTATGGATTTTACCATCACATATATGACACAGACATACAGAAACTGACACACAGCATGTATGGATTTTACCATCACATATATGACAGAGACATACAGAAACTCACACACAGCATGTATGGATTTTACCATCACATATATGTATATGACACAGACATACAGAAACTCGAAACTTGAAACCATCACATATACTTGATATTACCATTCATGTCCTTACTATTCTTTCCATTTCCATGTTGATTGATGTAAAATTGATCTCTAACTTATCAGTCATTATACATACACATTTATATATTATAAAGATATATAAGAAAAATTTGTCTACTGAGTACACACAAGAAACATTTAGATCAATGAACAAGAATTTTGTTCTTGAATTTGGTAGAGTGTGATAAGTTATTTTGGTCCAATAATTCAATTACTCTTAGAGAATATTGAATCAGTTTAAATCTAAAGTATCGGTAATTGTTTTAACACATTTCTCACATGCAAGTTAGAATGGAGTTTTTCAAACAAGTTTTCTGGCTTGAGACAAATTAGATATGAACTTTGTAGCTTGTTCAGTTAGTAAATTGTTTCTTTGTGGAAAAAGACATGAAACTACAAGTCAGGCAGTGATTATTTTTCCCCTGAGTCCAAGCATTTGTAGTGAAAACTTCAGATAAAAGATGCTTTTTCTTAATTATTTTCCCTCTAACCCATTTGAAAAAAATGAAGTTGATGTCTTTTATTTACATGAACACACACAAAAGCACTTTCACTAAATTAGGCTGGTTAGTTGGCTTAGCATTTTGTTAAAGTAAGCTGAAAATCAATGTGCTTACGAGTGATGTCAAAATTGTTGAATTTGCAGCAAATCCTTTGACCAACTTACAGCACTCATATTTCTGTAATGAAACGCAATTGGGCAAATATGCATTTGAGATGGTATGGCAGTTGTCAGCTGGATTAATTACGGTAGCTTGGACATTTGCGTATTTTCTAAGAATTGACTTTCAGCGTGTGTTAAGTAGCTTGGACATTTGAGTATCTAAGTATTTACTTTCAGGCTGTGTTTAGTAGCTTGGACATTTGAGTATTCTCTGAGAATTGACTTTCAGCCTTTCTTACATAGCTTGGAAATTTGAGTATCTAAGTATTTACTTTCAGCCTGTGTTAAGTAGCTTGGACATTTGAGTATCTAAGTATTTACTTTCAGTGTGTGTTAAGTAGCTTGGACATTTGAGTATCTAAGTATTTACTTTCAGCCTGTGTTAAGTAGCTGTACCTGCGACATTTTACATCTTACAGTTTTTACATGAGTTATCTTCACTTTAGCTTTCTCCAGACTTTTTTGACGACACATCTCAATAAGCACTTAACAAATTTTATGGAATTTTGCTTACATGATCAAAGAAAAGTTCTGTACAAGTTAAAATTATGCTTTGCCTCCTGATGGATGTGTTATTCCATTTAGCATTATACATTCAGCATTATTTTCCTCTGAAAACAATGGATTGAATTTGATGAATTGTTTTTCTATATATATAAAATGAAATACATTGGAAAAATTGTGCAACAATTTCTGCTTGTTTCATTTGCACTGCAAATAAAGTAAATTACTTACACACAACAGCACCACAATATGGCAATACCTTATTTCAGGAATATTTTTGTTTCACCTTTTCAAATCCTGTGAAAAGGAGTTGAATTTATAATGTTTAATCTCATTCAAATCCTCCAGGCAATAGATACTTCATCCTACATGTATAACAAACCCGAGCCAAACAAACCCAAAGGATAAAAATAACTTTTTACTCATCTGTGAAGACATTTCTAGTTTTTGAGTTTGTCTAGATAATTTGTTTATTGTTTAAATCATTACTTTTTATAAAAAATGTAAAATCCACATTTAATATGCAATACCTCTAGTTACATATTATATCAATGCTATTTGCAGTGTATGATACTCGGTAAGATTCATACATGTATTATGTATACATGGAAAATCTAGCTCCTGTTTTAAAATCTTTTGTAATATTTGCATATTGTATCATTTTATAATTTGATGTCCTTCATTGTATGTAAAACAATGTTGGTGGTGTGGATCACCTCAAAACTTTGGAACATTTTGAATTTCTTAAAAAATACTGTCTGTTTTCTATTGTTATGTAGAATCTATGGAGTAATGGTAACAAATGTGCACTTCCTGGGGATTCTGAAGACATGTAATGTCCTTTCTGTACTTTGTTTGTTTGTTTGATATTTAACTGTTTTGACACACATGTATTCTTTGTTTCGTTTGCAATGTGTGATAAGGGTGTTAGTACAGTTTACATTTTTTTCAGGTTTTAAAAAGTTTTCCAGAATGCTTACAAGCAGATATTTGTCTGCACCTAAATAAAAACCTAATCAACAATTGTCCTGCATTTAAAGGTAAGTTGTCATATACTTCTAGTCAAATACGACACTGGGAAATACTCTTACTTTTAAGTTGCTATACACTACTATAACAGATAAGACAGTGGGAAATACTCTTACTTTTAAGTTGCCATACACTACTAGTCAGATAAGACAGTGGGAAATACTCTTACTTTTAAGTTGCCATACACTACTATAACAGATAAGACAGTGGGAAATACTCTTACTTTTAAGTTGTTATACACTACTATAACAGATAAGACAGTGGGAAATACTCTTACTTTTAAGTTGTTATACACTACTATAACAGATAAGACAGTGGGAAATACTCTTACTTTTAAGTTGCCATACACTACTATAACAGATAAGACAGTGGGACTTACTTTTAATACACTACTATAACAGATTAGACAGTGGTAAATACTCTTACTTTTAAGTTGTTATACACTACTATAACAGATAAGACAGTGGGAAATACTCTTACTTTTAATTTGTTATACACTACTATAACAGATAAGACAGTGGGACATACTCTTACTTTTAAGTTGTTATACACTACTATAACAGATAAGACACTGGGACATACTCTTACTTTTAAGTTGCCACACACAACTATAACAGATAAGACAGTGGGACATACTCTTACTTTTAAGTTGTTATACACTACTATAACAGATAAGACAGTGGTAAATACTCTTATTTTTAAGTTGCTATACACTACTATAACAGATAAGACAGTGGGAAATACTCTTACTTTTAAGTTGCTATACACTACTATAACAGATAAGACAGTGGGAAATACTCTTATTTTTAAGTTGCTATACACTACTATAACAGATAATACTGGGGAATACTCTTACTTTTAAGTTGCCATACACTACTATAACAAATAAGACAGTGGGAAATACTCTTACTTTTAAGTTGTTTTACACTACTAGTCAGATAAGACAGTGGGAAATACTCTTACTTTTAAGTTGCCATACACTACTGTAACAGATAAGACAGTGGGACATACTCTTACTTTTAAGTTGCCATACACTACTATAACAGATAAGACAGTGGGAAATACTCTTACTTTTAACTTGCCATACACTACTATAACAGATTAGACAGTGGTAAATACTCTTACTTTTAAGTTGTTATACACTACTATAACAGATAAAACAGTGGGAAATACTCTTACTTTTAAGTTGTTATACACAACTATAACAGATAAGACAGTGGGAAATACTCTTACTTTTAAGTTGTTATACACAACTATAACAGATAAGACAGTGGGAAATACTCTTACTTTTAAGTTGTTATACACAACTATAACAGATAAGACAGTGGGTAATACTCTTACTTTTAAGTTGTTATACACAACTATAACAGATAAGACAGTGGGAAATACTCTTACTTTTAAGTTGCTATACACTACTATAACAGATAAGACAGTGGGAAATACTCTTACTTTTAAGTTGCTATACACTACTATAACAGATAAGACAGTGGGAAATACTCTAACTTTTAAGTTGCTATACACTACTATAACAGATAAGACAGTGGGAAATACTCTTACTTTTAAGTTGTTATACACTACTATAACAGATAAGACAGTGGGAAATACTCTTACTTTTAAGTTGCTATACACTACTATAACAGATAAGACAGTGGGAAATACTCTTATTTTTAAGTTGCTAGACACTACTATAACAGATAATACTGGGGAATACTCTTACTTTTAAGTTGCCATACACTACTATAACAAATAAGACAGTGGGAAATACTCTTACTTTTAAGTTGTTTTACACTACTAGTCAGATAAGACAGTGGGAAATACTCTTACTTTTAAGTTGCCATACACTACTGTAACAGATAAGACAGTGGGACATACTCTTACTTTTAAGTTGCCATACACTACTATAACAGATAAGACAGTGGGAAATACTCTTACTTTTAAGTTGCCATACACAACTATAACAGATAAGACAGTGGGAAATACTCTTACTTTTAAGTTGTTATACACAACTATAACAGATAAGACAGTGGGAAATACTCTTACTTTTAAGTTGTTATGCACAACTATAACAGATAAGACAGTGGGAAATACTCTTACTTTTAAGTTGTTATACACAACTATAACAGATAAGACAGTGGGAAATACTCTTACTTTTAAGTTGTTATACACAACTATAACAGATAAGACAGTGGGAAATACTCTTACTTTTAATTTGCTATACACTACTATAACAGATAAGACAGTGGGAAATACTCTTACTTTTAATTTGCTATACACTACTATAACAGATAAGACAGTGGTAAATACTCTTACTTTTAAGTTGCCATACACTACTATAACAGATAAGACAGTGGTAAATACTCTTACTTTTAAGTTGCCATACACTATTATAACAGATAAGACAGTGGGAAATACTCTTATTTTTAAGTTGCTATACACTACTATAACAGATAAGACAGTGGGAAATACTCTTACTTTTAAATTGTTATACACTACTAGTCAGATAAGACAGTGGGAAATACTCTTACTTTTAAGTTGCCGTACACTACTATAACAGATAAGACAGTGGGAAATACTCTTACTTTTAAGTTGCTATACACTACTATAACAGATAAGACAGTGGGAAATACTCTTACTTTTAAGTTGCTATACACTACTATAACAGATAAGACAGTGGGAAATACTCTTACTTTTAAGTTGCCATACACTACTATAACAGATAAGACAGTGGGAAATACTCTTACTTTTAAGTTGTTATACACTACTAGTCAGATAAGACAGTGGGAAATACTCTTACTTTTAAGTTGTTATACACTACTAGTCAGATAAGACAGTGGGAAATACTCTTACTTTTAAGTTGCCATACACTACTATAACAGATAAGACAGTGGGAAATACTCTTACTTTTAAGTTGTTATACACTACTATAACAGATAAGACAGTGGGAAATACTCTTACTTTTAAGTTGTTATACACAACTATAACAGATAAGACAGTGGGAAATACTCTTACTTTTAAGTTGTTATACACAACTATAACAGATAAGACAGTGGGAAATACTCTTACTTTTAAGTTGTTATACACAACTATAACAGATAAGACAGTGGGAAATACTCTTACTTTTAAGTTGCTATACACTACTATAACAGATAAGACAGTGGGAAATACTCTTACTTTTAAGTTGCCATACACTACTATAACAGATAAGACAGTGGGAAATACTCTTACTTTTAAGTTGTTATACACAACTATAACAGATAAGACAGTGGGAAATACTCTTACTTTTAAGTTGTTATACACAACTATAACAGATAAGACAGTGGGAAATACTCTTACTTTTAAGTTGTTATACACAACTATAACAGATAAGACAGTGGGAAATACTCTTACTTTTAAGTTGCTATACACTACTATAACAGATAAGACAGTGGGAAATACTCTTACTTTTAAGTTGCCATACACTACTATAACAGATAAGACAGTGGGAAATACTCTTACTTTTAAGTTGCCATACACTACTATAACAGATAAGACAGTGGGAAATACTCTTACTTTTAAGTTGTTATACACTACTAGTCAGATAAGACAGTGGGAAATACTCTTACTTTTAAGTTGTTATACACTACTAGTCAGATAAGACAGTGGGAAATACTCTTATTTTTAAGTTGCCATACACTACTATAACAGTGGGAAATACTCTTACTTTTAAGTTGTTATACACTACTATAACAGATAAGACAGTGGGAAATACTCTTACTTTTAAGTTGTTATACACAACTATAACAGATAAGACAGTGGGAAATACTCTTACTTTTAAGTTGTTATACACAACTATAACAGATAAGACAGTGGGAAATACTCTTACTTTTAAGTTGCTATACACTGCTATAACACAGATAAGACAGTGGGAAATACTCTTACTTTTAAGTTGCCATACACTACTATAACAGATAAGACAGTGGGAAATACTCTTACTTTTAAGTTGCCATGCACTACTATAACAGATAAGACAGTGGGAAATACTCTTTTTTTTAAGTTGCCTTACACTACTAGTCGGATAAGACAGTGGTAAATACTCTTACTTTTAAGTTGCTATACACTACTATAACAGATAAGACAGTGGGAAATACTCTTACTTTTAAGTTGCCATACACAACTATAACAGATAAGACGGTGGTAAATACTCTTACTTTTAAGTTGCTATACACTACTATAACAGATAAGACAGTGGGACATACTCTTACTTTTAAGTTGCCATACACAACTATAACAGATAAGACAGTGGGAAATACTCTTACTTTTAAGTTGCTATATACACTACTATAACAGATAAGACAGTGGGAAATACTCTTACTTTTAAGTTAATATATAGTTCTCACAACTGTTTATAAAAAATTTACATGTTTTTCACATTGCAAATTGTTTATTTTCTCTAATATTAGTGCTTACAATGTAGTCTTTGATCATGTGACAAGCCTTGTACGTAAGGCAGTAGTTTATATATTACAATGTAGTCTTTGATCATGTGACAAGCCTTGTACATAAAGCAGTAGTTTATATATTAATACTTTATCATTTAGGTGCAAGTCCTGGATGTCTGAGAGCTCTCTCCATGAAGTTTAAAACAACACACGTACCCCCTGGTGATACACTAGTTCATAGAGGAGATGTTTTAACAGCTTTATATTTTATATCAAGAGGATCCATTGAAATATTACGAGAAGACATAGTCGTAGCTATATTAGGTGAATTATTTACGATACTTGTTCAAATTTAGTATTAGAATGACATAATTGTAGCTAGGTAAATTATTTACAATACTTCATACAAATTTAGTGATGTAGTTGTAGCTATATTAGGTAAATCATTTACAATACTTCATTCAGGTTTAGTATAACAATGCAATAGTGTGATAGTATTATGTATATTAGCATGTGTAGTATTATGTATATTAGCATGTGTAGTATTATGTATATTAGCATGTGTAGTATTATGTATATTAGCATGTGTAGTATTTTGTATATTAGCATGTGTAGTACTTTGTATATTAGCATGTGTAGTATTATGTATATTAGCATGTGTAGTATTATGTATATTAGCATGTGTAGTATTATGTATATTAGCATGTGTAGTATTTTGTATATTAGCATGTGTAGTATTATGTATATTAGCATGTGTAGTATTTTGTATATTAGCATGTGTAGTATTATGTATATTAGCATGTGTAGTATTATGTATATTAGCATGTGTAGTATTATGTATATTAGCATGTGTAGTATTATGTATATTAGCATGTGTAGTACTTTGTATATTAGCATGTGTAGTACTTTGTATATTAGCATGTGTAGTATTATGTATATTAGCATGTGTAGTATTATGTATATTAGCATGTGTAGTACTTTGTATATTAGCATGTGTAGTACTTTGTATATTAGCATGTGTAGTATTTTGTATATTAGCATGTGTAGTACTTTGTATATTAGCATGCATAGTATTTTAATGCTGCATATTTATATTTGGTGATTACTATGCTGACAATTTCGTAGTATTGTTTTGTATATAGATTATGTGATCAATGTTGTATATTTATGCCTGTTAAACCTTTAGTATGGATAATTCTTGTATATTATATCTTATATACCTCAAGGGGACATGAGTTCAGAATACAGAAATATAAATGGGATTTGACAGTATATAAACCTTTAATGGATATTGACTTTATGATTTTTACTAAAATACGATTTCATACAGACATCACAATTTTTAAACTAAAATACAGAATATTATAAATAAAACAATTTCTAGTTGCTTTTTCTTGGGTATTTAAAAGACTTTTTAATGTTTTACATTCTGGTGACTAAGATTCAGTCATTAAAAAGGCCCTATTAATATGACCTATAATGACCGTACTTCGGCAGTACTGGCCTTGGAACTATCATTTGTTTACAAATGAGAAAATGGTGGCTAGAGGAAATATAATTGTTACGCTGCAAAGTCACTCTGATCCCCATGCTAGCATTCAAATTGTATAAGAATTTTGGTGCTGATGTGATTTTTAACTAGAGTATTTATCTTTCATCTTACCAACTTATATTTTGGGCCTCCATGGCCGAGTAGTTAGAACATCGCACTTTGAACCATGAAATCTCTCACTTCCTGTCAGTGCAGCTTCGAGTCCCACTGGAACCTAAGCTGACTTTTGTGAGAAAATTTGCCAGTTTACTTACAGAGGGCCGATGGTCTCTTCCAGTGTACATTGTATCTGGGTTCTCTCCTCCACCATTAAAAACTGGCTGCCAACATATAACTGAAACATTTTTGAGTGGCATAAAAGACCATTCAAAATTAAGAAATTAAAAATTTCAAGAAATTTATTTTTCTCAAAATTGTGTCAAAATCATAGCTACCATCACTTTAAATAGTTGATTGTGTATTATACTTGACTAGTTCATCTTACACATTACTTGATAATTGATTGTATACATTACTTAAATAGTTGATGGTATAAATTACTTAATAGTTGATGGTATACATTACTTAAATAGTTGAGGGTATACATTACTTGAATTGTTGATGGTATACATTTCTTAAATAGTTGAGGGTATACATTACTTAAATAGTTGATGGTATACATTACTTAAATAATTGATGGTATAAATTACTTAATAGTTGATTGTATACATTACTTAAATAGTTGATGGTATACATTACTTAAATAGTTGAAGGTATACATTACTTAAATAATTGATGGTATAAATTACTTAATAATTGATTGTATACATTACTTAAATAGTTGATGGTATACATTACTTAAATAATTGATGGTATAAATTACTTAATAATTGATTGTATACATTACTTAAATAGTTGATGGTATACATTACTTAAATAATTGATGGTATAAATTACTTAATAGTTGATTGTATACATTACTTAAATAGTTGATGGTATACATTACTTAAATAGTTGATGGTATACATTACTTAAATAATTGATGTATAAAATTACTTAATAATTGATTGTATACATTACTTAAATAGTTGATGGTATACATTACTTAAATAATTGATGGTATAAATTATTAATAATTGATTGTATACATTACTTAAATAGTTGATGGTATACATTACTTAAATAATTGATGGTATAAATTACTTAATAGTTGATTGTATACATTACTTAAATAGTTGATGGTATACATTACTTAAATAATTGATGGTATAAATTACTTAATAGTTGATTGTATACATTACTTAAATAGTTGATGGTATAAATTACATAATAGTTGATGGTATACATTACTTAAATAATTGATGGTATAAATTACTTAATAGTTGATTGTATACATTACTTAAATAATTGATGGTATAAATTACATAATAGTTGATGGTATACATTACTTAAATAGTTGATGGTATACATTACTTGAATTGTTGATGGTATACATTACTTAAATAGTTGATGGTATACATTACTTGAATTGTTGATCGTATACATTAATTGAAAAGTTGAAAGTATATATTACTTAAATGGCTCTTAAAGTTCAATACTTAGCCTCAATCAAGTGTAATGATACATTTTGACCTACTTATTGTATCATTTCAATAATGTAGAACTTGTTAAGACAGCTTCCCTGAATGTTCATATATTTTGATGAGAATTGTATAAAATTGTTTTGATATGAACTTTCCTTAAAGACACCCTGTATTGTGGTCCCATATTTTAATGTTTGATATAAGGTATTCTCTCAATAAACTTTCCTCTGATAGGTTTTACAGTTTTTCCTGTTTCTTGGTTTTCTAGGGAAAGATGATGTATTTGGTGAGAACATTTGTAAGCATGAGACTGTTGGGAAATCTAGCTGTAATGTACGAGCTTTGACATACTGTGATCTACACAAAATACATAGAGATGATTTACTGGAGATCTTGGACATGTATCCAGAATTTGCCGAACATTTTGTGAAAAATCTTGAAGTTACTTTTGACCTGAGAGATGTAAGTTTGCCTTGTCATTTTGCTAATCAGAATTTCACATTTCATATCAACAGATGAACATGAATTTTTTTTCAGTTCTAAATTTGCATCTACCTGCAGTGTTCCAGTGATAGTGTGTAAGACTCACAAACAAAAGGTCTCAAGTTCAATTCCTGGTACCAGTGCCAAGTGTACCGCAAACAAATTGATGACACACCGACGTCATCATATCTCAGCAGGTTTAACACATATGAGACAGCTACATTGGTGTCGGTCCAAAACATAAAAAAACCTTTTATGCCATTTCAACAAGGTGACTTCAAATATAACTGACAAATTTTTAATGGGATGAAATTAGTAATTAAAAAAATTCCAAGTTCCCAGTTAATTAGATATACATTCTGTGAACTATGACAATGTGTATATCTGTGTTTTTATGAGGATATATTTTCTATTTTTACTGTATTTACAGGAAAAACTAATGGCTAGAGTCAGGATATATTTGACTATTTTTACTGTATTTACAGGAAAAACTGATGACTAGAGTCAGGATATATTTTGACTGTATTTACAGGAAGAACTGGTGGTTAGAACTGGGATATATTTGACTATTTTCTTGACTGTATTTACAGGAAAAACTGGTGGTTAGAGTCAAGATATATTTGACTATTTTTACTGTATTTAAAGGAAGAATTGGTGGTCAGAGTCAGGATATATTTTACTATTTTCTAGACTGTTTTGACAGGATAAAAGTGGTGGTTAGTGTCAGGATACATTTGACTATTTTTACTGTATTTATAGAAAGAACTGATTACAAGAGTCAGGATATATTTGACTACTTTTTTACCGGAAGAACTGGTGGTTAGAGTCAGGATATATTTTTACTGTATTTACAGGAAGAACTGGTGGTTAGAACTGGGATATATTTGACTATTTTCTTGACTGTATTTACAGAAAAAACTGGTGGTTAGAGTCAAGATATATTTGACTATTTTTACTGTATTTAAAGGAAGAATTGGTGGTTAGAGTCAGGATATATTTGACTATTTTCTAGACTGTTTTGACAGGAAAAAAGTGGTGGTTAGTGTCAGGATATATTTGACTATTTTTACTGTATTTACAGAAAGAACTGATTACCAGAGTCAGGATATATTTGACTATTTTTACTGTATTTACAGAAAGAACTGATTACCAGAGTCAGGATATATTTGACTATTTTTACTGTATTTACAGAAAGAACTGATTACCAGAGTCAGGATATATTTGACTATTTTTACTGTATTTACAGAAAGAACTGATTACCAGAGTCAGGATATATTTGACTACTTTTTTACTGTATTTACAGGAAGAACTGGTGGTTAGAGTCACAAATGAGGAACACAATAGTAGAAGTAATCTCAGGAAGCAAAGATCTGTCAAATCATTCCATTCTTCATCTGGTTCTCAAGGTATCTTCTCTCAGAAGTCTTAAAAAACTCTCTTGCTGTGAATCATAAGTACGACAGCTGTTTACTATCATGGCTCATGTTTCTGGAGGAAAGTGCCGACTCGCAATAAAAACATAGTGACTGTTCTTTTGCCAAGCATTTGATGTTGTTGTTGTATTATTGTTTAATGTCCAACTCAAGAATCTTTCACTCATACGGAGATGTCACCAACTGCCAATGAATAGCATAAAATTTTGGCCTATGCTTGGCACTTACAGCCATTGAGCAGTGAGGGTTCTTTAACCTATTAACACCTACTGTTGCACAGGACCTAGGTTTTTCCTGTCTCATTCGAAGGACAGGGAACTGACCTGGCACCGGTGCCTAGCACTAAATGTAACAACTTAAAATAAAAAGTATTTTAATTGAAACTTTAAAACCAAGGCCCCATATCAGTGTCCTTGCTGAATTGACATATGTTTATTGTTATAGGTCAATATTTATGTCACTTTCATATCATATTTTTACAAATTGCAGTGAGTAATATTTTTGCAGTACTTTGAAGTATTTTAGTATAATAATAAATAAAATATCATTTACAACTCATAAAGAGTAACTTTAAAAGCAATAACTATTTTTGTGGTCAACATTCATTTAAGGATTGGCTATTATTTTCTTTTTGTTTATTGAACCATAACATTATAAATTTTGGCTGTTCACATTGTATAACCCATGTGAATGTCAAAAGTTAGTGTTATGGGTTCAATAGATAAAAAGAAAATATCTAATAAATCTTAGATAAAAAATGATATCAATATTGATTTAATCTCATTGAAATTTTATTAAACACAAAATTGGCATGTCACAGGAATGGCGCATCACAGAGCATGAATAAATATGACGTTTTGGGAGGAGTTTCTCTGTGGCTGTCGTTGAATGCTGAAATCACTAGCCTAACGGTCATGAGTCAGCTCTAGAGAACAAACCTGTCGCTACAGTTTACTTCGTTGTATTGATGAATTATAAGATGTAGTTGTTAAAAGAGGAATATGCAATAATCCTGGAGACTTAAAGTTGTTTGATGACAAAGCTGTTACAGGCGTGAAATTTATAGTTTGGCCTACTATAGGGCCACATGCTCAGCTAAGATACACACTGACTTATAAGAAATGGTCATTGGTGCTCGTCCTGTGGAAATAGATAACAGTTGTATCACTCATTGACTCCCTTTGTAAGGTCGAACATTTATGACTTTAGCTCCTGTTAGATGATTCGTTATGATGACCACTCATGTGCACATGTCAGATTTAAAATTCTGCATCACTCACCCCATGGATTGCTGTCACTCTGAGACAATGAGCAGTGTATGTCAGGCTGCATGAGGTCTCTTTAGAAATATCAGCCATAAATCAAGTGAATTGATATGCTTAAAGAATATTTGTGTGTTTGTGTATACCCCCTCCCCCCCCCCCCCCCCCCCCCCCCGCCCCCCCCCCCTCCCCCCCCCCCCCCCCCCCCCCCCCCCCCCCCCCCCCCCCCCCCGAAAGAAAATGCTGAAGTGACATGTTAACAGTTCTACAGTATGTGGGTGTGTCCATAGCAAAATTATATTTATTGGAAAATAAACACAAAATTTGGACCAATCGGAATCAAGTATATTTTATTTATTATGATAATTCTGCTTTTACTTCAGAGGAGATCAATAACAAAGATTATAAATTCCGGCCAGCTAGAGCTCGAAGAATTCGTCGTCACATTAGTAATGAAGATGGGCCAACTATGTCAATGTCTTTTGACTCAAGTGATGATGAGGTACATGAGAGTGGAGCTGGAATATTGGAGTTTTCTCCAGCAAAAGCTGGTCAAGATGTAACTCCAGCAACATTTTCTGAGTTTGAGAAAAAAGAAGACAAGAAACAGCAATCTGGATTTTCTTCCATTGCAGGTCTGTACCGTCAGGCCGCCTCACGAGGTAAAGTGTGTGAGTGTGTGTGTGTGTGTGTGAAGGGGGGGGGGGGCTGATGTGGTCAGGTAACCTTCAGAGGTAAGGTATGTGTAGTGATTACCTGATACTGTCAGGTCGCTCCAGAGATTAGGTGTGTGGAAGGACCTGTACCTTCAGGTGACCTCAAGTTGTAAGGTGTGTGGGTGTGACATGTAGCAGTAGGTAATGTCAAAAGGTAATATAAGGTGTCAGGGTGAGACTTGTACTGTCAGGAGACCTCTAGTGGTAAGATACGTAGATGTAACCTTTACTGTCAGGAGACCTCAAGTAGTTAGATGCGTAGATGTAACCTTTACTGTCAGGAGACCTCAAGTAGTAAGTTGCGTAGATGTAACCTTTACTGTCAGGAGACCTCAAGTAGTTAGATGCGTAGATGTTACCTGCACTGTCAGGAGACCTCAAGTAGTAAGTTGCGTAGATGTTACCTGCACTGTCAGGTAACCCTTAGGTGGTAAGGTGTGTAGGTGTGACCTGTACTGTCAGGCTGCCTCCAGGGGTAAGATGTTTAGGTGTGTGTGTTTGTTTGTGTACTTGTTCTTTGTTATGTGTTTTTCATATGAATATTTTACTTTTCAGGAGCCCTTGCTAATGTAAACAGTTTGGTAAATGTTGTAACAGGAAGGTATGATCACCAAGGTAACAGTGGGGACCAAGACAGGGCCCCACTGCTGCAGGACCAACTACACAGTCCTGATTCTCAGGTATGATCCATTAATTAGAATCTGTTCTGTAGTGTAGAACATTATACATTTATTGCCCTGGTTGTAGGGAGACATGAGGATTTGTTTACCAATGGCAAGTCATATTTCCCAACGGGGAAGCCTGACTGAAGGGAATAAACAAATCCAGGGCAATAAATTGTTTATTATACAGATATGAAAAAACTAAAAAAAGTAACAACTACCATTAACGTTTCAAGAATAATTTATTCAAATGAACAATATTTTCCAAAACATTTATGAAAAAACTTTGATGATCCATAGTTGTTTCGTATCAAGAACAATAACTCAAAAAATCTATTGAGCTACAACGATGTGAAAGTCTCCAAAAACAGGACAATATTTCTAATGATAAATCTAGTGATATGTATGTATTATAAACCTAAGTTACAATTTTATAAATCTTTTAAATTTCTGTATAACTCAGTTATATTGTACACTTTGTAGTACATCTTTCCCTTTTTTATAGTTCATTCAATTATTCAATGCTTTAAATTGTTTTATAGCCAAAAGGTACTTCAAGTTCCAGTGTGCCAAAATCTACATCCTCAATGACTATCCCTGTGTCCAGCTCTTCCATGCAATCCCAGTTTGAGGAGGCCCAGGGAGTTCCACTTCAGTCTTTCATTCCAGGGGAAACTAATCAAGAAGACATTCATTCCAGTCCACAGGAAGTTGAGAAGAGACTTGATGATCTAGCTAGGTACAAAATGTATTTACAATTTTATCATCAGAATTTCCACTGGTGTTCACATTTTCCATTTATTTGTCCACTTTGGTGAATAAATTTATGCATGGTATGATTTTGCAAGAGAAAAAATGTGAATCCTTATAATTTCTGCATTTCAAAAAACTGTTCAATATAGAGGGCATCTTTGTTATAATGCTCTATCATTTTATTCAGATTACCTTCATTTGCAACAATTCACCATTTTCACAACAAAATGACACTTTCAATTTCAGACAGTTGAGTAGGTTAGAGAGAAAAATGAGCTCCGACATATCCATGATTCTGCAGATATTGAGAGCACAAGCTTCACTAGGTGTAAGTCAGCAAAATCAGTTAATCTCAGACCCACAATTTACCCCGACTAGTGGAGACATGCCTCCACCTCCAGACTACAGCCAAATCAACAATGATGAAACACTGGAAGAGTATCCACACAGCAACAAAAAATCGAGTGCTGGTGAATCGTCTACATTCAGACGACAGAACAGAGTTGTAAGTGGTATACCTTAAGTTTGATGACAAAGTTATTTGTTACTTATAATAAGGATGCTGATCCCATCATTTTGTTTGGAATATCCATCTTGATCTTTTGTGCAGTACATTTACTTGACGCTCACAACTCCATGATATAAAAGTTCGTGAACTCCTAGTCTCCTTGTCAACATTCTGCCGGTTGTATATCTTAATCCTATCTAGATCAAGTTAGTTAGAAATGGAAGGTGATTCACCCCATTGAGAAACATTGAGATCTTGTTTACATTTTACCCACACATTAATCTCAGATTGCGGCTGATAAAATCAGCATAGATTAAGAAAAAAATGACTTTTACTTAAGCATATCTTGTTATCTTCAGGTACATTATAACTTTATGTGAAATATTCACTTTTAGATTTCTGATGATGTTTTCATCTCTAGGATGCACATTGTTTCTGATTTCTGAAGATGGATACATCACTAAGATTTCATGATGTTTTCATCTCTAGGATGCACATTGATTTCTGAAGATGGATACATGTTGTCTTTTCTGATCTCTCTAGGATGCACATTGTTTTCTGATTTCTGAAGATGGATACATCACTAAGATGCACATTGTCTCAGATTTCTGATGATCTCTAGTTGTTTCTGATTTCTCATCACTAAGATGCACATTGTTTTTCTGATTTCTGCACATTGTTTCTGAAGATGGATACATCACTAAGATGCACATTGTCTCAGATTTCTGATGATGTTTTCATCTCTAGGATGCACATTGTTTCTGATTTCTGAAGATGGATACATCACTAAGATGCACATTGTCTCAGATTTCTGATGATGTTTTCATCTCTAGGATGCACATTGTTTCTGATTTCTGAAGATGGATACATCACTAAGATGCACATTGTCTCAGATTTCTGATGATGTTTTCATCTCTAGGATGCACATTGTCTCTGAATTCTGATGATGTATATATCTGTGCACTTTCTGATTTCTGATCTTTGTTCTTGGAATTTTGTCATTATATTATTCATACATTAGGTCACATGTTTTATATTTTGACTCTGGGTTACTCTTGTTCAAAGAATGTCAATATGTTATATACCTGTGTGACTTATATGATCAGTTGTGAGCCTTACCTGTCAAATGCTATTACTTTTGAACATTTCTAATGTCATTTCTAACTGTGCAGGTTAATCTTTAAAAATGTAGAACTGCAGGGTAAGACTGACAAAAATTGTAAATATGGAGCAATGTGGACTCAGGTGTTCAAAAGAGCAGGGACACAGGTGTGACATAGAATGGGGACTCAGGTGTTCAAAAGAGCAGGGACACAGGTGTGACATAAAATGGGGACTCAGGTGTTCAAAAGAGCAGGGACTCGAGTGTGACATAAAATGGGGACTTCATGTTCAATAGAACTTGGACTCGAGTGTGACATAAAATGGGGACTGAAGTGTTCAATGGAACTTGGACTCGAGTGTGACATAAAATGGGGACTCAGGTGTTCAACCAGAACTTGGATTTGAGTGTGACATAAAATGGGGACTCAGGTGTTCATTAGAACTTTCACTCGAGTGTGACATGAAATGGGGACTCTGGTGTTCAATAGAACAGGTACCAAGGTGCTTAATAGTGCAGGGACTAAGTAAATTGTTGTTAATTTTGATTGTCATTTCTTATGTTAATGATGAATACTTAAATACCTTAACTTTGTACTGTTAAAAGTCACTCCTCATGTTATTGTACATTGTATATTAACAATACATATCTCCTTTGTTTTCTTATTTTATAGCCAGTGGATGAACATGAGTCTCCTTGGGAGCTTCAGTCTGACCAAAATGTTGCATCATCACCCAATATAGAAATTAGTGAGGTACAATGTCCTAGAGATGTTTCTTCCCATTCAGATAACCGGTTAGAGACGGACATTGACTCTATCAATCAACCAGAAAGTGACTTAAGTGAGCATGTGATCAACAGTGATCCTAATAGTCAATCAGCTGGGGATGGTGACCAATCACGTGTCTCAAGAACTGTCGTCATGGAAAATAATGAATCTCATAGTACAATTGTGTAGAACTTGTTACCATGCTGTATTTAGTTATCTTTTAGTACTTGGGTTCATCAAACCTTCCAGTTGTGTCATAACAAAAATACAAAATGATGTGAACAGATATAGGCATTTCTCAGGTATAGATATGCAAAGTGGGTTTATGTTGACTCTATTGTACTCTTACAATGTCTCAGTTCTTATAATTTTGTAATATTTTCAGATATTAATGAAGCTGAATTTGTCCATAGTTCCAATTATTGGTTGTCAGTGTTTGCTCATACAAATCAGCATTTGCTTGTATTGAACAATGCATATTTCATATTACAATAAGTTGATATATATGTATATAGTCTTTATAGAAATTTGTCAGTGTCTTGTAGCCAAAATCTAGTTCTGATCCACATACATTCACAAATACATGTGCAATGCAACGTTAACAATGGTGGTCACTGAATCCTGTGTGTTCTTAACAAATTCACAATTTGTTTATCATGAGTAATTATGAAGTAAAATAGATTTTTTATACATGCATTACTTTGATGCTCCTATGTACAATACCTCCTCTTATGATAAGTACAACTTTTGTTTACATAACGTTCATCATTTACATGTCTACACATTAATACAAACAAAATTCAAATTGTATAAAATATATGTATATACAACAACATATAAAATGTCTTAGTACAACATGGGGACAAATAGTATTACACATTAACTCCCATATTTATAAGTATGAGATGTATGCATCATTTTATTTTGGTCATATTAACATATGGTACAAATTTAGATCAAGGTTCCAATGAAAATTGATGCAGCCATGTTTTAATTATCATATCTTCTTCTAATGGTTACTGTAATTCAAAATTTTCTGTGATTTTTTAGGAGAACAAATTGGCCCTATATTATAACAACTGGTTAAAATGTCAAATTTGCTTATCCTTTTTAGCATTTCACAAAAGGTAATAAATTTGCAATTACATTTTAAGTGATTTTCGTATGGGCCCTTTAACATGTTTAACTATTACAGGGAAACACTGGCACCTTCTTGGTTACAGTAACAGCTTATCTGTTTACTCGGTCCTTAGTTATTTGCCAGACTTTCCTTGTGTCAATATGTCGTACCCAGATACTAACTGTAAACATATGTCACCTAGCTGTTACTATAGTTGTCACAATTTCTATAAATCATCTAACCATTCAAATAAAAGCAACAATCACTTAGGCTGCATCATTTTTAGGTTACCAGTATGTTACTCTATGTAGAAAGAGGTCATAAATCTACGTGTATTTATTGAGGATTTTTTTACAGAAAGAGGAATTGTTAGACATTAAACACCATAATTATTGTTCACATCAAACCTTGATAGTTATGTCCTGATTCTCCTTTTATCAACAAATGTAGGTTATTTGATTTATTGGTATTTATTGTGTGACAGACCTTTTCATGACTTTGACCTATGACCTTAAGGTCACATTATTGATTTTTTAGACAAAAAGGGATTGCTTTTTGCAAATGAATTGACTTAAATAGATTTAGTCCAAGGTCAGAAACCTTTAATATATCCTTGTTTTCTTCAACGTTAAAAAAGTTTATGACTATAAATTGATTGTATCAGAAGGTTTATGTATTCTGTGTAATTTCACAATATTATTATTTCATGTATTTAGTAACTGTTCCTTTAAAAATGACGAAAATTAAAAAAGTCAATGACTTTTGTATTTTATCAGTTTCCCAGGACAGTGATCTCTCTAGCAAGTATCCACTATCATTTATTGCTAATGGTTTATATGATTTTTTTTTTACATTCAACTATATCAACAATTCTAATTTCTGATTTACAGTATATACTTTTATATGATGCCAATATTTTATCCATGCATATCTTTGCTTTCAGATTGGATTTCGCTATCTGATGAATATCAAGTTTCAATAAAATGAAAGCATTTAAGTTCTTTTTATGTATCTGAAAGGGGATATATGAGCTTGTGGAATAATACTTTAGATCTGAAATCATAGATTATCTTGGTAATAGACTATAAAATTGAAATGATGAGACCAGACAACAAAATATATGTGTTTCTGGATATGCAATCAATTCTAGATGCACTAGCACTTTTTTTAACCATGTGTGTCTTAATCAAAGGCTCAGCTTTTAGAGCATGTAATGGATTCAAGAAATATGTTATACTTGTAATGACAAATTTCAAAAATATCATAAAAATGATCCATTTGAATCAGCCAAATGCTAAACAGACATCTTTTGATGGAAGTTTCGGCTCATTTTTGTGTGTGGGCCATTCAACTTCTGGTGTATACAAACAAGTGTCAATTTGTAACCAGCTGTAATTTATTCCTATGTTAATTTCTGGTTTATATAAATGCTGTTCACTTAAAATTCTTGATATGCAGAAATAATGTCATGTAGAAAAAAACTTGTAAAAATTTATATACAAGTTTATATGTTTTTCATACACACACCAAAACATCACATGAAAATTCATATGTTGGTTCACTATTATAGTATAGAGTTACATATCCAAAGAAATAAATGGTCAAGTAGAATATGGTAGCTAGTGTTTGTGTTGACAAATGTTTAATGTAAATAACACCCCTAAACCCTCAACTGTACTGTCGTGTCCTAATGTTTAGTAGAGGTCATTTTCTGTACAGTGGTGTGTGGGTTAGTATACTGGCAGATTAAAGTCCTTGTTGTGCTTGAAGGCTCCTTGTTTTAACATTCCCAAGTTTTAATGTACTTTATTTTTAATGTAAATGTATACCTTATCACAGTTTTACAGACAGAAATTGATGATGTAACAGCTTCTTTATTAGTTCACCTGGTCTGTCAAGGTCCATGTGAATGATTATTAGGGCCAAATGTCTGTTGTTGATCAGAAAACATTTACATTTATTGACTTCTTCTCTAGAACGACTGGATAGATTTCAACCAAATTGGACAGGAAGTTTGCTCCTTGACAGAGACTTCAGGTTTTCTAACAGAAAGGAGTTAATTCAACTAGTAATTTTGTGAACACTGGTATTGATAAAAGAATAAACAGAATTATGGCTATTAGGAACATTTCTGATTTGCACTTAGTAGGAAATGTTGGTAAACTATCATGTAGATATATCTGTATTGTTTTATGGGTATTTCAATCCCAATTCTGGGAGATTTTGATTTATTTTCTAGTCACTTTGGTGTGTGGTTCATTTTTTTGTAATTCTTTTCAATCAGCCATTGTTTAGTATGTACATCTATCGCATTTGTATCATATCTGTGAATGAGCAGTGATTTATTCTTACATTTCTGTGTGTTATGGTGATATTTACTGATAGTAAACGTTCAGAAGACTCTATAAACATAAACAAAATGGCATGAAGTATTCTTTAAAATATCGCATTCATTTTTAATTAAGCCTCTCGTCTAAGGATGAAAGTGGCAAAAATTTCCAGTTAAACTTTAACTATATCATATATGTAAATAGACATTCAACATGGCCAGTACAAAATGTTAAATAAGTCCAGTGTACAAATAGGCTACACTGCTGTATTTTGAACAACAATTTGGTGTGTGTGTGTGTGTGTGTGTGTGACAATAGCAACATTTCAACATGAAGAACATAAATGTGATGTTTTTTATATAGATAAAAAATGTATGACATGAAAAATCATGATCAACGATAAGGACAAAATATCACCTTGTAGGATGTCATATTGACAGCACAAAGTATTCTTGGTCAATACCTCTGCCATAACGAATATGTAATTGTTCTGTATAAATAGCATAGAAGTATATATAGACTGTTGACATTGTGGTATATCAGAAACTTGTATACATAGCTTGTGATGTCATAGTTGTGTCCTTTGTTGTACATTTATGTCAGTAAAATAATAGTGAGGTTATAAGATCAGGTGTTTTATCAGTTGATTTTCATTTGACATTGAATATATACCTGTACAGTTAAATGTCATGTCAAGTTTTCTTTCAATGCAAAAGTTGTTTGTCAATACCTCTGTTAACAGCAGAAATATAAGACTCCTGATGTATTATTCTCAGCATTGATCTCCAGACAAATGTTTACCTTGATTAACTAAAACAGAAGGCCTCATACTTCACAGGATTGGATGTTTTTAGTCCAGAAAAAGCATACTCTTTGTGACTTTCACATAACATAAATCAAAACAAAACATCCCTTTAAAGAAGGCATAGATACGTTGGGCTTCAAATTGTAAGGTAAAATGTTTATCATTACATACCAGCCATTAGAAAGGCATAAAAATACAATTATTGACTTTGGTTGAGGGTGACATAAGGATTTATCAATCTAAAGAAACATGATGTCGACCAAGGCGAAGCTGAGGTCAATATCATATTTCTTTGGACTGATAAATCCTTTTATTATGCCTCTAATATGTATTTTTACTTCGGATTAGTCAAAATCGTATCATGTGATCTTAAACATTTCTTCCTGTTACCCTGAAACATGTATGTCACCCTCTGTGGCGATTTATGTCACCCTGACCTGCGCAGAAATGACTGCGCGTATGGTTCGCTTTTTTTCTAGTAGGCTATGTGGTAATTAGATATAATCTCTAGCAGAGAAAATACCCATTTCATAACTCATAGATTACTCGATGCAGACTGGAATGGAGAGAAACAACAGTCGAAATTTAATGATTTGACAGCATTGATATATCATTGTCAAATACATTTCCTGTAGTCAGTCTTGATGGAGGCTTAACATTAAAAAACGATGCAAAGAGTGATAAAACATCGATAGTGTTGTGTATCAAAGGCGCTATGTGACATGTGTTACAATCGTTATGAACTTACGTAGGTCAGTTTGTTAGTTAATTTTTATTGCCTTTCAGTATAATAAAACAATTATTGCCCTTGTTTTGGGTTGACATGAATGTCGCCTGAAACTAAAGTCAGTAATTGTTTTATTGTATGACTATTTCAAAATTTCGAAACAAAAAAAAATATCTCAATTCAACTTTAATGTTAAAACTCCTGGATAGAACGATTTTCAAAATCTTTAGACTGTTCTATGTCATGAATAACTGACCGCGACAGTTAAATGAATTTTCATTGGTTTATGCAATTGATTCATCCAATCATATACACTCACACAAAACGGAAGAAGGAGGAGACATAACAGCCCTCTGGACTGTCGAATGAATGAAAATTGCACTTCTACGATTAATATTAGGAATTATCAATACAAATTGCCATAGTTACAACCAATCAGCAGACGGAAAATCCACGAGTCCTATGAAATATAATGTTGTTTACATGTGATGTTAATATTAGATGCAAAATTATATAACTGTTGTTTGATTTCATGTATATCAAAATGCAGACGAATGAATGAAAATTGCACTTCTACGATTAATATTAGGAATTATCAATACAAATTGCCATAGTTACAACCAATCAGCAGACGGAAAATCCACGAGTCCTATGAAATATAATGTTGTTTACATGTGATGTTAATATTAGATGCAAAATTATATAACTGTTGTTTGATTTCATGTATATCAAAATGCAGATTTGTTTCTGCTGTACATTTTTCTGGTTTTAGCTCCATATAATTTTGTTGTAGAAAGATACTACAGGGGATCAACATAATGCTGTATTATTGTTTATCCACATGTGACTGACTCTGTAGTGTTTATACACAGAAATAATGTATGGACAGTTTTATAAATAAAGTTGTTGATTTCTGTACATGTGTCTTTATGTTATCACAACTTTGGTTCTGATCAAGCATTGTTGGTATTGACAAAAGTCAGTTAAGTGTACACCACTTATTGCTGACATATATTAAGTATTATGGTTATCCCTTCTAGATAAGTAAAACAGAATACAGTGGCTCAGTTGTAGAGTTCACAAACAGAAGGATTCAATTTCAATTGTAGTGTTCACAAACAGAAGGATTCATGTTCAAATGTGTATGTAAGAGGTTCAGTTGTAGAGTGTTCACAAACAGATGTTCTAACATCGGTCTCACTTGTAACATAGGATGTTCATTTGCACTTTGAATAGAGTCGCTCGTCCTTAGCATGCAGCTTTACCCATTTGTATATCAGTATGCCCCTTCATTTAGCACTAGCTTATAAAGTCAATCAGCCTACAGATACTGTTTTAACCATTTGTAGTTCAGTGTGTCCTTTCACTTAGCACTAGCTTATAAAAGTCACCCAGTCTCCAGATATTAGTATGTCCCTTCATTTAGCACTAGCTTATAGAGTCAATCAGCCTACAGATACTGTTTTAACCATTTGTAGTTCAGTGTGTCCTTTCACTTAGCACTACTTATAAAAGTCACCCAGTCTCCAGATATCAGTATGCCCCTTCACTTAGCACTAGCTTATAAAAGTCACTCAGCCTCCAGATATCAGTATGCCCCTTCACTTAGCACTAGCTTATAAAAGTCAATCAGCCTACAGATACTGTTTTAACCATTTGTAGTTCAGTATGTCCCTTCACTTAGCTCTAGCTTATAAAAGTCACCCAGTCTCCAGATATCAGTTTGTCCCTTCACTTAGAACTAGCTTATAAAAGTCACTCAACCACAATTTTGTCCGTAAATCGGACCCTAGTTCAAAATGGCAGGAGTTGGTGGTATGGTTTCGGCGGCTCTGTCTGCTTTGAATGCTGAACTCCGTCCAAATCCTACAAACGACACGAGAGATGATTCCAATTCTGCAGCGCTGCGCCTTTATCACGATACCGTAATATCGTCCTTTGCGCTTTGTTCTTCCATAGATATAGGATTAGTGATATTCACTGCAGATCCACGTTTATGGAAGAAATGGGGAGCATAAGGTTTTTACTGTTTCCAAATTTGAATGTTATCTCACTTATTCGAAAGAGTGATATCACTTATTTGTTTTATGTTTTATTTAGTCTTACAAAAGTTCAAATGTCAGGGAAAGCGTGCAGAAAACTGATATGAATTTAACTCCTTTGTAACAATTGTCCTGATCTGTGCATATTGAATTTACCAGATCGCTGTTTATGTTTAATTCGCAGTGTTTGTTTGGTATAGTTGATCGTTGAACAGTACTTTTGAAATCAAAGCAAACGTAAGTCAGATACTGATCGTTTACTAAGTTCCAGAGCCGGCCTGGCTCAGTCGGTAGCGCGCTCGACTCTGGATCGTGAGGTCGTGAGTTCGAGTCCCGCTGCCGACAGGTTGGTTTCCTGTCTTTCGGATGAGACAGTAAAAACTGGAGGTCCCGTGTCACAGTAAGTGTCGGCACGTTAAAGAACCCTCACTGCTCAATGGCCGTAAGTGCCGAGCATAGGCCAAAATTTGAAGCCCTTCACCGGCATTTGGTGACGTCTCCATATAAGTGAAATATTCTTGAGTGGGACGTTAAACAACAATAAACAAACAAACAAAGTAAGTTCCATGTGCTACAACCGATCCCTCACTTCTGTGTTTGTGTTCAATTTGCAGTGTGTTTATTTCAGTACGTTACAGGTGTTACAAAAATTCAAGCGTGCAGAAAACTGATAGGAATTATACTTCTCTTAAACAATTGTGTTGCAAATGAAATGTGAATAAACGTGATCACTATTTAGGTATATTTGAGCCGGCCTGGCTCAGTCGGTAGCGCGCTCGACTCTTGATTGTGAGTTCGAGTCCAGTCGTGCGGTTTCCTGTCCTTCGGATGAGACAGTAAAAACCGAGGTCTCTTGTCAGAGTAGGTGTCGGCACGTTAAAGAAACTTCGCTGCTCAATGGCCGTAAATGCCGAGCAAAGACCAAAATTTGAAGCCCTACACCGGCATTTGATGACATCTCCATATGAGTGAAAGATTCTTGAGTGGGACGTTAAACATCAATAAAGAAACAAACAATTTAGGTTGCTTTAAAATGTCTTTTTAATATAACTGATCTTTGAGAAAGACAGTAGTGAAGGTTCGGTTTTAGCGCATGCAACATAGCAAACGACCGGTATATAACCTACTATCTGATCACTGTAGACTATGGCTACATTACCAGTAATATCCTTACTGCGGCAGTGATACAGTATGTTACAGGTGTTACACAAATTTAAATGTCACTAAAAGCGTGCAGAAGAGTAATAGGAATTAACCTTCTCTCATACAATTGTGTTGCAAATGATATTTGAATAAACGTGTTCACTATTTGGGTATTGGTGGAAATGAAATTTGTATAAACGTGATCACTATTTAGGTATATTTAAAATGTCAGTTGAATATAACTGATCACTGAGAAATACAATTAAAATACAAAACACATGTTGATCAGATTTCGGTCTATACGAAGATGCATGTGCTGAAAGTAAATCTTTTACAAATGTCTGATTATACAAATGACAACTGCAGTAATGGGAATGCACGTGTTTAATTCCATTCATTTCAGCTATGTTACAGGAGAAATAAAGTCCTATTCTCCGGAAAAGAATGCAGACAATTGATAGGAATTAAACTCCTCTCGAAGAATTGCTTTCACCTTTTTGGATATTGAATTTACGTGATCACTGTTCATGATTAATTTGCATTGTTTGTTTGGTATAGGTGATCGTTGAACAATACTTTTAAAATTCAAAGTAGATGTAGGTGAAATACAGGTCGTTTGCTATGTTGATTCTTCACTACTATCTGATCACTGTGGACTATGGGTACATTACCCTGACTACGCCAGTGATATTTTTGTGTATGTCAGTATGTTACAGGTGTTACACAAATCTAAATGTCACTAAAAGCGTGCAGAAAACTGATAGGAATTAACCTTCTCTCACAGAATTGTGTTGGAAATGATATCTGAATAAACGTAATCATTATTTGGGTATATTTAAAATGTCAGTTGCATATAACTGATCATTGAGAAATACAATTAAAATTCAAAACACATGTTGATCAGATTTCGGTCTATACGAAGATGCATGTGCTGAAAGTAAATCCCTTACAAATGTCCGATTATACCAATGACAAATGCAGTAATGGGAATGTACCTGTTTAATTCCAATTATTTCAGATATGTTACAGGAGAAATAAAGTCCTATTCTCGGGAAAAGAATGCAGAAAATTGATGGGAATTAACCCCCCCCCCCTCCCCCCATAGCACAATTGCTTTCACCTTTGCATATTGAATTTACGTGATCACTGTTCATGATTAATTTGCAGTGTTTGTTTGGTATAGGTGATCGTTGAACAATACTTTTAAAATTCAAAGTAGATGTAGGTCAGATACCGGTCCTTTGCTATGTTGCATGCGCTAAAACCAAACCTTCACTACTATCTGATCACTATGGTCTATGGGTACATTACCAGTAATAGTTCTGTTTATGTCAGTATATTACAGGTGTTACGAAAATCTAAATGTCACTAAAAGCGTGCAGAAAACTGATAGGAATTAATCTTTTCTTATACAATTGTGTTGCAAATGAAATTTGAATAATTGTGATCACTATTTAGGTATATTTAAAATGTCAGTTGGATCTAACTGACCATTCAGAAATATAATTAAAATTCAAAACACATGTTGGTCAGATTTCGGTCTATACGAAGATGCATGTGCTGAAAGTAAATCCCTTACAAATGTCTGATTATACAAATGACAAATGCAGTAATCGGAATGCACCTGTTCAATTCCATTTATTTCAGGTATGTTACAGGAGAAATAAAGTCCTATTCTCGGGAAATGAATGCAGAAAATTGATAGGAATTAAACTCCTCTCGAAGAATTGCTTTCACCTTTTTGGATATTGAATTAACGTGATCACTATTCATGATTAATTTGCAGTGTTTGTTTGGTATAGGTAAATCGTTGAACAATACTTTTAAAATTCGAAGTAGATGTAGGTCAGATACAGGTCGTTTGCTATGTTGATTCGCTAAAAGCAAACCTTCACTACTATCTGATCACTGTGGACTACGGGTACATTACCCTGACTACGCCAGTGATATTTTTGTGTATGTCAGTATGTTACAGGTGTTACACAAATTTAAATGTCACTAAAAGCGTGCAGAAAACTGATAGGAATTAACCTTCTCTCACAGAATTGTGTTGGAAATGATACTTGAATAAACGTAATCACTATTTAGGTATATTTAAAATGTCAGTTGAATATAACTGATCATTCAGAAATACAATCAAAATTCAAAACACATGTTGGTGAGATTTCGGTCTATACAAAAATGCCTGTGCTGAAAGTAAATCCCTTACAAATATCTGATTATACAAATGACAAATGCAGTAATGGGAATGCACCCGTTTAATTCCATTTATTTCAGGTTTGTTACAGGAGAAATAAAGTCCTATTCTCGGGAAAAGAATGCAGAAAATTGATAGGAATTAAACTCCTCTCGAACAATTGGTTTGACTATCGCATGTTGAATTTACGTGAACACTGTCCATGATTAATTTGCAGTGTTTGTTTGGTACAGGTGATCGTTGAACAAATCTGTTAAAATTCAAAGTACATGTAGGTCAGATACCGGTTGTTTGCTATGTTGCATGCGCTAAAACCGAACCTTCACTACTATCTGATCACTGGACTATGGGTACATTACCAGTAATGTTTCTGTGTATGTCAGTATGTTACAGGTGTTACAAAAATCTAAATGTCACTAAAAGCGTGCAGAAAACTGATAGGAAATAACCTTCTCTCACACAATTGTGTTGGAAATGATATTTGAATAAACGTAATCACTATTTAGGTATATTTAAAATGTCAGTTGCATATAACTGATCATTGAGAAATACAATTAAAATTCAAAACACATGTTGATCAGATTTCGGTCTATACGAAGATGCATGTGCTGAAAGTAAATTTGTTACAAATGTCCGATCATAGCAATGACAAATGCAGTAATGGGAATGTACCCGTTTAATTCCATTTATTTCAGGTTTGTTACAGGAGAAATAAAGTCCTATTCTCGGCTAAGAATGCAGAAAATTGATAGGAATTAAACTCATTCGAACAATTGCTTTAACCTTTGCATATTTGGGAATGCACCTGTTTAATTCCATTTATTTCAGGTATGTTACAGAAAAAATAAAGCCCTATTCTCGGGAAAAGAATGCTGAAAATTGATGGGAATTAACTCCCGTTCCCCCCATAGCACAATTGCTTTCACCTTTGCATATTGAATTTACGTGATCACTGTTCATGATTAATTTGCAGTGTTTGTTTGGTATAGGTGATCGTTGAACAATACTTTTAAAATTCAAAGTAGATGTAGGTCAGATACCGGTCCTTTGCTATGTTGCATGCGCTAAAACCAAACCTTCACTACTATCTGATCACTATGGTCTATGGGTACATTACCAGTAATAGTTCTGTTTATGTCAGTATATTACAGGTGTTACGAAAATCTAAATGTCACTAAAAGCGTGCAGAAAATCTTTTCTTATACAATTGTGTTGCAAATGAAATTTGAATAATTGTGATCACTATTTAGGTATATTTAAAATGTCTGTTGGATCTAACTGACCATTCAGAAATATAATTAAAATTCAAAACACATGTTGGTCAGATTTCGGTCTATGGGTCATTATCAAAAAATGTAGATATTTGTGTGATAGTACAAATGTCTTTATATTTTGTGGTGTCAGTGATTTAAACGTCTTCATGTTTTACTTATAGGCATGAACAAAATAGTTCTCTAACAAAATAGGATATATTTTTGTTATATCATGAGATTTTTAGGCTTTGAAATGGTCAAATTCAGTATAAAACATGTGTGACTTGGCCGTGGTATGAAGGATTTATCTACTTATTTGTTTAAAAAGCATATATTTTAATTTTTATTTTGCATATGTTTTCTTCTTTTCACATGTGTTTTTGTTTAAATAACATATCATTTTGATAGAACTATTACAGATTCGAGTGAAAATTTTTGTGAAAACCTATGTGCTTTTTCGCCGTGTCCTTTGTGTTACTGGGTTGAACATCAAGTAAATAATTGTTATCTCCCTTATTACAAAACCTAAATAATAGTTCCCCCCTGAAGTACTACTTCTTTTCAGGAATTATGGGTATTGGAGCAGACAGCATGTTTATTTCTTAGCATCAAATTTAGCATCAAAGGTATCTAAAGCGATAGCGTAATTTTTAAATCGTGTCCTAAAAGTTACTGCTCTTTCAAGCACTAATCATAAAAATGTAGAACCAAGCTTGTGACCAGTATTCCATCTTGTTATATAGTTAATATATCAGGTTGATCCTTTGGGCCAGGGAGAATTCATTTTAAAACAAAATTATAAATACCAAAGAAATATGTCCCTTGTGATACAGTCACTTGTGTTACCAAGAAAAAGGTAAAAATTTGCCATTTTGTGGGTGTACATTCATATTGGGATACAAATTTGATAAAATAGACTATAGAGACCTATACCTTGGTTTATCACAGTAAAATTTATCTATTCTTTGAAAAAAAAATGTTACAAAAATTACCTTTAACAGAAGTGTATAGTAATTTACTAAAATGTTTTGGTAACACAAAGGACGCTTGCAGCTAGCAAGGGGTATATTTTTTTCATTTTTGGAAAATTTTCAAGTTCAAAGTTAATGTTTAGTATTCGTTTCTAACATTTGAATATCAGAATGTTCAGTTAAATAAAATTTGAATAAAAATGAGTTACTTAATTATTCAAGAAAACAGAATTTAAATATTGACATATTTTGATAATGACCCCTATACGAAGATGCATGTGCTGAAAGTAAATCCCTTAAAGTAAATGTCTGATTATACAAATGACAAATGCAGTAATCGGAATGCACCTGTTCAATTCCATTTATTTCAGGTATGTTACAGGAGAAATAAAGTCCTATTCTCGGGAAAAGAATGCAGAAAATTGATAGGAATTAAACTCCTCTCGAAGAATTGCTTTCACCTTTTTGGATATTGAATTAACGTGATCACTATTCATGATTAATTTGCAGTGTTTGTTTGGCATAGGTAAATCGTTGAACAA
This sequence comes from Atrina japonica, assembly GCA_030159075.1. NCBI lineage: Eukaryota > Metazoa > Mollusca > Bivalvia > Pterioida > Pinnidae > Atrina > Atrina japonica. The sequence continues at coordinate 49,327 of BROG01000219.1, read as the reverse complement.
TACTTTTAAAATTCGAAGTAGATGTAGGTCAGATACAGGTCGTTTGCTATGTTGATTCGCTAAAAGCAAACCTTCACTACTATCTGATCACTGTGGACTATGGGTACATTACCCTGACTACGCCAGTGATATTTTTGTGTATGTCAGTATGTTACAGGTGTTACACAAATTTACATATCACTAAAAGCGTGCAGAAAACTGATAGGAATTAACCTTCTCTCACAGAATTGTGTTGGAAATGATACTTGAATATTTAGGTATCTTTAAAATGTCAGTTGAATATAACTGATCATTGAGAAATACAATCAAAATTCAAAACACATGTTGGTCAGATTTCGGTCTATACGAAGATGCATGTGCTGAAAGTAAATCCCTTACAAATGTCTGATTATACAAATGACAAATGCAGTAATGGGAATGCACCCGTTTAATTCCATTTATTTCAGGTTTGTTACAGGAGAAATAAAGTCCTATTCTCGGGAAATGATAGGAATTCAATAACAATTGGTTTGACTATCGCATGTTGAATTTACGTCATCACTGTTCATGATTTATTTGCAGTGTTTGTTTGGTACAGGTGATCGTTGAACAATTCTGTTAAAATTCAAAGTACATGTAGGTCAGATACCGGTTGTTTGCTATGTTGCATGCGCTAAAACCGAACCTTCACTACTATCTGATCACTGGACTATGGGTACATTACCAGTAATGTTTCTGTGTATGTCAGTATGTTACAGGTGTTACAAAAATCTAAATGTCACTAAAAGCGTGCAGAAAACTGATAGGAATTAATCTTCTCTCACACAATTGTGTTGGAAATGATATTTGAATAAACGTAATCACTTTTTGGGTATATTTAAATAACTGATCATTGAGAAATACAATTAAAATTCAAAACACATGTTGGTCAGATTTCGGTCTATACGAAAATGCATGTGCTGAAAGTAAATCCCTTACAAATGTCCGATTATACCAATGACAAATGCAGTAATAGGAATGTACCTGTTTAATTCCATTAATTTCAGCTATGTTACAGGAGAAATAAAGTCCTATTCTCGGCTAAGAATGCAGAAAATTGATGGGAATTAATCCCCCCTAGCACAATTGCTTTAACCTTTGCATATTGAATTTAAGTGATCACTGTTCATGATTAATTTGCAGTGTTTGTTTAGTATAGGTGATCGTTGAACAATACTTTTAAAATTCAAAGTAGATGTAGGTCAGATACCGGTCGTTTGTTGTGTTGCATGCGCTAAACGTTTAAAACTATTTAAGTTTATTTGAAATGTCAGTTGAATATAGCTGATCTTTGAGAAATACAGTTAAAATTCAAATACATGTTGGTCAGATTTCGGTCTATACGAAGATGCATGCGCTGAAAGTCGTTCCCTTACAAATGTCTGATGATACAAATGGCAAATGTATTAATGGGAATGTATATGTTTAATTCCGTTTATTTCAGGTATGTTACAGGAGATATAAAGTCCAGTTTTCGGGGATAGCATGCACATAACTGATAGGAATTAAAATCCTCTCTAACAATTGTTCTGACCTCTGCAAATTGAAATTACGTGATCACTGTTCATGATTAACTTGCAGTGTTTCTTTGGTATGGCTGATCGTTGAACAGTACTTTTAAAATTCAAAAGAAAATGTAGGTCAGATACCGGTCGTTTACTATGTTGTATGTGCTGAAACCGATCTTTAACTGATCATTGAGGATTATGGGTACATTCATTTGACCGTGCCAGATTCAATTCTGTTTATTTCAGTATTTTACAAGTTCAAATATCGGGAAAAGTGTACAGAAAACTGACAGAAGTTAAATTATCTACAACAATTGCTCTAAGCTGTGCCATGAACTTGATCACTTTTAATGTTTAATTTGCAGTGTTTGTTGGTATAGCTGATCATTGAACAGTACGTTTAAATTCAAAAGATGTAGGTTAGATACTTGTCGTTTACTTTCTTGTATTTGCTAAAACCGATCTCTCACTGCTCTGTTATCACTGAGTACATTACTTTGACTGTGCCAGTTTTATTTCTTTATATGCCAGTATGTTACGGGTGTTACAAAAGTTCAAATATCGTAAATAGCGTACAGGAATCTCATAGGAATTCAACTTCTCTCAAACATCAGTTGAATAGAAGTACAATTAAAATTCAAAACACATGTTTGTCAAATTGCGGTCTATACGAAGATGCACGAGCTGAAACCGAATCCCTTACTAATCTCTTATCATACTGACGACGAATGTTCGGTGTCCTAATGAGATGCTGTCGTACGTGACGTATGTTGTCGCTGGAGTCGTATCCGCTGTTGCATTGTAACGATTGGGGTGAGTAAATGTTGGCGAGAAGAAGAGTATGAATCGGTGTGTGTGTGTGTGTGGCGCTGTGGGCCGTAAATAGATAGAGTGTCGTATTCCCTATCGTCCACCAAAATACAACTCCAGGAAGTACACTGTATAAGTTAATCCGTATTTATTGAACAATATAAAAGCACAAAATGTAACAATAAATGCAAATAGTCCGAAATGATGAGTAATAAATAACAAGTCTAAAATATTGAATAAAAAGTAATAAGTCTGTCCTGGATTAATATAGAAGGCAAGTTAAAACTGTATTTGGATTTGTGACTAGTAGTATACGTGGTCTCCAGTCGGTGTTATCAGTAGTGTGTTTGATGTCCGAACTGAGGAAATTGAAATTTTACAAAAGTATTGATGAGAATTTGGAACAATAGTTTGTAAATAATAGATCTCGTATAAGTTTGAAAGGTGTTGAGTCAATTACCAAACAAAAGCAAATTAAATCTTAGACAGCTGTACATTAATATAATCAGCGATATGTAAAGCTAATAGCTTTATATATCGCCGATATAATTGAGACGTTAAATAAGTACATAACTGCTTAGACAGTAATGAAAATAATTATGTAAAAAGAGGAGTCCATTTCCCGTGTTATAATTATTCTCCAGGTGTCACAAAATCTAAACACATGATGTAAGAAAACATAAAAAACTGAATCTGTAAATTGATAATTATAATCCGTGTGTTACAGAGAAAATTTAAAGGTAAACATACATGTGAAAATAGAAACAGAATTCTGTTTTCAAAAGTCCAGAAATGATAAAAATAAGAATTTCTGAATTCAGCTTGGTGATAAATGCATTAAAGGGATTGCATCTGTTTAATTCGGTTCATTCCAGGTCTGTTACAGGAGATACAAAAGTCCAGTTATCGGGAAAAGCATGCAGAAATCTGATAGGAATTAAACTCCTCTCTAACAATAGCCCTCACCTTTGCACTTAGAATTTACATGATTACTGTTTACCTTTAATTTGCATTTTTTTGTTTGGTATAGCTGATCGTTGAACATTACTTTTGAAATTCAAAGCAGATGTAGGTGAAATACCGGTCGTTTAATATGTTGTATGTGCTAAAACCGATCTTGAACTGTTTTATGATCAATAAGGATTCTGTTTATTTCAGTATGTTACAGGTGTTATAAAAGTTCAAATAGCGTATAGAAAACTGATAGGAATTAAACGTCTCTAAAACATCAGTTTAATATAACCGATCTTTGAGAAATACAGTTAAGATTCAAAACACATGTGTATCAAATTGCGATCTATACGAAGATGCAGGAGCTGAAACCAAATCCCTTACAAATCTCTGATCATACTGACGACGAATGCATTAAAGGGATTGCACCCGTTTAATTCGGTTCATCCCGGGTATGTTACAGGAGATACAAAAGTCCAAGTGTCGGGAAAAGAATGCAGAAAACTGAAATGAACTCAACTTCTCTCTAACAATTGCTCTGACCTCTTTTCACTGATGATGATGGGTACATAAATTTGAATCTGCCAGTTTTAATTCTGTTTATTTCAGTGAGTTACATGTGTTAGAAATGTGCAAAAGTTGAGAAAAGCGTGCAGAAAATTTATAGTATTTTACAATAGGTTACTTTATAGCAAAGTTATTACGAACTAGACTGAATTATAGAAAACCACTTGAGGTAGGTCAATATATAGCTTAATTATTACGAACAGAGTCGACTTATATAAAAAGGACACCAACCTGGGGTAGGTCACTATAATGCCCATTGACTTACTTCAGAGTGGTGTTCTTTTTCTATAAATCAGTCTAGTCCATAATAATTAAGCTATCAAGTGACCTACCTCAGGCTGATGTTCTTTTTCCTGTAAGTCGGCTCAGTCCGTAAAAAATAAGATATACAGTGACCTAACCCAGCGCAGTGTCCCTTTTCTATAAGTCGGCTCAGTGTGTAATAATTTAGCTATATAGTGACCTACATTTTGTCTATAAGACGGTCTAGTCCATAATAATTAAGTTATAATCTATCCCAGGGTATTTTATAAACCGGCTTAGTACGTAATAATTGATGTATAAAGTGACCTTTTTTACCTCAGTTTTAGTCCACAGAATAGGTCAAAATATGTGGCACTTCTGTTGACAACTACACATACATAAACAATTAATTGAAGAGATATTCAATAATAAGAAACATTTCTGGCAAGAGTTAGCTATTCTTTAATTATATATACATATCTTAATCTTCATTGTATTCTTTGCTGCCAATGATTTATATTAAGGTCGCATGTATAATTGTGCAGAAAAAATAGCTTAACTTCTCAAAAATCAAAAACAATATTACATTTTTAATATTATTATTTTAGCTATCGGTATCTGGGAGATATCAAGTAATGAACTAAAACGATAATTCACGTAAATATTTAATTCAAATAAATCTGTTATCATATCTGACACAAATATTCTAATAGCATTCAATATGTTTTTCCGAAATATCCGTTGTTTTTTTTCTATTACATGTTATGCAAATCACGTACCCCCACTAACTGTAACCTTGCAAATGGTGGATGAACCTCGGTTTGAAGCGACGCATGCGACAGGTACATTAATTTGACTGTACCAGATTTGATTCTGTCTATTTCAGTTAAAGGGGTTCAAATGTCGGGAAGCTCTCTAAGAACTGCTCCGATCTGTGCAAACTGAATGAACGTGATTATTTTTTATGTTTGTTTGGTATTCCTGATCGTTCAACAGTACTTTTAAAATTCACATGCAAATGTAGGTCAGATACCGGCCGTTTACTATGTTGTGTTTTATATGCTGAAATTGTTATTTTCCTATCTTCTTATCACTGAGGACTAAGGGTACATTACTTTGAATGTGCCAGTTTCAACTGTTTTTTTTTTCAGTATGTTACAAAAGTTAAAATATCGTGAATAGCACGCAGAAAAATCCTCTCTAAATATTGCACTGACCTCTGCATATAGAATGAACGTCATTACTATCAGCGATTGCTGTTACTATTAATGTTTAATTTGTAGTCTTTATTTTGTAAAGCTGATCGTTGAACAGTACTTTTAAAATTCAAAGAATATGTAGGTCAGATACCGGTTGTTTACTATGTTGCAAGTGCTAAAACCGAACCTTCACTACTATCTGATCACTGAGGACTATAGGTACATTACTATGACTGTGGCAGTTTTACTTCTGTATATGTCAGAATGTTACAGGTGGCACAAAAGTTCAAATGTCGAGAACAGCATGCAGAAAAAGTCTCTCAAACAATTGTGTAGCAAATGAAATTTGAATAAACATGATTACTATTTAGGTCGAATTAAAACATCAGTTTAATATAACGGATATTTGGCAAATACAATTAAAATTAAAAAAAACATGTAGGTCAGATTTCGGCCTATACGACGGTGCATGTGCTAAAACCAAACGACTAATATGTTAACAAGATTGTACCAGTTTACTTCCGTTTTTTGCAGATATGTTACAGGAAATATTAAGTCCAAATTCGGGTAAAGCATGCAGAAATCTCTAACATGCACATTGTATTTACGTGATTACTGTTTATGTTTAATTGGCAGTTTTTGTTTGGTATAGCTGATCGTTCAGAAGTTCTTTTAAAATTCAAAGCAGATGTAGGTCGGATATCGGTTGTTTACCAAGTTGCAAGTGCTAAAACCGATCCCCCATATCTGATCTCTGAGGACTACGGGTACATTAGTTTGACTGTGCCCGTCTATTTCTATATATGTCAGTATGGTTGCAGGTGTTTATACAGAGTTGCATGTGATAAAACCGAATTTTTTACTAAAATCTGATCAAGCATGCAGAAAACTAGTATAAATTAATCTCTAACAATTTCACCGACCTTTGCATATTGAATTCACGCAATCACTTTTATGTTTAATTTGCAGTGTTTGTTAGGTATAACTGATCGTTGCACTGTGCTTTTAAAATTCAAAGCAGACATCAGTCGTTAACTATGTTGTACATGCTGAAATTGATCTTTTACTATTTTGTTATCAGTGAGGACTAAGGGTACATTACTTTGAATGTGCCAGTTTTAATTCTGTTTATTTCGGTATGTTACAGAAGTTCAAATATCGGGAAAAGCATGCAGAAAACTTACAGGAATTGTATCCTCTCTAACAATTGCTCTGACCTCTGCACATTGAATGAACGGGATCACTATCTATGTTTAATTTGCAGTGTTTGTTTGGTATAGCTAATCGTAGAACAGTACTTTTAAAATTTAAATTAGATGTGGGTAAGTTATCTGTCAATTACTAGGTAGCATGTGCTAAAACTGATCCCTGAAGTTCAATTGTCGCGAAAAGCATGCGAAATTTGATATGAATTAATCTCCTCTCTAACAATTGCCCTGACTCTCGCATATTGAAGTTATGTCATGACTGTTTTATGTTTCATTTGCAGTGTTGGTTTGGTATAGCTGATCGTTGAATAATATTTTTAATACCATGAATTTCAAATGTCCACAGGTAAATAAAAACAACATGAATATTTCAAATTCATTTAATAACAAAATTAGCGATGGTTGCGAGTAAAAGCAGAAAATATGTCTCCCGTGGTTCTGACCAATCACAGTGCCACTGGGCTTTATATGTAACATATCATTCATTAAATAAAACATACATGGTAGGTTATGTGATAGATGTTCCTGATAAAATCCAAGTTACTCGATACAGAATATGTGTAATACTAGTGGCCGGGTGTTTACTGTAATCAACTGAAGCAAATTATAAGTCAACCAAGATAATACATATTACAATAATAAAGATTATAAAATGGTTTATGATAACAAAAGATTTTAAAATGTTTTCACTGTTTCAATCTGAATAAAGCTACATATGAATATCTTCAGAACAAATTTACATCAGAAGCTGTTACATCATGTATGGTGTATTCTCATTAATTTGTGCCAATAACAAACAAAATTATTTCTAAATGAAACAAGTATTCAAGTTGAAAAGGGGGGAACTTTCAGAGACTCACTTAACTTTAAAGTCTTCCAGTTTGGGGATAGTTAAACACAGACCATATTCCCTGTACCTTTTGTGTTGACATTGATTTCTGTAGCATGTTTGGATACATGACTGCCTAATCAAATGCAGTGGTGTTCTGTGCTCTTAATGTGTTCTAATAAGCGAGTGTTCTAAATACATGATAGTTCAGTTTTGATATATATTTTTATTGTTTGAACAGCAAAATATTGTTGTTATGGTACCATAACTAATATTTGGTACATATGATTTGATTTGATTTGATTTTTTGTTTTACGCCATACTCAACAATCTCTCAGTCATATGATGACGTCCAGTTTTTATTGGTGGGGAGAAACCCCTGTTACCCGGGTAAAGACCACCGACCTTCCGCAAGTAAACTGGCAAACTTTCCCACATGATTCGAAACGACCCTACCGGGATTCGATCCAGAGGTGAGAGACCTTGTGATTTAAAGCGCACCTAAAGAGAGTTCGAGTCCAGCCAGCGGCAGGTTGGATTCCCGTCCTTAGGATGAGACAGTAAAAATCAAGGTACTGCGTCTCAGTAGGTGTCGGCATGTTAAAGAACCCTCACTGCTCAATGGCTGTAAGTGCTGAGCATAGGCCAAAATTTGAAGCCCTTCATTTGGTGACGTCTCCATATGAGTAAAGGATTCTTGAGCGGGACGTTAAACAAACAAAACCAACCTCACCTAAAGACCATCTGACTTAGGTGAGCACCTCACATTTCAGAAAATAGATGTCCAGTCTCTTGGTAAATAATTTGATAAGTACAGAGCATCTCTTATGAGACCACATGGCTTAGCAGACCACTTTGAGTCGGTCAGTAAGATGGTCTTGATAACAAGGTTCTACTGTACATGTATATTAGTGCACTGTATCAGCAAAGTCTTTTCACTGGAAATAGATCCTAAACAAATGATGACAATTGTGAAAAATTAAACGCTGTTTATAAACCTAGGAATCAATGAGAAATCTTGAATTGATGAGAAATAGTCACAATATGTAAACCACCAAACTTAATCATAAAACACAGCTAATTTAAATATCACAAATAAAATACCATAAACAACTCAGAATGTCCATAAGATGCCATGTCACAGACAAAATACCATAAACAACTCAGAATGTCCTTAAGATGTCATGGCACAAAAAATACCATAAACAACTCAGAATGTCCTTAAAATGTTATGTCAGCCACAAACAAAATACCATAAACAACTCAGAATGTCCTTAAGATGTTATGTCAGCCACAAACAAAATACCTTAAACAACTCAGAATGTCCTTAAGATGTTATGTCAGCCACAAACAAAAAATACCGTAAATAACTCAGAATGTCCTTAAGATGTCATGTCACAGACAAAATACCATAAACAACTCAGAATGTCCTTAAGATGTCATGTCACAAACAAAATACCATAAACAACTCAGAATGTCCTTAAGATGTTATGTCAGCCACAAACAAAATACCATAAACAACTCAGAATGTCCTTTAGATGTCATGTCAGTCACAAATATTAAATCTTTAAAACCTTCAATGTCAAAATCAAATCAGTTTCAAGAATTGACAAAATATTTGAATTACATGTGTTACAAGAAAGAAAATATGGACATAAAAATACAGTAAAACTTTGTTATACTGTCACCATTTGGAAATAAACTATGACAAAACATGACAAGAGTCCTAAAAAAATCCATAAAGTCACAGAGAACATATTGAAATCTTGAGATGTAAATAAAAATAAATGACATTATCAAAACTAAATATAAATATCTTTGTAAAAAATCTTGTTTACATTGTGTACATGGTAAATATATTTGGCCATTATTGTGTAAATGTTCTGGAAAGTCATACAAGAGAGTACAAATAAAATACATGTCTCATGGTCTGTGGTACAAAAACCTGGAATGTTAGATATTAAAGAATACCTAAAGATGACCCTTCCACTGAAGTAGCATCTGATCATATATATATATATATATACAGGTGACCTTCAATACCTCAATGTCCACTGAAAAACTTTGAGGTTTCAATAGTTTGAGATTTCAAGAGTTCCGAAAATGGGCATTTTGTCCGATATAGGTTCTTAATACTACACAAAATATGGGATTTTATTTTCGTAATTTGTATAAATTTTGTCATAAACAATCCCCTACCTAATTTTCAAAAATAAAAAACGTGTAAATATGTTATTTTTATTATGTATCCAATTTGGATAGAACGTTGGTCGACATATAAGGTAAAGAATGTTGCAGTAGCATTCATTACTACTTCAGTAATCTACAGTACAGCTCAATCTAAAAGTTAAACTACCACTTTACTTGGCTGTGACACATACTCGACATTGTAGTCTATGACACATCTTTATACAGTTCTTCTGTTTTGATAGCTCTTCATTAATTAACAGTCCTGTCAATCACTACTCAATTAGGTCAGGGACTACTTGTCACCTGGTTATCAAAAAAACTATTGTTTAATCTTCCAGGTAAGGATCCCTGGTTTCGAGAGTGAAATATAAAGAAATATATAAATCAGGACTTCGAATCGAAAATCAAGGTTTCAATGTTCTAAAGATCAAGAGTTAATTTATTTAATCTATGAAGGAAAAAAATCAGTACCTGTACGAAACTTCGAGGTTTCAACATTTGAGCCATCGAGATTCACCTACCAAAAACCAGGAAATACTGTTTTTGTAAACCAAATCATATATTTCCCCTTCACTTTACCCTAGTTTAATCCTGTATTCCCCTAAGATGGCAATGAGCCTACATATAATCTATGCAATAGATTACTATGTTACTATTTATTGTATTCATGCAAGTGTTGAAATAAAATATGTTTAAACTGAAATATGTGACACCCCCTCCCCCTTGGGTATTACACAAACACTTCATTCAACATGTTCAACTTTATGCCAAAAGACAAAAAAGTTACAAGCCAAACAGGGTTTGTACTTGTCCATTGCTGAATCTTGAGAACAAAAATTAAAATCTATGAATTAGAAATTCATTTGCATGAATGATTTGCAAAATTTGGAGAGAGAGAGAGAGAGAGAGAGAGAGAAAGTTGAATCAAGTTTGGCACATTACTGTATATATTCCTCAGACTATATCAAAATATACTTTATCAAATGAATGCTCAAGATCAGATTCTACATATCATAACCGATTATTAGGCCTGGGCTCACCAAATTCAATCTTTCCATTTCATTCTGATAAGAAAACCTAAGCTGACTTTGTTTGAAAGTCATAACTGTCTTCTGAGTAAAATGAAAAGTTGTTGAGTTTGCCATAAAGTACCATTAAATGCATGTATCTTATCCCCCTTATCAGCATTTCTCTCCCTTTTCCCCCAAATCCCTCCATTTGGTGTTTAATATTAATGGGATCTTAGAAAACATGGTAGTTGACAATATTTTTTATAAATATGAAACCCTATCAGTAATATATTTCTGAAATGTTGCTTGTACATGTATTTCAGCTCTGAAGAATTCATAAATAAATTTAGTTTTTGGTCTGGTAAAAGTTTGATATTGAATGCAAGTCATCATGTGTTTCAACTTGTACATGATAGATATAATAACATCATTGCTATCATATCTTTGAGATACAGTAAACCTGAGTTACTAACATTATGACAGACTGTATGGACACGTCAGATGTACATATGTAGCAGGCTGATGGTAAAGTCACTAGTCAATAGGGCCGGGTATTATGGTACAATGTATACCAGTTTCAGTCTTACCTGTCATAATGACTCACTGTGTTTAACAACTTCCTGCCTTATGCAATCTACTCCCCAAAGTTTATGATTCACAACCATAGTTTTTACTTTTCAAATTATGAAATGACCTTTATTTAACCATTTACATGTTTATTAAAATACCTCTATCAAGAAAAGACTGGCAACCTGAAAGACTGATTCTTGGGTAGATAGTTACACAATGTCGATTCTGCCAAACACATGAATTATGTGAAAAATGTAAAAAAAAAAAAATTTTAAATTTAAGAGCACAATATCCTTGAAAATGATTGGCTTAATAAAGCCATCACTTGTCATAAATGAACTTCCTAGCAATTTTCCCAGTAAGCTTAGTAAAGCCATCACCTGTCATATGTATAGGGGTCTGCAAGCAACTTTCCTGGTAAGCTCTCTTAAAACAGGTTTAACTGTATTAAACACAAACATCTGATGCATATGAGACAAATATGACAAAGGCCTACATCTTTGGACAAAATTGTACCATCTTTTGTAATTCCAGAGATATCAACCATAAACTTTAAAAGCACCAATCATTAATAGGAAAGTCCCAAGTACATACATGTATACTATCTTTACATAAATATCTGTGTAAAAATGTGATTAGTTCATAATTTGATTAATTAAACTCACAACACCAACTAAACATGTACAACAGCAACAACCTGGTAACACATTGAACAATATAAGCATATTTGATCACACATAACAGAATTATTTTCCCCATTAAAGAAAAAAAAAATTTTCTCTAGAAACTTGCTATATCTAAGAATGACTAAATATTGTACATATTTAAATAATAAAAATATCACATCAAAATCACAAAATAACCAAGTACAAATAAAATATTCAAAATTATCATTTACCAAGAACAAAACTACTTGGTATTTCAAAACAACAAAATAACCGAGTAACTGTGTACATGCATAAATCACAAATTACCTCCCATTTGGTAGGAATCATAAAATATTACCATGGGAACAAATTATACAAACACCACTATAAAAGACACTAAAAGGGTCGTATCAATCACCCGTAACCACATCCACAAAGCTCCTGTCTCAAGCATCATAAAATTTATAATTTAAGTTACACATATAGCAAATAGACGATAGATAGTTAACTAAATGAGAATAGATGATAGATAGTTAACTAAATGAGAATAGATGATAGATAGTTAACTAAATGAGAATAGATGATAGATAGTTCACTAAATGAGAATAGATGATAGATAGTTCACTAAATGAGAATAGATGATAGATAGTTAACTAAATGAGAATATATGATAGATAGTTAACTAAATGAGAATAGATGATAGATAGTTAACTAAATGAGAATAGATGATAGATAGTTATCTAAATGAGAATAGACGATAGACAGTTAACTAAATGAGAATAGATGATAGATACTTAACTAAGTGAGAATAGATAATATACATGTAGTTAACTAAATGAGATTAGATGATAGATACTTAACTAAATGAGAATGGACAATATTGTGTAGTTAACTAAATGAGAATAGACACTAGATAGTTAACTAAATGAGAATAGGCGATAGATAGTTAACTAAATGAGAATAGATGATAGATAGCTAACTAAATGAGAATTGGTCATTTTGTATCAAAACAGGTTAAAATGTCTAATTTACAGGATGCAAAACCACACAATGATGGACAAAGGTCAACTGTGTAAATAAGGTGACCTAAAAATTGAAATTACCAAAGATCAGAAAATTTCCTTTATCATACAATGTAGAATAATTACATGTTCAAAAATCACAAAAGTACCAGGTACAATTCTCACACACTTATCAGATATGATTTACATATAACCAAGCAAAATCAACAAAATTATCTGTACAAATTACAAATGAAATAATTTCCAAGTTAGGTGTTGATGTATAACAATAAATATTAAAGTAAATGAAAGGGGGCCACCACTTGATTCTGAAAAGGGGGGGGGGGGCTGGCAGACTTTGGAAATAAATATTCTGGCCTTGAAAATATTGAAAATAAAAAATATGTCACCTACTAGCATGAAAACAAATAATCTGACCTTAACTGGTGCCAAAGTTGTGGTGAAAATTAATACATTTGCTTGCCATTTTCTTCACTAGAGTTAATATATACAAAACAATTAAATACATAATTCAGTGGCAGATTTAGGGGTCATGAAGGGTGTATGCCACCCCCTGATCATGGAATCACGGACAGAATCGCGGAATCGGCAATTTAAAAATTCCAACATGAGATGGAATTTATTTAATTGTGAACTAGTGTGCTATTTCCGTGTGCTATAAACTTACAATCTTTGTTTATTTAAAATATATTTTCATCACATTATTTTACATCAATTACTGTTCTATCCCTTAGATCTATTAGCCTAATTTACACATCAAAAGATAAGGGCAATCATTTCCATTGTCGTAATATCAGTACTGACTGACATCTGCCGATCTGGTATCTTCTTAAACAAAAATAGCTTTAATTTGATATCTTGAATCAGGTTTTCATAATGTTTATTTCAATTTCTGAATATATATACCAATTTTTATAATTTATAGTAAAATTTCACAATGTACAACCCATCCCAACTTTTTACGACATACCAAAATTGACAGCCAGTTTTTGTTACCAACACAAACACGTGGTCACACCTTGCATATTGACAGTGAGCTACGATGGCTGAAGACACATGTATGTGAAAAGAGGAGACTTAAAAAATAAATACATCAGCACGGGTTGATAGTTTCCATGGAATCTTTATGAGGATGGTGACATTTAATTTTGTAAAGTCTGTCAGCATAGTATAGATTACGCTAGTGTTGATACAATAAATTAAAAGACTAAAAATTAATACGTGTACATGTAGATCTACTTTGTAAGTTTATTTAAAGTAAAAAAAAAACACCAAATAAAACATCACAGACTTATTCTAATTTAGGTGATAAATTCAAGCGAAAATAAGAAATTAGAAATTACCTGTACAATTTCCAACAAAACTTGTTACCTACATGTATATGACTATGAGTATAGGCCTACAGACTTACAAATTATTTAACAAATATTTTAAAATCATAAAAACATACAGTGTTGCATATACATGTATATGTTTTATTTAATTCCCTATAAAAATCTATAATTAAATTGTTGGGGCAGAATATTAAAAGTATGATTATGAGTCTGTATTGTTAAATATTTTTCATCTAAAGTATGTTTTTAGTTCTTTTTCTTATGAAAACAGAAACAACAGAATTCACCAAAACTGAAAACAGAACTGAAGCAAATCTGAAACAGAAAATCACTGGACCAATATGTATATATATATGTATACATGTAGGCTATAAAAAAAATGTTTTCTATGTACTAATATAAGCAATTCTTACACCTTGAAAATTATCAAAAAGAAAAAAGGCTAAAATCAATGATTGGTAGAAACAAATTCAACAACTCACGCAAGTTGATTATCATGTCCATTTTAAAAATTAACTAACACTCCTTGTGGAATCTGTTATTTATTCTGCTAAGGCAACCAACTATATTATTTTGATAATTGTACTTAAATCTTGAATGGCTGTACAATATATAAACATATTTACATAAACATGTATTTTTGTAACAAATATAGGTATATATATGCTCATGTGCAATACAGTGATATGAATGGTAACTAATGAATAAGTTACATAACTAAAAATATGACAGATCCCTTTCTCTCTGTCTTTCTATCTCTCCATCTCTCTCTCACTCACACAAACACACACTTTATGAGATATATGAATGCTATGATTTCAGAGATCCAATTTCACCTATTTCACTTTCACATATGACACTTTGTTGATCAAGGTCATCTTGTATCTCTGATCGTATTTCAATTTCTACATCTCTGAATGTGTGCTTCGGTAGTCTAATCTTGCATGAAAGACAGAGAGCGGAGAGGAATAAAATAAATGTCAAAACTATAAATCCTAACAGAATATAAGTGAACCACATGGGTGAAAATTGGTCCATCAGCATCCCTAAAATAATGGGGCTTATCATTGCACCCGCTGATGCTGAAATCATAAAAAGGGATGCCACTCTTCCTGTAACTGGTAAAATTTCTTCTTCGGTCCAGGTGAAGACAGATGGAAATATAACAGACATAGCTATACCAGCAAAAGCAGTACTTATCCATATCCCATTGTGATACTTTAGGTAGGCAGAGAAGAAGAATCCAATGAATGTTAACAGTAGGAGTAATAGTAAGCCGAAGATCATACGAGCAGGCCGTACGTAACGAATCACAAAAATACCAAGAAATCTGCCTAACGCAAATGTTCCCCAGAATAAAGATGTAACTATAGATCCTTCATACTTGCCCCAATTAAGATACTTAACACAGAATGTGGCTAGGAAAGCATTAAAGCCCTCCTCCACAGAAACATAAAATCCTAGCAAACATGTAAGATTCATCAGTATTAAAATTTTCATTGCCAGACTTAGATAAGTGCTGTTTTGTTGCCGATTCTCTACTCTCTCTGTTTTTCTCTTTGAGTTATTGTACCTGATAAACAGGATAATGAATGGTATTGCTCCTGTTATTGATAGAGCACCTGTGATGGAATATGCTATATATATTTGAGATTCTATCTGTGTTGGAATATCTGTAGTGACACTGATGGTTGAAACTAACATTTCAGATTGTATACCAGAACTTTGACTAACTTTGTAACCACTGTCACCATGGATACTGCCATTCTGGTTCAAATCTACTGATGATGGGTATGGAATTGATGATACAGCAGTGTCCAGTTTGTTTCCCTCAGGAGCTAGAAATGGTGCTATGGCATATGGTGATAATATACCACCAAATGCAAATGCAAAATGTAAAGCTTGCATAAATGATCTACCATCACTTCCCCACAGATTAACCAGATGTGCATTTCCACCTGAAAAAAATATATGCATATTAATCTTTGTTATTATATGAAAACAGTGAGACCTCTTTTAATTTCAGTAATTATTTGAAATATCAGAATTCAAAAGATATATATACATTGTATCTTACTTGACTTAGTAATCTGTCAAACAACAGTAGATGATAACAATGTTTAGATACATTTCTGAAGTTTTATTCAAATGTGCAATAATTTTCATCATTATTTACTTTTTGACAATTGTGTATGTCATCAATAAACCAACATTTCCCAATGTAATGTAATTTTTGTATGTTTCATCATAGAATAATGAAAAGCAAGTTATGTTTTTTTTTTTTTAGTAAAAAGACCGTGTCTTGGGAGACCATATCCTAAAAACCACTTGGTGCAATAAATCTTTAAACAAGAGGCCCGCGGATCTTGATGCTCACATGATTTGCATGTTTGAGCTTTTCATAGGCTTCAACAGCATAAGTAGCAGCACATAGTAGGGATTTCATGAGAATAATTTAAAGGAAGTTAAAAACCAAATGCACAAGATGTCTGGATAAAAAGTTAAATATTATTGAGCTAAAGAGAATTAAGCAATGGTGGTAATGTTGGAATGACTGATTTAAGCAAACAATGACACTTCTTGTTAACGTTATGCTGATCAGAAGACTTGGTATCTATTGCGGATTTACAGATTTTCAAGACAATCTGTTAGTGACATTATGGCAAAGAGCCATAACTCTGCAAACAAGGGGTTGCAGACCCATCGATTATGGGCATTGCACATTGTAATGTGATCAATACTGAATTACAAAAGTTAATGATGTTACCTCATAGAGAGACCATCACAAAACTTTATCAAAGGGTTATAATTGTGTAAATAAGGAGGGTTTATATCCTGAAGTTCATCCACTTCACAGGATCCACATCTCAGGCCTACTGATATTTGTGAATAAGATCACAGTGCCTGGCTAGACTCCCACATCTTATGTCTACTGATATTTGTTCCCAGTACGTAACTAGACTCCCACATGTAGACCCACTGATATTTGTGAATAAGATCGCAGTACGTGGCTAGACGCCCACATCTTAGGCCTACTGATATTTGTGAATAAGGTCACAATACGTGGCTGGACTCCTACATCTTAGTTCTGCTGATATTTGTGAATAAGATCACAATACGTGGCTAGACTTCCACATCCTAGCCCTACTGATATTTGAGAGATTTACACATTGGTGTCAAACTAATTAAATGCCATGTAATAAAATAATTAAAGATCTTATTTTCAGTTAATCCATGGAGTTATCAACAAGGGGTGTATCAATATATTGGAAAATATCGATATCTGATTCTATATTGATACTCGGTTGTGACTTACTGATACAAGTTGTAATATGAGGGGCTTGGGAAGACGTCAAAACAAAGTCTGGATCAGTGTACATACAATAAATTAGCTTTAATTTGTTAATTTCCACCCACCAGGATGTTGATCTTTGAAACGAAAAGTTGTCAGTTAAGTATTGGGAGACTTTGATTATAAGCATAACGCTGAAGATATTTGCTGTTTTAGTACCATGGTTGTTATACTTCAGGAGGCAAAAAACACATGCCATCATAACATCAATGTTTTGGACAAGAAAACGATGTATGTGCCACTACTGACAACAAATGTCTGGTAGTGGTTAATACCAAAATGTACATGTACTGGAATGTACCAAAATGTACCTTAAAAAGGTCGAAATGGAGGGTAAAACTACTCAAATGTATGCTATTGTGAGCATGTATTAACCTCAAATAAGGTTGGTAATTATTAGCAGGTACCTTAGTTACTCATTTTTTACCATAGAGTTTACAGAGCAATATAATTAGTTAATTTAGTAGCCTAGTAAATGGGTTACCATCACAGATGCCTAGCTCCATCTGTGATTTCAGTTCTTGATAAAATTCTACTTACTTGTATCAAGTCCGCCTCCAAACAATCCTTTTATGATATGGGTAACGATCATCACTTCATAAAAACCACTCCATGGTAGGACAGCTAAGATTATAGAATATCCCAACAGTACAAAGACAATCAGCAACTTTTTATCAAACTGAACCTTGTCATACAGAAATCCCACAATAAATGACCCCAATAAATAACCAACAGAGTGTGATGTCAAATAAACTGAGGCTTTATCTAGTGTTATATTGGTGATGATTTTAAGGTCCAGAAATGATGGCCCAACCTGTCCAGCTACCCATCCCTGTAACACAAAAAACCCCTGATGAACAAGTGTAGTTATATAAAGCGGAGAGAAAAAAATAAACCAGTAACATTTATCAGCAAAACACTGTTATTTTCATATTGGTATAGCTGAAACTGCCAAAAAATTATCTCTTTAAAAGTATTCCAAAATAACACATGCCTTAGGTATAATAGGTATAATATATATATATACAGTAAAACCTGCTATAGCGGCCACCTCTATATAAGGATAACCTGTCTATAAAGGTCAGTTTTTTCAAGTCCCTTTACTGCATACTTCAACTAAATTGAACCTGTGTATAAGGGTCACCTGCACATAGAGGTCAATATTTTCTGGTCCCTTGGGTGGCCCCTATATACAGGTTTCACTGTATATATATATATATATATAGATAGATAGATAGATAGATAGATAGATAGATAGATAGATATATACATTGTATGTATATATATACATTAAAACCTGCTATAGCGGCCACCTCTATATCAGGATTACCTGTTTATAAAGGCCAGTTTTTTCAAGTCCCTAGACTGCAAACTTCAACGAAATTGAATTGAATGTATAAGGTTCACCTGCACATAAAGGTCAATATTTTCTGGTCCAGGTTTCACTGTATATATATATATATATATATTAATTAAGACTCTTTTATATGCTGTCATTAGATATACATTTATTCCAGCTTAGGGGTCGCAAAACCATGTAAAACCTGAGGTTTGTGGTTTTACAGGATTTTGTGAACCTGAGGAAGGAATAATGACAGCATATGAAAGTGTATTTTTCTCTCATATTTTCTCGAAAATACAAGCTCATATCATAATTGTTAATGTGAAAACGTCGCCATTTTGAAAAAATATATCTTTTTTTTATTTCGTTACAAACTCTGGAAATTTTAACACTTTTGAAATCCTTGATCCTGTAAATGGCAACTTCATTGCAACAGAATTTGAATATCAACCTATAATTTGACCTTTTGAAGGAGTTATGCATTGTTACTTGATAGCAAGTAAGAAAGTGACATATTTAGATCAAAGGGTAAAATCACCATATATTACACAACAGAATAAAGTACAAAATCTTTTAATACTTTTGAACCACATGATAAAATATGTTTTAGCACTAATGTAATTCAAAAACAAAGCTTTGATGGCAGATAAAACAAAATGTACCATCAGGCTAAAGTAGAGCTGAGTTTACAGATTCAACTCTGTAAGTGACATCACATTATACCTTTACAAGGAAAGGTTGGTCAGCGGTTTGTTGTGAATGTTGGTTAACTTTTGGTCACTTTCTGAATCATAAATGATGTTATTTGTACATTTGTTAAGGTACATGTTTTCCTGCTGTCGATTTTTATACACTGGAATTTATATATTTGAAGGTGCAATTCCATGCAACTATTTAGATGGTTGGCTATTAATCTACTACTGATGTACTGAAGTGAAATAACTGGTCGACCTGTATGCTCCATCCGGATAAACTGACACTTAACTGCAGTACATTACAGTTGAAGCATTGTGGTATATAAAGGCATTAGGCTTAGAGTTTAGACTGACCTATATCTGTATGACTTTGAAATTTTTCAGTTCACGCCAGGTCTTCAGAGACTAAGAACCGGAGCGGACACAAAGAATGCGGAGCAATATTGGGTGGTAGAAATCAAAGGTGCCTTTTTCTGCTGTCAATCCAACAAATACTAGCTTGCACTTTCTGGACATACGAATATCTTAAAAGTATATTAAATTACGGGCATGTTGACAAAATATCACTTTTCAATGCTGCACATTTAAACAATAAGGCTATTGTTTGTTGTAAGAAGTTCATTATTTTTTTACATTTTCATTGATAACAAACTACTCCAAATAGTTAGACACCCACTTACTTGTCAGTTTAATTCCCTGATTATCCCCAAAGATCATATGGAATTGGCATTCATGCCAGATTTATAGATTTGTTATAATTACAATGTTAATAAGGTAAGGGGTAAACATTTGGATACAATTTCTTGTTAATTAACACATAGAACACGGAGGAAGGACACACAGAACAAAACAGATAACTAAATGACCGGTGCTGTCCATTTGTTGTTTCAGGCTAAACCTTGCCGAATTTCGTTTGGTCGACATTAATCTATTGTCAGACACCTTGTTGGATAAAAATCAGGTGGAAGTTTTACTAAAGGTCGTAACTTTGCCCGTAAACGTAGACATAACATTATATGTTATGTTACGATTCTATTTACGTGTGTGTAGTTTCAATTTAACTAAAGGTCTTAGAGAAAGGTATGCTTACACGTTAACCTACACGTAGTTAAATGTGACACTAGTAGTTCTTTGTAGCAGACGTATAGGACGGAAGATACGACAATTAATGTAACTCATTTAAGATACAAGTTACAAGTACGTACATGTATACACGTAATTTTACGACCTTTAGTGAAAATGGTTCCAGGCCCATCTTCTGCAAATGCCAAATCTGACTTGATTACAATTTTCAGGCTTTGGCTCAGGGGTGACATATTACTATCATCTAGAGTATGTCTTTGTGTGTTATTAATGTTTGGACGTTTTGACGTCTTAAGAACCAATGGACCAATTTAATCAAACCCCATGTGAAACGTAAAAGGTTGGCGACTGAAAAGGAGCTATGACCAAAAATGACAAAAACTTGGTATATATTCAGAAATCTTCTTATCAAGAACCATTGATAAAATGACAAAAAATTTTGTTCATTGGACTATTAAGTCAATTCTTCCTAAGCATTTGAATGGAAATAACATACATATACATGTATATTCATAAACAAACCGCTTTCTTTAAAATGACAATTAGGTACAATGTATACTTTATAAATATACATATATAATTAGCCTGAATGGTACTATCCCTTTGTATAGGTTAGACTGATATTGTAATGTCCCCCAATTGTTTGACCAGTACAAGCTTTCTGTATCTTGAGACTGATAAACAAAGACAATTTATTTCTTCCAAATTATTTGATTTCATTTCATGGCGTTCTTTGTGTTCCAGTTGAATTGATGCTACGAGTTCCATTGTGTTTTTTGTATCCAAATGTGAACCCCCTTACCATATTAATGTGATATTTGTAACAAATCTACAAATCTGACATGAATATCAATTTAATATCATATTTGGGGATGATCGCCAACATATAATTGTGGTAAATCCATGTGATCTAAAACTGAGACTCATAGTTGCCGGCCCAATGTGCCCAACACACAGATTAAGTACTGTCTTACACATCATCTTAAAACCAAAATGCAAAATGATACCAAGCTACCCAAGAGATGACAAAGATTTCATCATCAATTTACAAAGATTCTATTCTTGTAAGCTTTGATGTGACAAGCTTATATACTAATATACAACATGATTTAGGCTTGGCAGCAATACAGTTCTGGATAGATAAATGTCCAGATAAAATAGATACTTGATTTAGTATCGTGTTCATTAAAGAAGCATTAAAGATCATACTGCAATGTAACACATTTCAATTCAACTCAAAACACTACCAACAACGTATGGGAACAGCAATGGGAACAAAAGTAGCACCAACATATGAAAATTTAGTTATTTTGTTCATATGACTATTAAGTCAATTCTTCCAAAGCATTCGAATGGAAACAACATACATGTACATGTATATTCATAAACAAACCGCTTTCTTTAAAATGACAATTAGGTACAATGTATACTTTATAAATATACATATATAATTAGCCTCAATGGTACTATCCCTTTGTATAGTTTAGACTGATATTGTAATGGCCCCAATTGTTTGTCCAGTATTATCATACTTCTGTACTACTTGATATCTGTAAAATCTGATGTCTGTACTACCTAATGTCTATATTATTATACTTCAATACTACCTGATGTCGGTACTACCCAATGTCAGGACTACCTGATGTCTGTACTACCTGATATCTTAACTACCTGATGTCTGTACTACCTGATATCTTAACTACCTGATGTCTGTACTACCTGATGTCTGTACTACCTGATATCTTAACTACCTGATGTCTTAACTACCTGATGTCTGTACTACCTGATATCTTAACTACCTGATGTCTGTACTACCTGATATCTTAACTACCTGATGTCTTAACTACCTGATGTCTGTACTACCTGATGTCTGTACTACCTGATGTATGTACTACCTGATGTCTTAACTACCTGATGCCTGTACTACCTGATGTCTTAACTACCTGATGTCTTCACTACCTGATATCTTAACTACCTGATGTCTTCACTACCTGATGTCTGTACTACCTGATGTCTGTACTACCTGATATCTTAACTACCTGATGTCTGTACTACCTGATGTCTTCTCTACCTGATGTCTGTACTACCTGATGTCTGTACTACCTGATGTCTGTACTACCCGATGTCTTAACTACCTGATGTCTGTACTACCTGATGTCTGTACTACCTGATGTCTGTACTACCTGATGCCTGTATTACCTGATGCCTGTATTACCTGATGTCTGTACTACATAATGTTTGAACTACCTGATGTCTGTACTACCTTATATCTGAACTACTTGATGTCTGTACTTCCTCTTAACCGTACCATCTGATGTCTTTACTACCTGATGTCTGTAGCATATAATGTCTGTACTACCTGATATCTTTAAAATCTGATGTCTGTACTGCCTGTTGTCTATACTACCTGATGTCTGCACTACCTAATATCTGTACCAGCTGATGTCTATACTATCTGTAGTATCTGATGTTTGTGCTACCTGATATCTGTACTACCTAATGCCTATGTTATATGATGTCTGTACTACCCGATGTCTGTACTACCTAATGTCAATACTACCTAATATCTCTACCATCTGATGTCTGTATTACCTGATATCTGTAGTATCTGATGTTTGTGCTACCTGATGTCTGTACTACATGATGCCTACATTATCTGAGGTCTGTACTACCTGATGTCTATACTACCTGATGTCTGTAGTATCTGGTGTCTGTACCATCTGATGTCTGTATTACCTGATATCTGTAGTATCTGATGTTTGTGCTACCTGATGTCTGTACTACATGATGCCTACATTATCTGAAGTCTGTACTACCTGATGTCTGTAGTATCTGGTGTCTGTACTACTTAATGTCTGTACTACCTATTGTCTGCATTGTAGTATCTGATGTCTGCACTACCTGATGTCTGTAGTATCTGATGTCTGTAATTTCTGATGTCTGTACTACCTGATATCTATAGTACCTAAAGTCTTAACTACCTGATGTCTGTACTACATTAACCTGATGTTTGTACTAGCTGATGTCTTCACTACCTGATGTCTGTACTATCTTATGTCTGTATAAATGATGTCTATATTACATGATGTCTCTACTACCTAATATCAGTACTATATGATGTCTGAACTACCTGATCTCGGTACTACTTGATGTCTTCACTACCTGATGTTTTTCCTACCAGATGTCTGTATCACCTGATATCTGTACCATCTGATGTCTGTACTACCTGATATCTGTAATATCTGATGTCTCTACTGCAGTATCTGGTGTCTGTACTACATGTACCTAATGTCTGTATTGTAGTATCTGATGTCTGTACTACTTAATGTCTGTACTACATGTACCTAATGTCTGTATTGTAGTATCTGATGTCTGTAACTACCTGATGTCTATATTATCTGATGTTTGTATTACCTGATGTCTGCATTATCTAATATGTCTGTAGTATCTGATGTCTGTAACTACCTGATGTCAGTACTACCTGATGTCTGTACTAGCTGATGTCTGTACTACTTAATGTCTGTACTACATGTACTTAATGTCTGTATTATAGTATCTGATGTCTGTACTACCTGATGTCTGTACTACATGTACTTAATGTCTGTATTGTAGTGTCTGATGTCTGTACTACCTGATGTCTATATTATCTGATGTTTGTATTACCTGATGTCTGCATTATCTAATATGTCTGTAGTATCTGATGTCTGTAACTACCTGATGTCAGTACTACCTGATGTCTGTACTAGCTGATGTCTGTACTACTTAATGTTTGTACTACATGTACTTAATGTCTGTATTGTAGTGTCTGATGTCTGTACTACCTGATGTCTGTACTACTTAATGTCTGTACTACATGTACTTAATGTCTGTATTATAGTATCTGATGTCTGTACTACCTGATGTCAGTACTACCTGATGTCTGTACTACTTAATATCTGTACTACATGTACCTAATGTCTGTTTTGTAGTATCTGATGTCTGTACTACCCAATGTCTGTAGTATCTGAAGTATGTAATTTCTTATATCTGTACTACCTAATATCTGTAGTATCTGAAGTCTTCACTACCTGATGTCTGTATTACATTTACCTGATGTCTGTACTGCCTGATGTCTTCACTGCTGATGTCTGTACTATATTATGTCTGTATAAGTGATGTCTATACTACATGATGTCTCTACTACCTGATGTCTGTACTACCTGATATCTGTAGTACCTGAAGTTTTCACTACTTAATGTCTGTACTACATGTACCTGATATATGTACTACGTGATGTCTTAACTACCTGATGTCTTCACTTCCTGATGTCTTAACTACCTGATGTCTTCACTTCCTGATGTCTTAACTACCTGATGTCTTCACTACTTGATGTCTGTACTAACTGATGTCTATAGTACATGATGTCTCTACTACCTGATGTCTTCACTACCTGATGTCTATACTACATGATGTCTTACTACCTGATGTCTCTACTACCTGATGTCTTACTACCTGATATTTGTAGTACCTGATGTCTTTATTATCTGATGTCTGTAGTATCTGATTTGTGTAGTAAGTGATGTCTGTAATTACTGATATCTGTGCTACCTGATATCTGTACTACCTGATGTCTGTAATACATGGTGCTTTTATTACGTGATGTCTGTACTACCTGATGTCTATATTATCTGATGTCTGTACTACCTGATGTACATGATGTCTCTACTACCTGATGTCTTCACTACCTGATGTCTATACTACATGATGTCTTACTACCTGATGTCTCTACTACATGATGTCTTACTACCTGATATTTGTAGTACCTGATGTCTTTATTATCTGATGTCTGTAGTATCTGATTTGTGTAGTAAGTGATGTCTGTAATTACTGATATCTGTGCTACCTGATATCTGTACTACCTGATGTCTGTAATACATGGTGCTTTTATTACGTGATGTCTGTACTACCTGATGTCTATATTATCTGATGTCTGTACTACCTGATGTCTGTACTACCTGATGTCTTCACTACCTGATGTCTTCACTACCTGATGTCTGTACTACCTGATGTCTTCACTACCTGATGTCTGTACTACCTGATGTCTGTACTACCTGATGTCTTCACTACCTGATGTCTGTACTACCTGATGTCTTCACTACCTGATGTCTTCACTACCTGATGTCTGTACTACCTGATGTCTTCACTACCCGATGTCTGTAGTATCTGACGTCTGTACTACCTGACGTCTATATTATCTGATGTCTGTACTACCTGATGTCTGTACTACCTGATGTCTTCACTACCTGATGTCTGTACTACCTGATGTCTTCACTACCTGATGTCTTCACTACCCGATGTCTGTACTACCCGATGTCTGTACTACCCGATGTCTTCACTACCTGATGTCTTCACTACCTGATGTCTGTACTACCTGATGTCTTCACTACCTGATGTCTGTACTACCTGATGTCTGTACTACCTGATGTCTGTACTACTTGATGTCTTCACTACCTGATGTCTGTACTACCTGATGTCTGTACTACCTGATGTATTCACTACCTGATGTCTTCACTACCTGATGTCTGTACTACCTGATGTCTGTACTACCTGATGTCTTCACTACCTGATGTCTTCACTACCTGATGTCTGTACTACCCGATGTCTTCACTACCTGATGTCTTCACTACCTGATGTCTGTATTACCTGATGTCTTCACTACCCGATGTCTTCACTACCTGATGTACGTACTACCTGATGTCTGTACTACCTGATGTCTTCACTACCTTATGTCTGTACTACCTGATGTCTTCACTACCTGATGTCTTCACTACCTGATGTCTGTACTACCTGATGTCTTCACTACCCGATGTCTTCAATACCTGATGTCTGTACTACCTGATGTCTGTACTACCCGATGTCTTCACTACCTGATGTCTTCACTACCTGATGTCTTCACTACCTGATGTCTGTACCACCTGATGTCTTCACTACCCGATGTCTTCACTACCTGATGTATGTACTACCTGATGTCTGTACTACCTGAAGTCTTGATGTTTGTAATACCTGATGCTGTACTACATGTATCTGATGTCTGTACTACCTGATGTCTTCACTACCTGATGTCTTCACTACCTTATGTCTGTACTACCTGATATCTGTATTACTTGATGTGAATTCTCCCACTTCTAATGTCCGGGCAGCTCACTTAGGAAATCGGAAAATCATCCAGTTCTTTTATTATATTATCTATGACATTAGTTTCACTTCTTTCAAGTTAAGTAAGTTATTAATTATTAGATATAGCCTTTATTTTTAAAACCAAGCAGTCAATACCCCCAAAAATATGTTTTGGTAGGCAAGTTTCCCTGGCTAAAGTCCCATCACAGTGTTGGTGCATTATTTAGAACAGTACATGTCAACAAGTTAAGAGGAGAGAGCCAGATGACAATTCTTTTATTATAATTTATTCATCACTCATACTTCGCATTTAAAACATGCTGTCAATCTTTATAAACATGATTTATATATAATTTAACTTTTTTCGTGCTTCATCTAGCACTGCTGAGACTGCTTTAGCAATCGATTGTACATTACATACAATTTTGTGGAAAACTGAACTTGTTCAAAACCGACCGTACAAACAGGAATTCCCTCCACAGCAAATGACCACCCCTATTCTACTTAAATCATTTTTGCTCAGTCATTTGTATAGATAATGACGAGAGATAACATTTTAACTATTAAACAACTTATTTCAGCCAATTAAGTCTTTATTATATACTATAACTTCACTGAATTCAAAATATTGAAGATTTTCCAATATCTGAAGTGAACC
Organism: Atrina japonica; assembly: GCA_030159075.1. Taxonomy (NCBI): domain Eukaryota; kingdom Metazoa; phylum Mollusca; class Bivalvia; order Pterioida; family Pinnidae; genus Atrina; species Atrina japonica. The sequence goes on along the minus strand of BROG01000219.1, from coordinate 21,935 downwards.
ACATGGACAGTAGGGCTGTCATTGATAGACTCGATATCGATACACAAATTGATTTGATACGATAATCGGTACATTTTTAAAGTATCGATACATTTCATTATGCGTTTCACAGGATGTATTTTCTTTTACAATTTCCAAAATTTTCCATTTGTTTTACTTCATGTTATTGAACTATGTTATATTTTTTTCTAATTGTTTAATTTGTTGAAATAAATGATGTTTTCCTTGCAATGATTGCTTTTTCCATCTTCAGATGGTCAAATATATAATAAAACAACTAAATATTACAATGAATCTATTCATTTTGAATTCATTCACAGAAGTACCAAATTATTTGATATATCGATACTTTTTACTCTTCGATATATCAATATAGAATTTCTCATCAATGACAGCCCTAGTGGACAGTTGTCAGTTTGTGGTAGAGTTCCACTGGAACCTACGCTGATTTTGTGAAAAAATTCGCCAGTTAAAGGCAGCTTATTTGTAGAAGACTGAATGGTTCTTCTCATTTACATTATGACAGGACTTCCTCCTACATGTACATCGCTACAAATTGGCTGCCACCACACTGGGGTTTTCCTAGGCCATTTTTGGGTCTAGTTAAAGAACCCATTCATAATGTAGAAATGGCTTATATTTTCCACAAAATATACATAAATTCCCAGCTTAAATTCTCATAATAAAGAATGAAAGCCTTAAATGTAGTTCTTCTGTTTTAGTGAGAATGTCTTATATTTTTCCAATTTTTTTTTTTTTTTTTTTTGACTTTGACACTGGACCTAGAATTGAGGAGGTAGGAAATCTGTGCCATATGCTATAGCTGGAAACTTGTTGTGTGCAGAAAACAAAAGCAACTTAATATTTTCTTTCTTTAAGTTTGAGTTTAAACTTATCTATTTTACAATGATTAACATTCAAGCTAAACAACTTGTATAAATACCTTTCATTGGCTCTGATGTTGGCATTATGGGGTGCTTGCACTTTTACCTTCATGACCTGACAAATTTTCTTCCTGATTCCTTTTATATATGTACTTTTTTCTGCTTTTATATATGTACTTTTTTCTGCTTTTATATATGTACTTTTTTCTGCTTTTATATATGTACTTTTTTCTCCTTTTATATATGTACTTTTTTCTCCTTTTATATATGTACTTTTTTCTCCTTTTATATATGTACTTTTTTCTCCTTTTATATATGTACTTTTTTCTCCTTTTATATATGTACTTTTCTGCTTTTATATATGTACTTTTTTCTGCTTTTATATATGTACTTTTTTCTCCTTTTATATATGTACTTTTCTGCTTTTATATATGTACTTTTTTCTCCTTTTATATATGTACTTTTTTCTCCTTTTATATATGTACTTTTCTGCTTTTATATATGTACTTTTTTCTCCTTTTATATATGTACTTTTTTCTCCTTTTATATATGTACTTTTTTCTCCTTTTATATATGTACTTTTCTGCTTTTATATATGTACTTTTTTCTCCTTTTATATATGTACTTTTTTCTGCTTTTTATATATGTACTTTTTTCTCCTTTTATATATGTACTTTTTTCTCCTTTTATATATGTACTTTTTTCTCCTTTTATATATGTACTTTTTTCTCCTTTTATATATGTACTTTTCTGCTTTTATATATGTACTTTTTTCTCCTTTTATATATGTACTTTTTTCTGCTTTTATATATGTACTTTTTTCTGCTTTTATATATGTACTTTTTTCTGCTTTTATATATGTACTTTTTTCTCCTTTTATATATGTACTTTTTTCTCCTTTTATATATGTACTTTTTTCTGCTTTTATATATGTACTTTTTTCTGCTTTTATATATGTACTTTTTTCTCCTTTTATATATGTACTTTTTTCTCCTTTTATATATGTACTTTTTTCTGCTTTTATATATGTACTTTTTTCTGCTTTTATATATGTACTTATTTCTGCTTTTATATATGTACTTTTTTCTGCTTTTATATACATATACTTTTTTCTGCTTTTATATACATATACTTATTTCTGCTTTTATATACATATACTTATTTCTGCCTTTATATACATATACTTTTTTCTGCTTTTATATACATATACTTATTTCTGCCTTTATATACATATACTTTTTTCTGCCTTTACTACTTGTACACAAGGATAAACAGTGAAACACAATATAAAGTGAATTGCAGAAACCGACACATACAAAAATGCAATAAAACATAATTTTTGAGATAAAGATTCTAGCATGTGTAGGTTGTCATGGTTATTAATTATATTTTTTGTAACTCGTGTCAGACTAAGTCAATACACAGACATTTTCAGAAGAAGCAGTCTCTCTATTTTACAGTATTGTAATAGTCATTTCTAATTGATCACATTTCATTTTACTTACCAGTATTACAAAGGACCACAACAAAGCTATAGATGTAAGATATTTTTCCCTGTATACTTTGTCAGTATTTAACTTTGTACAAAAACGGATTTTTCTATCCAGTTCCTCGTTATCTCTGGTATTTTCATCACTCTGTCTTGTAAAAGGAGTTTCTTCATCATGGGCGTGACTATTTCTACCATTTTCTTTGTATTCACATTTCTCTTCTATAGCCATGGTACAGTTCCAAAGTCTGTAATAATAGATTGAAATATATATATATATATATATATATATTATACAGTAGAATCTCATTATGTCAAAATCGGATGAGTCGAAATTCCAGTTATGTCAAAGTCAAACAACTGGTCCCAATTATTTCACTATATATTTATACTACCTTTATTCCGGATATCTCCAAGTTTTTATGTCAAAATTTTGCTTATCTCAAAATATTTTTCTGGTCCGAAATGTTACAGAATTGCCACTTGTAATCTTGAAGTTACCATCTGCGAATGAACCTTTACATTTTGTACACAAATTCTTTCTTGAAATTACTTGTTTACAATGTACCTGCAAAACATGAACAATCTACTTCCATTAAAGAGCCAAGATGAAAGTGTAATTAATAACTTCTTAAATCAAATTTGAATTAAGCAGTACTCTGTGTAGGTCTATTCATTGTCCAATAAGAAAAGAAAATATCTGAATTAAAAATTTTGGTTATCTTGAATTTCGGATATCTCAGAGTAATTGGGGCAGTCCCATGAATTTGGAGATAGCAAGATTCCACTTTATATACATGTATATATATATTTATATGTATATATGTGTGTGTGTGTGTGTGTGTGTGTGTGTGTGTGTGTGTATGTACCAAAATTGATTGGTGCCAATATTAACTGATGCTTTTAATTACAGCATGTAACATATGTAAGACATATTTGACCCCCTTTCCTTCTTTGGGTACATGTATTACAAATATATATATATATATATATATATATATACACACACATACACACACACAGTTGATTCCACTTAACTGCATACCAAATAACTGTATATCCCTGTTTATTGCATAAGACCTCAAAACACAAAACCATTTCCTATATCTTATGTAAAATATTTCTTTTAATTGCATTCAAACTTGTATATAAAGACCGCTCAGGGTGAATTATAAAAGTAGTCTTTATATACAGGTGGGCTTTGTGAGTGTCCTTTACATTTACTTGTTATATACACAGTCCAACATGTCTATAAAGTAGATTATTATGTAAGAGGCTTTGTGAGTGTCCTATACATTTACTTGTTATATACACAGTCCAACATGTCTATAAAGTAGATTATTATGTAAGAGGGCTTTGTGAGTGTCCTTTACATTTACTAGTTATATACACAGTCCAACATGTCTATAAAGTAGATTATTATGTAAGAGGCTTTGTGAGTGTCCTTTACATTTACTAGTTATATACACAGTCCAACATGTCTATAAAGTAGATTATTATGTAAGAGGCTTTGTGAGTGTCCTTTACATTTACTAGTTATATACACAGTCCAACATGTCTATAAAGTAGATTATTATGTAAGAGGCTTTGTGAGTGTCCTATACATTTACTTGTTATATAATCAGTCCAACATGTCTATAAAGTAGATTATTATGTAAGAGGCTTTGTGAGTGTCCTATACATTTACTTGTTATATACACAGTCCAACATGTCTATAAAGTAGATTATTATGTAAGAGGCTTTGTGAGTGTCCTTTACATTTACTAGTTATATACACAGTCCAACATGTCTATAAAGTAGATTATTATGTAAGAGGCTTTGTGAGTGTCCTTTACATTTACTTGTTATATACACAGTCCAACATGTCTATAAAGTAGATTATTATGTAAGAGGCTTTGTGAGTGTCCTTTACATTTACTAGTTATATACACAGTCCAACATGTCTATAAAGTAGATTATTATGTAAGAGGCTTTGTGAGTGTCCTTTACATTTACTTGTTATATACACAGTCCAACATGTCTATAAAGTAGATTATTATGTAAGAGGCTTTGTGAGTGTCCTTTACATTTACTTGTTATATACACAGTCCAACATGTCTATAAAGTAGATTATTATGTAAGAGGCTTTGTGAGTGTCCTTTACATTTACTTGTTATATACACAGTCCAACATGTCTATAAAGTAGATTATTATGTAAGAGGCTTTGTGAGTGTCCTATACATTTACTTGTTATATACACAGTCCAACATGTCTATAAAGTAGATTATTATGTAAGAGGCTTTGTGAGTGTCCTATACATTTACTTGTTATATACACAGTCCAACATGTCTATAAAGTAGATTATTTATGTAAGAGGCTTTGTGAGTGTCCTATACATTTACTTGTTATATACACAGTCCAACATGTCTATAAAGTAGATTATTATGTAAGAGGCTTTGTGAGTGTCCTATACATTTACTTGTTATATACACAGTCCCAATATGTCTATAAAAGTAGATTATTATGTAAGAGGCTTTGTGAGTGTCCTATACATTTACTTGTTATATACACAGTCCAACATGTCTATAAAGTAGATTATTATGTAAGAGGCTTTGTGAGTGTCCTTTACATTTACTTGTTATATACACAGTCCAACATGTCTATAAAGTAGATTATTATGTAGGAGGCTTTGTGAGTGTCCTTTACATTTACTTGTTATATACACAGTCCAACATGTCTATAAAGTAGATTATTATGTAAGAGGCTTTGTGAGTGTCCTATACATTTACTTGTTATATACACAGTCCAACATGTCTATAAAGTAGATTATTATGTAAGAGGCTTTGTGAGTGTCCTATACATTTACTTTGTTATATACACAGTCCAACATGTCTATAAAGTAGATTATTATGTAAGAGGCTTTGTGAGTGTCCTATACATTTACTTGTTATATACACAGTCCAACATGTCTATAAAGTAGATTATTATGTAAGAGGCTTTGTGAGTGTCCTATACATTTACTTGTTATATACACAGTCCAACATGTCTATAAAGTAGATTATTATGTAAGAGGCTTTGTGAGTGTCCTATACATTTACTTGTTATATACACAGTCCAACATGTCTATAAAGTAGATTATTATGTAGGAGGCTTTGTGAGTGTCCTTTACATTTACTTGTTATATACAGAGTCCAACATGTCTATAAAGTAGATTATTATGTAAGAGGCTTTGTGAGTGTCCTATACATTTACTTGTTATATACACAGTCCAACATGTCTATAAAGTAGATTATTATGTAAGAGGCTTTGTGAGTGTCCTATACATTTACTTGTTATATACACAGTCCAACATGTCTATAAAGTAGATTATTATGTAAGAGGCTTTGTGAGTGTCCTATACATTTACTTGTTATATAATCAGTCCAACATGTCTATAAAGTAGATTATTATGTAAGAGGCTTTGTGAGTGTCCTATACATTTACTTGTTATATACACAGTCCAACATGTCTATAAAGTAGATTATTATGTAAGAGGCTTTGTGAGTGTCCTATACATTTACTTGTTATATACACAGTCCAACATGTCTATAAAGTAGATTATTATGTAAGAGGCTTTGTGAGTGTCCTATACATTTACTTGTTATATACACAGTCCAACATGTCTATAAAGTAGATTATTATGTAAGAGGCTTTGTGAGTGTCCTATACATTTACTTGTTATATATACACAGTCCAACATGTCTATAAAGTAGATTATTATGTAAGAGGCTTTGTGAGTGTCCTATACATTTACTTGTTATATACACAGTCCAACATGTCTATAAAGTAGATTATTATGTAAGAGGCTTTGTGAGTGTCCTATACATTTACTTGTTATATACACAGTCCAACATGTCTATAAAGTAGATTATTATGTAAGAGGCTTTGTGAGTGTCCTATACATTTACTTGTTATATACACAGTCCAACATGTCTATAAAGTAGATTATTATGTAAGAGGCTTTGTGAGTGTCCTATACATTTACTTGTTATATACACAGTCCAATATGTCTATAAAGTAGATTATTATGTAAGAGGCATTGTGAGTGTCCTATACATTTACTTGTTATATACACAGTCCAACATGTCTATAAAGTAGATTATTATGTAAGAGGCTTTGTGAGTGTCCTATACATTTACTTGTTATATAATCAGTCCAACATGTCTATAAAGTAGATTATTATGTAAGAGGCTTTGTGAGTGTCCTATACATTTACTTGTTATATAATCAGTCCAACATGTCTATAAAGTAGATTATTATGTAAGAGGCTTTGTGAGTGTCCTATACATTTACTTGTTATATACACAGTCCAACATGTCTATAAAATCCACCAATTTACATGGTAATATGTACAATGTATTAATTTCTTTCTTGGTGTTTGCTGAAAATGTTGCTGATTTTACTTTGTTGAGACTGAGATGTTGATTTGCTAATCAAGTGATGTTCAAGATATTATGATGTGAGATAATTACTCCATTACATTCCTGAATAAGAGAAAACAAAACATCAATCGTTATCTGATAATTATTTAAATGCTTCTGTTTGTAAAAACACCTATTCACACAGCATTTCCCTTTTGATTTTTTGTGTTAGTCTTTCGTCGATTAAGTAATGATCACCAGAAAACTTAGCTCAATAACTGAATAGAAAACAAAACATTAATCAGTCAGCGATTCCTGATTGCAAAAACACCCTGTCATAAAGCATGTTTGAGTGCCTAATTACCACCCAGGACATTAATTGACACCTCTAGGATTGTTGTGGCTGTCAAAACATCGTGGACTACTCCATGTTGTTGATTAGTTTTTACAATCTCCTGCGTGTCTTAATCAAACTTATCTTCGAGTTATCCCCCTTCCACCAGTAAGCAATAACTATAGGCAAGTATGATAACAACCTGCTGGCAAAATACAGCGGTCGCTGAACGCATAAGGAAGGTGGCACTATATAAGGGGCAAATACATCATGGTTCATACAGGTTCTTGAGTTCAAAATTCAAGGACTTTTCAAGGATTTTTCAAGGACTCATAATTTAATATAAATATAATAAAAAATGCTTAGTTTTGGACACTTCAAAATAAGTTTTCATCTAGTGTCAAAAAAGTTTTACATTGACTTTGTTTTTAGATAGTTCTTTTTTTTCATCTTAGACTTTATTCTTACAATATTTTTGACCTCTCTGTTTTACAATACTCTTAATTAATTAACCCTTTCACTACTGCAAAATACAATGTATACACTCTACAGTAGAAGGACATAAATGAGTTTTATCTTGCGGCCTAATCATTTGTAAACTTGGAGATTATGGTCCAAATAATTCTCATGAAACTCTTTCAATAATGCGTATTCCAACTCACGGGCCGGAAGAAAAAAGAACAAAGAACGAGCTAAACGGGATTGCAAAATTAAAACATACAGAGTATTTTGTACAACTTTTTCAATACTTCATCACTATCATTTTGTTCAAAGTAAGTAAATAGTTAACATATCAAATGCGGCCTAATCATTTGTAAACTTGGAGATATGGTCCAAATAATTCTCATGAAACTCTTTCAATAATGACCGTTCACTATCTATTAATAAGAGGGAATAAACTGGTCTGTATTTGCCAAGATATTCATGAAAAAAAAGTTTTGTCACTTTAGTTCACCAACTGGGATTGCAAAATTAAAACATACAGAGTATTTTGTACAACTTTTTCAATACTTCATCACTATCATTTTGTTCAAAGTAAGTAAATAGTTAACATGGAGATTTGAATCAACATCAAAAAGTTTAAAGTCATTTTCTTCATCCATATCTATATAAAAATTGTTTTTTATACCCTAAGTAATCCTCCACGTATGTAGAATTTGTATATATCTATAATATGTAGAATTTGTATAAATCTATATGTAGAATTTGTATATATCTATATGTAGAATTTGTATATATCTATATGTAGAATTTGTATATATCTATATGTAGAATTTGTATGATAAAAATTTGACATACTATATGAAGAATGTCACAGACGTTAAATATGTATATATCTATAATATGTAGAATTTGTATATATCTATAATATGTAGAATTTGTATATATCTATAATATGTAGAATTTGTATATATCTATAATATGTAGAATTTGTATATATCTATAATATGTAGAATTTGTATGGTACAAATTTGACATACTATATGAAGAATGTCACAGATGTTAAATATGTATATATCTTTAATATGTAGAATTTGTATGGTACAAATTTGACATACTATATGAAGAATGTCACAGACGTTAAATATGTATATATCTATAATATGTAGAATTTGTATGGTACAAATTTGACATACTATATGAAGAATGTCACAGACGTTAAATATGTATATATCTTTAATATGTAGAATTTGTATGGTACAAATTTGACATACTATATGAAGAATGTCACAGACGTTAAATATGTATATATCTATAATATGTAGAATTTGTATATATCTATAATATGTAGAATTTGTATATATCTATAATATGTAGAATTTGTATATATCTATAATATGTAGCATTTGTATATATCTATAATATGTAGAATTTGTATGGTACAAATTTGACATGCTATATGAAAATGTCACAGGAATTGTGAAAACACATGATTTCAGAAGACCAATTTATCTCTTCATTTTACAAAATGACAGTGTTCGTATGTTCTGTGAGAGTTGATAAATGTTGATTTTTTTAATTCCTAGCTGTCTATGAAATACAGTGGAATCTCGTACTTTCCAAATCAGATGAGTCTAAATTCCGGATATGTCATAATGGAAAGACCAGTCCTAATTTTCATGGGTAGAGTAATGTATCAATTAAAATTTCCCGTTCTCTCTAATTCCGGATATCTCGAAGTAACAGAGGTGGTCCCATGAGTTTTGAGATAACGAAATTCCACTGTGTTATACAGAAAGAAATGCATCTGAAATGATTATTGATGCAAATCTATTTCAATTAAATTGTATTTTGGGTGTTTTGGGTTTTTTGGGGGTAAATCATGCTGCAATGCAACAACTGCCTTGTGTTTATACACCTACATGAAAAGAGTATAAACCTAGGTCAAAAGACAAAAAAGATCTTAAAGACATAAAAGAAATTCTATTCATAAATGCTATTTCAAGAGGGGCAAATACCGGTAGGAAAGATCAATCCCAATGGTGATGATTCCAACATTGAACATTCAGAGGTATCTCTCATGGGTGGAGGTTAATCAGAATTGCTACTGCTAGAAAATATTTTTAAACATTTAATTACTCTAGATTCTAGAAAATTACAGATTAGAATCTAGACTGCTATTTTTATTTTAAACAAAATGTAGAAATCAGTTTAAACAAGATCCGATAACACTATTACCAGCAAGTATATCTCACCCAGTTTTGTTTCATTTCATGTGCATGGTGTTACTTTCCCCAGCAAGGGAAAACAAATAAAGAAATCAGTGATGTAGAAATTGCAAATAGCTGGTTAGGCCTACTGCATTTCTACGAATTTTTGTTGGTTTTATGCTTATAAATATATCAGAATCAGAATGAATAAGTGTCTGTATACAATAAGCCTTCTAAATGCCTTTAGTATTCAATAGATAATCGTTCAGATTTATATTTCTTTCTGAAATATCTGCTTGACTAGCAATGAAAGTGAAATTTCACTCCAGAGCAGAATTGTCCCCCGGGGATGTCTCACTTTATAACTAGTTATAGTGTGAGCCTTCCCCACCCACCCCCTCAGCATCTCCACCCTTTCCCGGTGGTCCTGGGAAGTCTCAACCCAAAGCAGGTCAGCCCATCCCCAGGGAGTCTCACACAACAACAAGTTATAAAGTGTAAACTTCCCCATAGTGACATTTTCCCACCTACAAGTTCCCATATCATGAATTGTGTTGCTTTTTTATTTGCCTATATATACATTTAACAGCAGCAGAGAGGAGCCATGTCAAAACAAAATAATTTAATCCTCTGAATTACATGTAAGACTAGGCTGTACTTTCTGCCCTGATATTAAGCAATTTTTTTTTTTGGTAAAATCAGGGGCAAAAATCCTCCCATATACTTACTTCATAGCAAGTTGCTGTGACATTTTCACAGCAGTTTAGTAATCGTTTTAACCATCTATTTCATATCGCTGACGTCTGACATATGTTGATATGCTTACTTGATCTTTTAGATTTATAAATCCATCATCACTAAGTTATGACATGACATAATTCCATATCTATGAGACATTCATCCTAGTTACCTATCGTTTTTTATATTCACACCGTCTGTCTCCATTCTGAACATAAGAAAATCTAAGACCTTCCATCTTTCGAAGTTTCAGAGTGAAAGTTAAAGGGAATGTTTATTGGTCATACTGATTTAGCCAAACTCACTGATCTGTTAATACACAATCACCGATTTCTTACGACAATAATGTATATTGGGAGTTATTCCCCTTCATTTAACTCTTGTCAAGAGAGGCACGAGAATATTAATGATTACCCACATGACCCAATTATTTGACATCACATGGATAACACAGAGATTGGCATGAAGAGTATTTACAAAAAGCGACCAAACAAAGAAAAAAGTATGTACATGTAGTATCAGTTGAATATATTTATTTTGACGATTGGTTGCTTTACAAATTCATTTTGAAATTCATGACCTAATATGGGACAGACTATAATCCGCCTTTTATACCTCCTGTGGGATTTGATTTTCCGGAGAAACAATATTTTTTTAACACACATTTTTTATTAAAATTTCAAAGGCTTTTTTATCTTCGTAGTTCAGTTTTAACAAGATCGGCTGGAGCCTCCAGTAGAGGATGATTTATGATAATGATAAATAATGATCATACATGTATATCATATAATTATGAAAAACAGCTTGTAAAGAGTGGGCGTTCCTCCAGAAGGGGTCACTACAGAGTAGGACGTACCTGTCAAGTCTACCGATTTTTCTATTCATCTACCGCTTGTCTACCGCCAAGAAAAAATCTACCGATTTCTATCAATTTTTCTAATTTTCAACCGATTTCCCTATATTTCTACCGCCTCTTGTCCATTTTCCGGCGATCAGTAGACATTTTTGTCAAGATTAAATGTTGTAAATCGTAATTTTCAGTCTATTAACTGGCGACAAAAAATAGCTTGAAACTTCTGGAGCCTCCATATCATTGAAGTATTAAGACATCTGTTCTAGGTTACGTAAGTCCCCTATATCTTCCAAATAGTCATGAAGAACAAGGACTAATAACCTGTTTATTAATTAATGTTATTAGACCATACAGAGGTGTCATTATCGAACGTGTGCCAACAGTATTTTCACAATGACCTGTACTGTGGACAGGTACCTAATATACAGATTGATTACCTGTATATCTAAAGACTAAACATCCACACCTATAATCACTATCCATATGTTCTGTCCTATATACAATTATCAAAGATTAACATCACTGATGTTATATTAATTTCATGCAGCTTCTGCATCAATCCTCAATGATTTTACTTTTAAATTATAGCTGAGAAATATCGAAGCGAGATCGTGGTGTCTTCTGTGATGTCTGCACTCCACATACTATATAGTGTTATACATGTATCCTAAATTTGTGATGATTTCAATACAAAAACAATGTTTTATTTCATTTACATAATATTTTATACAAAGATAATAATATCTTCTTGTAATACATTGAATTGAATTTAATAAAATGTCAGTTATGGCAGTAAACACATTTATATAACCTCAATAATCTTTTTTTTCTGTTGAAAAGCAGATTTGATTTTTCTTTATCAAATCTCATTTTTTTAGTGAACTATTCAGTCATCATTTGTTGTTTTATCTTATCAATTAATGAAAAAGGTACAATATGAAGATAAAAACTTTTAGATAAATATTTGTGTATACAAATATTTTGGTAATAAATGTTCAAATCTCAAAAAATAAATAAATAAATAAATCAAGCCTTTGACTTTAAGAATTATCATACTTTCAAGTATTTAGCAATCAAACTGATATTATATTTCTTCCAGGTAAGTCTAGTTATTTATTTTCTGCATTCCAAACCCAACTGTTATATAAGAATATTCAGAATTTAGTATATTTTTTTAATTTGTTGTAACAAATTAAGAAATACTAAATTGTAAACATTTTCATAATTCATAAAACAATGACCATAACATCATTTTGAGTCTCCCATGTTGTGCGCATACATGTATATATTGCATGTATTAAAACTTCAAAATAAAGCCTATATCTATTCCTTATAAATTTCAAAGTCAACTAGAAAATCAAAAGAAATGTGATATATATATCTTCAATATTTTTGACAATAATTCAATTTTAGATTCATAAATTTGCAGATACTGAAGTTTAAAATTAATATATATTAAGGCAAAGCCTTGAAAGCGAGCGCAGCTTGGTCATTGTTTGGAAATTTTTTAAAAGTAAAACTTCTTAGTGAAATACTCATGTATCGATACATTTGACAAATGTTAATAATGATATGCTGCTCCACCGATACCACATTCAATCCAATAAGCATCCATGTCCCTATTTATAAGCTTATAAGCACCCCTCCCCTTTTTACACATGATAATGTACATTTCCTAGCCAATTGACAAGGCAATGTGGACCACAAAAACGTAAAGAACAATTATCTCTAGCCCCATACAACACAAGAATGTCAATAGGTGTCCACTGTATTAACTACAATAATTTTACCACCGATCCTTGTAAAAAATTAAATGCTTTTCTTCAGTTTGACTATTGATTAGTTCTAATAAGTGCCCACATTTTTTCTGTAGGCGCTTATTGGGTAGAATACAGTATTGGCAATAAGAGACATACATGTAATGAGTGGCATTGTACTACAGATCCCGCATTTTCTGTTTTTTCTTGAAGCTTTGTCAAACTTTTAAAAGTTTCTTTATTGCCTGTGATAGAGAAATAAATGTTCATAGATAAACCAAAATTCTACACCTTATTTGACACTTCTTTCCTCGCGATTCTTGCATTAAGACAATGGGACAACAGGCTGATGGCAAGTGCAAACTACTGATTTATATATACATGTTGCAAATTTTTGTCAAATTCTAGTGGTTGATTTGATTGGCCAATGGGATAACTTTCAAGAAATCCTGCTAGCGCTGGTACAGTGAAAACTGTCCTAAGTCTTACTTATGCTTTCAAACCAGCAATATAGAGAGCCTAGGCTTTATTTATCAGTGGTCAAACGTATTTGTCTGTGATCGCTCAAAATATGCACCAAACAAGAACAAAAATTAGGCAGAAAATTAGCAAATTTCATGTTTAACCAATCATGAGAAAAATGAACCCATGGCTTAATGAATTATTGACTAATGGCAGGGTGAGCCCTGGTAAATACATCTGTATACTCAAAAAAAAAAAGCATCAAAATGCGAACATTCAACAAGACTCAAATGTATCACAATTTTGAATGGCCATTAAAGTGCATATGTTACATTAAAACAATTTTGTTGATCAGTTAATGGTGAAGAAATGATCAATCTGTAATTGACAATCTGATGAAAAGTGTAGTGTCAATTTAAAAAGTCACTGGAGAAAACAAACAACTCAAGCAAGGACACACACACTAAACATCTCTCTCCTGTATCTCACAGACAAGTGGCAATTAATCATTCATCAAGCTAAAGCAAGCAAGGAAGGTTTATCCGACTTATATTGTTCTGTAAATTTGCTATTATAAGGTTGGGTAAACTAAAGTCAACTAAAATATTCATCAGTTCCTCTTCAGATGTAATGATTATTTTTTCTTTAAATATGTATCATTTGAAATCAAAATATAACAATGTAGATCTACAGTTAAATTGGTCACATAGAAATTTAATATAGAGAAGTATGTAAGTTGTGTACCGGCATAAGATTAGTAGTCAAATATTATGATACGTCAAAGAAGTCAAAAGGCTTAGTTCGATGTTTAACCAGTGATTCCAGTGAATTCATGAAGACCAAAATATAGGCTACTGGAAGTAAAATAAAAATATCACATCAAAATAATATGTATGTAGAGTAGCTGTATTTTATTATAAAGTAAATAAAGTGCATTTTCTTTTCCTTTTTTTCTGAGGGGAGAGGGGAGCTTTAAATTAAATTTTAATTTCAGATAATTATTCACTTGTTCTTTTATCTTCGTGTAATAATTCCTGTATGGCTATGGAGGTGTTAAAAACCTATATACATTTTGTAGGAAGTTTGTATCAGCTAATTTATTTTCTACTGTAAATTTCTACACAATTTTCAAAAATATTTCTGCAGGATGACCGAGTTTCTTCCCCTTAGAAAGTAGCTGATCTGTCATATTTGTCGAAATTTACAGTTAACTTTTACGTCAGTAAATTGATACAGTCTTTCATTTAAAGCGTTCACAGTTACTATGTAAATGTTTATTCCATCATATTTTTATTATACTATGGCTCAAATGTCAAGAAGTTCATATCGGCTGTATTTTCGAATTAAATAAAAATACCTGTAGTCCCAACTCTTAATATATTCATTCAAAACGATCCTCCGGAAATTTTTATCGCTTGAAAGTTTGTTGGATTCGCATTTTTTCGTTCATAATACGCGGAAATACATACTCTACGGACTATTAACACTGGCAATATGGCCTCTGCAGCTACGTCATTTTAACACAGGAGCAGCTATTGTATACCACTGAAAATGATGACGTAATACACAAAGAAACTTGCGGAGGTACGTTCGGAGTATTTTGAGATTTATTATAATAAAGTATGTGAAACTTCCAAGAATATACAAAGACAAAGCAGACGAAACTTTCACAAGTGTCGAGTCATTTGCACTTATAATATACATTGTATATAGTAAGATCTACATTCTACACATAATTTTCTTCAACTGTAAAAGTTTCTTAAAAGTTTCAGGGATTTTCAAAGAATAATGTTATTTTTATTCGGGTACTCTAGGGCGTTAATTGACTGTGCAAGCAATGTGCCATATCAATCTGAAGAATTTACGCGCGTGACTTTTAATTCATTTTACGTCAGCAGTTTGTGAGATCACACATACTGCTCCCTGTTTACATTGACGTCTACGTGCCGCCATATTAGACGGTAAAAATCCTATAGTAATACCCGTGTACTTTGAACTATCGACATATTTGAATTCACGGTTTTAGACAAACCATTTCTTAAGTGATAAAACGTTCCGGAGGGTCGATTCAAACATTCTTGACACAGACTGTTTATGTAGAAATTTATATTTAGTTTAGAAACAAGGTCAGTTTCAAATTCTTGACTTTTGAGCCATACTATAGTGAAATTGATTCCAAAATAATTTTACGTGAATAACCGATAATAAAATTTAAAATCATACATGGTATGATACGAGAAAGTATTTCGATCTCCATGAGAGAAACCCAGAAATTACCTCAAGGGACTTGCAATAGTAGGACTCTCGTAAACAAGATAACTGCAACATGAGTACATCTCAATATTCTCAAAAATAAACTGTCAGTTCATTTGTTAAAACTTATTTTGAAATTAATAAGTTAAGAAATATCCGATGTCTGACGCGAGTCCTACCATCCAGCGTAACTGAGCGTGTCGGGTTAGGAAAGCCATTAACGCCCTTGGTCGGAACTCTTCATTTCTGGTAGGTAAAAATGACGTCTGCTTGGAGACGCTGTTAACCAGTTTTTAAAAATCCAGTGTGTGATTAATAAGGAGTTATTTGCCTTCATACTATTTTTAAAAAATTTTCATGGTGTGATATATAATCACAAATTTTGTTTTTGACCTTCTCTATAAAAATGCAATATTCAACGCGAACTTGACCCGGGACTGTTAGACGAAAGTTTTTTTGCTCATAGTATGTGTAAATTTAACCTATTTGTACTTACACATACGCATTACCATAAATGCTCGCTACATTTTTTTCTTCTTATTTCCGAAGGGGGACACCCCCTCCCCCTTCCACTTATTTCAACACAACTGGTGCACTCATATATATCAGAATGACAACGCAATTGTAAAAAGTTCGACCGTTACGCATTTTCTACCCCAGACAAATTTCCTAATGTTGACAGGTATGGTAGGATCGCCGGGGGGGTCTGGCTATGGAGGAAGCCTCACTCCGGCTTCCTAGTTCTGTCTTGTAGTTTTATTTAACCCATTATTTAACATTTAGGTGGAGATATCCTGAAATAACAATAAATTATAGTGATTACCATGAGTTTGTTCAACAGTGGAGTCCAGAGACAGAGTAAAAGTTGACAGCGTGGGAACTTCGCCGGCTTCGTAAAAGTATACTTGTAGGCTTAGTTATCGTCCCTGTCTAAGAATTAAATTATCTTGATGAGGTCGAGCCCGATTGAAAACATTGTCAGATAGAAAGGACGGACCAAACTAATTAATAAATTCACACACGCGCGGTCACAATATATGTTTAGAATCATTTCAAAATGATATTGAATCTAAAAGCTAAACATGAAAATTAACCCAAGAATCGCCCTGGTTTTACCCAGTGGCGTAGGAAGCAAACCGAATGTATGTGGGAGGAGGCAATTTTTTTTTTATGAAAATGTTTTTCTGGTTAAAAAATTGTTTTCAACTGCCTTTTGATTATGCAATAAATATATACAACAGTGGCGGATCTACAAAAAATTAAAAGGTGGATTTTTGTGATGCAATACATACATCTTGTAAAGCAGACTGAGGATTTAAACGGTTTGAGTGGGTGTAAATTTAAAGTTCATTAGCCGAGCTTTTAATTTTCCGGCTTTTACACCTATTTTATTAACTATAGGGGTACGCTATCCCTGCTCACTACGCAAAATTTCAAGTTTTGGATTAATTGCATGTTTGCTGAGAAAACGTAAACGAAAATATCTTTACGATATGTAGGGCAAACCAAATCCGTCAAATCCAAAATATACAGACAAAGTCACGGTGGATCCAGAATTTTTATTAGAGGCTAAGGAAGAGTAATTAAATGTATTCGGCGAGCGTAGGCCCTAATTTAAAAGCTCTGGGAAGCCCTTTTCTGGATTCAAGACGTGATGATAATATATATATAAAAAATTAGTATGTGAAAAAAGTGGGGGTCCGTGTCCCCTACCCACGGTTCCAACGCCGATATGGATTAAATTTTTTGATCTTTAAATTATAATAACACAAAGGAAAATCGTAAATTCCAATGTGAATTTTGTTTCCAAATATATTTTCACATTAATACATGCTGAGAAAAATCAAACGAAAATATCTTTACCGATATGTAGGGCAAACACAAAACATAATATATGCAGACAAAGCCTAGTCAAAAAAGTTAGGGACCACGCGTATATATATATATATATTGTATGTGAAAAAAGTGGGGGCATCACCCCACGCACCACCACCGATTTCTACGCCTATATGTTACCTACGTTTTACGAGCATGTTCGCTTTGGTTTGATTTTACGAGCGGGGTGACTACTGAGGCACGGAGAGAAATGCATATTTGGGAAATTACACTCAAAATTTAGAAAAAATGGTAAACTTTACCGGACCCGCATGTAGATTACATTAACCCCTGGTGTGAGTCTCTCTCTCTCTCTCTCTCTCTCTCTCTCTCTCTCTCTCTCTCTCTCTCTCTCTCTCTCTCTCTCTCTCTCTCTCTCTCTCTCTCTCTCTCTCTCTCTCTCTCTCTCTCTCTCTCTCTCTCTCTCTCTCTCTCTCTCTCTCTCTCTCTCTCTGTGCGACTTCATTTGTAAAATCTGACGAAGGTAACCAAACTGCACATCATTATGTATTCTCCATCTAGACATAGAGTTCTGTGGACAGGAGATGAAAACTGACTTCTGAAAACCTGACATGACCAGAAATCGAACCAATTTTCGGACAAGATATTTTTGCGTTCGGACAAGTAGATTTAAATACTACTCAGAATCCTGCAGGACAAGTGGAAATTTTATTATTGTTAACCCCTGAAGCGTGATCAGAACAATGCATATTACCTATTATAACCCTTCACATGACTTTAGTTTTCCTTGCTTTTCTATTTTCTTTTAGAATTTCAAGGGAATATAATTTGATTTGAAGCTACTGATAAAAAAACTTTTCGGAAATGTGCATCAAAGTGCTTGCATGCATCCACCAAGATGTACATGTAGTGTCAATACACGAGTGTTACAAGACACTGTGTTTTTTATAAACCTATTTTACATTATTGAAATGTATCTCACTGCTTGATTACTTACCTAGTGTTTAGTGTCTCTACTTGGAGTTCTTAGTATCGGATACTTGGGGTTATACCTAGTTTCATGTTGAATAGTACACTACTAGTATATGCCCAATTTGTAGATAAAATCTTATTTTGAACAGAACATGAAACAAAATGAGTCCATACCTACCATTTATATTTTACAGGTCTTACATATAAGGATTTACTTGAACCTGTGCACGTTGAATTGAATTCAATAATACAATTGTCTGATGTCATTCTAGTTTAAGCACCTTTGACAATACAAAGGACGTTTTAAGAGTAAATGTCTATTATATTTACAAGATAACTGAATTAGACAGAACAGGTTGGCACCACACAATATCTTGTTTATCCGACCAGATATAATCTTAGTAAACAATTGTCCGCCATAGTATGTAATAGGCGTCGCGCTCGAACTATTAGCCCACCCGGAGAGGAGGATTCTGAGATCAGACTAAATCCCACCCTTGAAACAAAATTATTTAAAAAATGTGAAAACATGAATAATCAGTAGAACAAGCTGAAATCTCCTGAAAGACCTGAATTTGTAAACTAGTGATTTAAGGGGAAGAAGGACACCTGTGTCACTACATTAATATAAACTGGAATTGATGTTGGCAATGTAAACAAAGACGACACAAAGTTCACAAAAGACATACATTGAACGGTAAATTCACATCAAGAAGAATATTAAGTTGTTCTTTGTGAATAAAATAATTTAAAAGTTGTGTGTTTTTGTGTCTACTATGAAACACATTGTTTGGCTTCTTTTGTCCCTCTGTCATTTTCTCTGGTTACAGTCACATTTTGACATAAATTACCATTACTTTCTCATTGTAAATGATACCTTTGTGTTCATCGCCCAGTCAAGGTTAAGGTCATATTAATGGTCACAGTTAAGGCCAAATGGTAGTATAGTCTTCTCTTAAAATATTTTTTGCTAAAAATTTCGGCATACTTCAAAGTGTTATTTCTTTGCAGTCCACACTGCACTAATATCCAACAAACGACAAGAACAATAATATCAGCATTTACGTAGCGCACCGTGTAGATGGACGCCGAAATTTATTTTCAAATAAACAATACTTAAATCATATGCACACATTAACAGTATAAATGTAATGTATATATTCCTATACTGCTGCAGAACAGAACAAAGCAAAATGAAAATACAAAACAGTCATAATCTCATGTCTAATATGTACTAATTGCCTCCCTCGCCACCCAGGAAAAACCATAGATAAAAACACTAAGTGAAAATGACTATGGAAACCTGTGAATCCGCGGTAAATTTGCGAGGTAAACGAATTTAGAATGGCGGATCCTCATTCTTTCTATATCGACATAAAATGAATTCTAAATTTGAACTTGCTTATACGGAGTGTGCGCTAGAAAGTGATAATTCAAGACCCCACCTTAATTATTAACGTTAAAAACGCACTAATACTCGATTCTCATTGGCTACTGCTATGCAAAAATATCATAACAACTCTTAACGCAACTTCAAGTAACCTACAGCTCTTTACAAAATATAGTGACGTTAGGACAACTATTTCTCGCTTTACTATTGAAACGCGAGAAATTTCAAATATACACACACCTTGCTTTATTGACTCTGAATAAAAGTCAACCATTCTGAATTGATTATTTACAGAAAAAATAAATAAATAAAATTATGCTAAGTTTTTTACAGTGACTGATTGTAAGATTTAAGTGTGATGAAATTTTGGTATTTTGGGGTCATAGCTTTTAATATTTCGTCCTGCGTATCCACTAGCTCTAATAAAAGCATTAAAACACATTGATACCATGGCTTTAGATCAATTTTAACAAGTTAGCTAGAAGAATATGAGTTTTGTAAATAAATGACTGTTTTGTAATAATGAATAGGACAGCTGATGAAAAAAATAAAAGTTCTGAAAAGGGGCATAACTCTTCCATATGCAAATATCCCTCATATACCCACAAATGTGCCAGATTATTCATTCTATTAATTCATACATTCATTATGAATAAATATGCAAAAATTAAGAAAAAAAAGTATGATAAGTTATTTGTATACGCAATGGTATCCTTCTTTCCCTTAAAGGAAAATAACATTTACACTGATACAGCACTTTCCGGTAATGTGTTTTAAACCCTGTCACACCTGGGCTGCGTCCTCAAGGCGATCTCGCGGCGTCCATGGAAAATTCAGAACGCCTATGTGCGCGCAGTAGAGTCTCCTAGAGCGCCGCAACAACACGACGGCATCTCCATTTGACGCGGTAGGGTCGCCTAGATCACTATGCGACGGCGCTCACTTGAACACGCACAATGTACGCGCACTGGTTCTGCGTTCTGATATAGACACAGTAGAAACGATGTATGGTCACCGTGGCAGAGCGGCAAAGTCTCCAAAAGCACCACAAGTGCTTGGTTGGTGCGCTCAAGTGGTGCACATGATCGCAGTATGACTGATTTCGTCACTCGTGAAACTTACGTCACAACATTTCGTCACTTGTCAAACTAACATCATAACAATTCTGTACTCGTCAATTTGTCACTCGTCAAACTATATTCACAACATTTCGTCAAGTGCCTGACATATGGCTCTCCGTGTGCTTTTTTGACGTCATTGGATTGTGACGTTATAATTACACAAATGTTTGACAGGCCATTTAATTGTCATAATGGAAATAATTGCCAAAAGGTGCCATGTCCGTATAGTTCATCACTAACATCACGCACCTTTACTTATGTGCCAATTTAAAACTTTGATTTTATTTTAGTGCCGGAGGCTTATTGTAACGTCTAATAAAAATTTGCCAATCTAACTGCATTGACTTAGTTTTTTT
This sequence comes from Atrina japonica, assembly GCA_030159075.1. Taxonomy (NCBI): domain Eukaryota; kingdom Metazoa; phylum Mollusca; class Bivalvia; order Pterioida; family Pinnidae; genus Atrina; species Atrina japonica. The sequence goes on along the minus strand of BROG01000219.1, from coordinate 460 downwards.
AATCAAACTGATTTCAAGGAAATACGGACCTGTTGATATTTGTAAATAATAGAAAATTTACACACACCAAAGGTTTGTATCGGCGTAAGAAGGCTCAGGAGACAATATACAAATCAAGTAAAATATGGACACACACGGACCTCTGAAATCCAGAGTTGGAATCAGGTGCCATGGATGCGTCAGCAGTCCTTGTTGACCGGTATCCGCCGTGAGTTTACCGTTCAATTAGAATAATCAAGGAATGAATCCTCGTCATAATCGGTTTTAAAAACGATTCAACAACAAGTATCGAACTAACCCAATAACCCAGTCGTTATATTTCGCTTACTACATTAACTGGAGGGACTTTGGCCGGAAGAGGGCGCTGTAATTATTGGAGTCATATCGAACAGGCAATTCAACATTTCACTAAGTGAAACAGTTTCTTACACGGGGTAGTGGGTCTCTCTCTCTCTCTCTC